>JBBVQN010000012.1:0-600000 GCA_038993655.1 Talaromyces verruculosus | reverse complement strand
TGTACAATTGTAGTGCTACCATGTATACAAGTGTAAATGGCGTCCCCACAGTGTACGTATCATACGCGTATGGTTCCAGACTCTCCTTGGGAATTGGCCTGTCAGCTTCCTGCAATCCCTGTTTCAGGTTGCCTATTAGTATTGGTCGAGACTGTTTCAGTACAACTACGGGCTTTGCTCGAGTGATTCTAGATCACTAACTACTGTAAGTAGACTGCTTAACTTAGTTACGTGTAACTTACGTACTACGTATATACGTATGTACAATGCACTATGCCGCTCAGCCTCAGCTGAGGATCGTACTTCTTAGGGCTCCGATGGCGGCTTCTTAGGGGGCCTTAGGGCTCTTTAGTATATTGCAAGGCTGAGATATATTAAGCTGCCAGACTGCTTTTGTCGGAAGTGACATGAAGTCATCACGACTTTCTGCAGTTCTGCCCAAGAATAGAATGTGGATACTACACAGGAAAGATGATCGCGAAAGCCGCACGCACTGAGGGCCTTTTCGTGGACTTATTTATTCTCGGCCAATGCTCAGAAATCTCGTTGATCTACTTGTCATGCACATGATTTCCTGATTGGGTAAATGATTCATCAGGCACACTCAACGAACAGCCGATGAGTTGCATGAGGAAACAATTTTTCTCATTTCGTACGAAGAAATCAACGGAATTTCGTCCAGATTTGATACTATTTATGCGTGCTACCCATCCCATACACACACTGCGGAGCTTTATCGGGCATATCACTCGCCGCAATAGGCGCTGTCACATGCAAACGTTGATGCATGGGATAGGTGCAGACTTTTAAAGAATGCGGCTTGTGACATCTGCAAGAACTGCCGCGACTCATCGCCGCAATTGGTCCATATCAACGAGTACACATATAATTACCTTTGACGGGAATTTATTTTTGACACCTCAAAGTCTCAAACAGTCGAATATGGTGTCTTGCATGTAAGAACGGACAGGGTAGGAAGAACGTCTGTTCGGCAGATTTCACAACCCCAGGTGGACACGGAAACCCTAACCAACTACACGATGAATTCAATTGATCTTTACCGAAATCCTTGAAAGATCCGATACATCACACCCTGTAAAATCATGAACTCGTCATCTGATCATTCCAAAATAGGCAGGCATTATATCTCACCAGTCGACACTTTTTATCTTCTCGAGAGAAAGAGACAGTGGGAGTTGTATATGCACTTGGGTTGGAGTCAACTGGTGGGAATTCTATTGTTTTGGGTGAGATTTTGACAAGAATGTGCGCATGTGGCCGCTCGAAGCACTACATACGTCGGTCTGACGGTCTAGCAGCTGTATACGGAATTTGTGGCTAGTCATTAGGTACAACGTTGATGAAATGGTAGTATGCCTGCCATCCATCATCGTCTGCTTCATGGTCGTTAGGGCTAAGAAGAACTGTATGGGGTACAGCATGGAGGGGAAAAGTGGGGGGGAGCGTATAGAAAGCATCGTAAGCTCTAAGCTACTTTTATCACGGCTAATTGCGTCGTTCCCGAGGTACCTACTACCTAGACACATGCAGACATAGTCGACAGTAGCTGCGCTATCGATAATGGAGAAAATTGGCGATTGATATTTTTCTGGATTTTCCAATGAGTCAATTGGGTGGCAAGGAAATATTCTCTATAGCATGGTAGGACCTGAATAGTGCAAACTGGTTTTCAGAAAGTCGCATCCAATGAAGAATAATAATATGGACTCGAATATTGAGTCCATGAGTCGATGCATTCTCTGAAGAATATCGGCAGATCCGGATAATTGATGCTGCCGGATGGGTTGATTTGATTGAAGGGACAACATACCGAGAGTCTCAGATTTGAGGACCTCCGGACCATCTTCTCAATTGTCTTGTTCAGTCCAAGGAAGCAAAAGTCCCAGACTTGAGGTTACCCGTTGACCGCAACAGCCGGTTCCATGGAACGGTGAAGCCAAAGCTACCTTCAGGTCGAATGACACCGCTTCGGCGGGTCGTGCCTCCATCACTCGTTGTAATGTGTTTTTCGCGTTGCATGTATAGTGTCTATCTATACGTAGTTAGAGAAGAGGATCGGATCGGAGTCGAGTCCTACCATCAACCTCAAGTGGAC
Source organism: Talaromyces verruculosus (assembly GCA_038993655.1). Taxonomy (NCBI): domain Eukaryota; kingdom Fungi; phylum Ascomycota; class Eurotiomycetes; order Eurotiales; family Trichocomaceae; genus Talaromyces; species Talaromyces verruculosus. The sequence continues at coordinate 597,884 of JBBVQN010000012.1, read as the reverse complement.
TGGTGGTATGCCCTAATGTGGTAATCGAGCAGAAGAGCAGAAGACTCGAGACAACATTGTGTTTAGCCAACTCGTTTCCAAGGCCCAAATGGAGGCCGTGTCCATGACTCAATCCATTACACCTGCGAGTGATACTATATGCTTACTGTACATATGTTCTACTGGAAGTGTGGTTGATGTCAGACCCACTTCCGGTTTCATCTAAAACCAAGGGCAAACCCTGGCAGACTGGCAGACTGCAGTTGTTACAATCTCACAGATTTGGTCAATCAGATAAAGTACATACCGGTACAACTACATAGTAAGTCAGGTAGTTAATGGACCACGTTCTATCGTTATGGTTATCACCAGCACGGGCCCGTTCATGATCGACATCATCGACTCTAGCCGGATTCTAGTCTTGTCAAAGACTCAACACTAGAAGCCTACTATGTAGCAGGACGCATATGCCCAATCCAATATCATGTGAAGATCCGCTTAGCCTTACCTGGGCATATTCCCGAGGTCCTCGTGGGGTATGCAAGCAATGTACCCGACAAAAGACCGGGGATGTAACAAGCTAGCTATAATTTCGGACTCTACTTTCCACATTGCAACCAATCATAAAAAGAATTCCAACATTCTGCACTGAAAAATTGATCGAAAAATGAACCATCCCGGATTTTCCCTTGCACAACCCTGGTCTGCATGGGTTGATAGAATTGTCGGCGTTCGCGCGAAGCCCTAATCTTATGTTCGCCTGCTGCCAGCCAATCATAGCTGCATATTCTACTGCCAAAAGTGATTGCGGTCATTCAGGCACAGATTGTCCAAGCGTCCATTAATGGAGATATCGCCAAGTTGATTAAATGGGATAATATAGAATAGTACGTATTTACCACGCAGTAGATCGTAAAACCCAAACTGGAGGGTTCAAGTAGGCTGTATGCCTATAGTCAATTCTTGTGTTCATCTTCCCAACAATCGTGATCTCTGTAACGCTATCGCAAGAACCAGACCAGAGTTCCAGATTCAGTACGCCCCGAAATTGAAAATCGTATGACCCCGCATTTTCTTCCGGTCTAACCGCCTAGTAGATATCCGTGGTGGTGTGGTTCAACTGGTTCCTGTTGAAACAAATTTCCTACATGATGATTATTCCCGGATTGGACGAAAGATACCAGGGGTCCAAGCCTAAACCTCATGCAGCCCTGCATAGTCCAAAACATATGTCAATATGCCGTGGATCAACTATTTTTCTAATTGGCCTGATGGGGCTCATTCTCCCTCTCGAACATTTCCCTCTCGAACACCTCCAAAGTCTTTAGTTCTACCGCTGTTCCACTTCATCGCTTTCCCCCTCTGTTTGTAAAGCAAAGATATAAGCTGCCTGTGTAACCCCGGTCACAACAAGCTCTTCCCTCTTGATGGAATCTGGCCTTTTCACCTCAGTAAGCGTGATAGCGCGGAGCGAACAAAAAGCCACGCAGGCTGCGTACACTTCTTACTCTACTGGGCCCTTCGGATAATGTCCAACAGCCTGCCCCCTGCCAGCGTAATAGCCTCCTGGCCAGCGCCAGACTATATCCATCCCGTGCGCAGAGGCCCAGGATTGCTGATCGTCAATGTCTTGTTCTCATCGCTTGCTTTTATTTTGACTGTTCTACGGGTCTATACCCGTGCTTTCATAACAGCCACTATCGGTCTTGACGATGTCCTTGCCGTGTTGGCCCTGGTAAGATCCTAATTTGACCTTCAAGGAGAAGAACAATTCATTGATGCAATTAAAGGCATTTGCAATTGCCATGTGTACCGCGACATCCATTGCCGCTGCACGTTTCGGTTGGGACCTCCATCAATGGGATGTCCCATACGCATGGATACCGGCTTCGCTCAAGTACCGCATGATTTTCGAAATAACTTTTTCGGTATCGTCGACATTGACCAAGGTCTCCCTGTTGTGGTTTTGTCGTCGCCTCCTTGGGAGTAGCGCCAAGAGTAATCTTCGGCGCTTGAATTGGAGTCTAATTGGTGCTATGGTGCTTTTGGTGATCATGGGCCTTTTGTTCATCTTCACCACGTTACTCAATTGCATGTGGGTTGCTTGTCCCCGTCTTTGTAGCAAGAGATATTGACAACGTCCAGCCCTATCAAAGCATCCTTTGATGTCTTGCCAGACTACCCATATCACTGCATCAATGGAGGCCAAGTGGTTGTGGCAGCTAGTGTCATCAACGTGTTTACCGACTTCATGACCGCCGTAGTGCCTATGCCGTTGATATGGAAACTCAATCTTCCTCGACGTCAGCGCCTTGCGGTTATTGGTATCTTTGGTATCGGTGTCGTAGTGACCGTCGCTTCTTCTGTTCGGACGTATTATGCCTGGTTTGGCGCCTTTGGCACTTATGACGCCTCATGGTGGGGATGGGCCACCAGTTTGTCTGCCTCTATCGAGATTAATCTGGGGCTGGTATGTCACTTCCAAGACTCGCGGCATGGCTTACTCAACACAATGTTCTAACAATGTTCATATCAGATGTGTGCATCCGCACCAGCTCTTCGGCCCCTTGTCAAGGCAATCTGGCCTCGACTCCTCGGTAGTTCCGGATACGGGGACGGGTACGGATACTCCCACCAGCGTTTCAACAATCCCAAGCCGTGGCCACCATCATCATCAAACCGATCCGCTAACCGTAACATACGCATGGGATCCAATGATTTAATAACCAAAGAAGTCGGGGCGTTTGGTCGACGAGACTCAACTAATGGATCGGGTATCGTTCGCACTGTCGAGCTGGAGACGTTCTATGAAGACCGCAAGAACGTGACATATGGTCGTCCTGCGACTGCCAATTCAGCCACGCCCAAACCCATGATGGAAGCGAGAAATGCTTATGGAAGGGGAACAGCGATGAAGCCGTCACACAGTTACTTTATGGACCGGCGGCGAGACCCCTTTCCCGGATCGAGGAATCTGAAAGAGTTGTATGACGACGATGAGGCACCGTTTGCTCTGGAAAGGTTGGTGTAATCGAGATAAGAGATAAAAGACTCGATGGCTGAAAGCAAGGAGCAACATCATTCTTGGTCTACCGATTAGTACCTAGGTAGTTTGGCGTCTATGATTTATGATTTTAATTTAATGGTCACATGGTTCGTCTGTTCCTTCCGTGTCGGCGTATATGTCGGCGTCAGAAAAGGCAAGACCCCGCGCGCGGTTCCTTCCTAAGTTCTTGTCTTATCGCGCTTATCGATAAAAAGTGCTTATACCTGCTTCTTCGGGATAGCGCCATCTGATAGCTTGATCTCGTATGCGTCGCGCTATGCAATCTACATTCTCTTTCTCCGTCTCATCACCGTATACGAGCACTTATATATCTCAAGAGCTCTCCGGTATTAAACAGTAATCTCAATTTCAAATTGATTCTCAATTCATACCCCGAAAACGCGCTCGTAGAGAAGACCGAGACCACAAGCTAGCTCCCACTCGCCGTCGGCCAGCACGGCGTCTACAGCGGCCGTTCTCATTGGCTCAAATCGCCGAAAAGTAACTATCGCCGCTCTTGGCGGTCAAGCTGCCCCCGGCGATTTCCCCAATTTCACCTTATCTGCACCTTGCGTAATGGTCCGATAGTGGGACATACAAAACTATTTCAATCCCCTTCCTGCGAGAGTCGTCCTGTTTTCTTGGATTTATTTTCTGTACGCTCAGTTGCTCATATACCTCACGTAAGTTGTCCTATTTTTCTTTCCTTTTGATTGTGTTTGGTTGATTGCATCACCATCGTGATCGTTATCTATCTATCATGTACCGCGAACGTCATCCAGACCAACATCGTTGTTTCTTCGTGTCGCCCAAACAATAGCATCGAGTTCCACAAGTTGGTCAGTCCCGCTAATATTTAAAACAGAATATGTCCTCCGCACTCCGGTCTAGCATTAATATGAAGCCTGTTACACGCCTCAATGCGGGGCGCCTGTTGAGCACTGCTGTCCCTGGCTATTCCGCACAGCCCTTCTTCGCAGATGAGCCCAAGGCACCTTCAGTGCAAACTGCTGTGCCAGGCCCTAAGAACCAGGCTGCGGCCAAGGAGCTCAGTGAAGTCTTTGACACTCGCAGCTTGAACCTTCTCGCTGATTATGAAAAGTCCATTGGCAATTAGTATGTACCTATTATCTGTCTCTGATGTGCCGTATTACTAACGATCACCAGTATTGTCGATCTTGATGGCAACAAATACCTTGATGTGTGAGTTTCAATCATCTTCGCTCCTTCACGACTATTTTTAATAGATAAATGAACAGCTACGCACAAATTGCCTCCATCCCCCTTGGCTACAACAACCCCCACCTTGCCGCTGCAGTCAACACCCCAGAAATGGTCCGCGCCATCATCGACAGACCTGCTCTTGGAAACTTCCCTTCTGCAGATTGGTCTCACATCCTTCGAACTGGACTTCTGGCCGCCGCTCCCAAGGGACTAAACCAGGTCTTTACCGCTCTGGCAGGGTCCGACGCAAATGAGCTTGCCTACAAGGCTGCTTTTATATACAAACGCTCACAAGAGCGTGGAGTTGGTGCCGATTTCACCGAAGAGGAATTGAAGTCGACCATGGCCAACAAGGGACCTGGCTCTCCTCAGATGTCCATCTTGTCATTCAAGTCAGCTTTCCATGGCCGTCTCTTTGGTAGTCTGTCCACCACCCGAAGCAAGCCTATCCACAAACTCGATATTCCCGCCTTCGACTGGCCCGCTGCCCCCTTCCCTAACCTCAAGTACCCTCTTGAGGAGCACGCAAAGGAGAACGCTGAGGAAGAACAACGTTGTCTCCAGGAGACTGAGCGACTCATTAAGGAATGGCACAACCCTGTCGCTGCTGTGATCGTTGAGCCTATCCAGTCCGAAGGTGGTGATAATCATGCTTCTCCCGCTTTCTTCCAGGGTCTCCGCGATATCACCAAGCGTACCAATGTGCTCTTCATTGTTGATGAGGTTCAGACTGGTGTTGGTGCTACTGGAAAGTTCTGGGCTCACGAGCACTGGAACTTGAGCACTCCTCCTGACATGGTGACATTCTCCAAGAAGGCCCAAGCAGCCGGCTTCTACTATGGCAACCCTGCTTTGCGGCCTGCCCAGCCATATCGTCAATTCAACACCTGGTTGGGTGACCCAGTTCGTGCCATCTTGTTCCGCGCCATCTACGAGGAAGTGCAGAACAAGAACCTTGTCGAGAACACTGCCATTACCGGCGAATACCTGTACAAGGGACTCGAGGCCCTTGCCCAAAAATACCCTAATGCTATTCAGAACCTCCGTGGCAAGGGCCAAGGAACTTTCATTGCTTGGGACTCACCTAACCGTGACGAGTTCCTTGCTAAAGCTAAGACTGTGGGTGTCAACATTGGTGGAAGCGGAGCCACCGCTGTGCGTCTGCGACCAATGTTGATCTTCCAGAAGCACCATGGTATGTTTTCTTCTTTCCAGTATTCTTTAGAACATGTGCTAACATACAAATAGCCGACATCCTTCTTGAAAAACTCGATAAGCTCCTCGCATAGTAACTTCCATTTGCTTTGACTGTGTTATGATATCATGTTTGTCTGTCTTTGTTTAAATTGGCGCATTTTCCCATTGCGCTTTCTAGGGATTCGATACCACAAGCTCGGGTCGAGTTTGTATATATGTATAGGACGTATAGTCTAAAATGAATAAGACTCGATCCAAGATTTATTGTAAAGTAATCCCGACGAATAAATGAACAGCACTGCTGTAAGATATTGTATCATTGATGCTTTTTGTAACGCCTCGCCATATATCCGTAAAGCAAAAGTCTTAATAGAAAACCCGAACACCGCTTCGAATTGAATAAGTAAAATGTATGCATGGTTCAGCCGATGATGCTTCGCCATCACGATTCCTCTTCATTCGCGCTTCCATCTCTCCTAAAAAGATATCGACACATCAGCGAAACGAATTATAACATCCCGAGATGCAGACGCAGGAAAGGGCACTCACGGTATATACTTAATCCCAGCATCTTCCAACGACGCAACCGTCTCCGTAGGTAACGTCCCAGTAACCTTCATCGCATATGTCCCCGGCACGTATCCTTCTAACCGCTGCCAGCGAGCGACCCAGCTCTGCCGTTCGTCGATGATGGATATGAGGCCCTCAAAGACCTGGGATGTGCATTCTTGGATCGCGTCGTTGTTGCCGCGGAGTTGGAGGACGTGTTCGCAGTTGGGGCAGCCTTCGCGCGCGAATTTCTTAGATAAAACTAATGTTAGTGATTGTATGAGGAGATGGTGAGGAAGATAAGAGGAGCTTACGCTTTGGGGCATGACGACTGAGCACACCATGCATGCGCGAAGCGTCCGGACTTGTCCTGGGGGGACGACGAAGGAAGTCATTTTGTTTTGTTATGCGACTAAGCAGCTTCACTAGAAGAATGCGAAAGATGCGACTCGAGTAAAGGCTAAGGTGCTTGTGGAGGTGAGCTGTGTGGTTGATAGCTCGGTCGATGTTCGATGATTCTGGAACGCCAACGCCAAAAACGAAAGGCTCCGATAAGCGGGAGCAGGCGCTTTCTCCGCCTCTCCTCCGCGGCTGACTGACCTTCACAACCTCTGGGAAAAGCAAAAAATTATTTCCAGCGTGAGCAACCTTCGCCTCAACGTCTGCTAGATACCATTTCTTTTATAGCTGATTGCATCTCATTGCATTTACTTATTGTTTGATCTATTCGAGGCATCAGGAGCTCAAGCATTGTTCCTTATCAAAAAACCCCTCGCCACCAGTCCCTGGTACTTTGCGTCGTGTGCCTTGTTTCCTTAAACACTACCCTCTCTTTCTCGATACAAAAGGCTGTTGATGCTTTACGCCTAGACGTTCTACGACATCTCGCGACTCTCATTCTACCATAAAAAATGGCCTCCTCCGTCCCCGAGGCCGCGAATGCCTTGAAGGTCAAAGGCAACACCGCATTTGCTAAGCATGATTGGCCTACTGCGATCGATTTCTATACCCAGGCCATCGATCAATATGACAAGGAGCCTTCGTTTTTCAGCAACAGAGCTCAGGTGTGTGAATGGATTCATGTTGTATTTCAAAGTTTTTGTGCTAATCTGGCTATCTTTGATACAGGCTCACATCAAAATGGAGGCGTACGGATATGCCATCGCCGATGCGACCAAGGCCCTCGAGCTTGATCCGACAAACGTGAAGGTATGCGCATTCTACCAGTCGAAATTTAAGTTTCTGACAACCTGTATATAGGCATACTGGAGAAGAGCATTGGCCAACACCGCCATCCTCAACCCCCGCGCTGCCCTCAAAGACTTCAAATCCGTCATTAAACGAGAACCGAACAATCAGACCGCAAGACTGAGACTTACAGAGTGCGAGAAATTGGTGCGCCGAATGGACTTTGAGAAAGCTATCGAGGTGGCCGAGCCAGCATCTGCGTTTGAGGATCTCGATATCGATGCGATTGTCGTCGAAGATGCGTATGACGGTGTGCGATTGGACAAGGACATGACACAGGAGTTCATCGATGACATGATTGAGAGGTTCAAGAATGGAAAGAAGATCCATCGGAAATATGCGTTCCAGATTGTGAAGAATGTGTTGGATATTGTCAAGGCGGAGCCGACGATGGTGGAGGTTGGTGTTGCAGAGGGTACCAAGCTCACGATATGTGGTGATACTCATGGTAAGCAACCTGCTCTGCGTTCATGTGTCCTACGAAGCTAATTTTTCAGGTCAATATTTTGATCTTTTGGAGATCTTCCGACTCAACGGCTTCCCTTCCGATACCCATGCCTACCTCTTCAACGGAGACTTCGTCGACCGTGGCTCTTGGTCCACCGAGATTGCTCTCCTCCTCTATGCATACAAATGGTTACGACCAGACAAATTTTTCCTCAACAGAGGAAACCACGAAACAGACGACATGAACAAAGTATACGGTTTCGAAGGAGAGTGCAAAGCCAAGTACAACGAGCACGTCTTCAAAGTATTCTCTGAATCTTTCTCGGCACTACCCCTGGCCACCCTTGTTGGCAGCAAATACTTCGTCCTGCACGGCGGTCTCTTCTCTGACGACAACACGACCCTCGACGATATTCGCAAACTCAACAGACATAACCAACGTCAACCCGGTCAATCAGGTCTCATGATGGAGATGCTCTGGACCGATCCTCAGCCCACTCCCGGCCGTGGCCCCAGCAAGCGAGGAGTCGGTCTCCAGTTCGGTCCTGATGTCACCAAGCGCTTCTGCGAGAGAAACGGTCTCGAGGCAATTATTCGTTCACACGAAGTCAGAATGGGTGGATATGAGGTGGAGCATGATGGGCGCTGCATTACGGTGTTTTCTGCGCCCAAATACTGCGATACGACGGAGAACAAGGGTGCGTATATCAATGTTGGACCGGAACTTAAGCTCGAATACCATGTATTTGAAGCTGTTCCTCATCCGGATATCAAGCCAATGGTATGTCTCCCTCTTCAGTAAATAGTCGACGGAAGCTAACATTCTCTAGGCTTATGCTCAAAACTCTCTTATGTCAATGATGTAGACGATTTATGCCAAAATAAACGGATTTTTGGACCCTTTCTCATGAAATTACAGAACCAAACAACAACAGTAACACACAGAAACGGAATCAAAAAAAGACACATACTCCCCCTTTTATGACCCTGATATGGAAGCGTCTTTGGTGTGGAGCGTTCTTTGCATAAGGAGTCGTTGGATATAGATAAGAGCATTCAGTTATTTATGTCATAGGTAGGGCAGGGTCTTTGGAATTTGCTTCGTGATTGTTGGCTTATTCAGAGATTATATGAGGAATATACTTGACATAAAGAACATATACTTAGGTACATTATACTATGTAGTAGTGTAGTTAGGTGATGCCGCGGACATCTCCCCGCAGGCCCGCTTATCGGCGCTGATTAAAATTATCCCCCGCAGCCCCTCGGTGAGCATCATCAATTGAGAACAACAAACATCCTTCCCTTCAACATATCTATCTAGTTCAATTCAGTTGTGCTAAAGATGGAGTACGATCCAAAGACGCGTAAGCGGCCCCGAAGAAGAATATCAATTAAGAAAAAACCCTGTCATGGATTGGTTGCGCTAAACTATCCAATCAGCGCAATACTTGACATCGGACAAGACGAGCTTCGCCTCAGTCTCGGCTCATGAGCGATGGCCTGTTATTCTTGTAAGATTTCCCCCATAATATATTGCTAAGAGCATTTGTGAGCTAACGATATGAATGAAACGACTAGACCGGCGCAATTGACGACCTTCACCGAACCGTCGGCGATGTCCCAACCACAAACGAAGAGAAGCGCGCTGAAGGGAAAAGCATTATTGAAGAATTGGCAAAGTTGAAATATGAGTTGCAACATAACAGGCAATTGACGTGAGTTCCCTTTACGTCCGGTGTATTGGGTTTAGCGGGGATACTGAGGACTGGCAGCCCCCTCCTCGACGACGGCGAACCTGATATCGCCGAGTACAACGACGAATTAGAGAAACGCGGTAATCCGAAGTGGCACGATGTTCCATGGCTTTACTCAGAGTGTTATATGTGTACGTTTCGCATAGCCCGCTATGGAATGCCATTACGCTGACAGTTGACAAGACCGACGAATCGCAACTCTCTTCAACCGCTCCCAATTCTGGAAAGGCTACGACGTCTTCTCACGCCAAAAGATGTCCACTTTCAAATCATCCCGCCCCGCCGTCCTAGAATTAGCAGCAAGATACAAAGCGCTCGCTCTCGAGGCTGAGAAACAGTCCAAAGAGGGACTGTCGGAGGAACAGATCGAGGAAGCAGAGCGCATCATCTTCACTGAGATGTGCGAGATTTGCCTCTGGGGAAACGCCACGGATTTATCGCTGCTTACATCCCTTACATACGAGGATATTCAGAAATTGCAGGGTTCAGAAGCGCGCAAGGCAGCTGAGAAGAATATTCTTGTCAACGATACGGCAGCAGCATATAACGTGCTCCGAGACGCACGCAAATCCAAAAAGGCCGGCGAAGAGCGAAGAGTCGATATTGTCCTTGACAATGCTGGATTTGAATTGTTCGTTGACCTGATTCTTGCCGGGTATTTGCTGTCAGCTGGTCTTGCTACGACTGTCGTGTTAAGGCCGAAAGTGATCCCCTGGTTTGTCTCCGACGTTGTTCCCAAGGATTTCGCAGACTTGATTACTGCGATTGCGAACCCGCAAGCATTTTATACTGCGGCTGACCACTCTGGTCGTGAGTATCCACCTCTCTCGGACGAGGAGCTAAGCAACGTCCAATTCTTGTTCGGGCAATGGAGCTCGTTCCATGCCGAGGGAAAACTGGTGCTTCGTCCCCATAGATTCTGGACTGCTGCCGGCTCCTTCTGGCGTTTACCCAAGACCGCGCAGGACCTTTATGAGGATCTTAAGGAGCCTGAACTTGTGCTTTTCAAAGGCGATCTTAACTACCGCAAGTTGACCAGCGACGTAAGCCACCCCCCTCCCCTATTTTTCTGATATTATGCTAATCGATGGATGGACAGGCTGCATGGGACCCAACAACCCCCTTCACCGAAGCCATAGGACCCCTCGGCCCCAAATCCGGAATCCGTATCCTCTCATTCCGTACCTGCAAAGCCGATGTCGTCGTCGGTCTCAAACCAGGCGAGGACGAACGTCTGCGCCAGTTGCCGGATGGAGGTGGTGATTCCGGAGCAAGAAAATGGGCTTGGAGTGGGAAGTGGGCTGTTGTCTCGTTCTCGGATGGAAAATTATAAAGGAGCTCGTGAAGATTGGATCCGTTTAGTTTTGGAATTTAGAGTTGATATAGAAGAAAATGAGTAATGAGTTGGGTATAATGTAGATAGAATAATTACTGGCACAACATGAATTGCTACACTGGTCAAGACGGAAGATTTTATCATCACAACTATTATAACGGAACGAAAAAAGTTCTCGGTGTTTTTGTCAATGGATGTAGATGAATAGCGGCTTGCTTGCTTGGAAGGCACATGTCCGACATGTATCATCACTATCGATGTACATCATGCCTAACATCAAGCCGCAAAGGTAATAATTCAACACAATAAAAGCGCAAAGGGGTATCAAATCAAGTAAATATATCACATGAACTCTCCCATTCCTCTCCTTCTTGTCCTAGCTGCCGAGAAGGTTTTGTTAGAGAGCACAAATTTGTGATTGATATGGAGAAAACAGGCGGGAAAGATGCTCGTAAGGTGTTTTCCTTTGTCGCGAGAAGGCCGTTCTGCCCAACTCTCTTAGGGTCCGTAGTTGAGTAAATCAATTGTCCGCTCTTAGCAAGTCCGGTTCTTCGATGCTTTGAATAATCTGTAAAGTTAGGGGTGAATGACAAATAGTTGATTTCGAAAGCACCTACTCACCTGCAGCATTTCATCATCTCTGTCCACGGGATTTCGAGTATTTTCGTCACCTCCAAAATCATGGACTTGAATTCCTGCATATGATTTTTCCAGAAGACGGTGAGAAGAATCATCGAGAGAGACGCGTCTCCTTGAAGGACTGAGCCGGGCAATTTCTTCTTTCAGCGCCTCAATTTCCTGCCGGTACATGTTCCTTTCTTCGTGGACGTGAACTTTATATTTACTTATCTTTTGTCTGTATTCCGAGCATCGCAGATCCAGCTTCTCAATGCGCTGTTTCAACTTTTTCTCCTTGTCAGTTCGCCGTTCCTCGTATTTTCCCATTTCGCCTTTCACACGCGTTATGGTACGTTTCAGGGCAGCATTTTCCTTTTCAAGTTCGGACACTTTCCGTTCCGATGAGATTGCGAGATTCTGGAGCTTCTTGATATCGTCATCTCGGTTTCTCTCTTCAAGCTTTCTATTCGCGTCTTCAAGGGCTTCTTTCAACTTGTTGATTTCGAATTGACTGTCTCTAGCTGATTCCTCGGAGTCCGTCTGTTCAACTGGACTGCCGATTACTCCATGGCGCTCAAGAGTTTTGCGTAGGGTGTCAACTTTGTGTTTATATTGAACTGCCAACGCCGTCTGTCGCGTCAGGTCCTGGACCAACCTTTCTCTCTCGTCATCAACCTTCTCGCTCATCATGTTTGAGGCCAGCTCTGTAACGCGACGCTCCATGGCAGCAACTTTTTCTTCCTCCTTGCGCAACTCGTCTCTCAGGCGCATCGCCTCAACGTCCTTCTTGCGCGCGAAGGACCGCGCCGACGAGCGGTACTGTATCAATTTGCTAATTTCGAGATTGGTGCGTTTTCGATAATTCTCGAACTCAGTCTTCCAATACTGACCAGACTGTGACTGAGGAAATTCGAGATCAATGGTATCGTCGAGGTTTTCGTTTAGCGTCGCGTTGGTGTTGCTGGAGAGATTAGTTTCGTCCAAAGACTCCTCAGTACGAGTAGACTTGTCTTGTTTGCTGAGCTCCTCCGTAGATCGTTCCTTTGCATCGAGCAGACTTTGAGTCAGCCTGCTTCGAGGTCGTGACTTTCCATCCGATTGACTTGACATCCATTGACTCGTGACGGAGCCTGCGGGTGAGATTGATGTGCTATTACTCCTTGACAGAGTTTTAGTTCGTTCTGAGTCGCCGTGCACTGCTGTCTCCCCAAATGATACGGTTTTCCGTCTGTTCGAAATCGTTCCGGGCGTGACAAGAATGCTCTTCGTAGGGGACATGCTCAATTGATTGGCCGAGTCGGAAACCGGCTTCTCGAATGTCTGTTGCTGGAGTTGAATGGTTGGGATCGTCTGATTCATGGTATTTCTCTTGCGCAACGTAGGTTTTTCAGGGCTGCCCGTAATCGCTGGACGATCAGTGTCCTCGCCTGCAGGCGTTCCCCAGATAGCACTTTTGAACGCTCGCATAGCAAAGACAGGGCCAGGTGTCTCTGGTGGTTCCATGACGACTGAGTCGTCTTGATGAAGGAGCATGTGAGTGTTTTAGTCGCGTCAAGAAATCAGATGTCCAAGCTTACCGGTGGCCCGCCTGTGCTCATCAGATTGTCCTGTAATCCAGCCCAACATCCTGTTTTTCGTCGTTTTTCCAGTTCACGATCAGTCCATCAACGCAACAATAAAGCTACGCAGCATGAACAGCGCGCAAGCCTATGGATCGAGGCGTGCTGGTCGTCGACGTGGTTCGCTGTGCTTTGTTTACAACTTGACGTGCTGTCTGGAGGGAAGCTGGTGGGTGGGTCACCGCCTGGCCGTCTTAGCTGGCACTGACTAGTTAGCGGCTTAGCGCCTGCCAAACGTGCCCAATCCGCTTTGGGTCTAGCGCCAGTGGGCCCTTATCGATACCGCTACTTAGTCTTAAAGAGCAGGAGCCATCCTTCCTCCGCATCCAATCTCTTCTTTTCTTTTTCTTGTTGTACCTTTCCACGCTCGCTTTCCCTTACACCTTCCTACTATCATGGCTACTCTCGAGAAATAGAGGGCTGCGGCTTCGGCTGCATTCTTTGTCACTATCCATAGTGACAAGGGCGACCCGTCTCTATCCCAGACGCTTCTACTCAATACCTCGCCAACAGCCCCGCTATGCCTCACAAGAAACAGAAAAAACCAAACAATGCTCTTCAAATCGGCTCTCCCCAAAGGGAGAACAAGCCGGATACTCTTGAAGCTGCCGCCGTAACAGGGCCCACCACAGGCTCAACAAACTACAGAGAGATTCATCAGGACGAGGCGGAAGCTCTGAGATCAATTTATGGCGAAGATTTCCATGATGTAGAGCTTCGTCAAGCAGCTTGGAAGGTACGTTCAGTTTGCGCAACCTATCTACGAATATTCCATTAGTACAGGAATCTGATAATTATTAGCAATCATCTCAAGTCGCGTTCAAGCTTCGTCTCAGAGCATCGTCAGACCCTAGCGTTAGCATTCTACTCTTCGTTGAGCTCCCAACAACGTATCCGAAGACTGTGCCGAATCTGATTATCGAGGAGTCAGACGATATTCGGCAAGGTCCAAGATCGAGGATTGAGAAGGTTATCAATCATAAACCAAAAGAATTACTTGGCTCAGAAATGATATACGAGCTGGCTGTGAACATACAAGAAGTCCTTGAAGATGCAGCAGTAGCACGAGCAGAGGACAAAGACATGCCTAGTTTGGAGGAAGAGCGCATCGAACAAGAAGCCGCCGCAATTCAACAAGCAGAGCAACACAAGAAGGAAGAACTGCGCAAGCAAGAGGCGGCCTCAGCCGAAGAAGAACGGGCATTACAACGACTTCTGCAGGACAAGATGAGACAACGTGAGCGTACAAAGGCTCGGGATTCTCGGCGCAAAAGCCGAACTGCAGCATTGGATATTGGTGGCATTCCTGAAGATAGTTCTGACTACATCACCTTCGATCCGCCTTTGGTTATGAACGATATTGATGATCGACCATTCACGTTTCAGGCGATCTCTAGCAAAACTCTACTTCATACCTCACCAACTTCTGAAACATTCACAGCCAGACCATTCATTTCTGGAAACCGCACTCGTGCACCCCTTGTCGTGCTGAAAGAAATAACCCTGGAGGAAAAGGGCTCGGACTCGTTGGCGTTTCGACAGCAGATACGGACAAGCGAGGATAAACTTGAGGCATTGAAGAAGTTACGCCACGCGAATTTAGTTGATCTTATAGGATTCAAGATCTTCCGTCCATTACAAACACCGGAAGCTCCACACAGTGGCTGGCAAATTTGTGTCCTTTTCGAGTATGCCAATAAAGGCTCGCTCTCGGAGCTTTTGGACATGATAGGCTCAATCGCGGTGGATTCAATTCGCTCTTGGATGATTCAGTTGCTAGAGGCTCTCGATTTCTACCATAGAAACGGCGTGGTACACGGAGATATCCACAGTGGTCGTGTAATGTTATTTCGCCATGCAACTGGAAGTACGACCGTCAAACTCCAAGCAAATGTTGAAGCAACTTTACCGCAGTGCAAGAATCGACAAGAGACATTAGCCACATCTAGATCGCCATTTTGGCTGCCTCCAGAGCTAGCGCAGAATGACGCACGTCCGACAACCAAAACGGATGTATGGAATCTTGGTATTGTACTTTTACAAATGGGGTTCGGGAAAGATGTACTACAAAAGTACACTTCCGCCAATGCCGTCATGAACAGCCTGGACCTGTCAATGCCTCTGCAGGACCTTTTGCGAGAAATCTTCAAGCCAGATCCGAAGAAACGTCCAACGGCTTTTCAACTGCAGCCGTCTGAATTTTTCAGGGTTGGCGCTCCATTACTTGAAAGTTCCGCAACTTCACATTCACATTCCAATCCTTTCATGAGACGGCCTCGTATGGACTCGCAAGTAGGGATGCCTAGTTTTTCACGTTACGCCCATGACTTTGACGAGGCTGGTCGTCTTGGAAGAGGTGGTTTTGGCCAGGTAGTCAAAGCACGAAATAAGTTAGATGGGCGTTTCTATGCAATCAAGAAAATATCCCAAAACTCTGCTGGTACTTTGAAAGACACCCTTTCAGAAATCATGCTACTGTCAAGGTTGAATCACCCATATGTAGTCCGCTACTACACGGCTTGGCTTGAAGAAGACCACGACATGATTGAATCAGATGCCTTATCAACGCTTGACGACGAGTCAATGACGGACAGGGATTTGGGCGCGAGCACCAGTGGCTTGGATTACATCAGCTCGAGTGGATATCCTAAGGTCGAGTTCGGTTATGATTCCGATGATGAAGGTAGCACGTCTTCAGATCGGATTGTCGCTTCGAAGGACTTGATTGCTAGTACCACGGACATTGGCAGTGAAATTGGCCGGGTGCAGTCAGGGTCGCAAGGCCGGTCAGTGACAAATACGTTATATATTCAAATGGAATATTGTGAGAAGCACGTAAGTATCTCAATCACGAGACTATGGAACTGATTCTGACTATTTCAAGACTTTGAGGGACTTAATTCATGATGGTCTTTACGATGATATCGACCGCTGCTGGCGTCTATTCCGTCAAATCCTGGACGGCCTCAGCCACATTCACAGCCATGGCATCATTCACAGGGATTTGAAACCAGATAATATCTTCATAGATATGGCAAACAATCCTCGCATTGGTGATTTTGGCTTGGCCATGAGTGGACATTTCACTACAGAAGTTCGTTATTCCGGGGCCACTGAAATAGCTGGAGACTTTACTCGCAGCATTGGTACAACATACTACGTTGCCCCCGAAATTAAGTCAACCTCTACTGCTCAATACAATGAAAAAGTCGACGTAAGTGCTCGGCCATGAGTTTTTATTTTTGATTTAGCTAATTTCAATAGATGTATTCTCTTGGCATCATCTTCTTTGAGATGAATTATCCATTACGCACGGGCATGGAACGAGATCGTACTTTACGAGAAATGCGCGAGAAGAACCACGTACTACCACCAATATTTCAGCAAGCAGAGAAAGCGATCCAAGGAGAAATCATTGAATCATTGCTGAGTCACCGTCCTAGCGAACGACCTTCTGCTTCCGAGCTTCTTCAAAGCGGCAAAATACCCTTGCAAGTCGAAGAGGAGACATTCAGGAGGGCTATTATAGGCCTACTTTCAGATCCTAGTTCTCCGGATTTTAAGAAGATCTTGTCAGCCATATTCTCCCAGTCTCCCAAGAAATTTGAAGACCTCACTTGGGATATGGATTCTCGTGGAAACCCAGGGGCGAATGAGATGCTCATTAGAGGACTGGTCAAAGAGAAGCTTATACAGATATTTCGCCGACACGGTGCCGTGGAGACTACAAGACAACCAGTGTTCCCCAGGTCGGGTCACTATCAAAACGGTGTTGTGAAATTGCTGGATACGTCTGGAAATATGTTACAACTTCCCTTTGATCTGACGCTACCCAATGCTCGCTCTATCCCTCGACAAGATCCGTCGCTAGAGAAGACATTCTCCTTTGGTAGAGTCTATAGAGAGTCACCACACGGCGGCGAACCAAAATCACACCGAGAAGCTGATTTTGATATTGTTTCTTACAACACACTAGACCTCGCTCTCAAAGAAGCAGAGGTTATCAAAGTCCTTGACGAAATTATTGAGACATTTCCAGTCTTGAGATCTGTTCCTATGTGTTTCCATATTAATCATTCCGATTTGCTTCAACTGATCATGGAGTTTTGCCGTATCAACGCGGCCCAAATGCCCGTCACAAAAGAAATCTTGAGTCGATTGAACGTGGGCAAGTGGACAATGCAGAAGATCAGGAGCGAGCTTCGGAGTCCCACCATTGGTGTTGCATCGACTTCTTTGGATGACTTGGCGAGATTCGATTTTCGAGGTAAGCTAGCAAAGACCGACATTGAACAAATATAAGGTTACTCATATTCAATATAGATACACCCGATAAGGTTCAGCAAAAATTGCAGATGATTATGGAAGGCACCGAGTTTGCTGATAGGTTGCCGCCAATTTTTGCTCGGATCAAGTCTCTAGTTTCCTTTATCAATGGGTTTGATGTCAAGCGCAAGATATACGTCAATCCTCTTGCAAGCCTCAACGACAAATTCTTCCGGGGCAGCATTCTCTTTCAATGTCTTTTCGATGGCAAACGACGAGATGTGTTCGCCGCTGGGGGACGGTACGACAAACTTATCCAAGAGTTTAGTCCTAAGCTGCTCTATAGCCGTTCTCAAGCACATGCAGTTGGCTTTAATCTCAGTTGGGACAGACTCAGTTCTTCAATGATTGATCATATCAAGAATTCAGCAAAGACTTTTACGAAACATGAAGCTGATGTTGAAGGCTTTTGGCGATCTCGACGAGTATGTATGAACATTACTTTCTATAGTTCGATATGCTAACTGTCGATTAGTGTGATGTTCTAGTTGCAAGCTTCGATCCCACTGTCCTTCGTACAGTAGGGGTTCGAATCGTGCAAGATCTGTGGGCGCATGATATTAATGCCGAACTTGCAGTGGATGCTTCCTCATTTGAACAGCTGTTATCTCACTATAAAGAAGATAGTCATTCTTGGGTTGTGTTAGTCAAAGCTGATAGCAACGAACGTGGACTTAAGATCAGAAGCCTGGTCAAGAAAGAGGAAATCGACGTTAGAGCGTCCGATTTAGTGCCCTGGCTACGTTCAGAGATACGAGCACAGAATCATCGCGAAATCCTAGTCGACCATCCTAAGCTTTTGAGGAATCCTAGTCAACCGGATACAGGTGGGCCTAGTGGTGAACGTGGGAATGATGTGCGTATCTTGGTTGCACAACATCGGAGTAAGAAGACGAATCGAAGAAACATTATTGAATCAGGTGAGTTCAGGTCAAGATCATTGAAAGTCATTTTATCTAACTTCTTAGCTCTTCTACGGTCTCGCGAACTTGTAGACAAAGCCCTCAATGGGCCTATTGCGGCTGTTGATACTCGGGACGATCTACTTGATGCTATTCGGGACACTCGTCTGTGTGATCCTGATAGCTGGAGAGCAGTGATCCAGAATGCGCCACTGACAGAACGAAAATACCTTGGGCAGGTTCATGAACTGCTCCGAGATCTTGCTTCTGAGTATGCGCCAGGCGGAGCTAAGGAGCATGAATCGCACAACGCTTTCATCTATAACCTCCGCACTGGTACATGCATATATTACGACCTTGGCCGGACAGCGTAGGCGGGATGAGTACACGACACGACAATATCCGATATTCGTCCAAATGTGCGAATATCATTAATCCTCTGAATCGGGAGAGGAAAGAAATGAAACGAAAAAGAGATAAATGACTTGCATGATAGCGCTAGCATTCTTCAATTGAATCAACTCCACTTATTCCTATAACCCAATTATTAATATACAGAAACTTTTCATGTAATTTGTAAATTATTCGCTATCATCATCACTGCCATATGCCACTAATGGCCCCCCGGAACTGGCTGCAGCGGGTTGTGCTGCCGGCGCAAAACCCTTGAGAGCAGCCAAAGTCGAGCTAGACAATATACCACCAGACTCTTGCTGCTGACCACCAGTTGTAGAAGCCAAATCCTGAGCTGGCGCATTCTCAATAAGAAGGGGTTGTCCAGAAGACTCTAATTGACGAGTAGTCTCTTCCGACGTTTCGATTTCCCTCGTCCGCGCATACCATATGTCATCTGAAGGTTCATAACCGTCTAGGCCGAAGCTACCTTCGATTTTCTTTCGTTTCCTAGCTTCGGGGTCCCGACCTTCGAGTTCTGCGACAAAGTCGGCTGGGAGGGCCCTTCGGACCGCTTCTGCGGCTTGTTCTTCGAGGCGATGAGCTTCTCGTTTTTGGGCAAGAGGGTTGGGATCAACTGTTGCCCAGCGGACGTTCAGAATCTCATTATGATCCAGACCTGTACACTTGTTAGCGGACTGTAGCGTAAGGATTTATAAAAGTACTTACTCTGATGCGCCATGGCCTCTTTTGCGAATTGGGCATTTGCCTAATGACAGAATGTTAGTCTCGACCCTTCATATACCACCAAATCCGAGGAAAGAAGAACATACCTCGTTCGAATACGTAACAAACGCAACACCCCTCGCCGTCAAAACGCGCACCCGCTCAATCTGACCCCATTCCTGAAAATGTCTCGCAACAATCTCCTCAATATCGTCACTGACGTGGATACGACCAATGTAAAGCGTCCTGTTCTGCCGCATAAACGATCCGACACCGCCCATGTCATCTCTATAATCGCTGAATTTGTCGCGGCCGAAACAGTCGACGTTGGGGTTGAAGATGTCGTGGATTGTCGGGAGGCGATGGAGATATTCGCATTCTTGGCCTTTGGGACTATACCCGGCAACCTCAATATCAGTGATCTGTGAAATGGGTCTGGGGAGGAGATATTTTACGTACCAGATACCTCTCGCAAAGAATAGACAAAAGTATGATCCCGTCACCTTGTCGGCGCGAGTATAACCACTATCTTTCGCAACATTACATCGCCCAGCCGCGGCTGTTTTGGACAAGTATTTATCTTCGCGATCACCGCCAGACCATTTATTATACCTATACAATACATCAGTCAGCAAATCCGCAACTTGAGACTTGCAAAGGCGACTCGCGAAACATACCAAATGTTAAAGATCGTTCCTGTCTGTGGCGGAGGCTCCGACTTGATTGTCGCCGGATCGACTTGCGGTCTAGCCGGCCTCTTCTTCCGCCTTATTATCTTCTTCGTCTTTTTCTGAGCAACTTCGCCCTCGGTCGTGGTGATGGGCACGAGGGCATTCTCTTGATCTGTCGTTGAGGTCTGCGCGAGCGCGGTTTGTGTATTTGAGTTTTCTTCCAGTTGTTCTGTTGCGATTTCTGTGTTTTCGTGTGTGACTTCTGGTACCTCCACAGGTTCGGAGAGAGCTGTTTCGGCCATATTGAGGTTATTGCGCGGTGAGGTGTTGAGGACGATGAAATCAGTGAAGTCTTATCGGAGCTGCGGCGGAAATTCGAAATTATGCTTATGTAATGACATTATCGACTGTGATTGGTCGACTGTATTTAGCAAGTCATTGCTTTTTGTAGTATCTACACACTGCTAATGGCTCTTGTTAGTAGTTGCTTTTGAATTTCGACTCAAGCCTGAAATCTATCTTCTCTTGACTTTTCCTTTAGAATCTTTCTCAACAGGTATCGGGCCCTCATACTGTTTCCTTCGTGCCATTCATGAACCACCGATAATTATTCTGCCGTCTTCTGCCGCTTTGATATCAAGTTCCAGAAATTGTTTTCCATGATTCAACTTTTTAAGATCATTCTTTGTTTTTCGAATTTCGCTCTTTCTAGTGAACCACATTTCTGAGACTCCTATTCGACCGGTCAACTAGTTCCAAGCAATTCGAAACCAAAAAGTCATCAGGGACTCGCCCACCGAAGCAAAATCTGATTGCGGGGAAGTATCAGGAACCGTCAAGATGGTGAACATCACAGAGAAAATCAAAGAGTAAGTCTTTCAATCAATCCACAACATTTTTTGCAATGGGAGCTAATTAGCTATTATAGAATTGAGGATGAGATGCGCAAGACGCAGAGTAAGTTCTCTGTTCATGGCTTACTGAGACGAGAAAATGGTTTTTATATTGATATGTTTCTCATCTGAATAGAGAATAAGGCGACGGGTAAGTAGATATGTCCTCAATCCGTTGACTTACGTTTACTGACATACTTTCAGAGTATCATTTGGGTCTATTGAAAGGGTATGCCTGACCATATCAACCGCACATACGAATAGAGAGGGGACAACAACTCACATCTTCTATATAGAAAACTCGCACGTCTCAGAGCCCAACTCCTCGAACCAGCTGGCGGCGCAGGTTCCGGTGGCGGCTCCGGCTTCGACGTCAGCAAAAGCGGTGACGCCCGCGTTGCACTGGTCGGTTTCCCCTCCGTCGGAAAATCTACTTTCCTATCCAAAATCACCAAGACTCGCAGCGAGGTAGCTGCCTACTCTTTCACAACTCTCACAGCTATCCCAGGTGTCTTGGAGTATGGAGGCGCTGAGATTCAGATTTTGGATTTACCGGGTATTATTGAGGGTGCTGCGGAGGGAAAGGGGAGAGGAAGACAGGTTATTTCGGCGGCGAAGACGAGTGATCTCATTCTTATGGTGCTGGATGCGACGAAGCGAGCGGAGCAGCGTGCGCTGTTAGAGGCGGAGTTGGAGGCTGTGGGGATTAGACTGAATCGTGAACCTCCGTAAGTCATCTTTCTGGCTATGGCCTTCATCTTCTGACATGCAATACCGACGTTCGATAGGAACATCTATCTCAAAGCAAAGAAAACCGGAGGCATGAAGATCACTTTCCAGTCACCTCCCAAAAACCTGGACGAAAAGATGGTCTATAATATCCTGAGAGATTATAAGATGCTCAACTGTGAAGTCTTGGTGCGAGACGATGAAGGTATATTTACTTCCTAGCATTCTACTAGCTTACCAGATACTAACGACTTGGATCCTACAGCCACCGTCGATGATCTGATCGATGTCATCATGAAGGATCATCGGAAATATATCAGATGGTTCGTACAGTCTTCTTTGGAGAGAGAATGAAGCTGACTGACATCGTATAGTCTATATGTCTACAACAAAATCGACAGTATCAGCGTCGACTTTCTAGACAAACTCGCCCACGAACCGCACACAGCAGTAATGAGCTGTGAGCTTGACCTCGGCGTACAAGACGTTATTGAGAGGATATGGAAAGAGCTTCGATTAATGCGGATTTATACCAAGAGGTTCGCCCTCCACCCCCCGCCCCTCCCCAAATCCCCCTTTTTTCTGTCTTGTGCTTTTGCTAACTATTCTATAGAAAAGGAGTTGACCCCGATTTCAGCGAAGCACTTATCGTCCGCAGTAACTCGACTATCGAGGATGTTTGTGATCAGATCCATCGTACACTCAAAGACACGTTCAAGTATGCGCTTGTTTGGGGCGCGAGCGCAAGACATGTTCCGCAGCGTGTTGGGTTGGGACACCAAGTTTGTGATGAGGACGTAGTCTCTGTCATAAGTAAATACCTTGCATAACTTAGTTGATTGTGTAGAAATCTAGCAATGAATGGTTTCTAGACTTTGATTCATCACCAGTGACCATCTACAGTAGAAGCTGGCTATAACGAACGGAAGGCCCACTTCAAATGTTGTCACCATATTGATATCAGGTTAGAAGCTATGAATATGAATATGAAGAGTGCTCCAAATAGTTATTGATCAGACAGGCTATTATACCAGAGTGCTCTCCATTCCTATATGAGCTGAAATCTCTAGATGCCAGATTCGGACATTGGGAGACCATTAGAGGCCGCTCCATATTTAGACTGATGGTATGTGAGCTCATGTCAATTTACTGATGGAGGGAGCTCCTGATCATTATCATTTAAAGAGGTTGATATATCGAAGTGCTTCCCATTCCTAATGAAGTGAAATTTTTCGATACAAGATCAAGGCATGGGAAGGCCGTCTGTTCGCTATAGCCAGGTTCTACATAACAAGCAGAAGTCCCCCTAATCACCGTATCAATGGATTTCAGGTTATATATCATTTATTTGAGTATGGAGAGTGCTCCGAATCATTATAGGGTAGATAGGTTATTATCAATTGATATCAGAGTGCTCCCAATTCTCTTCAGAACCAAACTTCCTAGATATCAGATTCAGGCTCTAGATGGCCTTCCATTCATTATAGAGTAGACAGGTTATTATACCAAAGTGCTCCCATTCCCCTTAAGAACAAAAATTTCTAGATAACAGATTTAGGCGCTGGAAAGGCCTCCGCTCGTCATAGTTATGTTTCATTCTACAATATAACCCGAAAAGAAAGCCAAGTCTGCCTTTGGGCGCCATGAATCCGAAGACGTTGAGCTAAGGAAAGAGGACAGAAAGACAAAAAGCGAAAAAAATAAGAATACAGTAGAACATGGTTATTACGAACGGAAGGCCTTCCAGCGCCTGAATCTAATATCTAGAAATTCGTTCATATGAATATGGGGAGCACTCTGATAGAATAACCCGTCTAATCAATACCAATATAGAGCGCTCCCCATATTCATATGATTAATATCTAACCTGATATCAATAGCATTTCTGTTCGTTATAGCCAGGTTCTTTGTAGTAGCAATGAATAGTTTCTAGAATTCGACCGGCCATGAAAAATCATCTATGAACCGAAAAGAAAGCCAAGTATTTGGGTGTCGTGAACCCAAAAAGATATAGGGCCAAGGGAAAGGGAAAAGAAAGACAAGAAGCGGAAAGGGAATTTACAAAAGAGAGCCCGAAATAATGTACAATCAGCCAACCACAAAAAGAATCGAATAGCCAACGACAAACCATCTACAACCATCTCTACTGGTTGCTCACCTCCTGAGTCGAGGGTTCATCAACCCTACGAAGCAACTTCTCCAAATCCGCCAATCTCGACTGCATACTCTCCCCCTTCTTCTTATCAACCCTCTCACTCAACGCCGTTGACGAAAGTTCACGCTTCGCCGCTTGAATTTTAAGCACAGTGTCCTCAACCGAACCTTCCATGACCAAACGCCAGACTGTAGTCTCGCGGGTCTGACCAAGACGGTAAACACGATCGATAGCCTGGTCTTCGATGGCTGGTGCCCACCAACTGTCGCACAGAATGACTTGGTTTGCTGCGACGAGATTCAATCCGACACTGCAGACATTCAAACTGGCAAGCAAGACAGTGCATTTGGGATCGTTCGAGAACTCGGCGATGGCCTGGTCTCGTTTGTTGGAGTTGAGCTTTCCGTCAATTCGTGTAAAGTGTACGTCGTTGGCGGTAAGGTGAGGCTCGATGATGTCAAGGAAAGAAGTCCACTGGCTGAAGACCACCGTTTTGGTTTGTTCTGCCTGGCCTTTGGCGGTCAAGATCTTGATGAGAGCCTTGATCTTGCTACTTGGTGCACTGGCATCCACTGCTTTTGCGTCATCGGCACCGGCATCTTCGCCCATCTCCGTTGCCGGTGCGACGAGGGCTCCGTTATCCTTGAGTTCGGCGCGACACAAAGGACATTTGTGCTGGCGCTCAATGACTTGTTCGATACATGATTTGTCAAAAGCATGCGCACATGCCGTGATCACAGGCTCTGTCAGATTGTCAAGGCAGACCGCGCAGGTCTCTTGACTTTCAATCTGCAGCTGTAAAACGTCCTGAAGAGCCTTGATATTTTCGGACGTCAGCTCAACGACTTTCTTCTCACTTTCGCCAAGCAAAGCCATCAATTTTTCCACACGATTCTTGCAGAGGGACCAGTGGTTGCAAACTTGGCGCAATCGTAGAAGGATCTCCAGGACGTGCGAGTATGTAATGCCTCCAGCTTTGTGGGCAACGCCTCCACTCGGTCCACCAAGCTGAAGTTTAAACTTATCAAACATACCTCTCGCCTCATCCCTGAGCTATGTTAGCATCTTCCTATAGCAAATTAGTGAGTTGCGACATACTGGAACATTTCGTATTTCTTGAGCTCGTGATCTTCAAACTTGACGCGCAAAACATGCATCTTCATTTCCGGAAGACGCAGGTTGACAAAAGCCATATCCTTACGACGTCTCAGGCAAATTGCGCCCATCAGAGCTTGCAAAATGGTGGCACCCATAGGATCTCCGTTTGTTAATGGACGAATAAGAACAGCGTTGAACATGGCCAAATCTTCCAACCCGCCAGAAAGTCGGAGAAACCGGATCTGCGAGTAGAGATCTTTGAGAGTGTTGATTATTGGAGTTCCCGTCAATGACCAACGAGAATCGGCATCCAGATGGCAGGCTGCAAGAGCACCTTTAGATCGCGGGTTTCGGAGTGTGTGTCCTTCATCGAGCACGATACGGCGCCACTTGAGAGAATAGAGGCCGCTGCGAGTTGATTTGGCTTTCTTCTTATCGGCGTCGTATTCGGAGGCAATCGCGCCGTAACTTGTAATGACAACACTGTAGTCCTTCAATTTCGAGCCCTCCTTCTTCCCTGTGCCGTGGTAGACAAGAATCTTTGGCACAAACTCTGGCTTGACATGGGCTTCGATCTGCTGTTTCCAATTACTCATGACACCAACAGGACTAACGATGAGAGTCGGCGCTGTAATCCCATTACCATCGGCATTCGATTTGGCCATTATCAAGGAGATCGTTTGGATTGTCTTGCCAAGACCCATGTCGTCTGCAAGAATACCACCGCTCGCAAGAGGTGGCGGTGTGCTGGTAGCGTAATTGGTAGCGATGTTTTTATACCTACCATGTTCCTTCTTCCACAGCTGCACATCTTTAGCGCCTACCTCAGGTAATTTAGGCGATTCCTTATCGAGCATCCAAGCCAAACCTTGTCGTTGATATGATAGCAGCTGCGTCTTCATGCCAAATGGTGTCTCGACCATTGGCATGTTCTCAAGATCAACTTCGGTGTTGCCAAATCTCTCCACAGCTTGATCGACTCTATGAGCATTGATCGAGCTACTTTGTTGGACAAGATCTTCCAGACTTGTAGACTCCATTGCTTGCTTAGATTTTTGAAGGGTGCGATACGCGCCAGTACCTCGTTTTTTCTCTGCTTCGTTTAGTGCCCTCTGTCGTTGCCATTCTTCCCGTGCCCTGTCTTGCTCGGTTCGAATGAGTTCTGTGAGCGGCAGGCGGTCCGCTCGCATCTGAGTTCTCACCTGATCTTTTCGGATTGGATCAGAAGGCCCAAACAGGTTGAGGGCAATAGGACAGTCATAAGTTCCAATGTTCCCAGTAAGCATGCCCTCGATGACAAGACTTCTAGAATCCTAAGGTTTGGGTCAGCTGGTATGAACTAAAGTGCCTCGTCAGTTTGATTTACCATATATTTTGCCAGGTCGGAGGCCACCGTTCGAGGTATGTGGCCGATCTGGGCACCCATGACGCTTAGCACTTTGATAGCATTCTTATCGTATTGATTGAACGGCTCCCTCTGAAGCGTAACACGTTCGCCTGATGAAGCGTATCCAGTGTAGAACCTGACTCCCACGATTTTCGTATTGAGACAGCCTAGCTAGTTAACACATAGACACTGAAAAGTTGCAGCTATGGAAAGTTACCATAGAGCTGGTATGAATTGAGATCCAGATCATCACCACCTTGGGTCGCCGGAACAATGCTGTTGAAGTCGTCGTCGTCCAGCTGGCTGAGTGAAATATAGTCGATATCTTGCCCAAAACGCTGGCCATTTGTTACGTTCGCCAGTGGAACACTGCTGTTCGTTTGACTGCTTCGGCCAATTTTGGTCGGACGATGAGCATTTTCTTGACCGTCACGCGTCAAGTCGACCACGGCCGGAGCGGGACGCTTGCCACGGGCAGGCATTTTGCCAAAACAAGTGAGTGGTCAAAAGAAAGCTTTCCAAAGCCCCCAGGCTCCCAGATGGCATGAGTACGTATAGTAGATTAGTGATCAGGGGAAGTTCTGGAAGATATCAAAATGTTAGAGTATTGACCAGGGTGGGTCTGTCCTGTCATTGTACGCCGTACGGGGTTAGACCCGCTCCCGAGATTCCGGATCCAATCAGAGGCAGCCTTGGCGCGTCTCCTTCGCGTCACAGATAAACAATTCAAGGTCACATGACATAGTACTTTATCTTATGCTCGTAACACATCAACTTATCTTTGTCTTTTTCTTTTTCTTTTCCATCAAGTAGCTTTAAAGTCAGTGACGGAGAGCCAAAATGCTCATCGTCTGTGCAGTGTTGATCGATGGACTTGGGCCCGGTGACGTCACCTGGTATGGGCATCGTCGAGTTCATTCGCGATGATGCATACATTCTTTCTTACCGAATGCTTCGTATGTTCAACTGGCGGTGCCTTCTAGAACCATGTTTATGGTTGGCTACAGTGGCTAGGGAGAGACCGTATGGCTGGCGGCATCCCGACAGATCGGAGTCTTGGCGATCCACTAGGCTTGCGTCTTTTGACATTCAAGTTTTGACCTCGCCTCCATCTATGATCTTATTTTACGTGTATAATCGTCTTGTCCTGTTGATTTAGCGACTGTTATATCCGGAGTATATCAGTGGTCAGACACATCCATTCTTCTTTCTTGATCCGAGGGCAGTTTTCTGAGGCTAGACGATGATCTTACCTGCGTAGAGGATGGTTGATGAGACTGTATTCCTACAATCATCAACGTTTCTCAGCCTAATCAGGAATGGTCAAGAAGCCTGGAACTATGGCAAATATGCCCTATGAAACTCATTTCGATCTGATCAACGAACGAGAAAGAAAGTTTGATGAACTGCTCCGTCGCGGCGCCTTCTCGCCGTTACTTCTACAACAAGTAATAGGGACTTTCTTTCTCCTGCTTGTCCCACTTGTCATTCGCCATAAAAGTGCAGCTCATTCGAGGATCTTGCGTTATGGATTTCACGCCGTCATCACAGCATTCTGTGTATATACGATACATGAAGTGCGGTTCTTGGGTCCTGCGAATGGGTACGGTACTGGGTTGGTTACGACTTGGTTTTATATATGGAGTACTACGATGCTTCTCGCCAATGATGTTCAAAAAGTCTTCAAAAGAGTTGTCAAGGAGCCTTCAGATGAGAAGGATGAAGTCAACGAACAAAATGTATCCTCAGAGGCTGTCGATCACGCCTCGAACCTAAGACGCAGGTCAGCTCGACAGAAAACCAATGTTTCCGGACAACAACCTCGGAACGTCTATATATGGCAGCCCTTTCCCCAGAAACTTTCAGATCGCCTTGACTGGGCCTGCGATCTGATATTCAATTTCAGAGGCCCTAATTGGAATTGGCGTCTGAGGTCATTGCCGCCTTTGCCAGAAGCCGTCCTCAGAGACATCCACCAGGACACAGACTCTGTCAAACAAACCAAAAAAGCACAGCAATTAGACTATAAACCACCGTCTGTAAAACTACGATATGTATTACGCTCATTCTTACGAGACTACATCGCCCTGGACCTCCTCAAACTCCTTTTGATGCGCGATCCATACTTCTGGGGCTACGTAGACAACCCGCCATCTCCACCATGGCCTTTCGATGTTCTCGCCTGGTCCCCAACTCTGGTCCGCTCATACCGCATCATTCTCAGCCTGGCATCTGTCATATTCGCACTCGACATCATCACCTCCCTAAATCCTCTTTTCTTCTTGGGAATATCCTACCTTTTCCCCAACTTCGCGCGGTCCATCACCCATCAACCTCTCGGCGAAGCATGGCTCTACCCCGATGCCTTTGGCCCCACAATCTCCGTCCTCGACCACGGTCTAGTCGGCGCATGGAATACCTGGTGGCACCAATTATTCCGTTTCGGATTCTCGGAATGTAGCCGCTTCCTCACTGATCTCGTGTTGCCTTCTGGCAGCAGCCAGAAAGGGTACAGGTCTGCTCGACGTATACTGCAGATAATGTTTGCATTTTCCCTTAGTGGGTTGGTACATGCTATGGGCAGTCATACTACGTTCTCCGACTCACGGCCCTGGAATGCATTTCTGTTCTTCGTCCTGCAGGGTATCGGGGCACTGGCGCAGTACTTTTTGGAAGTAGCCATTCTTCCAAAATCGTACAGACCACCGCGATGGCTGATTCGAACTACGAATCTCATTCTCATCGTCCTATGGTTCTACTATACCGGCCCCCTTGTGGCAGATGATTTCGCGCGTGCTGGGATATGGATGTTTGAGCCTATACCATTGAGTTTGTTGCGTGGAGTGTTGGGACTAGGTGCTAAGGGTGATACGATATACTGTTGGAAAGGGTCTTGGTTCGAGCTGTATTCTGGTGCTACGTGGTGGCAGAGCGGGATTCGACTTGTATAGACTATAGACTTGTTGGGTATGTAGATAATATTTTCGGAA
This sequence comes from Talaromyces verruculosus, assembly GCA_038993655.1. Taxonomy (NCBI): domain Eukaryota; kingdom Fungi; phylum Ascomycota; class Eurotiomycetes; order Eurotiales; family Trichocomaceae; genus Talaromyces; species Talaromyces verruculosus. Next base: position 568,594 of record JBBVQN010000012.1, on the reverse strand, counting down.
ATAGACTACAGTACTATGAATATACGACATTCTCATATGTAATACTTTAGTATATGCTTCGGATTGATACATTTCCATGGATATACACAATTTTTGCCTTGAGACAATCCGTTTATTCATCATCCTCTTCATCGGTATCCGGCTCGATGTTCAACGTCGGCATCTCATCGTCACTGTCATCATCATCATTGCCCGCAGCGTCACCACCAGCAGATTTTTGCGCGTTAGCAGACACAGGGGTGTAGCTTGGTGCATTGTATTCAGTGATCGGTGATATCACCGGTGTTGCTGCAGATGGAAGTATAGCGGGAGATGCTGAAGTCTCTGAGAGGGTGACAGGTACAACAGATGTGGTAGATACAACAGCTTCTCCGTCTCCCAAACGAGCTTTTTTCGGTTGAGGGAGCTCTTGTTCCGCTGGAAGCGACGGCGACTGATCCGTCATTTTAGAATCTTCCGGTAGTATCCTCTTGTTCTGTGTTGTTGTGAATGACGATGGTACAGCGGTAACGTTATTTGCAAAGTTGGAGGATAGTTGTTGAATCCCGACGCTCGAAACAGGGACAGCTGGCGTATCAGTATCCATAGACTCCTCATGTTCTTCGTAGTCATCGGCATCGTAATGCACTCCCGTGCCTCCAACCAAGACTGACATTCGAGGACGAATCAAGCATTCTACTTCCAAATCTTCGGCATATTTCCTAGCCAAGAATGGCAGGATACTTGGAATCGGTCGACGTCCTTTAACCGGAGGAATGGGATTCATCACACTGGCAACCATAGCCGAACGGTTTGCCGTCAGAATAGCAACTCTTTCCATTTCGGTCCGGATCGGAATCGGGATGTATTCGGTTGGAAGGTAATTATACAATAGAGGGAGTAGAGCCGTCGCTGCCGTATTCTGTCCTCCAAAACTGCTTTCCTTGTTGGTGTTTGATTCTTTGAGAGCTGGATTGAGGATGGCATCGACATTCATATTGAGCTGATTGTTTTTGGCATTACCACCCTTGCCTGTATTGTTCTGTTGATCTTGGCTTCGGCTGGTATCAACTGGTACGAGATCACGACAACATTGCCGGATGAGAGGACTCAATGCAAAGACATTTTGTTTCGCAAATGATCGTCCTACGAGTGGTAAAATATCGCTAATAAGTAGATATGAAGTCTCTCGAATATTGCTGTTGAAGCTTTCTACCTCGAAAACCCAAAGAGTCTGCTCAAAAATAGTGTTGACGACAGGTATCGATCCTGATCCAAAAGTGTCCACAATGATGCGGAAGAGATCGATGCATGCTGCGTGGATTATTGGTAACTCCATGTACAATGCGCCCCTTTCGTCTCGAGGAAAATCAGAATTGGCCTGCTCTTCACCTGTCTTTGGCACCGTAATGGACATCAATCGAGATGTTAGATTCAGAATAGCGCCAAGTGGATAGTTGATGACTGATGCCGTCCGTATCGAAATGAACTTAGTCAACAAATTCAAAAGTGCAGTGATTCTGGTAGCACCCGCTGGTAAACTCTGCCACGAAGGAAGACCCAAAGCGTCCGGTTCGTCATCTTGTGGCAAGTCACTCACGTTCTTCGACATTTTCCTTGGCTTGATATTGGGGTCCGATGACTCCCACTGTTCTACCACACTCCGAAAAACATGGTCTGCAGCCTGATGAATCGAAGATATAGTATTCTTGCAGTCAGTCGCCCATTGCTCGCCTGATGTGTTCTTAGGAGCGCAGTTGTGCAGGGCAACGAAGACTTCCTGTGCAAGATTAATGGCCCTCGAGGAAAAAGAGGCACTGGTTGTTGACGAAGATAGAATTGGAAGTAGGAATTTCTGCAACTGGCCGACAAACGGACGGAATATGGTTGGATGTCTACCAATCAACTCTGCGAACGCTGAGAGGATGGTTTCCAGAAGAGGAGACTCCTTCACAGGCTTAGCAGACTCTGATGCCTTTTTCGCATTTATGAGATTGAGAGAGGCTGTAATAAAACCGGGTAGATTTGGTGTGGTTATTTCTCGCACTAATGTCGGATACTGGTACGTGAGATGGAAGATGCGAGTCAATGTGATGATAGCCAGTTTTTTAGTTGAAGATGGGTCCGATTTCTAGTCAAAGTCAATGGAATCCGTAAAGTACCAAGCCGAGAAGTTATTTCATACCGACAAAATCGCCAGTAGCCCACGGACCCAAGGCCCGCAATCGCGAAGTATCTCCCACCTGCCTGCTTCCAGTAGGGCTTTGATCAACACAACTGCAGTCCACCTCCCTTCAACGGTGCGGTCTTGCAAAAGACTCGTCAAGCGAGCCTTGAGTTTGTTGACCTGCAAGCCATCGTTGTTGTCTGTTTTCTTCTTTGGATCAGATTGAGCATTGAATTCGCTACAATCACTAAGCGCAGAAGCGAGAAAGGCTGCCACATACGGCAGTTCATTGACCGGAGTGGTCGTCAAGCGGTTTGTAATAGTGCGCAAAGATGTAGAGGACGCCATTGTGTGTATACAGAGCGCACTCGTCCATGCGCGAGCCTATAGACAATATAAGAAGAAGAGACGAAAGGTCGTTCAACTTTTTTTCGTTCCTTCCGTTTTGGTTTAGCTCAGTAGAAGCTCGGGCCTTCCCGTGGTGTAGGGAGATCTGCCAATCACGAGGGAGCGTGCGGGCTGTTCCTCAGCGTTGGGCCAACCTGCTTGTAAACCTCGGAATCTGGAATGGTCAAATATCTTGTGATTCTTGCTTACATGTCACTGCCTTGACGAGTGATTGCACTGTACAGGGGGAGTTTGTTTGTTATACTTTCATTTTGCATTGCAGTGTTATGGAGATTGTGATTGAAACGCCTCCTGTTTAAAGATGAGTGCCAACTCGGTATGCGCCAATTGTGTCATCCCCTGGCATCGTCAATTGAAGGCTGACACGGGCGCTCAGGGTCGGGATGCGGACAAGGCACAGGGTTATATCGCTGCTCTGGACAATGCGCGAAGCGAAGACAAATGGAGCGACGTCCCAGAGTTGATTCGCAAGGTCACCAAACATGCTCCGCATCGGAAATGTATTGTTTACATCCAGCAACTGCCACCTATTTTAACTGCTAACAACTTGCGTCCTAGGTTTGATCCAAACAGCGAATGCGGAAGTACAAGTCGTCGCCCATATCACCAAGACTCGACCGGCCACAGCCAAAGGCCAAACCGCCCCGAATCATGTATCCAACCTTTCAGAGTTAATACCTGAACTCATTGCAGCCATCGAAGCCGCCGACGGGACCCCGCAAGACGTATTTCAGGCCCAGGTCTGCTTGGGATGGATTCACTGGACACTCTCAGAACCTGGACTGGCCGTGGTACGGCTGCCCAAGGAATTTGATGACAGGATAATCGCTTCTCTTTCGGAAGGAGAAAAAGGACTTACGAAATGGACAGAAGTGTGCATAGTCAAGGCGGGTTATATAAAGAGTACGACATTCAAAGGGAATATTCCAAGACTGCATCTAATGATCTGACAATCTACAGGCGCCGCTCAAGCTTTGATATCCACCCCAAACGCAGCTCTTGAGACCGCATCTGCCGTCTTGCCCCGGCTTGCCATACCGAACTCGTCGTTAGCTTCTTGTCCTCAGGCGCTCTATTGGTCCGAACTGTTCCTTTCCAGCGTCGCAATGCTAGCAAGCGAAGAGGTCTTATCAAACGATGCGGGAGACTATGACTTCGAGATCGAAATGGCGTTAAAGGCATTCAGATTGTGGTCAGGCCATCCCCATATTAAGGGCCGAGACATTGCAGCTAGCCAAAGGGCCATTCAAAGCGGATCATCCCACCATTCTTACTCTCAATCATCCATTTGGATGGCATATTACAGACTTTTGTCCCTGATATTGCAATACGGCCTGTCGTACTTTCCGCCATCTTCGGTATCACCTCGTCGCCAGCTAGCCACAGAGATTCGCCATGTGGAAGCCGTTTGCGAATCTGTGTTACTGAGAGAAACTAAGTTCCCATTGGCGAGCGACAGCAACCCGCAAGTAGAGGCATGGACGGAGGACGTCATAAGTAACTGGGAAGTTCTGTGCGGACCAAGCTGGCGAGATGGCGATCTTGGAGACGGCGGACAAGATGCCATTAGCCGTAACGTCTTGGATGTGAGTTATACTTCGATCTCACAATCTGAACTCACTGACTGTTTTAGATACTCTATCGAGCTTCAACAAAAACCTACCATTCACATTCCATTTTGCGGCGCTTGTTCCATGTACATGCGGCACTAGCAGAATTCGACCTTGCTATGAAGGCACTCGACACTTACGTCGAGATTGTGGTAAGCGCTAAAGACAGGGCAGAAAAGGCAGCTGAGATTGGGCATTTGGAAAGCGACGAGATTCTATTACAAACCGTTTCGGAGGGCGTGCTTCTACTATGCTGCTTCGGATCTGAGGAAGAAGCTCGAAAAGCCAAGGAGCTCATTGCAATCTTGGAGAAGTACATCGAGAAAGATATTGCGGGCGATTTCAGTTTGACCAACGGCAAAAAAGAAGAAGAAGAAGCGTCTCGCGTGCCTTCACATGTCATTGCTTTGGCTTACAGAGCCATTGGCATCGGCTTGGGCAACTGGTCAAGGTGGACATCAACAACCGACGCACGCAACGATATACGTGCAGAGGCAATCGAAAACTTGGAAAGGAGTATCGCTCCAGAATTCGAATCAGAATATGATCTATCGTCCCGGTATGCCCTGGCACTTTTGCTTGCCGAATCTCGTGATCTAGATGGCGCAATCAGCCACGTCAAGACAGCGCTCACTCCTCGAGACGGGTCGGCACTTTCAGGATCTGGACCTGCCATGCCAGAGCTGCGTCAATCAGAGGAACGAGATAAAATGCCACTTTGGCATTTGTTAGCACTGCTGCTTAGCGCCAAGCAGGAATTCGATATTGCGGGTCGTACTTGTGAAGCAGCATTTGACCAGCTTCCTTCTTCAGTGATTATACCAGGTCATCACAATAGGCGCAGCAACCGTGATAGTAATAGGAAACAAGACCTGTTGGCAAAGAATAAGGAATTCATACAGCACTTGCAAGGCCGTGAAAAAGAACGTATCATTGAGACTCGCATGACACAACTTGCCCTCCTTGAAATCACGGATGGGCCGGAGGTTGCCGTGAACCATAGCGATAACTTGCTAGCGTTATTTGCGACTTTATTTGAGGATTTAGAGCTGGAAGTCACCAAAGAGAAAGCCTCTCAGCTTCAGCAAGAACAACATCACCTTGAGCCCCCGAAAAGCTCTGCGGGCACCATCAAAAGCTTCCGGGGAAGCATTTTTGGCAGAAAGAAAGGATCAAAAATACCCGACCGATCACTCAATGCCAGTGATCCAATACCTCCTTTACCTAATGGGGCATCCTCTGTCGGTGCAGATGCTCCAATGATCAAAGTTACTCCTGAGACTGCCAACAAGACTCAACAGAATTCTCAGCCAGAGAAACAGAACGGAGCCATTAACAGTATAGATGGCCCTCAAAACGAGAAAGGTGATCTCGACGCAGAAGCAATAGGTATCGCTATATCTGACCCGAAAATATCACCAACTTCACCTACAGACCCGAAAGAAAGCGCCAAGCACTCATTACCCACCGTCGCTCATAACCTGAACCCTAAAAACGAGCCTCGTCCAGCCGGTCACACAGATCAACCTCCAGAACAAGACGTCCGCTTGCCAACACCTCACCGTTTCAGTTCTCCCACAAAAGCCCTTAGCAAATTCCCCGTTCTTCAAGCACAAAAGCATGCTATCTCTGTGCTCGTCAAAGTATGGCTTCTCATTTCAGGCATGTATCGCCGAGCTTCCCTTTACGATGATGCTCTTGAAGCATGCGAAGAAGCATCAAAACAAGTTGAAGCTTTCGAAGCGCTCGTGGCGGCGGAGGAATCTTCTGCCCGTGCTTTTGTCAACCCTGTTTGGGGAGTGGCCAAGAGCACAGAAGCGCTGTGGGCGGATGTACACGCGGAGAAGGGAGCACTTTCAGAGGCTCAATCTCTGACACACGAAGCAATGCAGTACTACGAAGAAGCCATTTCTTGCTTTCCCGATCACCCCAAGGCAACAATCGCTCTATCAAATCTGCTTCTAGACGCTTGGGAAGAGAAGATCCCATTGGAGCCGGTAGAGCCTCGAATTGATAGTGAGATCGTCGACCCTTTGACTGGCGGGTCCTCAACACTTAATGGCGTTTCCGAAACTTCTCCAGAGACAACACAAACGAACGGCGTAGCCAAGGCACCTCAAACTTCCAATGGAGAAATCAAATCGCGTCCGAAAGCGTCAAGCAGTAGCGATGAGCCGGAATATATAAGTCGACTAGCCGCCCGAGACCGTGCCTATGGTCTCATCTCAATGTTGACAAAAACAGGAGCATCATGGGACAATTCCGAAGCATGGTTCACATTATCCCGAGCCTACGAAGCGGGCTCACAAATCGAGAAGGCCAAGGAAATTTTGTGGTGGTGTATTGAACTCGAGGACCGCAAACCTATTAGACATTGGTGGAACTTGGGCGCTGGAGGTTATGTCCTTTGAAACCAAAAATGGACCGTTTGTACATATATAGCATAATCTAAATAATTTTCCAATATAAAAGCGAACTTTGGGTCTGTGATTGACTGTTACATTGCTCTTGGACGCGCGATAATAATATATACAGCAGCAATGAACAGATTGCTGAACGATAGTAGAAACTGCACTGGGAAATGTATGTCATTGAGGTTTGATCTATCGAGGTGCAGCAACTGGTTGCCAAGCAGAGTACTTGGAGCGCACACTTCGGACAATAGTTAGCTTTATATACCAACATAAATATTCCAGTAATAGAGAGGACTCACGTTGAGTACGGCTTGTAAGCTCCGCGAGACAATGTCAAGTTGGCGCGGTGTTCGGGGAGTTCCCATGTGCGCACTCCAGTCTGTAGAAGCTTGTCGGTAGTCGGGGGAGCGTCAACCATGTAGGCCAACCATGCGTGCCTATTATACCCATGTCAATTCATCAACATCTTTGGTCGGTGGGTGTTTCGAGGCAATTTACCAGCCGGGTTCGACTTGAGCAGCGTCGAATTCCTTTTCCTTGTAATCGACCCATCGGGTACGGACTAGACGAATACCATCAGCATATCCATTTTTCCGTGATAGTGGCACCGCATGGAAGCTTACGGGGAAGTTCCTCCTCCAAGTTCTCGTAGTATTTGTTTCCGAAACGGTCGGTTGCGATCAGCGTACCAGCTTTGGTGTCACCTGCAATTGAATCGTGTGGTAAGTACACGTTCGGCACGACAGTCTCTGGACGCAAGACTTACCGATATACTATTTCCCCAAACAATCGAACGTGAGCTTCATGACGTCGTTCCCGAAACCGAGGCCATTGCTTTGCTGAAACATACCTGCATTTGATGTCCATATTCCTAGAAAAGAGGATATTAGCATGGCCAATTGCAACAAACCTCACAGGCACTGACAGCCCTACCTTGAACCCAATCCGCCACAGATTTCTGAATGTACGAGTAAGAGTCGACATCCTGACTGAATGGCGACTTTCACGTCTGATATGCTTGAAATGGAGTGAATTGGAGTAAAGTTGGTCGATGTCGTCGATGGTGGCTCGTCGATAGTTTCGGGAATAGTGTGGTTTGCGGTGACGGATGTTTGTTATGTTTGCATCGAGATTTTATATTGTCGGCCGCTGCGATCAGATCAACTTTATTATTTGGATAGCGAAATCTACGGATGCATTATCGATAATTGACGATATAATGTTCAAGCGCGTCGGAGAACACGCTGTGCGGTGCTCGTGCAAAACGCCTGTTGTTCAGAGGCAGGTCGCAACCCGCAGGTTTTCTGTATACAATCATGCCAACGCTTCTGTCGCATCTACAGCTTCTCCTCTGGGAGGATTGACAACTGAATTGGACCGTATCGCTCCTCGATTTGAGGTACCGGCATCGAAGATTACAATATTAGACTCGCCAAGCTCTTTCTACGAAATACTCAAGGTACATAGCCATTAACACCGGATGAGGATACCAGAAGCTAACTTCAATTGACGCAGCACAAAATAAAACATGCGCGACGAAGAATATATCTCTCGACGTTATATATCGGCAAGACAGAACACGAGCTAGTTGAAACCCTGAATCAGGCATTGCGCGACAATCCAAACCTTCACGTCTCGATTCTTACAGATTGCTTGCGAGGCACACGGGAGACTCCGAATCCTTCATCTGCTTCACTACTTGCGACATTGATCGAAGAGCATGGAGATCGTGTTGAGATTCGCATGTTTCATACGCCGAACCTAACCGGTTTGCGGAAGAAGTATATACCACGACGTATAAACGAGGGATGGGGGCTGCAGCACATGAAGTTGTATGGCATTGATGATGAGATTATCCTATCAGGGTGAGTAACGCATTGCTGAACTGCTGGCCCGAATTAGATTCTGACCATACGGGAAAACTTAGGGCGAACCTGTCTCAAGACTATTTCACCAATCGTGTTGACCGATACCACGTCTTCAATTCCAAGGAACTGGCCGACTACTATGGCAAAATCCATGACGCCGTCTGCCGATTAAGTTTTCAGGTCCTTCCTGCTAAGAGTGTAGCCGGTTATCAATTGGTGTGGCCTGCCTCGAATAGCGCAAATTCGCCGTTGGAGAATCCAAAGGAATTTATAAACAAATCAACTACAGCACTGCATTCGTTGATACAGCCGATAGCTCAAGAGAAAGCTACTTCTATGCATACAACAGACAAGACATTCGTCTATCCTGTGGCGCAAATGACACCACTACTTCAACCCGACACCTCAACCGAGTTCCCTGCTGTCACTAGCATTCTCCGCTTGCTCACCAGCATTTCTGCGTTCAAAGACTCCCATTGGCTATTTACTGCTGGATACTTCAACATCCATCCTACACTTTCACAATTGCTTATAGAAAGCACTTCCCATATACCCTCTACGAAAGAACCTGCAACCAAAACCCAAGGCACCGTCCTCACCGCATCTCCGTGGGCTAACGGATTCTACGGCTCGCCTGGTGTATCCGGCATGCTACCCGCCGCATACACCCATCTATCCGCCCGGTTTCTAGACAAGGTGGCAGAAGCCCAACGAGCAAACTCAATTCAGCTGAGAGAGTGGCGCCGCGGAACCGTCGGCGAGCCCAATGGCTGGACATATCATGCCAAGGGCCTCTGGATTACGCTGCCCAACGAAAAGTACCCAAGTCTGACTTTTGTTGGAAGCAGTAACTACACGAAGCGTAGTTATAGTCTTGATCTAGAGGTCGGAGCTTTGGTTGTTACGTCTGACGAAAATTTGAAAAAGCGTCTACATGAAGAGACGGAATGGCTGCAAGAAAACTCGAAGCCGGTTTCGAGAGAAGACCTACGCAGAACGGAGCGCAGAGTTGGCTGGAATGTCCGACTTGCCATGTGGATTGTGGAAAAGGTCGGTGGCGCTTTGTAATATATGTGTGTGATAGACATGTACAATAAGTCAATAACTATGTAGATATACCTAATAGATGTATTCCTATGAATGCCAAAAATTCTACGCCCCTATGCAACCCGAAAACGACAGGCTGCGCAGGTTGAAAAAAGGATGAATGACATGAAATGCATTAATCGTCAGTAACTATCAACAGGTATATGTACGCTTTCTAAAAGACCAAACTATGCTTTTCCCCGAGCAGGCAGTCGAGCCGGTCCCAAACCTGATCTAACCTCATCCAACATCGCAATACCCAAAGCCTCATTACCATTTTTACCTCTCTTTCCCTTGGCACCTTTGCGCTTCGCTTGCTTACTTCGATCTTGCCAGCCAGATAAGAAATCATCCATGACATCATTAAAGTCGCTTCGCAGAGGAACATCACCATAATCACCCCTGGAGACCATACTGGGCGCTTGAGAGTAAGCGGCTGATATCCCGGTCATGCCGGTTGCGCCAGTCATACCACTGATCATTGAAGCGCCATCTGCAAAGCTAGCGTCGTCGTATTCGCCTTCTTCGTCAAGAGCATATAGGGCTTCGACTTTCTCGAATCGGTCGTCTAGAAGGCGATGCCCTTCTGTTCTGGCGAGTGCGGATGAAGTCATGGAATAAGCGGAGGGGTTTGTCAATGCACCCTTGCGCTTCTTCTTGCGAATCGGAGTGCCTCCAACTGTGAACATTGTGGAGGCAACTGTATGTTTTTCAGTTCCTGCGTCCGGGTTTGCGGCCGGTGTGTTGTTTGAAGGTTTGCTCTCTTTCTTGAATTTTGCAAATTCGCGCATCCAGTCTGAGTTTTCTGGCGCGAGATCTGGGACGGGTTTATCGTGATCCGGCATCTCGGATGGATCATGTTCTTGCGCTTTGTTCTCAACGGTATTTCTGGCCTCTGATGTTTGAGGATGAGCTTTCTCTGTGGCATCTGACTCCCAACCATCATCTTCGTCCTCATATAGCGTATCTTCGAATTCTCCGGGGTCCACCTCTTCCGCATTGCGCGTAAGCTCGCCAAATATATCTTGATCATCTTCATCATCCACGAAAGCTTCGTCCTCAAGAGCTTCCAACACCTCACGGAGACGAGGGTCCATGTTTGGCTGGAACCCAGCAATCGCATCCGGCACATTCTGTTGATCTTGATATGTCGGTTTCCGGACGTAGGATGATGCCGTTGAGGGGTTATATTGAGAGCCATAAACACTTGCTGCACCTCCGAATTCGCTTTGTGAATCATCGATAGAAAAATCCCGCAAGGCATCTTCCAATTTCATCGCTTTGCCCTTGCCCTTTGCTTTGTCTGGTGCAGCCGCGACGAAGTATGAATTACCGCCCGCAGTACCCAACTCCCGCAGATGTTGCATATAGTCATATTTGGAGTCATCGTAGTAGATACCGTAATTCGCGGCCTCGCCTTCATTCTTGCGGACATTCTCGGTGCTGAATTCATCTTCCAATTCTTTTAAATGTCTTGAAGTCTTGTGTGACGTAGAGGAAGCAGTGGTTGAGAGAGCTGGTGCGCCTTGTTTAGGTCCATAAACGGGGTGTAGAACTCTATCGTCGGCGGTTGGGTCGTGGATCAGCGGATCTTGCTGAGATCTGTGAAAGAGCTGGTATGTCGTCGCATTTTTCTTGTCTCTAGAATTCAGAGCGGTTAATTCAGGATCGCGACATGGAGAATTCTCTGATGACTTACATCCACCGTCGGGGAGGCATATTGGCTGTCCTGGATTATGCTATATTATGACAATTTCACAACGTTTCGAGAAGAAGCTTCTTGATCTTGACAACAAAAGTTCTTGCAAGGTCCCTCACTTTGGGATAAAGTGGGCAGAAATTTGAGATCACGTGCGATCTTATCTTATCGATTAGGCGAAATAGCGGCTGACTAATCGCGGGTTCTATCTTATCTGCAAAAAGAGAGCGGGGGTTCAAGAAATTTCGTATTAGAAATATCAACGCCACATTTCCATCTCATATATTTGGATCACAAATTTATCCCGGGAAAATAAATAGATATTCTTTTTCAAATATTGCAATCACGGCCTCATCTGAAATCATTTTTACCACCCGAGGCCAGCCAAGATGGTTCTCGCAAAATCCAAAAACACCGTGGGACTGGGTAACAGTCTCATGAACGATCGATTCGGACGAGGGAAAGCATCAGCCCAGAAAAAAGTATCACACAATGCCGCCATTGCGCGAAAGAACCAGAGCGGAGAGACGTACATCACAAACGCAGCAAAAGAAGCATCATGGGTGAAAATGCGAAGTATTACCGAGCAAGCCGCACTCGACGAATTCCTTAGCACGGCCGAGTTGGCAGATACCGATTTCACCGCCGAGAAGATCAACAATGTCAAGATTATACATGCCGATCAGAAGAATCCGTTTTTGTTGTCGGCGGCAGAGGAACGTTTTTCTGTGAAGAAACAACAGAAGAATAAAGAGCGTTTGACTATTCCCAGACGGCCGAAGTGGGACTCACGTACAACACCGGAGCAGTTGGATTCCATGGAGAGACAGTCTTTGCTCGAGTGGAGGAGAGGATTGGCCGAACTACAAGAGAGCAACGACCTCCTAATGACACCATTTGAGCGAAACGTCGAGGTTTGGAGACAATTATGGCGTGTTATTGAACGATCAGACTTGATTGTGCAAATTGTCGATGCAAGAAACCCACTACTTTTCCGCTCGGAGGATTTGGAAAAGTACGTTAAGGAGGTTGATCCCAAGAAAAGGAATCTTTTGCTCGTGAACAAGGCCGACATGATGACCTTGCAACAACGAGAGCTGTGGGCGGATTATTTCGAAGAGCACGGCATCAGCTACCGTTTCTTCTCAGCTCATTTGGCCAAGGAGCGTAACGAGGCACGTTTACTCGAGGAAGACGAGAAATCAGAAGAAGAGAGCGATGGTGCTGGGGATATGGCCGAAGAGACCGAACAGAAAATGAATCTTCAAGAAAAACAGCTCGACGACCAAGAATGGTCGAGCGAAGAGGACATTGATGACGAAGCACGCAAAGAATTACAACCTGCCAGGACCGAAAGCGAGTTAAGGACCAGAATTCTTGATGTCGAGGAATTGGAGGAGCTCTTCATGGCCAACGCTCCTCAGCCAGAAGAAGGTTCCGATAAACCACAAAAGGACAAGACAATCATCGGTCTTGTCGGCTATCCCAACGTCGGAAAGTCAAGTACTATCAACGCTCTCCTCGGAGCCAAGAAGGTGTCAGTCTCCGCAACACCCGGTAAAACGAAGCATTTCCAAACCCTCTACCTGTCACCCAACCTACTTCTTTGCGATTGTCCTGGTCTTGTGTTCCCTAACTTTGCGAGCACAAAGGCTGAGTTGGTTGTCAATGGTGTGCTTCCCATCGATCAACTGCGTGAGTTTACAGGCCCTGCTGGACTTGTGGCACAGCGTATCCCGAAACATTTCTTGGAAGCAGTCTATGGTATGAAGATCTATACACGGCCCGTTGAGGAAGGCGGAACTGGAATACCAAATGCCAATGAACTTTTGCGTGCCTATGCTAGAGCTCGTGGCTTCGCAACGCAAGGTCTGGGTCAGCCTGATGAGTCTCGTGCGGCACGTTACATTCTTAAAGACTATGTCAACGGAAAACTCCTCTACTGCCACCCACCCCCAGCCACAAAGACAGGGGACGAAGACACCGAAGGCACTCCAGTCGTCGACCCCGCCGAATTCAACCACGATCTATACAATCTCGCGCATCTCCCCGAAAAACGCCGCGCACAGTTACTCAAAGCCATCGGCAGCGAAGGAGGCCTCGACAACCTCGACGACACGGTCTCCTCCTTCTCCGAAATCACTACCCCTTCCCAAACCTCATCAGCAACAATCCCAGAACTGGGACCCCGCTCCCAACGCCTCGACAAGGGCTTTTTCGGCCCTGGCTCAGTCCGTTCTGCGGGTCACCAGACCATGCCGTTCAACTATAAATACTCGCAACAGGGCAAAGCGAAACAACTCACTGGTCGCAAGGAAAAGGCCATGATTGCGCTAGAGAAGAATATTGATCCGTCCGAAGTTAAGGCTATGATGGGTTCTTCGAAGAAGCATTTCAAGGGCGGAAAAAAGACGCATAAGAGTAATAAAGGTAAAGCACCATTGGGTGTTGGTGCTGACGATTATGACGGGTATTGATTCAGGGCAAGGGAGAGTTTGCGATTTATTCTTTCTGTTTTACCATGGCGTTGAGTAGAAACGTTTTATGCATAATATTGAGCTGATATAACGATCTTATTCTATGATGCAATTGCCAAGTTTTGTCAGATTTAGGGCTCTTTCCCGACTGGGCGTATTAGGGCTTCTTACATCACCGGAACAGATTCTGCTCTAATTCTAGGATTGATCATTCTCGGTTGAAAAGGTAGCTATTTACTCGGTTGTAAAGTGATAGGAAAGGGAATCGTGTCACATAACATATCACAAAAAAGTATAAAGATCGTCTCGAAACGCCGTCTGAAGGATAACTCAATCCTCCCAAATCACCGCAATAAACGATTACTCTGCGCCTGCTGGAACATAAGGGGTATAGTTTGAACAAAATGGAACATGCGACTTCCATGCAGAATCAACGGTATCACGGCGATCATCCACATGAAAAAGACAAAAGCAATAGCGGCGTTTACGCGCAGCTGCTCGATCAAGGGCCACCAAAAATGAGCTTCGAATTCAGAATACTGGGTGGAGATCCAGTTTCGGATAGGACGTTGGGCTCTTTTCATTTCGATTCGTCGAGAATGGTTTTCTAATCCTTCCAGAATGTGCCAGGCCACCCGGCGATTGATTTTCTCCCAGGTAGTTTCATCGGCGAACGCTCGAGCATTGACTGCTAGGTTCTGGCGGAGGTCCGAATCTCGACATACTTCCAGGGTCAATCGGACGAATTCATTGAGATCGTCAGGCGCAGTTAAATATCCTGTCTTTCCATGCTTGACAATGTCTGACGGACCGCCTTGATTGCGCGCTATGACGGGAACACCACTGGCCATCGATTCGAGAACGACTAGTCCAAACGTCTCGGTAATTGAGCAGTGCAAAAAGAGGTCTGCTGCTGCATAGGCTCGTGCTAAGTTTTCGCCGCCCAGGAAACCGGTAAAGATGACACGATCTCGGACAGGTTCGAAAAGTTTCCGGACATCGGCTTCGACCGCCGGGTTCCTATTTCCACCCACAACCAGGAGCTTATATGCAAGACCCTCCTTTTCAAGTTGGATGGCGGCATCGGCCAAGAATTCAAACCCCTTCTCGGGTGCTAGACGGCACGTATACGCTAGGATAATTTCGCCGTTTGGAGCGAGCTTTCGTCGGTAGGCTTCGTCGCGATGCGTAGGATTGAATGTGACTGTATCGACTCCTCGACCGAGCTGGACCAGACGATTAGATGGCGCTCCAGCCTCTTCGAGGTACGATCGGACATCCGAGCAGGGATAGAAGATGGTCTCGACCGAAGGGTGGTTGAATAGGAAACCCTGTACTCGGTTCACCAACCACGTTCCGAAGCGTCCCATAGGACCTGGGAGCAGGATAGAAGAATAAGCGGCTAGGTCGGTCTGGTAATTGAGCAACACCACGGGTGGTTTTTGTAGTTGCCGGATTTGCCAGAGGAACTGGTATCCCACTGATGCCGGACTTGCGAGGTATACGATATCCGGTTGAAAAGTACGATTGCAGACACGGTCAAAACGGAAGGGGTACACAACAGTCAAATCGGGATTGTACGGTAAAGGGTATCCGTGTAATCGCACTTCTGATCCTGACCGAGAATGCGACGGTGTTGTGGTTGGCTTTGTTTGCGGTTGATCTTTGACTTCGTAGCGAGGAGCGACAACTGCTAGATCAACGCCGTTGGATCTGAGGTATTCTATCAGCATACCCGTCGTTCTACTGACGCCATTGACTGGGCCGAGAGACTCAGTGGCCAGGAGGATGCGCTTTCCCTTCAACGCTGCTGGGAACTCATCGCGGCGCGCATTCATGGCACCTTCTTGAGTTGCCATTGTTGCTTGAGTCCTGGTTTGAACGGCTGCAAGTTGTGCTTGCGGACCGTCCTCTCTTTCGTTGGCCGAGTTCTGGGGGTTGAAACAGTTTTTATGATAGTATGCCAGGAGGGGTTGTACCACAATTATCCGCCACCAGTAGGACTTTCCACACAGACGATGGTATTTTCGGGTTGTGCCCCTCAGGCTAGACTGAATCCGATGTCTTCATACATGCGGACAAGTCTCGCGGCTCCGTCAGGTGCTTGCTTATTTCTGAGGGTACGGATGACTAAATGGATCTCCAGATGCGTGCACGCAGGCATCTGCTAGATTGGATCTCAGTCCGACCGCTAGCCACTGGGAGCCAGTCATCATCCAATGGCTCACCAATTGGACCGCTATTTCTGTTTCTTCTAGCGGAATGACTGAAAGAAAGAGAAGAAAAGAAGTCGCGACGGTGGAATGCGAACAGCTTGTCCGTGCACGTGGGGGGGTCTTTCCTATCTTATCGCTCCTTCCTCCTTATCGTAGCTTCCCTCTTGGCTTTCGTCCAATGGGTCCTTCCCGTGTGCCCAAGACCCCACTACTTGTCCCACCTGCCGTTGATGCAATTACAGCCAATCAGCGCGCAGATTGTACAGGGCGTGCGATGATCCGCGAATTGCACTCGACGAACGCTGCTTCCTTCGCGCACCTTCGCAGATATCGCCACGGCAGGTGCTACCCTCACGAGAATGGCAGACTCAAGGCGTGAATGAGAGGAAGGAGCGCGCGCGAGATCCCGTGACGGCACTGATTGGCTGGTAGAATGACTGCCAGGCCTGTCGTGCGTCCAGCTCCCAAGGAGATTCCTCTCCGATTGCGTCCAAGCTACATCCTATCGTTATCGTCTTTTGCATTGTCTATCGGAATGATGTACCTTCGCCCAAGAGCAAATCATTTAGCCCCCGTGCTCCCTCTCCGTGTTTTCCCCCGTCATGCCAGCCCGGCCTTGCCACTATAGGAAAGAGAGCCCTGCCTAAGTCCCAGTTCTTTCTCTCGAAATTTGCCATCCTCGCATTGGCTCTGTTGGGGTGGTATGCGCGCTGGTACCGAGGGAAAAAGACGGCCTTGCTCGAGTGACTTTGTGCCATAGTTTTTTATTTTTACTCCTGCTTCAATTTTTCCCTTCCAACCTGCTTCATCTTACTCATCCCAGCTCCTGGATTAGTCGCATGCTCTTATGTTGTATGCTTAACAACGGTCTTCATTGTCTAGATCACATCTCGACCCGTCTGTCGATCGAATCTAGTTCAGAGCCGCACGTCGGGATAGACTGATACAGCACGCAACACCAGCCTTGCTTTGATGGATTCATACGATTTCGCCAACAATATGGAGTTCCTCTCTACATCGCCGTCCACGACTGCAAGTGATAGCTCTTGCGACGACTCGACCGGTCCTACTACCCCGGAAAGCATCAGCCCTCTACTTGGAGCCGCGCGTATTGAAGATGCCCTCGAGACACCGCTTGCTCAATACCTCAACAGCATGAAGCCTCCAGTTAACGCGCTCGCCGCGAAGAAGCTTCCTTTTCATGCTACTCCCAATCAGAGAGAAGCTCTGTTTTCCAAGCCTGTGAGACATATTGCCGTAGTTGGAGCAGGTTATGTTGGTAAGCAAGCTTCAAAAGGCCTAGATGGACAGCAATGGTTCAATCTGTAGTGGCTAGTGGGACCCATCACTAATGATCGTGTAGGTGGACCAACTGCTGCAGTCATCGCATTGCACAACCCGCATATTCGGGTAGATGTGCTTGATAAAGATCCACGACGGGTGCGCCGGTGGAACTCGCCTCATCTCCCAATCTATGAGCCAGGCCTTGTTGATATAGTGAGAGTGAGCCGTGACGGAGCCAGTGCGCGTTTAAGGGATGCTTCGATCGAAGACACCCCGGTGGATCGCATTCCCAACTTGTTCTTCACAACCGATTCACAGACCAGTTTGGCCAAGGCCGATGTGGTTATGCTAGCTGTTAACACGCCAACAAAGACATTTGGTGTTGGAGGTGGCCGCGCGACTAATATGACAACTTTTGACGCGGCAGCCAAAGAGGTCGCCTTGTATGCTAGACCTGGTACAATCATTGTCGAAAAGAGTACGGTTCCTTGTGGCACAGCCCAGCGCGTGCGAAAGATGGTAAGTTTCTTTCACTAGTTGCGCAACCTACGTCACTAATATGAGTCCAGCTCGATGAAGTCCGCCCCGGTGTGGCGTTTGAGATTCTCTCCAACCCAGAGTTTCTGTCAGAGGGCACAGCTGTGAAGAATCTGATGAAACCTGATCGTGTACTGATTGGTTCGGCCAAAACTCCTTCAGGCCGCCGGGCTGCAGAGGCTCTGGCTAATGTCTATGCGGCCTGGGTTCCTCGTCCTCAAATCCTAGAAGTCAATGCTTGGTCGTCTGAACTTGCTAAGCTGGTTAGCAATGCAATGCTTGCTCAACGTATAAGCAGCATCAATTCTATCAGTGCCATTTGCGATAAGACTGGAGCTGATATCGATGAGATTGCTAAATCTGCTGGTATCGACCCTCGCATCGGTTCACAGTTCCTCAAGGCTGGCCTGGGGTTCGGTGGTTCATGCTTCCGCAAAGATATTTCCAGTTTAACATACCTGGCTGAGTCGTTGGGATTGCCTGAAGTGGCACACTATTGGAGCCAGGTCAATTCGATGAACGAATGGCAACGAGACCGCTTCGCTTATAAGATCATTCAGCGTTTGGAAGAGAACTTGGTTGGCAAGAAAATTGCTCTGTTAGGATTTGCTTTCAAGAAGAATACTGGTGACACCCGCGAGTCGCTAGCAGTGGATGTCATCCGAGTTTTGTTGCAAGAAAGGCCTGGAGAAATTGCCATTTTCGACCCATGCTGCCTGTCCGAGGACATTATGCGTGAATTAGAGCCAATCTTGGATGCCACAAACCGAGAACGTGTTCACGTGTACTCTGATGGCTACCAGGCATGCCAACAAGCACACGCCGTGGTTGTTATCAACGACTCTGATCCGTTCCGTCAATCTCCTGCCGAGCAGCTTGTCAAATCAAACATTGACACACTTGCACGAAACCCTTATTACGAAACCTCTACCCACAGCACGCACGTCGCTGTAGAAGAAGATATGGTTATCGAGGGAAGTCGCTTCAGTTACCGACCAGGCCAGTCACCCATTTGCGCCGAGGACTGCCCAGACTGCCAATCGGTCAAGTTACGAGGAACGATGTCAAGCGAGCCAGTCGAATGGGCACGCATTGCATACGGCATGAAAGATCCCAAATGGATCTTCGACGGCCGTGGAGTGTTGGATGTGCCAGAGATGGAGAAACTTGGTTATCGTGTAGAGACGCTGGGTCGTCAAACAAGCTCTCGTCAGACTGCATTTTAATGTACATGCCCTAATTCTTATGCTTGGACGAATTAATATTTCTTTCGTTTGTCTTGTACCTCCTTTTGCTTATTCCTTCTGATTTTGAATACCTCCAATCGTGATTGGCATGATACCTGGCGTTTGTTGATTTTTCCTTCTATCCATTGTCGATTACATGTAATAGATTGTATCTATGTTTGACGTTGCCTTCTGTTGGCTGTTTCAAGTCCCGTACTTATCATGGGTTCCGAACGTATTTCTTCAATATAGTTACTAGACGAACGATGATTGCAATTTCAGATCTGCTGGTCAGATAACATTGAAAGCGGGGGAAATCTTAGTACTTGTATTTCAAAAGAGAAGACTTATATAGACAATTCAAAATCGTAACCAGAGACAGACAGGTCATCAGATCTTAGCCTTGGGCTCAAATCCATTAGCAAGCAACAACTGATCCGCCCTCTCCGCCTGCCAGCGCAACTTGGCCGCCAACTCATCCTTCCTAGTCTTATTCTCCCTCTTCGCCAACTGCTGCAAATGCACCTCATCCGGACCATCGACAATCCTCAGCGTACGCGCATTAGCCCACATAGCAGCAAGGGGAGTATCCTGCGAAATACCAGCGGCTCCAAACGCCTGGATCGCACGATCAATAACTGTTAGCGTAACAGCCGGTACGAAGACCTTGGCTTCTGCGATTTCTTTCAGGGCAGAGCGGGCATCGCCCTGGTCGATTTTGATAGCTGCGTTGAGCACGAGGAGACGAGCGGCATCGATCTCAATACG
This sequence comes from Talaromyces verruculosus, assembly GCA_038993655.1. Classification (NCBI taxonomy): domain Eukaryota; kingdom Fungi; phylum Ascomycota; class Eurotiomycetes; order Eurotiales; family Trichocomaceae; genus Talaromyces; species Talaromyces verruculosus. Next base: position 548,855 of record JBBVQN010000012.1, on the reverse strand, counting down.
AGATCGAGCGAGCCACTCGAGAATGACGCCGTGGGAGCTGAGCTGTTTACCAAAAGTGGTTTTGCGCTCGTCGTTGATTCGGGTGATCATCCACTCGAGCGCCTTTTCAGCTGAGCCGATGGCGCGCATGGCGTGGTGGATACGACCGGGACCAAGACGGCCCTGGATAATCTCAAACCCGCGTCCTTCACCTAGGACGAGGTTGGAGACGGGTACGCGCACGTTTTTGAAACTGATGTGGCCGTGGCCGTGGGGGGCGTCGTCGTAGCCAAACACATGCATCATGCGATGGGTTGTGATGCCGGGGGTGTCAGCGGGGACGATGATGACGGATTGTTGGCGGTAAGGGTCTGGGTTGTGAGGGTCGGATTTGCCCATGACGAGGTAGAGTTTGCAGCGAAGGTCGCCTGCGCCGGAGGACCACCATTTCTACATCCATCAGTCAGTAAGTATCTCAAGGTATATTAGTAACTAAAAAGGAAAGACATACCTGTCCAGTAAGAACATATTCATTACCCTCCCGGCGGATATTGAGTTGAATATTCGTGGCATCACTCGACGCAACATTCGGCTCCGTCATCAAGAAAGCAGAGCGGATCTTGCCCTCCAACAACGGGGTCAACCACTCCTTCTTTTGAGCCTCGTTGCCATACTTGGCCAAAACTTCCATATTACCGGTATCCGGCGCAGCATTATTCGTAGCCTAACCAACCCATTAACCATCACCAATCAAAAGCTACCATTTGAAGGAGGGAAAGATACCTCAGAAGCAACTCGTGACTTCCCCAATATCTCAGCCATAAGCCCATACTCCAAATTACTATACCCCGCACCTTCCGAGAAATGGTTCTTGGGCAAAAACATATTCCACAACCCGAGCTTCTGGGCTTTGGTCTTGAGTTCTTCGATGATGGGTGGGTGGGCGCTCCATCGTTGAGCGTGGCCTTCGCCGATTTGTTTTAGGTATGTGGCGTCGGCGGGGATGCATTCTTTTTCGACGAATTCTTCGACCTTTAGTCGCAGTGTTAGATTAGAACAACTGACTGTGGAAGTGGTGTGAAGCTTACTAGGTCGAGAGTCTTTTTGGCCCGTTCGCTGACATGCGCTTGCGCAATGGCCGGGATGTTTGCGGAGGCAGGCATTGTATATAATTATAGGAATGAAATGAGTACAATTTTTATAATGCTCTCTGATATCAATTCACAGAAGAATAAAAGAGTAGAAGGATAGAAGAATAAATAGTGAGGTGTTAAGAGGATGCAAGTAGTATCGGAGTGGAGACCTTAGCGGAGTATGGGGTATAGCCGCCAACCTCGGTTGTCATACGTTCTCAACTTAGTATGCGCCTAGATAGCAGTCTACTATGTCGCATCATGCAATTTGTAATTATACATTCATAGCAGTCTGTCATACAAAAGAAACCAATCCAATCAGGAATAAAAAGCCCATCCAGACCCAAAGAGTTATAAACGAATGACATGAATCGAAGCAAAGAGTCTCTCTTCTGAGGACTGACTCTGTAGAGAAGAAAATAGAATTAGGGTATCATATCATCCGTAAACCAGTATCCTGCACACGCAACTCCGAAGACCGAAATAACTTATTCAGCTCCCGAGGCTGGACTAGCAGATGAAGATGAGGAAGACGATTGCTCGTAGTTCTTCTTGCCTAGCTTTGCGAAGAGGGAAGTTGGTTTGCCGGCACTGTTAGATGATTAGAATTGACCATTAGATCGCATCGAAGGAGGAGGACTTACTTCTTGAACCGCTTGCCCTTAAGGTCACTCAATTTCTTGGTACAAGGACTCATGATATCATCTGACGGCGAGACATAGGACGCATTGTTCGATCTGTATCACCAACGATTAGCACAACCTCAATCTCAACTCAACATACGGTCAAAACAGTCAAATCCAAGAAATCCTTCTTTTCTCTTATTTTCCAGTGTTCTCCAATTGCAAGCAACCAAAAAACCAACCCGAAAGGAAAGCGAAAGAAAAAAAGAAAGAAATTAGGAAATTCATAGACTTTACCGCCTTGCTTCCCATAGTGATAGAACGTACTGGTCATCAGCAACACCGTTCTGGAGTTTGTCCTGAAGGGCCTTTCTGTGGTAGTCCATCGAGAGGAGGTCGGCGTTTGTGGATGGCTTGACGTCGATGTCAAATTGTTTTTTGGCGTCGGGGTGCATTGTGGATTGTTGGGAGAGGTGTGTGTTTGTGGAGCGGGAGGTGAGAGGTTGGGTTTGTGTTTGGATGGAGTCCATGGTGATTCGCGATTTGTTCGCGTTGTTTTGATGAAGAAATGAAGGAATTCAGAATGATTTCCTTTTTCTTGATGAGAGTTGAGAAAGAGGAAGAAGTGGAAGAGCGATCGAGAAAGGTTCTGTGCTTTATATGGATACCAGTAAGCAAGTAAACAAAAAGACGGGACAAAGCAGACGGATGGCAAATTCCAGACAAACCTTGAACTAGACAAGCAGCGTAGCAGTTGACTCACAGATCAGGATTCCAGGCAGCAATTGACTTTGGTCAGGTAGTTAACTAGTTTGTTGGAGAAGAGAAGATAAAAATTAAGCAGCGATAAGTTTGTGGTAGGGCAGCCCGTTTCAAAACTGGGCCGATTGTTGGCCCGGCAACGCCCAGAAATGTGTGTCATTCCGTCATAGAAGACTAAACAACAGGCCAATTACTTTAGAGACAAATAACGAAATTAAAAGACGATAATATTAATGACTATGAATAAGCTGTCAACGCTCATTAAGATACAGGGGTATAAATGCATATAAACATCAAAACAAACGCTCATGCCATGCTTCTGTGCCGTCGCTGCTGTCGTCAAAATGCGTATACAAACGCAAACCACCCAATGCTAGTCGCAATATGAACATGTAAAGATACAATGTACGTTCGGAGTTTCTGTCTCGATCAGGTGCGTGAGAGATATATTAGGTATGCGGTAGGTGGTAGTAGGTATGTGCAGTAGGATCGCGTAATCATTGAGAGATATCGTCAAAAGTCCCGAGAAGAGTTTCATAAGTTTCGTCGTTCATAGTCGGTCATTGATCTGTAGGAAATGGCGGAAAAGGTTCTGTCGAGACATCACTATCTGACCCTGAATCACTCTCGTCGTCCCGCGGGTCATCCTTGTTATGATGATTGCCGTTAGGTGTAAGGCCGGCGCCATTCAGTACTGGTGGACTACTAACAGGTCGATCCTGCGCCAAGTTCGGCAAAGGCGAGGCACTGGAGGACGATGCCGTCGTATCTTTCACCACATTTATTTGTGGGCCCATACGTACAGATTCGTAACCGAGCATATGTCGAATATCCGACGAGAAAGGCGTGTAAGGAATCTTATTGATATCCGAATCGGAAAATTCAGACATAGAGCGGAAATGGCCATTGTCGTCATATCCAGTGAATTGAAGATCTTCCTCGGATGAGTGTGCCAATGGATTGGTACATTCGCGGAGATCTTTGATTGACTTGTGGCCAAGGGCATTCGAACACTGTCGTCGGTGAGTTTTCTTCTTGGACGGATTAACAGAAGGCGGTGTTGCTGTCTCTGACTCAAGACTTGGGCTGGATGGGCCGGTGCTCGGTATCCTCGACACCTTCGCAGACGATCCTGGACGTGGAGACCATGGGATCATGCTATGAAAATCGATGCCGCCTACAATTCCTGAACCACGAGGTAAAAGAATCAAAGCAAACAGAATCATGATCAAAACACTAGATAACGCTGTCATGCGTTTCTGAAACACGAGTTCATTCGTGAGAATCGCGAGCTGAGAGGCAGCTGTAGAGACCTCGCGTTGCTGGTGCTCAAAGTCATCTAGGACAATAGTGCGCAGGGACTGATAGACGAGATGAAGGTTTCTAATCTCATCAATAACCGTTGTGTTTAACTCCTCGAGGAACGTGTTCATCTTAGCCATTTGTCGCTTTTCCACTTTGCTAAAGGCATCCCTTAGCATCCGTGACTGTTCTTCAATATAGAGCAACGACAACGTCGAGTTGGACTCCAGCATTTGTAGCCGTTTGTTGACCGATTTGAAGAACGACTCTTGCGTTGTGGGGTTGGGCGACGGAGGAGTTGAGGGTGTCACTTTCGTAGGCTCTACTGTAGAGGTAGAGTCTTCTCCAGATGTACCCGATGTCGTCCTCGTTGTTAACGAGTCGGTGCCTGAACCACGTGCTGTTGTATCCTGGCTCTCGGACCGCGAGGCCATGTTCGTTTCACTGCCGGTCGTTTGTTCTCGTTCTGGAGATGCTTTCGAGTCGGATGGAGTCACGACTGTAGTATTTGCGCTTCCAGAAGCAGACACCGTAGTCTTTACGTTCGTCTGATTCGGGATAACATGCGCCTCAAGTGCAGAATAGTCCGCAGCGCATGTCGCTGTCTCCAGTATAGAGAATTCCAAAGCCGCCAGTTCCAGCACACTGACATTCACCGGACTAGTGTTCTCCAAGATTTCCAAAACAGGACTGACAACCGGGACTGTGGAGTTATCGAATGCCTCCTGCTCTTGCACAGGCAATTCCTGTTCAGCCTCTACAGGCTTTCCAAGTTCTTCAGCGGTTTCCATGATCTCTTCATCAGACCGACTCGAGTCTCCCTCATTCTTATACTCCTCCAGCATGGTCGTGCCATGCACTCGAACAAGGCTAAGAGGGCAATAAAATTCACTCCCATAATGCGTGAGGAATTCAATCTTCAAATAACGAGCCCAAATCAACGGATTCTCCACCGCAAAGGCCTGGACTGCCCGAGTATTCTTGGCTTCGAATACACCAAGTTCCTTCCATTTGTCTGCTTTGACGGGATATCGATCAGAGACACTGACTCTGAATGTACGAAAGATAGAGCTGAAGAATTCGTAGTTGGCAAGGACAATTGTGTCAACTAGGATGTCGTCGCATAACTCAAGGATAAGAAATTTGTCCTTTGCGCGACATTCATTCAGCATGTAGCTATCCTTATTCTCGATGAGGATGGAGGATGACCCCGAACATTCGGGATTTGTTTTCAGTACTGTCGCAGCGCAATCGAACGATGCATAGTTGAACCGTTCCTTACACGTCGTGCCAGCGTCCTTTCGCCGGCCAACGGCAGAGACACCATCGGCAGACTCATCATCGACGCTAGCTTCCCCCTCGGCTTTGGCATTTTCATTGGGACTTCCACTTTCCCAAGGTGTAGGCTGAGCAGACTCAGAACCAAATCCATCAAAATTCAATTCGATTTCTGCATCGTCTCCAAGCGAATCCAGAGCGTTATTAATTGGTCTAGCCTGCGCCCGACGTTCTTGTCCGATATCGCTACCTTGTCGCTTGCCGCCAACGTTGTCGGCAGACTGGCCGATTTTGGCAAGGTTCTGCTTCTTCCAATCTTCGAAGGAAAGAAAGTTTGCGTTATCGAGAGGTGAATCGTCATTGGCATCGGCGTCTTGTGCTGCGACCGGCGGTGAGGACTGCGCTGCCGCAGCTGTCGAAGAAGTAGAGATCGCAGATGGTTCGGCGGGAGAAGTAGAAACGTAATCGGCGCCACGATAATCGCTCTCGTCGTATATAGTACAAATCGGAAACGCCAAATCATAAAACGTCGGAACGGGACATATCAAAAAATGAGTATCTTCAGATCGAACTTGAAGCTGTGCCGCTGTCGCTGTCGCTGTCGCATGCGCCAAGAAGTCCGATGCAAGCAACACCCATACCTGCATCCACCGCAGCACCTGGACGATGCAGGCCCCCGTCATGACGATAATGATCAGAACTTCGCGCCCGCGCAAGATATTGGAGTATGTGTAGTTGTTGTTGTTGTTAATAAGGGCACTGCGGAGTGCGGCGATGACAGCGCGCTGTCTCACCCAGTATAACAAAAAGTCCTGTGCAGAGGCAAACATGTTAGCAATCAACAAGACACCACCCCGAGTCCCGACAAGTTCATGATCCCAGCATGAAACTTCGACATAGAGACAAAGGAAAAATGAAGCGATTTTTCAGAAGTCTTTGTGTGTGTGCGAGAGTCGACAGACACCGACAACATGTTGCTTGCGAATGCATCGGTGGGTACTGGTCTAACTTACATTTGCTGATTAGGCATATAACAGCCCAGCTGTTCAGACTAGTTCTGCAGTGCAATAACTGTCAAACTTTCCCAAGTGGAAACTCTTTTCTTTTCCCCTCAATGGCGTATGGAGAGGTCAAGGAAAAGCGGTCAAAAAGAAGGCCAGAGTAGGTATGGTGTCGAGGGGTGGATGTAGAGTATTCCCAACCACGGTTCGCTAGAAACCGGTGGTTGGGGGAAAGAAAGAAGAGGGGATAAAGAAGTCGAGTAAGGGCAAAATTAATTGCGACTGTCACGAGGACTTTGACAAGTGTTCAAAAGGGTGGCGCGCAGAATTTGGCTTAGTTATCTTTTGGTGGTAACTTTGAAAGGTGGTGAAATGGAGTTGAGGTGACAAGATAAGCCGGCCTGTTAGTTAACTAGCCTCTCAACAGCCGTCGACAGCGGAACAGTGCACGCCGGATAAACGACGGAGCGCCGGCGTCGGATAACCCTTCAGTTCTAGACTCAACGTTGGGAATAGTTCAACAACTACGAAAACAGATCAAAGGAGGCCAGGTTCCCAATTTCAAAACTGTCCATTTGCTTTTCTTTTTCTCTTTTTCAAGCAGAAAAATAATAATCTAGTAAGCTAGCTACCTACAATAATACAGGCCCATCTCTTTTCAAGTTCATAGTACACCCAGTACAAACTAGGCGACCAGAAACAACATGAAGATCTAAATTGACCGACGAACCGCCGCAAAATCAGACAGCTGAAAAACAAAAAAAGTATTCCGCAACCCCAAAAGTTTCTCCTTCCACTACTCTATCCTCAAAAGCATGCAGAATAGTGTAGTGGCAGACGTCCAGGTGCTAATGTACAAGCACTTCCTTCTCTTTCTTGTGAACTTTTTGGTAGAGCACCAAAGTGCGAGGACTCTCAGACTCAATGCGAAGGGTGGCTGCAAGCTGCAATGTTCCAATGACCGTAGGAAAGAAATGTGCTCAAACAATAAATAAGAATATGGTGAAATGGTTTGATGTTGATAAAGATAAACGCCGGTCTGAAGAAAACGCTGACTTCTACCGCTCCAATGCCCCGTAAAACGATCTTTTTGGTTTTTCCGTGTGCGCCGTGTCATCGAAAGTGATGTCGTAGTATACATAAGACACGTCGTCTCCGTTTTCCATCGCCCGCGACGAAACCGATGCGGGATGTTGTCGCCCGTCAAAGTAAGGAACCAAAGGCGACAAGGTGAAGAGAAACCGATATATATGTTGAATAGAAACAAAGTGGGATGAAGATATAAATCAAATAGGTCAAAAGAAGCATTGAGCAAGAGCACCCTTCGAAAGCGTCTAGGAGGGTTGGGGTGTTGCGTAGTGAAACATTGGGAAAGAAAAAGATAAAATGAGGTGCGATGATATAAAACTACAGGTGAAGATCGTGCCACCCGCCGACCAAATCGAGGTCTTCGTCGACACTGCCATGGTAGTCACTGTTCAGCTTCGCTTTCGGACGCCATTCCTTGTCAAGGAAGGGGTTGCGCCAAGCCTGAGGGCTGGATGGTCCGGAATCACGTCTCCAACTCAGATTCATGGAACGTTGCTTCTTGAGACGAGGAACAGTCTCTTCGTCAGAACGGTAGTTCCGGCGACGATCACCAAGGGCAGCCCACTTATCAACATCAGAACGCTTGGGAGTAGTGAAACGAGCGTTCCGATGACGTGTCTGGGAGACTGGGGTCACTGCTTGAGGCGTAGGTGAAATAGGAAGCGGCATCGACTTGGACGAAGTCTCGGATTTTTCCAGATCTGGCTTCTCAATGGGAGACGGCAATTCCTGTTCGAAGATGCCCATTGGTTGAACGGGGCTGGCGGCGTCCTTGCTATCTTGGCTCCAGCTACGAGCGTTGTTCTCCCGGCGCTGCTGTAGGGTGAGTTCCTCAAGTTCGGACTCTTCCTCCTCCTCGTCCCAAAGGTCACTCCAGCTCTTTGAGATCTGGTCACGTTTGCCTTTGCCAAAGACGAGAGACATAGCAGGCAAGGGCTTCGCAACATGAGTGGGCAAAGAGCCGCTCACAGGAATGCGAGCAGAGTGAAGAGACTGGATCGGATCGAATTTACGAGCTGCCAGGGAATTGTAGGAAGCACCCATAGCGGATTCCAGAATAGAAGCGGTTGAAGGCGTTTCTGGGTGAACCGAGTACCAGGAAGTACCCGCTGTCTCCGAGGGAGGGAAGAGGTCTTCCGAGTAATACTCGGTATCTGGGATAGCTGACAGCTGACGAACAGGCTGTGCAGGACTTGCTTGCAGAGCCTTAGCCCAGGGGAAACTGTCGCCAGCATTGATGTGAGGTGACTGGATCGAGGGAGTGCGTAGTGGCTCGCGGTTGGCACTGGCTGCAACAACGTCACGGTCTTCGGTACAGAATTCATCCAAGGACTCGTCGTCTGTAGTAAAGCTGACGGTGCGCATTATAGCGTCGCGCACACCGGACAGAGTACGCTTCTCGGGATCAAGAGACAACGCATTCCGCAAGATCTCAAAAGTATCCTGAGACATATTGGGAAAGATGTCGAAAAGAGATTGGCGATCTCGGACATAGTCGGCGAATAAGACGTCGGACTCGGTAGGTGTCACGAAGGGGTTACGGGCGAACAGAATGTTGAGCAGGCAGATACCGATAGACCAGATATCAGCTTTAGCGGGAGAGTAGCCAGTCTGGGGTGGCTCATACTGCTCCGGGGCCATGTAGCGGTCACTACCAACGCAGGCTTCGTGGCAGATAGTATTGCGAGTAGCGAGACCAAAGTCGCCGAGCTTCATGGAACCATCTTGGTTCAGAAAGATGTTTTCCGGCTTGATGTCACGGTGATAGAGGCCATTGGAGTGCATAAACTCGACGGCGTCGATGAGTTGAAACATAAAGTCACGGACATGTTCAGTCTCGAGAGGGCCTCGGTTAACACGGATGGCCTCGTAAAGGTCGCCCATGGGGCAGTACTCCAAAACCAAGTACGTGTGAGCACTGGTCTCGAATGAGTGAATGAGGTTGACGATGTTGGGGTGATGGCCCATCTTCGTGTGGCACTCAAGCTCCTCGGAAGAGGTGTCGATAGCCAAGGGAGAAGCGTCGGCCGACGTAGGCTTGGTCAAGCACTTGATGGCGACATCCTGTCCGGTCCAAGTATCCTTAGCAAGGAAGACCATCCCGAATGAGCCATGATTCAAGGGGGCGACGGTACGGAACCGCCCATCCAGAAGCTGCCCCTCGACGAACTTGTCTTTGAAACAATCCATGATAGTTTGCAAGCGTGTGACGATGTGAACAGTGAGACTCCAAATATGCAATGTGTCGAAATGCAAAACAGAGAGGCGAAGATTATGATAACAGGAGAACAGGAAAAATGAGTATAATGAGTAGGGGGTGATGAACCAGCAATCCGCTCGTAGCTTCGTGACAATGAAACAAAAAAGACAATTGTAGAAATGTATATAGACAGTATAAGTAGGTCGGGTATGTTGAGTGAAGAGACAAGATACGGCTTGCGTAACTCCTGATCACCGAGCTGGGCAGTAGCAGCTGATGACGAACGAAAATAGGAGAGCGGTATCAGGAAAGAAGCAAAGAGCACGCAGGGCTATATAACCTTCTTCTAGAAGTTCATACAGGTACTGCAGAGTGGTGGTGATATATGCTGACAAAAGAGATGGGAAGCGATAGGCCGAACTGGCGAAAGGAGGTCGGTTTGAGTACCCGGATGGGTAACGTCGACAACTCGGGAACAGGCGTTATAGGCTCATTGGAAGTATTTGCAAATTGAAATCGGCGTCGTGCCAAGTGGTGAAAAATAGTCGCAGTTGCAATGAATGCAAAAGATATGAGATGTAACGAAAGTGTTCCCGAAGGAGGTAGTGAGGAAGCAAAACAGAAGATAGAAGGGAAAGGGGAAGAGGAAAAGGCGAATATAGACAAGAGACCCTTTACTCAAGAGGGGGAAACGCTTCGTAAGATCGTGAAATGGATTCTGGTTCGGTTGACTGGTGCAGGGAGATGTTGTGGCAGAAGGAGTCGTGACTCAAATATGCATATATCGTTAAAAGTGGAGACAACGGAGCGTTGTTAGTTGAGTCATACGACAAGTATCGCAGCACAACGTATCGGCAAGAATCCGGACGACGTGCTGATACCAGAAATGAGTTCCGATGATCACGAAGATAGGACGACACCGGGTAGACCCTCCAAGAGACTAACTACAGGTTCAATAAAGCACCTCTCGACACGAATCGAGACATCAACACCTTGGCAGTTTCACTCCGGCGGCTCGACGCCACAGCAGGGAGGAAAAGGTATCGACAGTAGCCGTCACACGGAGGGGGGGGGAATATAGGACGAACGAAGCTTCGATGACAATTCACGGGGGTAAACTGTAGGCGTTCGTGGTATGGTGTCGTATAGACGGAAGAATAGAGGGGCGGATAGGAGTAGTTTTCCGCACTCGAACTCAGTAGTTCCACGAACCGGACTATATCGAGGATTTGAGATGCGGATGAAGAGGAGGATTTCTGACTTGATATAACCAGAAAGCTATAGGGACAAGGATGGGTTGAGAAGAGAGTCTGTCGATGCGAAGTGAGATATAGACAGCTTAGGTATGGTGGTTCGGGACGTAGGCGTATTCGGTCGAACAGAGAGTCGAAGAGGATGTTGTCGAAGATGAGAGCAGGAAGAGGAAAAGAGGAGTAGAAGAATTGATGTGATGGAAGTAGGAAGGTCGGGCGATGGAAGAAAGAGAAGGATGGGAGTCGGTGTAGGAAGTGAGGTGAGGTTGATGGAACAGGAGCGGATGAGGAAGGGGCGGACGGGATGACGGGAGAGTAGGAAGGAGCAGAGATAACTACGGATGGCGATAAGAGATGGAAGGGAAGGGAAGCGCGGGCAAGCACGAGATGCTCAGCGACTAACCGCATTCAATCAAGCTGGGGAAACGAAGGTTCAACCATCCGAAGACCAGCGAACGAGGGAGAAACAGCAGATCGGTCACGCCATGGTCATGACGCAGTGGCCGCCCAATCACGGATGCGGTGGGTGGACGGTGGGCCCGTTCTGATACGGTTTTGTTACGGCCAAATAATGGGCAATTGGCGATTGCGTACGGCTGGACGTACGCCGCCTAGACTATTGCGGTCAAGGGCATACCTCGTGGGTGACTCTGCCACTCCAGTGAACCGTGGGAGCAGGCGGTCGGCGGTTTTGCCTTTTGCCTCCCGCCAGGGAGTCACTCCAGTTATGTAAATTACCTAATTGGCTATGTTGCATACGAAATAATACCGTTTTATTCTGTAAATTTCAGCTGAACTCTATGTAGACTTTCGACCACGTATTGTCATGCCTGACGCAGCGAGACTGGGGAATGGCGCCACCTCCCGTCACTGGTCGGTCCTGGATAGCTCTCCTCCATTCTTTTCTCACTCTCTGACAGAAACCCCCAAAGCACGGAGCATGAGGCACGGAGCATGAGGCACGGTTGTCATGCAATCCTATGTTTTCAACATACTTTCTCGTCGATGATTGCACAATTCGCACCTCAAGTTTACGTTGCCGTTTCTAATCGTAACTCTACGGAAATGACAGATGGTCTCTGCACTCGGCCAGAAGCTTCCAGATGGCAGCGCCACACCCACCAATCACCTAGAAAGGAGTCATCTGGCCTGTTCTTAAATCTTGTAGCCTTACTATGTATAGTGAGTCAGTTGTCTCTTATCTCAGCAGTCAAACAATCCAAACATCATCCTGAATACGTATGTTCCTACGTAGACTATGGAGTATGCTGATTGCTTTCAACCGAAGAATGGGTTGATATGTCATTGGCCCATCACAATCCTACACCCGCCTCTTAGCAACAGTCACAAGCAACCATGAAGATCATTCTGGATTTCGATCGTCGGCTTTCATTCTACGTATCACTCAATTGATAACGGGTTACCAATTAATGGGTCAGGAGAGGGGTGTACCTTTGGAAACGTTGATTGCTGCCATGACCAAGATGCTATCGACTTATCAACGCATGGTCCCTTTGACTAGGAAATTGAGACCCTTCAAACCTGCCGTCTTATCCACCGCCCTTTGGCGACGGCCACGATTTGTACGGAGAAAGCTTTGATCAACGTCTCTCCCGTTCTCTTTCTGCTAGTTATCTGAACAACATGTCTCCCTTTGTTAAACTTAAAACACCAACTTTAACATGCAGGTAATTGTCGAATCAGGGACAATAATAAGGAATGAATACTATGCATGAAGGCCGACGATTGCTCGTGACTGGCCTGGAGAGAGAAAAGCGGGCGCCTAGTGCCTACCTTGCATGCAGACGAATCCAGACTAGTGAAATCAATAATCGCAGTGTGGTTGGCTGTACTGTCAGTCCAACCCAATTTCAGACAACAAGATGAGACGAATCCGAATGCAGCCGGAGAGAAAAGAGTAAAGCTTGAAAGTGGAAGAGCCAGCCAATAGAAAGTGCACAGTCCGAGTTATGCAACCATGGTACGTGCTTGGCAGAGGGTCAGTGTGGTCATGCAGTGAAACTCAAGTCAACAGGTTACAGCATACTTTCCAGTGCATGCATATTGCATACATAGCAATCAAGTCGAAGCTTATTGAGGAATAGGCCGACCAATCTGACAGACGAGCCCCCCCCCATTACAGCAACCCTTCTCCAATTTCGGCTCAGGTTGTCCAGAACATGAAGACGTTCGCGGCTGGATCTGCCGTGGTGAGTCCCCATAGCGAGTGTTGTGGTGATTGATGATTGGCGCTGGGCCATATCTGCCGAAACATGTACTATGCAGCTGCACGAAGGCGGATGCTGGAAGTATCAGGTACAAACAATAGCAACCATAACAACAAACACAACACAACACAACAAGAAGAACAACAAAGACCTGCCACCAACTAGCCAGGCCGAGTTTGAGCTTTGCAGGCCCGACAAGGCCATGTTTGAAGTTCTGCCCAAGACCCTCGGCGCTGCTAAAACGTATTTCCACGTAGTCAATCAAACAATACCAAGGGCCTACAGCCCATGCACTTCTCGTTTCCAGTTAACTGCTCCTTCGAAGCTAACCATCTGTTTATCTGCAGTCATCTCGTCCTTGATTACTACCCGACTAACATCCATCAAGTCTAGTCAGCCAGGCACGTACCTGGACCAACGCCTAGTCTAACTCATCCTTGAAAGGCCGCTTGTTCTGCATAAGCGTCTCCAGACCGCTCCTTACACCAACCAACCAGATTCACGCATTGGGGGTTACGTACCTTGACTTTTGATCTATAACTTGAAAAAATTCGACAACGATAAAAATTTTTCTCTTTTTCACTCTTGGGTTCTTTTCAGTAAATGTAGATCATTGTTTATGAATTTCTAACTTTGTGATGATAATAATTGATGATGATTATTGAGGATTGACTCTTCTCAGTAGACTCCTGCCGTTTAGCGTTGATTACAATTTTCCAAATACGGCATAGATTGACCATCGGAGAAGCGTCGCGTGATGCCTGTCTGTATTGTACTCTCTCTATCATAAACGACCTTGGTATTATTATTCTATTGAAACTACGAGTCATAGCACGACTTAGTGGCTGGTTCAAGCTGAGAATTTTCATCTATTCGTGACCATGCCATGACATACATACGTACCTACGAAAAAAGAACAAGTGTCGTTTATCATTTGGGTTCTTTGTTCTAATGCACGTCAACTGAACTGCTGGTTAGTTATCAGATGATGCTAGCCGGCCCCAGTCTTACTGTTTGATGATGTTTATCTTATTGACCTCGTTGATGGATCTGTTTGATGAACCTGAGACAACGTAGTATACTAACATTGGTTGTGCACACCATAGTTTCTGACATTATTACGCTACTGGATATTATATCAGCAATGACGGATATGAAACGTTTGTAGATCGAGTCCCGGACGTTGTGAAACCCTCGGACAACTTTATGTATGTTAGCAAATAACTTACAACGTCTTTCGGGTTTACTTAGGTAATTGCTCTATCGAAACATGGCATTTAGGCAAGGGAATATGTGTACATGACATATCTATATCCCCCAGAAAACTTCGAGTATCACGAGATGGTTGAAGTATTGACTACCCCTTGCATCTATTCAGAGAACGATCGGACGGTTGAGCTGTCATACTTTATTTCGCTTCCAAGGCTCATTGCTTCTTTTCTCACTGAGCATATTCGTTGGAATGATATTCGCAAGCTACGTACCTGGTACCTACCTTCGTCACCTGTGTCACCTCATACCTACATAGTACTACATGGTACACACCACACCCTCATGGAATGTATACATCATGTAATATGTCTCAGGCCGCTGCCGAGGATCGAGACAACAGTTCACTCCACTTCTTCATCGCCATCGTCGGGATCAACTTGACGATCTTTATGGTGTTGTATCCTATTTACCCTTGAGCTAGGGATATTTGCGTCGGAGTGTAGTTGTAGGCGGGTGAAGGGTTCGGCATGCCCTAATGAGGATGACGTCTAATTATCACCCCTTTTCCCCTCTTTTCATCATCCTCCAGAAGATGCAAGCGGTCGCTTTTAGCCGTCCGTAGTGTATGCTGCCAGGTGTGCCATTCTGGACCAGACAGTCTGTAGTCTGCCATGGGTCGTTCGTTATACTCGTTTGGCGATAGTATTCAACATGGTCGGCTCATTCAGAAATGGCTGCGAATGGTTCGTGGGTGCTCTCTTACACTTTCTTACACTTTCTCATATATAATCTTCGAGACTATGCCTTTATCAGTAGTACTTGAGTACTTGTCCTGTAGTGATTTCCATGTCAAGCAGCTCGGTAGAAAGACCGGATCAACACTCGACGAGATTTACACTCACGAATCATCTCGTAATCGGGCAGGAATTTTGAGCCTTCGGGTTGTTGTTGCAGTCCGGATAATTTCAGAGACCTATGTTTGCTGTCTGTTATCAATTCAGCGTTGCAATATGTCAACTGGTCTCTTTCAAATGTTTCATTCATCAACCTTGAACATATCTCAAGGTTACCGATATATATTTACACATCAATGGCCATTGAAGCAATGAGTCGGGCTGTCTGATATAACATGCCCACCACCATTCAAGCAAGAAACCAACGATGAAAACCTGGCTACGTTTCTCCTGCCACTGGACTCAAGACAATAATTTCATGTCATGAATATCGTGATACATCAGTAAACCCCAGCTCTATCACCAAAAGATGGACCCTTACTAATCGATAATGAAGTCCAACCTGATTGGCCAATTCCGTCACCGGACCCGCCAAGCCCGCAGTCGCAGCCTTTCGACCATCGGCGATATGACTCGACCATCGAAAAAGATTGCAATTGTCTGTGATGTAATGCCATTGTTGAGTCGTACTTGATTATCGAGATATCTTGAATCATCCAAATTACCCAGAAGGGACCTACAGCTGTAATCGCCCGCGAAAAGAGAGGAGAAAAAAAGAGATGAGGGCGGCCGTTGCGCGCCCAGCAATGCGACGATGAGCAAGCGTCCTCACGAAGATTCTGTCTTCCAAAAGACGGCCAATTTCCTGGAGCGGTCTGCTTCAACGCCGGGGAATAGTATCTCGGTCAATGAGTTGCTGTCCAATTCCGAGGAGCCAGATGCAGATCAGTCCGAGACTCATGCTCGCAAGCCAAGAAACTATATCGCTTCTGTGGTATGTACTTCTCCATTTGTTTAAAATGATCAATAATTTTAGTAACATAATATATAGGCCTGCGAAAACTGTCGTCTCAAAAAGACAAGATGTGATGAATCGCGCCCAAAATGTGGGCTCTGCAAAGCCCTGAACTTGGAATGTGTGTACAGTGAGCGCAAACTGTCTAAAAAGGACCAGTCCATCGGCATGATCATAAGCACATTACATCGCATCGAGACGAAACTAGAAAATCTACCGTCTGTGATTTCAAACGACATTCGTCCTATCACGGGCCATGTCTTGCAGGCAGTGGAAGCCATTCAAGTATCTGCATCGACTACAGCAGCTGGGACGCCGAGTGCGAGGACATCATCGCATAAGTTCTCAATATCACAGAATACCTCCCCGGCTGCAACTGGCCTGCTCGAGGCGGAAACGCAGGGGCCTGCAGATGGTAGGGAAGTAATCTCATTCAGCCAGCATGGAGTTGTTGTATGGCCGGGAATGATCGACCATCTGCCGGACAGATTCTGGCAAGTTTATGATCAAATCGGAAGAAATTATGTCCTCGACGTCGAGATGGAGAGACCACCTCTTCCGATGTGGGTGAGTTCACCATTCGGGTTACCGAATACAGGCAACTGGCTAGAAGAATTACCCTTTGCTCTGGTGAAGGGTCTATGCGAGGCGTTTTTCTCACTATTTCACCCATTCACTCCATTCATGGACAAACATTTCTTCTTCTCGCTTACTCTCGGCACGGTCATCAAACATGGGTTTTCCACGACGATCGAGACGTGTCTGGTTCTGAATGTGATGGCCTTGGGCTGCTTAGCCGCGCGGGCATACGAAGAAGCTGATTTCCCATTACCGGGAACCATTGGTGATCATTTCGAACGACCGGCCTGGTTTGAGGCTGTATTGGAAGACCCTCCTGGCTTGTCTTTTTTCAACGAAGCTCGGAGACGGATGGGCTTTCTTATGGAGAAGAACAACTTGTCTAGTTGCCAGTACTACCTTCTATCAGCGTACGATTTTCTCCATGTTTTCAATGATTAGGACTAATCATTTGCTAACACTACGTTTAACAGGATGTACTATACGCAAATAATTCGTCCACTTGATTCTGGTGCAATGCTTAATAGAGCTGCTGCTTGCTTGTGTTTCATGTTAGCGAACCGCGATATCAACTACAATGAATGGGAAGGCGATATGAAGTCCAGGTACGTTGACTAGACCGACATTTTTAAGATTTGCTGACACTCTTCGCAGAGTTTTCTGGAATACAGTCATGTACGAGACAATTCTCGTACAAGAGCTAGATCTTCCTCCCAGTGGTCTATTGTCTCTTGAAGACAACGTTCCGATCCCAAAATTCATCCCGTTCAAACTTTCCTCGGAGATCACTCCACTGCCGGATCCAGATGACTCGTACTACCATCAATGCCATTTCCTTGCACAGATAGCAAACCGGATTATACTCACTCGAATCCGCCATAGTCTATACTTGTTCTGTAAGCACCAAATCCCCCCAAATCCCTCGTTATATCTCATTCTGACTAATACAGCCGAATCCGGAACCCTCCCACGTCCAGCCGTCAGCATAGAACTGCACAAACAAGTCGAAGAATGGCGCAAAAACCTCCCCTCAGCAATCCAATTCTCCGAAAAGAACTCAGACACCACGTTAAACGATGACTGTTCTCCCTCCATCAGCGGCACGCCACGAACCCCAACTTCACTCGCAATGCTCGTCGCCGACTCAATGCTTCGAGCCCGCTACCGAATCTGCAAGTTCCACATTGGTCGACCGTACCTGTACAAAGCGCTGCGAACACCAGCTCTCCTGACGGATGAAGACTATGAGCAGATTCGAAGCGGCCTACGGTTCGCCATGGATTGGCCCATGATTAGAGGCGTGTTTCGGTTGATGAGGAGTTGCATCCCTATCAGATTTGCGTTTTGTTCGCAGTATGCCCCTTCCCTTCTTCCTCCTCCCCTCCCCTCCCTTTTATCTTCAGTACTAGAGAACTAATGTGATGGTAGATTCTTCGGCCAACTACTCATCTTCCACGCAATATCAAAGTCGGACGAACCACGATTGCGTGCGACTTTACCTTCTGGTTGGGAAAGATGGTATGATGAGATGGTGGAGTTTCTAGATTATTGTGCCGCGTACAGTCCGGCTATTAGTCGGGATATGGATCTTGTTCGATTGTTATAGCCATCCTTTTCTTTTTTTTTCCTTCAAAAGATCTGAATGTTGTTTGGGTCCATGAGTGTATAGATATGATGTTATTACGTATGTTGAATGTGGGGTTTCTTGTATCTAGTTGTTCGTATAGACGGAGTTCACTTATGGGTGATTGATATCTTTCTATACAATGATTTGGAAAAGATATTTATTTGTAATAAGGTAATTGAACTCGCATGCTGGAGGACTCCCATTAATTATATAGTATCACGTGTTTGCTCTACCGTGACCCTGATCCAGTCCGCGGATTGCAATATCAAGAAAAAGAACGGTAGAGAGTCACTTCAACCCCTATTAATCATTTGCTCAACAGAAGTAATCTTCTCCTGCTCTTCAGCGATACACTTCTTTTGCCCCTTCCAGTTCTAATCTCCACCTCCTCATCTCGTCTCATGCATCGAATGGATGGGGTGGGCTGGTGATATATAGATCGGCTCTAATGCAATCCCATGTCTTGTTCTAAGTTTTTGCTGGATGGCCACAAGAGTCTACTCGAGGACTGGAACCCACTATTTCTCTTTTCACGAGTTTTCAGTCCAACGTTCCCCAAAAACTGGATTTGGAGGATCTCACCAAGTCAAAATCCAGATTCGCCTGAGAGAGATTATATTAGCTCTTTGCTCTATGCTAGATTATCATTCAAGTAGATACGCACTTACTTCTTCAGCTGCCATTTCGGTTATGTAATCCGTCCAAGGTTTCGAGACTGCTCCCATCTGATCTCCTGCATCTGAACTGCGACCGTTCCGAGGAAGATTGATGTCTCGACATTGCCTTTGAGGACGATTACTTCGTCCATCCTTCTCTAAAAAAGGTAGCTTCTGGACATTCACTATTAGTATGTATTATCTGGCTGGATTAGCCACCCTCACGAGTAGCAAGACGCTATGAAGAGTGTCACGTTTGCATTTGGTTGGAGTACACGCTTCAAGTGCTTCGTTAAGATGGCTTCGAACTTCCCAGCCGCCGTGCTGTGAGGCTCGTATTCCATTTAGACAAGGAGAAGATCGAACCTTGGAAATTAGGATTCAAAGGTAAGGAGACCGTATTTTGTTGCGGTATAATTATTGGCCTTAATAAGGCAGAGAGCAGGAACCGATGAATTGTATATCCATCAGTATGCGGAGGCTGTCCGTGTCCAAGGATGAAAATCACCAAGTGCTCGCTAGTGTCTTCTATGGCGATTCCATGGGAATTGATTTTGAGGTGTAGATGGTCCTGAGCCGTGGCCTTTCCATAACGAATGGGATTCGAAATGAAAGATCGCGTGTCAAGAAAAATGCAAGATCATCACGCAAAAACATGAAACCTTGGGGTTGTTCCATCCTCTTTTCATTTGCAAGAGACAAGCCACGAGGTAGATTCTCGACCTGAGCGCGTGTGATTACGCCGGCGGTGGCTCTGGTCACAAGAGAGGTGGAGGTGCAATTGGCAGAACCATTGAAGGAGCTAGTCCACGATTGAGCAGTTCGCATCGCTTCGTTTGACGTCCTCGCTAAGTTGGACAAAACGAATGTACCAGCCTCCGTGAATGTCGCGAAAGCGTTCGTAATGTAGCTGTTGCAGGCGTGCTCGGGCAATCGTATTTGCTCGAACCGAGGATTCGGACCGCATATTTGCTCTCTTCAAGTATGGTGATTAAAGGCGAGCAAGTTATAAGAAATCCAGGTAGCGCTGGGGATGATTGAAAAAAGGAAACAACTCCCTATATAGATATTGGTTAGTTTCTAGATTGCATTCACGAAGAGGTTGCATAGGGTATGGTGAGATGACATACCCTCATCAACCATACCAAAGATCCTCTCTAACAACTGTTCATTTTTGGTGCAGTGGTCTTTATTCTCAGTAGCATATTTCTACTCCGTTGCGTGGCGAGGATGAACATTTCCCATTCCCAGTTCCGCCTGGCTACAATCCATTTCTGTAGCTGATCCTGAAAGAGGTGACACGATAGTCATCCTCTTCCTTCTCATTCGATTCCTCCTGTGCCATCCATGACATATTGTTATTTCCAACACTTGAGCCTCCCAACCTGTATATGAAGAGAAGGTTCTGAGCCGTGATTTTGTTGATATTGCATGGATGACCAGGCTTCATTTGAATAGGCCAGATAAAAACACTCGATGCTGAGCTTCAATACGAAGGTATCGGTTTTCTTGACCGTGTTGTATCTCAACTAGAATGCCTTCTCAAGATTGGCATTGATGAGAGGATGTTCCATTAGCTCGTGCCATGGAAGACGTTCGTACTCATCTGCCTTGTCTTCACGAAATATGGTACAATGCTCTCAGATAGAACTCCGTATTGATCTTGGGAGTCCATAATTAAGCCATGAGAAGTTTCCGGCTGTTTTTTTTTTCTTGCACATCCAGTTGTAGAAATTGGTGAATAAGGACCCCTGAAATCGATACAGGGACTGCCCAACTAGTCATGGCATTTGGTGTAGTCGAAACATTGAGCCTGCTTGCAGATAATAGAGTATATATAGAATAGAAAAGGAAGAGCAAGAAGAAGAGGAGAGGATGAATAAATAGGCAGCAGACTTAGGCGAGATTTGTGCGTTTGTAACAGGGCAACAATGCGGGCAACGTCAAAGAAGATGGAAGGAGGTGATCGGTGCCTAGTTAGGCAGGTAGCAGTAATAGGGAGACAAAGGACGCAATGTTGTCAAACGATATATGCGGAGTGATTTGACAACAATCAGGAAAGTTAATTAGTTTGTGACACAAAATGTATTGCTGTAGACTTTTCAATTCGAAGAAGGCTTATATATACAACAGCATGGCTTCAATGAGAAAAGAAAAACGAACCAATTTTATCCGAAACCGGAAAAAAGATACAACCATAGCCACCAATGCAATTGTGTCATGTAAGGTATTAAGTAGGAAAAGGTATATATAGCAGGGAACGACATATCGGGTAGATCTGATAGAGTTGTGAAAGGCAAAAGTGCCATTTTTCTGTGCATGAGTTCATTAGTTTAAAGAATATATTCGCCGGCTGCTTTAATGCTGTCGCACATAGCTAGGAAATATGGGAGGTGTGGCGGCGTCCGTAGGGATGAATTCCGTGAAATGCGGAGACGGCGGGACTGGGTCCGACTTGCGCTTGAAATGAGATTTGTATCGAGGTTGTGGAAGAGGCCGTGTGGCAGGGAAGAGGCTGAAGCTAGAAGAGGAGGAAATAGATGCCGAAGAATATTTATGCGCGGGTGGAGGAGGTCGAGGTTGAGGTTGTGGCTGTTGCTGGGACATTGGGGCTGATGTCGAAGATGGAGTTGGGGGCTGCCCGTATGTATGTCGCCGTCGCCGAGGGATGAATGGCGGTCCGTCTCTTGGTGCGGTCTTTTTTGTTGGTGACAAGTATCTGTCCGTTTCCATACCTTGGCTGTTATAGTTGGCATAGGTTGGCGGTGAGTTTTGAGGGGGTGAACTCTTGACGGGCGAGGTGTTTGGAGGTGGTGAACTTCTGCCTTGAAGTCCATTGTTTGATCGCCTTCGAATAAGTCTGGATAATGGGCTCTCCTTCTCTGGAAGTGGTTTGACCCTCGAAGGACCTGGCGGAGGTAGCAGTATATCGTCGTCCACCGAATTCTCGGAAGATGGAGGCGTAACGGTAAGGTCACTCGGAATGGGGACTTTGCGAAAAGCGTCATGAGAGTTGATTTCGCGAATAATGATCTCTTGCAGCGTCTCGAATGTAGGGTATAAAGGACTAGCCTTGTGTTTTGTATTATTGTAGGCTTGTTTGAGGATTCTCATAATCTCATCAACATCAAGGGCGGGTGAAGATTGAGGAGTGAAGTGGTTAGAATTGACTGTGAGCATTGGAGTGTGCACGATTTCATCGATGCTGGCATTTTGTAGAATCGACGCCGCCTTCTGGGGAGTTGGAGGTTGGATTGCGCAATGTTCGATCCTTATGCTCGGTTTCTTCATGGCAGTAATATCGGTATTGATAATGAGATCGCGCACGTTCTTCTTGCTTGTTCGAGAACTCGTGGACGACTTCGTGTCTGAAGTCCG
Organism: Talaromyces verruculosus; assembly: GCA_038993655.1. Taxonomy (NCBI): domain Eukaryota; kingdom Fungi; phylum Ascomycota; class Eurotiomycetes; order Eurotiales; family Trichocomaceae; genus Talaromyces; species Talaromyces verruculosus. The sequence continues at coordinate 526,806 of JBBVQN010000012.1, read as the reverse complement.
CCTGCTGTCAGACATATCGATGTCAGGACTCAGCCTTTCACTAGAAATAGTAGAAATATCTGTGACTGCTTCTTCTTCCGCCAATGCTCTTTCAATCGCCTTTTCTGATGCCTTGCAGGGCACCTTTTTGGACACTTTTGGAGATACCTTTTCAGGTACTTTCTCGGGTTCCTTTGCAGGCTCTTCCACAACTGTATCCGCTCCTGAAGTCGGGGGCCTTGGAAAACTGGCCAGATCAGGAGTCTTTATTTCGGCCATACTCAGATCCGGCGCTGAAGCCTGAGGTCTTAGCAACGTCTGGTCTTTTCGTTGATCCTTCTCCGGCGTTGATAGTTTCATCGCCCGGTCTCTACTAGGAGATTTGGCAGGAATCGCCGGAGGATAGCTTGTCCGCGGTTCACGAGAACGGCCTTGCGATTTAGATCTTGAGCTGCTGGCCCTTTCTTCATGGTCATCGGACCTTACACTCAGACGGCTAGACCGAGGTCCTCTGTAGATTGGGTTGCTCTTCGACCTTGATATATTCCTGTCAGCGACATCTTCCTGGTACAAACCGGATATCAAACGGGAGTACTGAGGATTTAGCTGGGGGAAATGTTGAGCGATTATATTTCGGTCTGCAACGTCTTCGTTGTAGGGGGTGATCGGCGACATCGACCTGGTGGAGGACATCTGATAGCGATGGTTTGAGAACAAAGCCTCAACAACATCGATATATCTGTTTTTTTGATCTGAAGACTCGCTGGACCCGGTGTACCGGAATTGACGAAGGGATGCGAGGGTGCGGGAGTAGAACGTCTCGTGTAGTTGTTCGAATTGCCTTTCTATTCCCTCGTAATGTCGGTTTACATCCTGCTTACTCTGCGATTGTAGCGGATAGGCATATGGGGATGCTGGCGTCCTGGGATCACGAGTGGGCGAATTGGGGTATTGGTTGGCATATTGATGACTGCCGATGCCTTGAACTTCTCCTCGCGGAGAAGAGGGCGAGAAGAGTCTTTTGAAGGTTGCCATAGTTGGATATCAACCGCCTTCATAGAGTCAGTGGCATGGATTTCTCGGAGGAAGCATGAGCCAACTGGGGTGCCGTGGTCCAGCCAAAGACGGCACAAGTAAAAGAGAGATAAAGAATACTGAATAGAGCTCTACTCTGATGAGAACAAGAACGACTCGACGCAATGCAATGCAATAGAAATTCAACACATCAACTGGCACGTCTGGGATCAAACACTCGAGGAAGACAAAAAGTAGAAGAGGAGCATGTACGGAAGAGGGAGAAAGTCACAGTTGGCGTGTGATGGATGATGGGATGCCCACTGTCTTAGCTCTACATCCCAACGAGGCAAGTACGTACGTACGAAATGGAAATACGCAAACAAAGATACACAGATACGGAGACAAAAGGACGAGGCGAGTCTCGATTAGGCCATCTATACCAAAGTGGAGCGGTGTCAGTGCTCTAATTGGCAGGAATCTGCCCATCGCAGTGGAAACAATGGGTCAGGGCGCTCTTAGCGCACTTACTCTAATCTCAGTAAATTACCGAAATTTCCCTGTCCGTACGCTTGTTACGAGCTGAATTCTGCCTTTTCGTTACCATTGAGACAGAATACATAGGTTGAAGGTGAGACTAGCATATCGGACTCCGTCTGTTCTGTCTACAAGCCAATATATTTATATTCTTGCAGTATATATATTAGCTCCTTGTACAACCAATGTCTCGACTTTCGTGTAAGGTACATGCGCGGGACACCGGACGGAACATCTCCTGAAGTGACGAATCTCCACGCACGAGGCGTTCAAGCTCTCGGAGTAACTTTCTGAATGGCCCCCCTGAAGCGGCTTATTTGCTAGGATCCTTCAGCCTAGACTGAGTTCGTGCCACTCCGCTTAGTCTAATTAGCGGGCGTACAGTGTTCTCTGGTTCGTGCTTGCCCTGGACAAGATGAGAGCTACATGGTTTATACTACAAGCAGTTAAGTAGCTAGGCGGTTGTGTACTAAATCTTTGGGTCTTTCTTAGGCACGTGATATAGCTACGTCCAATAAATAGTACACAAAGGACTGAATGCGGAGTACAATAATCCAGGCTTTTCAAGTCCAAACGAACTACCGTTTGTGTAGCTACTATTTAAGCGAGTGTCTGGAATCTTCTCTTTGCAGCAAAACAGTTGGAACAGGAAGATTCTTTGGCCTCACAAATCTCCTATTGGCGACGATGACGCAGATCATGGCTGAGTCGAGGTTAGCATAAATTACTTTTCGGGATTCGTTCCTGACTAAACCGTGCAGGGTGGGCAGCCAAGTGTGGGGATTGGCTGCTTTTTCGGGCTGTCAATACGTCCACGCTGTATGTACCGGTATGATACAGCATACAATACAGTATGTATCTTCCCATTATGCAGAGCACTGATGCAGTTCTCGACACATGAAACACCTACGTGCGTACATCTCTTAATTAATACTCAGATAATCTTTGTTCATCTGGGCAACCTTATCGACGAATCTGAACTATAAGCCGAGTGTTATGAACTACGGAGATGTTTCAAGATTGGTTCAGTGTTCAGATTGAAGTACGTACGTAAGTACGTAGCAGCTCGGCATGTAAGAGTGAGACATGTGCTTAATTTATTAAAGATTCATTGGCAACGACTTTTGACCCTCTTGTCACCTGTCAACAACGGTCACCGGCCAGCCGTTTTCACGGGACCTCATAAACTTCCTAGGAATACGAACTTTTTGGGGGGGGGGGGGTGTATACATCCTGTGTTGGATGCTCCTTCGGTACGCGACCACGAATGTCCTCCTCTTAGCGAGGTGCCAACTCCGTGTTAAGACCCAAAAATCAAGGTTTGAACAATGAAGGCACGTTCGTCGTTAAGCAACACTTCTATGGGGCCCACCCCTGACTTTGTTTCGATTTACAAATCATGAAGACTAAAAAATACCATCACTATGTATCACATGTGTATCACTACATACTACGTACTACGTAGATACAGCATGGCGAGTATTGCGAATACGGCTAAATAATAGTTATGTGACGATCGAGTGACTGTCCTACACATCGAGAGCTTTTCGGCTCAGACAGGGTTAGTCTAGAACCTAACTACGTAGATAGACCAGGTCGAAATCGACTCAGATTGACGCAAGAAAACCTCTGTGCAAGCTTCCAATGAATCGGTGAATGTATGAGTGTAACTTTGGCGATGTCCAAATCTACCCGTATTCCTACAACTCCTTGTCTTATCAATCTGATATCGGCCAATAGCATATCACTCGGTCTGAAATTCATTACTAGTTGCTATCAAAATGATATTCAGATATCGACTAAATCGCCGAGTGTAGCTTCATCATCTTCATAGGCTCATATTCAATAATGTAACTCCGGGGTTCGTATATATGCATGATTAGATCCTGGAGATAAGAGATCGTAGAGGCTTGGTGCTGGCCTGCTAATCCTCTCCTAGGCGCGTATCCTGACATTGGTCTCAGCGTGATCGACGACACGATGCCATCGTAGCGTATTTAGACGTGAATATGAAGCAATAATCTGTCCAGGTATCATTTGCGTAATGTATCAGGTCCTCGAAGAAATGCGTTTGTAGTAAGACATCCATAAACCGCAACTCGAGTTTAGCCAACTCAAGTCTTCATTTCAATATCAGTCCCTGCTTTTGTAGTCCCCGAAACACCCATGGACTGCGCAATGAACCGTTCACCCGACTCTCTGACAGCAGCAGCAAGCACAGATCGAGCAGCACGTGCTGCGTCAATAGCACCATCAATCAGTACATCATGTCCCGGCACCTTCTCTCCCGGTGTCGTCGAAGCTACTTCGGACGTATCACCTTTCAACCATATCTCCGTAATCTCGTCTCGACCAGGCAAATACCCCACAACACAAGCAGCAACAATATTCTCGTGTTCAGACGGATCTGGATCAAGTAATAACCGGGGAGAAGGACGGCAGCGTGCTCCGGTTGTGTTATCTTTGCTATCACCCTCCTCATCAGCAACCAAAGCAGCGACACCACCAGAAACCAAATCCAAACAATCAATTCTGGCATCTGCAATAGCCGCCGCTGCAGCCGTAATACAGCCCGCAAGCACATTCATCATACCCCAAGACGCATCCGACGAACCAGTTGCATCGCCCCACCATCGATCGTCCTCCGCTTCGAGGACGGTAATGGTCACGTCCAGGGCACTTTTGGGCCAGCGCTCGGCGATTATAGCTCCTCTAATGGCAGTTTCAAGATGCACGCCCAGATCGCGCTCACTAGCGTCTCGGATATGTCCCTTTCGTCGTCGGTGGGCGAATGGTGCGTATTTTACGTGGGTTGTAAGAAGGAGGTTGGGTGAGTAGTTTGCTGAACGTGGAAGGGGCCGCGGGCCATGTACTGCGCATGCAATCTTTAACGATGTAGCAGGAGCTATCAACGATTTGGGAGTGTTGGTTGGCCGTCTGGCAGGTTCGATTTCGAGGTATGAGGATCCGCTTGCTGAGGGGATGAGGCCAGTTTTCAAGACTAAAATACCACATTAGCATTGAAGTTCATCCTGGTCGATCTGTCAATGACTTACATATTTTTCGCAGCTCTGTAGGTTTCCTCGCTCGCTGCGGTCTCTCTGCTGCTTCGCCTGCGGCGTTGCGTAGTAATGAAGCAAATACAGGCGCTCTGGTGCCGCTTGGCGGACCGTTATTTCTTCTCCTGTCGGCCATATTTGTTTATTTCGATAGCACTAGAGAAATGAACAACAATTGAGGCGAAGTCAAGGGTTGACAACTTCTATCGTGACATAGCGAACAACCGCAAAAAGTTCCATTTCTCTGAAGCATGTTTGTTCTGTTTGCTCATGTGGGGCGGCTGTTAGCTCAACTTTCTTCCTTTTCTCCTGCTTTTTTTCTCTTCCCGCCTAACCTCACACCTTCTCTCTCTCAACTCGAGAAGAAAACAATTTCGATCCGAAGCGTTCAATGTCAACGTTTCGACTGCTTGATCATGATATGGAATCGTCATTTCAAGTGTTTGACTAACAACTGTGAGTACTTTCCAATCATACTTCCAGCACAATTCACAGGAGGAAAGTTATAACCAATAACTCTGTTCGGCGAAAAAACATGAGCCATGAACAACATGCACTACCATCTGATACCCATGGACTATTCTTCATTTATCCCATCATCGACTCGTTGATATGGACTCTTGCTGATTATTCTTGAAGAACCAGGTTCAGAAATTTCGTCGAGAATTTTCAAGGCATGCTTCAGTAAATGGTATGTCAAGTTTTCCTTCTTCCACTGCCCCGGCACATGTCGATTTCATGATGAAACAAATATTTTCAGTTCTGCTTCTGCAAAAATTATTGAAGATAACAAATACCTTACCAAAACGTTTCCTGATATCATCGTCACATCCGTACTCTCTTGTCTCGTCCATTCAATCTTGGATCAACACAGTCAAGCTAACAAGTTTGGCACAGATTATAGTCAACATTCAGCCTTCTCTCAATCTACTATGTATAGATTGTAGTGAGTGTATGTCACACCCTTCCTACCTAGCTAGCCCTACTTCCTCTCCCCCACCTCTCTATGATGACAACTAGTCAATCCATTCAACGATTTACCGCCTCTCGAGCTTGTGCGTTATCAAGGTACCACGCTGGCCCTAATTTTCAAATTTCCATCCTTTCAGGATATCTATACAACCGCCTCCCTTATACCTGACTTGACCACCTTCCGATGGTCAGGAAGGATAGGTTGTGGAGTGCTGTTCGTATGGTATCTGCTAATGAAAGGGTTTGGAAGAAGATTGACCCTTCGTGCCCTTGTGACATATAAGCTTGGCTTTGTGTCGATTTTTCTCTGCTCTGGGATGCATTCATTCGTTTTGGGTGGTGTGTTTTGGGGTGGAGTCGGCAGGGGATGGGATGAGTAAACCGGCTTGCTGATTTTATTATTATTCTCTGTTTCGATCTCACTTGACTTGTTTTGTCTTGTAGCGTATGCTGACGATTTGGGATACAGGCACACATCATATGTCAACTTGTCAAGTAGTTAGAGAAAAAATGAATGCAAATGTTCTATCATTAATCGTTCGTATACCAATAATTAATATTAAGAATACGTAATCGTCAATGCAAAAATATCCCCTCGTGTTCTTTTCTGCACTCATTGTGCTTCGTTCGTCCACTGCATCTATGCCGTACATCGTAGACACGCCAAATCATACTCTCCTCCGATCTATCATCATGATAAGTCCTTTTCTTGAGTTGTTGGTGTAGTGGTCCCTCTTGATCGGGACATGCTATATGGCGCCTGCAGTAAATGTTAGCTGGATAGACATGACATAGCTAGGAGAAGGGCTGGCTACCAAAACTTTTTTTGCATTGCAGATTCTCCATGCCATGTTCCGCACATTTCCATCTGCACGAACAACTTCTGGCGCGAGCTCAACGCCGAACCTATACAATCAATCCATTAGCACTACTCAATCGAGACGCATGTAATGAAGGTGGAACTTACATCTGATGAACCGCAAAAACAACCCTCTTAGCATACTTCCCATCCCGGTCCACCAAACTCCCAAAATGCTCATCGTACGTCTCCGGCGCAATCTCCGGATCTCTATCAAAACAGTTACGCACAACTGGTAACAATGCCTCCTCAATAGCCGCTTGAATCAACGCATCGCTCTTGGCGGTGGTATTATCCATATCAACGACTTCCTCTTCATCAAAACGACCAATGCGGATCTCAAAGGGTCGCGAAATGGCCATGACATTGTGTTTGCCGTTGTGGTGGTAGCGAAACTCAAACACGCCCTGAGTCCAGAAGAGTTTGTCGCCTGAAAACACCATTTCGCCGGATGCGAGATCGCGGTTTTCGCCGTCTCGGCGGCGCGAGGCGGATATCACAATGTCGCTTGTGACGAGGCCCTTTTCGCAGGTTAGGCTGTCGTAGGCGCCTTCGTTGGTGGCTATCCATCTTCCCTGGGATGAGATGCGGGAGACTTCTCGGCGGGTGTTGTCGGTGACCATGTATAATCCTACCCAGTCCTTTTTGCTGTGGTTCAGAGGCGCAGTCCACTTGACTCTGATCGGGGCGCCGTATTCGAATATCAGGCTTTTCAGGTCACCACGTCGTTCGGGTGGCGTTCTAGCGTTGGCACCTTCTTTGCCGCTGCTACGTTCCACCTGTGCTGAGGGCGAGGACTCTGTGCCTTCAATTTCAAGCGAGTAGTCCTCCAAGTTATAACCTGCTGCGACTTCATCGTCCAAGCGAGAGATGGTAATTCGTGCGGGATATTGGCGGAATAAGGACTTGGCATCCTTCATGAACGTGTTCACACCAGTGGCCAGTTTAGGTCGAGCCGAGTCCAAAAGTTCTTCGACAAACTCAAAGGATTCATCCACCATTCGGTCAACGCTACCGCCTAATTGCTGTAATGGAGGAGGCAGTGATCGTTTCAAATTTTTTACTAAGCCTGCATCCTTTCGCAAACTTCTACCGTAGAGCTTCTGCATGTGAGGACGTTCCACCAACTGGATGAATGCGAGCGTAAGGATATGACTGAGCAGCGCAAGGAAAATGATAGCGCCTTTGCTGGTAATCAAAGCAGCGCCCCATAAGCCAGCAAGTCCCAAGACACGTTCGGGGTTGTTGAGGAATCGGTAAATACCGCTGTAGGTCAACTTGGACTGTGCATCAAAGAAAAAGTCTCCGAAGAACCATCCAAATTCACCCAGGGAGTCATGAATACTGACTGAGGTCCAAATCTGCAATGCTGCCAAACTGAAACCTAGTGTATGCTTGAGTAAAGCAAGGCCATGGTTCCAGTCAGACGGCATACTATACATTTTCCAGGTGGCCGCAACGAAACTGGCATAGCACATGGTCATACTAAGATGGTATGAACCCTTCCACTGACGCCATGCCTCGTCCGTGTTCTCGCCATACTTGACGAAATGACGGGTCCAAGATTTATATTTGGACTGTCGATGGAGAATATATCCAATACCTATGGAATACCAACATCTCCAGATCGCAGCATTGGCCACGAACAGATATTGATAGAATGGAGTAGACGGGGTAAGGACTGTTAAGGCAAAGACAAGTAGCTGGATAAGAATGACGGATGAGTCTGTTACTCTATGGAGATCCAGATTATGTAGCCCGAGAAGATTATGTACGGGTGAAGGAGGTTGCTGCATTGCGGCTTTGTCGTCAATTCCGTTGGGCGTGGGCGTTGCAGGAAACGAGTCGCTTATTGGGGATGTCTGCGTGTTGAGACCGTTCAGATCCTTGAGGTCGTGTTGAACGGAGCGCTTACGAGGTGGCGGTGGGTTATAGACGCGGTCAATGTGTGGGTTTTCCACCAGGACCAAGAATGCGAACTGAGCTGCGTGGGCGATGATTGAGATGAATAGCACTTTATAGCTGGCGGCCATCAACGAGATTCCATAATAACCAGCGTAGCCTACGGAATACATAGGGTGTGGTGCCATTTCGAAGACTCCATCGAAGGTGAGTTCCTGGTCAATGAGGAAAAAGAAATCACCCCAGTACCACGCAAAGTCCTTGACGACTCGATGGGCGTCGAGCTTGACCCAGAGATTGAAGATCACCAACACCCAGCCTGCGGCCCATCTTAGAGTGGTCATTAGAGTGGTCTCGTTTTCTGGGCGGCTTCCACATGCTATAGCAAAGAGGCAGTACGACGTGAAATCACACATCAGGATAACGTCGACGAAGCGTCGAAAGACGAGCCATGTGTTGTATTCTAAAGGGGCCTCGTCGAACGAATAATCTTTAGGGATCATGGTCTCCATGTCTTTTTTCAATAGCCGGTAGAGCATCGGACGAGGATTTTTGCCCGTCGATGGGTTGACAAAGATCTTGGACTTGGTGGCCCATCTTACCATGGTATTATGATGTGACTGGTTGTGTAGAAGCCATCCGATTCCGCCGTTGTACGAGGTCCTCCAGAACATATAAATCGCCGCGAAGACGGGGATTCTGGCCTCTGGTGCAAGGGCCCAGAAGGTAAATATATGAGCGGCAAGAATTGCCAGAACTAGAAAATCGGACACATTCTTGGGTTCGGTCGGAGAGAGCAATTGTGAGACCATATCATGGGTCTGGGGGACGGTGAAGACTGGAGGAAGACCACGTGAGCATACGGATAGACGTCATTGCAGTGACTGTTGCAGCTACAACCCAATTGAAGAGTACGGAGTATGACAACAGAGTAAGGCGATATAAAAGGAAAAGAAAAAACTTACTAGTTCCATCCGGCGTCCTTCCAAAGGTCTTTTGGTTGTCGTCGCTCGTCCTACTGTCGGTGGTCACGCCGTAGCCAGCAGTCGCTAGCGCCTGGTCAACAGCGTCGACGTCGACTGGTTGGGAGGGCCGCACCCGCTCTCGCAGACCCTCATCTTGCCGCTGGGCACCCGATGCACTGGCAGAATCCATGAAAATGAAGTTACCTGGCGATTGAGCGATACATCGGAGGGAAGAAGAAGAAGAAGGAGAAAGCGGGTGTTGTGTGCGAGCAGATGGAGTCTTGGTCTGACTAGCCCAACTGAGAAGTTGAACTTTATTGTTTCAATTTGCGTTTTGGCTTGTGATTCGCACGGACCATTTGCTGTTACCAAATACATCCTGTAACGACAATTACGGTTGATCTGCCGGGGAACTGCCCCAACAGTTCTGGGATTTGGCGTAATTTACCGTATTGGTCATCAGATTACCTATTATATTAGCCGGATGCTTTAGGAATCGAAGAGAACATCGGAGACTGTAAAGATAGTCGAAGATATCGAATTGTTTTTTTGTTTCTCGAGCATTTCATGTATGATATACTAAATTATATCGTGGACTTTGAGCAGGAGGCTATAGCATTAGCAGATATAGTAGACGCAATTCGATTGGCTCATCTGGAGCTTATTTTTAATATTTTATTTTTTCCCTCTCTATTATTTCGCCACCCCGCCTTTGCCGCATCCTGCTGCTGCATTTCTAAGCATGACACTCGGACACTTTAACGACTATTTCCTGTTTTCTTCCTTTTCTTTTTGACTGTACAGTTGTCTGCTACGATCCTCGATTTTGTAGACCGCTAGAGGAGGTTCATTTTCAATTTCGAGGACAGGCAAAGAAAGATGGCCCCCGCCCTGACAGACCCTACTGCGGCATACTTAGCCGCGCCTACAAAAACACCCAATCTGGTTGCGCCAGAACCTGGTATGTGCCTGTTATGCAATTCATGCAAGTTTCGAACAATTTGACTGACTTAGACATGTCGTCTAGAACATTGTCCCGGTCCCGAATCAGAACAAGCAGGCCAAGGTGATGCCTGCGTCGGATGCCCTAACCAGAGCATCTGTGCCTCTGCGCCGAAAGGGCCCGACCCAGATATCCCACTCATCACCGCACGGCTTTCGCAAGTTAAACACAAGATTCTCGTTCTATCTGGCAAAGGAGGTGTCGGCAAATCAACCTTTTCAACCTTACTCGCTCATGCCTTCGCGTCAAATCCCGAATCGACTGTATATGTCTGCGATACCGATATCAGCGGACCCTCGATACCAAAGATGATGGGTGTCGAAGCCGAGACAATCCACGTTAGCAATGCCGGCTGGAGTCCTGTGTGGGTTACGGACAACCTCGGTGCGATGAGTATTCAGTTCATGTTGCCAAACCGCGACGATGCTGTAATCTGGAGGGGTCCCAAGAAGAACGGACTTATCAAGCAATTTTTGAAAGATGTCGAATGGGGCGAAGCCGATTATCTGATTGTGGATACTCCTCCGGGCACATCTGATGAACACTTGTCTGTAAATTCATTGCTCAAGGAGTCTGGTGTGGACGGCGCGGTGGTCGTGACAACCCCACAAGAAGTATCATTGCTGGATGTCAGGAAGGAGATTGACTTCTGCAAGAAGGCTGGCATCAAGATTCTAGGTCTAGTGGAGAATATGTCTGGATATGTTTGCGGCAACTGTCAGACAACGTCGTACGTCTTCCGACCAACGACTGGTGGAGGCCGACGTCTGGCTAGGAAGATGGGCATACCCTTTTTGGGATCTGTGCCCCTAGACCCCCGTGTTGGTATGGCGTGTGATTATGGGGAAAGCTTCTTGGAGAGTTACCCCGACAGCCCAGCATCCAAGGCTATTCAGAGCGTGGTCCGAGCAGTTAGCGAGCAAATTGGTGAAGATCCGGAGAAAGTCATACCGACAGATATTTAATTATCCTTTTTGCCGATATACCGCTTTTTCTCTTATGTCCTGACGTTTTCTGCATTGGTGCGACTGATTATTTAGGGTTTCACGGGTCACGTGTCTGAGGCGTTTGGGCGGGTTGCATTGTGGCGTTGAATGTTATATAGATATCCATTCGGAAGATCATCGTTTTACTTGCAAATATAGAAATAAGACACTCTTAGACTAAAGTCCGCGTTTCTTTCGGGAGAATGTCGCAGGTTAGTTACGCAGTACGTAGTTCCCGATTATACTTACCCTAATTAGGGTTATCCCAAAGTGAGTCAAGACTCGGCGTATGTAGTCACACGCAGCCACAATTTAATCTCCCATAGGGTTGACAAATCCAATCCCAATCAACCGCCTCACATGTAAGCGCCCAGGCATAGACGGTTTCAGAAAGATGGCGCGGCCACACATCGCTTTGAAGCGTCTCGTGTCAGAGAAGCGCCTTTGGGTTTTAAGGCTCCGCCACTAAATCCACCTCCGCGTTTCAGGAGGAACCACTTAGCGACCTTAGATCGCTTGACATCCCCTGCTGGCACTGTCTCTACTTTATTTGTATGGTGGATTTCGAAATGGGTTCTCCTGCCAAAGTCACCTCGAGAAGGAGTCAGATCCGCAGTGGAACCTGACTATACGCATTACACGTAAAGGGGAAGGCCGCGTATGTCTCTTTTGCTGATGAGTGGTATGATTTGAGGATAGCGACAAAGGAGATTTCATCTTTGTAGCTTCGCCTACCCAATTGTATGGCCAGCTACATACTGTGTATACACAATATGGGCCCAGGTTAAGAAACCCTACGTCCACTGCCGAGATTCCACACTCGCCCCAATATCAAACGGTCTAGGGCACCCAAGATGTTTGACCTCCTACCAGGGCTAGTCTGTCTGTTACAGATAGCTACTGAAACGCCATCTTATATGTTGACTATTATTCCTTTTCGGTAGAGAGCAGTATTTGCATTAACTACATAATCTCTCTTTTCTCTCCTTAATCTTTGTTCTGATATTTCCATTCACACTAAGCATCTTTTCTGCATTCTTCCATTCTATTCATCAAGTTAAGCGGGTTCTTACTTTTTGATTTGTTTTCATTTTTTTTTATCAGTTAATATTATTATCCTTCTTTGCATTGTTCCTTTCATCTCATCTTCCACGCGATCTTTCACTTACGACTTCCGGGCTGGACTTGGATCCGATATTCGATTTATCTTTTTCAGTCAACTCATTTCATCTCATAACGGAGAGGTTCAGGGCAACATAGTCTTTTTCGTCTTTTTTCAGCGTTCACTCTTTGCTCATCGTACCCGTGAGCCATCTCGACTCCATTCGCTTGAGTTGAGTCATTGAAAAAGCAGACTCTTTTCTTTCGTCAGACACAAAAAGACAACTCGACACAATGTCTTTCTTATCAACTTTCTTTACCTTGCTGTTAATCACAACTGCCGTTCTCAGTGCGCCCACAGCACCCAAGCCAAGTCTCAAAAAGAGATCCTTTGAGATCCCTCGAGTTCGTCGCGCTAACTACGTTCCCCATGGCCCTGCTGCGCTGAGAAAAGCGTACGGCAAATTCAACATCACCGCGGCACACCTTGGCCTTGATGCTCTCGACTTCCAGGCTGTCAAGAGTCGTCCTAGCAGTGCTGAGAGCGCGGCAAACTCGACGGCCGGAAATGAAAATGGATCTGTTGCTGCCGTCGCGACCAGCGGTGACACTGAATTCGTGGCTGCTGTGACCGTTGGCGGTCAGACTATGATGATGGACTTTGACACTGGATCTTCTGACCTGTAAGATTATGCAGCTTAGAGAAGAGAGCTGGCTTGCTAACACGACAATATAGGTGGGTGTTTAGCACTGACTTGCCTACCCAAGACCAGACGGGCCATACTGTCTTTAATGCAGCCAAATCAACCACATTCCAAAACATGAAAGGTGCAACCTTCAGTATCACTTACGGAGACGGATCTGGAGCATCTGGAACCGTGGGCACCGACACCGTCGACATTGGCGGCGCAACAGTCCAAAATCAAGCTGTCGAACTCGCCAACAAAGTCTCTACATCATTCGTGCAGGACACAGACTCCAACGGTCTAGTGGGGCTCGCATTCTCATCACTCAACACTGTCCAGCCAACACAGCAAAAAACCTTCTTCGATAACATAGCTAGTCAACTCGACGAACCCGTCATGGCCGCCTCACTCAAATCCGATAGCAGCGCGGGAAGCTACCAATTTGGAACAATCGACACTACAAAGTTCACCGGTAACCTGGCCAACATCAGCATCGACAATTCGAATGGATTCTGGGAGTTCAACTCGGCTGCTTTCAGCGTTGGTGACAATGGAACCATGCAGGCTATCACTCAGTCCCCCACTGCTATTGCCGACACTGGTACCACCTTGATGCTTGTCAGCCCTGAGGTTGCCACTGCGTACTATGCGGAAGTACAAGGTGCTCAGCTCAACAATCAAGTTGGCGGCTTCATCTTCCCTTGTGACGCTACTCTGCCTAATCTTTCCATTGCGGTGGGTGACAACAACCTTGCTACCGTGCCAGCATCGGTTATCAACTTTTCCAAAGTCTCGAATACTAGTAAGTAATCCATCTATTTGATGCCTGTGTGTCACTAACCATTTGAATAGTGTGCTTTGGTGGTGTCCAGTCGAATGAAGGTAGCCAGTTCCAGATTTTCGGCGATGTGTTTTTGAAGTCGATGTTTGTTGTCTTCGACCAACGAGGTCCATCTCTTGGTCTTGCCAGTCCTGCTGCTTAATTGCATCACTAAATAACGGTCAAAGAGAGTTTTATATCACGGAGGCCCTTTGTGATTGAAATCTCATGAAGTTGTTGGAATATGGGTTCATGTCCATGTTCAACTGAGGAAAGAACCCTGCTTATTTGAAGCCAATAGTCTATCAGACTATGTCTGTATCTATTTTGATGATGAAGATTCTCGTGAATAGAATAAAATAACGTTGACTGACCGAAGATCATGTTGTCTGTCGAGTATCTGTAGAGTGGGTCATAGTTGCGGCCTCAGGCAGCTCCTCCTTAATTTCCGACCGAAAATCAAATGGACGAAGCTGGCCAGAGCTTCAAAGCACTTCTATCAATCAAACAACGTCAACATAATTCTTGATAAATTCGCAATCTATCCTATTTTATAGCCATAGCATCTCTCTAGTGAGGTAATTGGCCTCACGGTTGCCCACATTGGCCCAATTTTTTCTGCGGGCCGCAGGAGCCCCGCGTCGCTATCTCATTCATCAATTTCAAAAACTTCAAATTTCACCCTCGCCTCTTTGGTCTGCAACGAATACAACCACTCTTCCGCGAATCTTCCTAGCTCCTACTCGATTTGCAGTACATCGTATTAGGACGCCCTTTATTTTCACCAGCAACATGGCTACTGCAGCGCTCCCCGAGAGCTCTCTTCTCTCTTTGCTGTATCGTTCCTACCCCACCGCCATCTCACCTGATGCCACTGAGCTCGACCTCGCTCAAGCCACGCCCAAGATCTTTTCGCACTACACCTACACCGACGCAGAGAAGGCAGCTATCAAACAATGGGTAGCTACGATACACGGCCTGACCGCCGCTTCTACGACGGGCGAGACGAGCGTCATCGAGAACATTTTGAAGGAGATCAACGCACACTTGGCTACACAGACGACATTACTGGGCGCCAAACCCTCCGTCGCTGATATCGCAGCCTACGCTGTGCTTGCTCCTCTGGTCGAGAAATGGGATATTGAACAACGCACTGGTGAGAAGGGCTACCACTACATCGTGCGACATGTGGATTTCGTGCAGAACGGATCTCTGTTTGCGCTCAGAATTCCAGACGAGGAGAAGGTTGTCATCGATCTCGACGATGTCCGTTTCTTCCCAAAGGCCGCCGATCCCAAGGAAGAGAAGGAGCGAAAGAAGAAGGAAAAGGCTGAGGCTCAGGCTGCCGCTAAGGAGTCGACCGTGGTTACTGGATTGACTAAGGAACGTGTGCACCAAGCCCCCGAAACTACAACAGAGGAGACCCCCGCTGCAAAGCGCGAGAGAGAAAAGAAGGAGAAGAAGGAAAAGAAAGAGAAACAAGCCAAACAGCCCAAGGCACCTCCAGCCCCCGCGGCTCCTCCCTCGCCGTCCCTTATTGACCTCCGTGTTGGCCACATTCTCCGTGCCATCAACCATCCTAATGCCGATTCGTTGTACGTGTCGACCATTGACTGCGGCGATGCCCCCGGTAGCGACAACACATCTGTCGACGAGGAGACAGGCAAGACCGTCCGAACAGTTTGCTCTGGTTTGAACGGTCTTGTACCATTGGAGGAAATGCAGGGTCGCAAGGTCGTTGTTGTCTGCAATTTGAAGCCTGTCACTATGCGTGGCATCAAGTCCGCTGCTATGGTGCTCGCCGCATCCCCCAAGGTCGCTGAAGGTGAAGATTCACACGCCGGTCCTGTTGAGCTAGTCAACCCTCCCGCAGATGCTCCTGCCGGTGAACGCGTATTCTTTGAGGGCTGGAGTGTCGGCGAGCCCGAGAAGCAGCTCAACCCTAAGAAGAAGATCTGGGAGACCTTCCAGCCTGGATTTACTACTACGGACGGCTTGGAAGTTGGATTTGATAGCACACAGGTTCCTTCTATAGCGAGCGCAGAGACTGCTGCTACTGCTTCTACATTTGGAAAGCTTGTCGCTAAATCTGGAGGTGTATGCACTGTGAAGAGTCTCAAGGGAGCCACCGTCCGATAAATGTATTTTGTTAGTACTAGCCATGTTGTATGCAATCAAAATAACAGTTTCTCAAACAATCAATAGCAGATTAATGTAGATCATATAGATATTTTGTAAAAGGACTGTCTCAGGTTGCAATGGGGGCTACCCTAATCTACCCTAAACGTCACTGGCCGAAGATCTCCCGGTTTCTTGGCAAAGACTAAAAGACTTACGTTGCCCGTCGCCCACGCTGGTCTAGGCTTAGTCTGCTTGGAGCTTTGCCATCGTTAATTAACGGTGTTTCAAGACAGGTTGCGCTTTCAACACTCTAAGCTTCAATTGTGCAAGGCACACTGCCAGTCTTTCTGACAACAATCAATATTCAGAAAGGCTATATCCCACGAAATCCGTCACTCGTTGAATCCGTCGCTACCGAATCCGTTGTTCTCACTCGTTTTACTAGGTTTCCACCGTGAACTGGACAATCATAGGGAAAAGGGGGCACCCAGCATAGTGCAATCGAGCAGTATAATTGCGGAGTAGTCTATTGACTGCGTTGCCTTCCATCGACATATGCCGGTGGTGCTGGAGCGATGAACAGGCAGTTCGCCTATCCCAAAGGCTACAGTGCCTATCCTCGCGGAGGAGGCGGGACCTTCTCTATATCACCTCACAGGTAGGAGCTTATAGAAGTGCTCTATATCAATCTGGGTCACAATCTAATTGATGGGTTATATGAAAAGATTCCAACCACGTTCACAACCAGCGTTACTACGAAGACGACAACTCCTAATCAAACTATCCGCCATCGCCGGCCTTTCACTCCTCGTCTTATTTTTCCTCATTCCATCATGGCGCGCTATAATTCTTCCGACAATGTCGCTCGGCTTGTTCTCTACGACGCACGACGATCTTTCGCTGGAAACTGTTCGGTACTATGACCTTTCCGATGTACAGGGTACCGCGATGGGATGGCATCGGGAAGAACGGGTCCTCATGTGCACGCCGCTACGTGATGCGCAAGCTCATTTACCGATGTTTTTCTCGCATTTGCGCAATTTGACATATCCGCATCATCTGATAGACTTGGCGTTTCTCGTGTCCGATTCAAAAGATAATACCCTCAGCCTACTCTCGTCCTTACTTACCGACCTCCAGAATGACGAGGATCCGAAGATGCCCTTTGGAGAGATTTCGGTGATTGAAAAAGATTTTGGACAGCAGGTCAATCAAGATGTGGAGAGTCGACATGGTTTTGCTGCGCAGGCCAGTAGACGAAAGCTGATGGCTCAAGCACGGAACTGGCTTCTCAGTGCGACGTTGCGACCAACTCATAGCTGGGTATATTGGCGAGATGCGGATGTCGAAACCGCACCGTTTACTATATTGGAGGATTTGATGCGGCATAACAAAGATGTCATCGTTCCGAGTAAGTGTTTTATCCGTGCTGGTGGTTTTTATATCTTGCTAATCAGGTTCAAGATGTCTGGCGACCTCTTCCCGACTGGCTCGGCGGAGAACAACCATATGATCTGAATTCATGGCAAGAATCCGAAACAGCACTTGCTTTGGCGGACAGTCTCGACGAAGATGCTGTCATTGTGGAAGGTTATGCAGAATATGCGACCTGGAGACCGCATTTGGCCTATCTCAGAGATCCATATGGTGACCCTGATATGGAGCTCGAAATTGACGGAGTGGGTGGTGTCAGTATCCTGGCCAAAGCCAAGGTATTCAGATCAGGTGTTCATTTTCCAGCCTTCAGCTTTGAGAAACATGCAGAGACGGAGGCATTTGGCAAGGTATGTTATTCCTCGCTTGGAAACGGTAAAGATCCGTCGACTAATTTGACTGTAATAGATGGCCAAGCGCATGCAATACTCCGTCGTCGGTCTCCCGCATTACACAATCTGGCATCTGTACGAGCCCAGCGTCGACGATCTCCGCCATATGGAAGAAATGGAACAAGAGAAGAAACAACGCGAGGCCAAAGAAAAGGAAGAAAAGGCCGAAGCAGAGCGCCAACAAAAACTCAAAGACCGATTCAAAGACTCCACAGAGGAATGGCAAAAGGACGGAGCTGAAGTCAAGAAGATGGACAAAGCCGAACAAACACAACAGGCAGATAAAGTAGGAAAAGGACAGCCAAAAGCTGCAGCAGAGGATCTGGAGGTCGAGACTGGAAACGAAAGACGACCTGCTATTCCAGCAAAGGGCGAGAAAGAAGCTGCCGATGCTGCTGCTGCGAAGGACTCAAAACCCAACACGCAAAAGGAGAAGACTCGACAGGATTCTTCGATCAACCCCAACGAAAAACTACAATGATAGATCTGTTTTTGTATGAAGCATATTGGGTTTGGCATTTTGGGGCGAATAATATATGTAGTTTATCGTGGAGCTGTCTTCATGAATTTGCTAGACGATTAATCTAATTGTAGTTATCGCATATCGATAAGCTGTGGTCCGTGCATCGTAAATCGCGTCTCGCGTCGTGAGATTATTTTGTCAGTGTTGGACTGAGATATATCCTGTCTCTCAATCGCCTTTTCTTTTCTTTTCTTTATTTTTTTGTGGTTTAGGATCGAGCATTCATGAGTTATCCTATATTCAACAATAACATCGCATAAGCAAAAATGTCAACACAAGCAGCGCGGAGTATTCGCTTCACGCACAGCTCTCCGCAACAAGCCTTTCGCTTAATAGAGCTGACGCCTGATCTTTTGGAATTGATATCATCTCCAAATGCGCCAACGTATGTATCAGCCCTATTACGATCTAGGTTGATTGTCGTCCTAGAACAAGCTAACCATTTCTGTTGATGTTAGGCTATACCTCAAATCCCCAGCAACCGACGACCCCTCTACGACCGAGAACAACAACACCGCATACGTAAACCTATGCACACCAACAAATACATTCCGAATCCGCCAAGTCCAATCCTCCAACTCGATACATATCATCAAACCAAGCGACGAGCAGAGCGACGTGATCCCTCTGACAAAAACGCAGAAGGATGGTGGAGATGATACAGAAATTGCGCCAGAAACGGTAACGGCCATTGCGAAATGTGGCTCGACACTGGAATTGCAGGGGTTGAGTAACGAGGAAAGTTTTGCTGTGGCGAAGAGCATGCTTGTGCGGGTATTGAGGGTTTGGGATGAAGGGATGACTTTTGATAGTGATGATGGGGATGTTGATATGGATGGAAGCGAAGATACGGAACTCATGAAAAGAAATATGTTGGTGAAGAAGGCGGTCATTGATGATCTCCCCTTTGCAGACTTGCAATGCGAAAAGGCATGGATTGAGCTCTGCGCATTCGTGCCGGAAAATCACAAGTCCCCAAGCGGAGAACGGCCAGCCTTCCGGCCATCGGCAGCAGTCAAGTTGGGTATATGGAAGAGGATCTTGGAAGGGTGCATATTGCACAGCATCGATGTGGAGAATCAGTTCCTTGTACGGGATTTGTGGAAAGCTGTTCTGGGCGATGAGGATGATGATAGAGAGAAAACGGTTTCGCGATCTTTGTTTGATGCAATCGTTAGAAGACTTGCGGAACATACTGGCGAGAACGGGGTTGAGGGTGATTCTGAGCTGAAATGTTTGTTGTGCCTTAGTTTCTTGCGAACGACTTTATGCTGACATTGGATAGGGTCAAACATGGACAAGGAAGTCTGCATCAAATGGATAGGCGAAACCTACCTCGAAGCAACCGCACCAACTGAGAAACGTGCTATCGGTCGATTAGAGTTTCTAAATGCCTGGAAGGATTTGTTGCCAGAGACATGGCGCAATGAGGCATCTTTAAGCAAATTACCAGTAAGTCAAATCAACCCAGTATACTACGTCGTTCAATTTATGTGGATATCAAATTGATAATTGATAGGAGGCTTCATACAAACATCCGGACCCGGTATCAATACATTTCGTGCCAGAATCAGAGAGGGAAAAGGCAAAGAAAGAAGCTCAGGATGCTGCGGGCAGTGGTGCCAAAGCGAAGAATTCGAGGAATTGGCATGAACGATTCAAAAGTCAGAGAAAGTGATAATAATATCTTTGCTCCGAAGCTTGATATATCTTGCTATCAATACGACTATACAAACGACAATGCATTGATGAGAATGACAACGGCCAACCGTTCTATACCCAATCAGCACCAGCTGTATTTTTCATTCCACAACCACTCAACCTCATCGCCCAGTCCCTGGCTAGCACCATTCCATTTCAAACTGCTGATGCTGCTCTCCTCACGATGCACCACTTTGACGTTTTGATCCAGCAGCTTGGCCGCTTTCTCCACCAAAGGCGATGGATTCCAGAAGTTGACGTCGTGCATTTTGAGTTTAAATGCCTCGAATTGCGCTTGACGCAGGACAGCTGCAATTGCTTCGATAGTGGCCAGTTCCTGTGCTGGCGACGATGGCTCATCATATATCAATCGAAGGATGTATAGGGTATGACTCGCGGGAGTGTCGCCCACGTTTCGGACCCATGAACAGTATACGTGGTGATGTTCAACACCAGCGCCTCGCACGGATGGACTTGTTTTTTCGAAAACGCCCACATCCTCATAGAATTCTTCTCGCGCCCAGTGCCATATCATATGATCATAATCCGGCGCAATGGATACTTTGGCGCTGTTGGGAGACTTTTCGGAAGCAACGTGGAGGAAATTCCTATTCTTTTTCTCATTTATCTCGCTGCACATGGACTCATGAACATCTTCGGCAGTCAATGTCTTTGCCTTGGGCAATTTCGCCGTTTCAAGAGACGTCTGGAACTGACTCTCTGACAGTGGTGGTAGAGAGATGTGGGAAGATGGGAATGGCTTCCATCCATACTTGGCGTAGTAATTTTTGCCAATGTCGGAGAACAACACAGAAAACACGCCTTGCTTCCGCGGTTGATTCTCCGATTGCCAACTATCCAGCTTCTTCGCCAATTCCTCCATCATACGCCCAGCATACCCACGACCTCTAAACTCGGAGCGCGCAAACACACTACCAATTCCATGGCATATAATATCCTCTACTTTGCCGCGGTACGCGAGATATGCGGGTTTCCGGTACGTCTCGCAGGAACTCAGAAGCAATCGCGAGTTTGGCGGCTGTCTGCGATCCACGAGAACCCAGCACGTGAGTGATCCGTTCTTAGTCAGGTTTTGCTTCGAGAGTCGATTCTCACGGTCGAGGTACTGGTCTAGTGTTAGCATTCCTTTCCAGGCTTTGCTGTTCAGTCGTAGGGTTTCTAGATGTTCCTCTGGAGTGGCTGGCACGAGGTCGAGGTGCGGCGAGTCTGATGGAGGGAGATTTTCGTTTTTGGGAGGAGCGACGGAGCCCATGGTTGAGGTACAGACGAGCTAGATGTAGTAAAATACAGTTGGAATAAAATTGATCTTTATTCGAGAACCAACAGACGATTGATTGACAAGGAATCTCCCGACACTGGTCAAAAGGGAAATCATGAAGCAAGTGCAAGTGTGAGTTTCTGGAAAGCTTCCAGGGAAAGCTCCATCTCAAATACCTAGGATTCCAAATAACTCCCACTTCTTCTCTATGACAGAGAGTTCCACAATGACTCCACTCACAGATCACTCGAATACGACGTGATGTCTTCAAAGTCAAATCAAAACCACCCAATACAATATGATTGATTAAATGTGGATTGTACAATTGTACAGGAATACAAGAACACAGCGTTATCTTGAATCGTGATACGTGTAACGTTCAAGTGCGGTATGTTGATTACGTATATCCCGGTATTAAGCAGCAAACCGGCCCGGCTGGAACCGTTGGCAAGCGAGGCCACCCTTGGTCTTACGGTATGGTACTGTTATATTACTGTATTGAGATCGTATTGCAGTAATATTGGAGAATCTGTTATCAATGGCATCGAATCAGAGCCCTGGAGGGGCTTGCATCTGACCTTCCTCCACGGGGTAAGAGTCACGCCTTGGGAGTTTTGATCTGGATTATCTAATGGAAATGGACTGTTTCAGGATCTACGGTGATTCCAAGATCATGAGGCTGATACTGACGTCGTTGGTGCGGAAACGGATACCGCTGGCCCAGGGTCTGGGTCTTTGTTGATGCTTGATATCCTGCTGCGGGGAATAGGTGTTTTGTCTTCGGGGCGCTGTAGCATTGTCCATTATTATTGACTACGTATATAAGCATCTACATCTAACTACCACCTGGCTAGGGTTAATCATGTGATCAAGGCCTCAGGCATCAACCAGGAGCTAACCAGATCGGGCAGCCGACCACCAAAGCCTAATCAAGATAAGCAGGAATTAGGCTAATAAAACCCACCAATCGCGGCCTCTCCTCCAGTCACGGTAGACCTAATCGGGCATTAGCGTGGCTTCTAGGCTCTGTCAGCCGCCCGCTTCAGTCGATGAACTACACCGATCCAGTTCACTTCATTCACTTATCGTATGATCATTGTTACTATTCTCCTGCTCTCTTTTACATCTTTCGAGCATTGTTTTGTTGCATTGTTTATTTGTTAATTGAACCATTGATTCATTGATTCCAATACAAGCAGCTTTCGATTCATTGATGGAATGGGAATATCCCGATCTGTGTTTGAGTTCCATTTTTCAATTCGTATCAACCCGACTATCATTACGTACCTCCACCATCAGCATCTGGAAACTCAGAAGTCATGGTCTATCGCTTATGTACGCAACATTAGAATATTGAGTGAATAACTCTGTGGTTATCTGCGATTCGACCATTGCGCAGCTTCCAACATCCGTCTCTCGGGAGATGGATGGGCTACTTGGTTACCCACGCCGTAAGTTGATTTCATTGTTCATTAGGCACGGCATTGTTCTAACTTAGACTGCAGAACCAATAATATCACGACCACCAGATGCAGTACAAAGACTCCTGCCGCGGCTGTCGCAGGACAGCTTGCATCAATTAGAACGTAATGCAAAGGAACCGACTGCAGCTCACAAAGCGTCGAGGGTCCGAAACTGGGTCCAAGACTTATCAACTGCCGTCAATCCAATTCTTGATGCTACAGTTAAACCATATCAGAATGACCTTCGTGGGCCGACGCAGGGTCCTACGCAGTCAGCTGGCCGAAGTGGTCAACCTTCCATTCACAGCAATACAGTAAGTCGAATGATGACTTGTGGATATATCGAATCACCCTGAAGTTGTCTCATTCTTCTCTCAATTAGCGCTAACATTGAATTATAGCCTATCCCACGCTACTCAATCCTAGGCCGAGTAACAATGGGGCACACTACAACACCACTTCCCGATTCTCATGCACCGGTCATAGATCTTTCGGAGCCGTCTAACAAGCGACCCAGGTTGTTCGATTACGGTCGTCCATCCAGCCAGCTTCAAGACAAGAGAGTGCAGCCCGCCTACAACTGCCCGATTTCCCGGACCGTGTCAACACCCCAGCCATTGAACAGGAGTAATTCTACAAGCAGGTTTTCACAGCCAGCTTCAACTCCAACACTCGCCGCTGCAAAGCCATCGAATCTAGTTACTGCCAAGAGTTCTCCTCAGAATAATTCGTTCATCGATCTCACTAACAATCATAAGGCCAAGCGCCCGGAGAAGGAAGATGTGTTCAAAACTAAGATCCAAGACGTTTTCCCGGACATTTGCGAAGACTATATCAAGACGCTGTACGCAATATATGATATCAAGAATCGTACTGGACAATCATTCCTTGTAGCAATCCAGGATGCACTTGACGAAATTCTTGCAAAGTCGCCCTACCCTAAACACGTCTCAAAGAAACGGAAGCGGGATGAAGGTGTTGACCAGGACGATCTACGGAGAGTTCGAGATGACAAAGCTTTCTATTTTCCAGTTGCGTACGTATACATGATCTTGGAATCCGCATGCCGAGTAGTTTCCCACTAATCTGATATTTAGCTTCAAACTGCTTGTTAAACACTATCCGTCCGTACCTCTTACGACAGTCAAGGATCTGCTGACACGATATAAAACTTTTCTCAAAACGTACATTGCTCTTCATTCCATGGGTCGTCCAGCATCCGATGCTCATGAATACTGGAGACGCTTGCACAGCGCTAAAAACAAGCATCCAGCACTCTTTGCTGCAGTGTTGGACCACGAGCTGCAGGAAGCGAAGAAAACGATTGCTGAGAAAGAAGGTGCGCTATTTTGTTCTTGACGGATCATCCTATATGATAAATTACTCATGAGCTTTTAGGTGTACTTAAGAAAAGAGAAGACGACGCTATTGAAAAGCTCGTTGAGGAAGAACATCGACTAGCTGGAACTTTGGTTGAATGTCAATGTTGTTTCACCGAAGTACCACCAGATCGTACCGTACCATGTGAGGGAGGCGAAATCCATTTATTTTGCAACTCCTGCATCAAGCAGAAAGCCGAGGTACAGGTCGGCTCGATGCAGTATGATCTGAAATGCTTCGACACTAGTGGATGTCAAGCCAATTTCAGTAGTAAATTGATAAGGACAGTGATTGGTGACAAGCTGATGAAGCGGTTAGAGGACCTGCAACAACAAGACGAAATTGCAAAGGCGAGTATCGATGGACTTGAAGAGTGCCCATTCTGTGATTTCAAGGCAATCTGTCCTCCGGTTGAACAGAACAAGGAGTTTACTTGCCTGAACTCGGATTGCGAGAAAGTCAGCTGCCGTCTTTGTAAAGAAGAGACGCATATCCCGCAGACTTGCGAGGAAGCGAAGAAGGAGAAGGAGCGTGGCATTGAAGTACGTCACACCGTCGAGGAAGCGATGTCGGCAGCTTTGATTCGCAAATGCCCCAAATGCGGATTGGCCATTGTCAAAGAAGATGGTTGTAACAAGCTGAAATGTCGATGCGGTGCTCTCATCTGCGACGTATGCAAAAAGGACATTTCGAAAGATGGGTACATGCATTTTCAAGTCAAATCAAGTACATGTAATCTTCATGAGGGTGACACGGGAGTTAGACGACGAATGAATGAAGTCATGCAGGCTGAAAAGGCTGCCATGGCGGAGGTACTGGCTCAGGGTGGGAAAATAGACCCTGAGATGCTGCGTGTTACGTCGAAGGAGGAGGCCAGTGCGACTCAGCAAGCTCCGGTTCAGCGTGGGATGCCAGTCAATGTGAACCGGCCTCGGGGTCAGGTGCCTCAGCTGCCCCAGATGCCCCAGATGCCTCAGATCCAGATGCCGCAGATGCCTCAGTTTCAAATGCTAAATGCGGCCCAGATACCTCAACATCGAGTACCTCGGATGGCCGCACCTACACTCCCTCGAGAGATCCCATTGAATACCTTTTTGCAGATGCCTAGACTTGCTACAACAAATCCATTATCTCAACTAACCCAATTTCCTCGTGTGCCTGAAGTACCCATACCAAGGAATACAAACCTCCAGGCACCAAGACGTTCAGTACGGACTCTAACACCTGCGACACCTATAGCTCGACTCACAGGAGCAGCCCCACAAACACGGGCATCTACCTCTGCCACACCACGGACTACAACGCCTGCGATATCCACGGTTCGATTTCCATCAACAACTGCACAACAACAGACTGCTTCTGCCGCATCACGGATTACGACACCTGCAATGGCTACGTTTAGACGCCCAGTAACAACACCACAACAGACAACCACTACCTCTGCCGCATCGCGGACTATGACACCTGCACTATCTACGGCTCGACTACCAGCAAGAACTGCACAACAACAGACACCCACTGCCACTACTGCATCAATACACACAGAGATGCGACGACAGCAGTCATACAGACAAGCAACGCAACCACAGATCATACCACCGCCGCTACAGCGCACATATTCCACACCGATTTCACAAACCCGTCAGCAACCTCGGCAACAACCCCGTCAACAGCAACCACAACCACAACCGCAACAGCAGCCTAATCATCAACATCGTCACTTCCTTCGACCACGAAGCGGTAACAGCTAGCCCAATCGTCTTCCTCTTCCTTTTACTTCTTTTCTTGATATCATATTTCGACTGTCGCAGACGGCCATTTTTTTTTTCATAACGACCAGATACCCCTTGTCTCTTTTCGTTCTTCTTATCTGCATTTAGATCGGTTCATATCACACTAGACTGGCATCATCTCTTTTCACTCCTTGTCTCATTTCCCGCATCTCGTCGCATTACTTTGGTCGGCCATTTTTCCTTATTTCATCATGAACGAATCCGTTGCATAAATATATACGCTCCTATTCTTTTCAATGAAGGATTAATTATGTATTTGGACAAGTTTTATATTCTACTTAGTTGAATTTTGAATAACAATCTTCATTATCCGTTTATCTTCTTTTCCTATGTAATCATGGTTGCGTCCATAGCAAAACATATAACAAAAAGCAATGATGTGCGCCAAAAACAAGTCAGATAAAAACAATCATATTCGAGTCAAAAGGGAAGAGAAGAGAAAAAAAGACTTGAGAGGAAAAAGAAAAATGCATTGCGTTTCACATAATATGCCACATTCTACCATTGAAAACTTGCCTAGCAGTACAATGGATCAAACTGGAGGGATGACGATGATGATGTATGAAACAAATGAGATGCGCGCGTTTTCTTGCTGGGATATATGATAGAGGAAGAAGAGAGAAAAAGGGACAATTAGTCCAATGATCCATGAAAAGAAGCAGAAAACCAAAAATGACAATCGTTAATGCGCCCGCCCCTTTCCAGTCTATGATGATTTGATGGATGATGATATGAAAAGGCGTCACAAAATAATGTATAGAAGTAAATGTAGAAAAGGCCGTGAGCGTGTCTTTTGCTGTTCCTTTTCCTTAGCGGTCGTTCCAATCGACCGTATTTGTAATCGGAATTTGAAAGTGCTTCTGAAATGTCGGGCGGACTCTGTCCGGCTGGAATCCAATCAATGTCCGTTCGTCTCGAGGTAATAAGAGGTTTCGATGTCTTCGCACATCGCGATGTATCTTTCACATCATGTAGTTGATGCATCGAACCGGAATAAAGAACAAGAATAATGTATACAAGAAAAGGTAAAGCTGGATAAATCGCCGATGACCAACTAAATAAGGCGTTCGTCAAACTTTTGCCTGGCTTCTTCGACCCATAACTCCAAGCGAAGCTCGCCCGCCTCGACTCGTCGTACAGGCACTGTTTTAGCCCGTCCGTTGATCTTCGGTATCGCGGGTTGTTGGGAATAACTGCCTAATTTGCTGACCGAAAATGGAGCAGTACATGATCGGACATGCACCTGACCCGGCTCAGCGACAATCCAAGTCTGCTCTTCTTTTGTTGTGCCGGCTGGTGGGAGAGCGTCTTCCCGCACTTCAATACACACGGTAAATCCGAACTCGTCGTCACGCGGTAACGGCGTCAAGCGCGCGCAGGCCGACGCTAATCTAGCCAAGCAAGCACGGAATTGTGCTTCGAGATCTATCGTCTGTGCCGTGGTTGGTGGTCTCGTGGCCTCTTCTTTATTCCGTTCCTCAAACGTGGTGTAGATCTCCCCCACGGGCACGTGTGGGAAGCCGGATAGGTCGAATGCATACCGCTCCATTGGCTGATTTGTGCGAACAGAAGAGATAATCACAGTGACGGCGGTGATTGTGCCTTTGAGAATTTCACTTTCAACGGCGAGGCATACATCGCTAATGTAGTCACATACCTTCGGATGACGTGATTGCCGAACCGGGTAGTTGTATGCTCGAACGGGGAGAAACGTCGCTCGCGGATAGACCGATCGAAGGAATAATATTTGATGCATGGCAACACCGAGAAAATTCGTAAACGAGGCGGCAATAGCGGCCTGAGTGTTGGGTAAGCCTTTGGCCGCGGTGATCGGAGCGGTAGTTGTAGCGGCTGCCATTGTATTCAAGGTGTTCATGGTGTTTATCGCATTCATAGTGTTCACCGTAGTGCTGCTTTCACTGGTCATAGCCATGGGCGGAGATTGAGGAGTATTGTCGTTTGTTCAAGTTATCAAAGGAGATTGGTTATCGAATCTGGTAGTCGTCGTAGTAGAGGAGTTGCGGAGGGAATCTGTCTGGTCTTCCCCTCGACGGCTAATCATTTCTCTGTTTCCGTCGATGAACAACAAAACGGCCTCGGTCAGTAATCCACGACTAGGGACACAGTCGTAGTCAGAGCACGAAATGCATAAATAAAACCGATTCAGTCCAGCAGTAGAAATTGGAGATGAGTTGTAAGCTTTCTGCAACGACGGGTCAGGCCGGGTTGTTACTAAACGTGGTAAATTTTGGTGGAATGGGGCCGATGTTGTTGTTGTTGTACTTGGAAGCTGAGAGAAGGAAGCGAACGAAGTGCTATTCGCAGAAGAAAGACCAGAGGCGTTGGCGTTTCTTCCCTTGAGACAAACACACGGAATAGAAGATAATGGACAACAAGTAAACCAAAAAAGGGTATGATAGAATAGAGCGGAAAAAGAAAATAAGTAACGGTGGTGACAAAACCGAGGATTATAAATGACGTCCTTATCAAGGAGACTAGGTTTCCTTTCCCGATGCAGATGGTACCTTCTTTTTTTATGTACTATCGCCCAGTGAGTTGTCACCTATGTACCTTCCCAGCACGAGTCAACAATGGGCGTGGGAGATGGAGATAAGGGTCGGTATGTCCCACAAGTGGAGGAATAGGAGTAATGAGGGGATACCTGGGCAAGCAGTAACGTAGTTGTCGCGAGGTGGGAATAGAGGGAGAAACAATGGAGAACAGAGGAAGAGGAAGAAGAGAGAGAGAGGAAACTGGAAGGCGAGAGAGAGGGAGAGAGAGAGGGAAAGAGTGAGGGGAGCGCGAGTACTATGTACGGTAAGGACCAACGGCGTAATTACAGCAGAACCTGGCATACTTACGCTTATTTAGTAAGGATAACCGTCACGTGTTGGCGTCATACGGTCACGGTATTATACGCTTATTATGGACATTGTGTATCGTGTAATATAAGATGGCGAAATCGAGCGACGACTACATAGAATTGTTATTATTATTACCGCATATGAAGGAACAAATGCTAACCACTGGTGAAGATGTTCAAGTAATTAATAGTACGCCAATCGCAGACTTTTCTTGATGAGAAAATTCTACACACGTAGTACGTACACCGTGCTCCTGCCAGCTCCACACACCAGTCTCCTGTAGCGCTAAGTCAGTGTAGAGCCAAGTTGCTGCTTCCGAAGTATGCTGTCCATGTCGATCATCGGTGATGTGCGCTTGAAAATCGCCAGTGAATTAATGGCCATGACTAAGACTGCTTCTATGATATCAGTCAACCTCGGAATCGGTCGAAAATAGCACTGGAAATTATCTCCATGGTGCTTTATCCATGTCTTTGGTGAGTATCAGTACTCCATACATATGCTCAATACGTACATAAACAGCTGAGGCAAACAGCCGCATCATTATCGATAGGAAATTAATCTTCACTCCATGAGACGCTATCTACCTATTAGGTTAGTGCATATCAGCCAGGATCCTTTCAAATCGCCTTCCGGCACCTGGAATTGGCTGCCACAACGCGCTAACACTGGACGGAGCCTCGAGACTGCTCCGGTGGTATCTTTGATACTGATAGTGGTCTCTACCAGTTGTGTCACTGTACGTATTATTGATAGTTTGAGACTTTGAGTGCTGAGGCGAGCTGTAAACTCTGATTAAGAACAATAATCTGTCCGATGCATATTGAATCATGTCAACCTAAAGAGTCGCCTCCACAATACCATTGTTGATTTGCATTGGCGGCCACAAGGTTCTAAACTTAGTGCAAGCAAGTCAATGTCTTGCCATCGCTTGCCACAACGAATTCAATTCGTGCAAACAGACGAGAAAAATAAGAACCCCACGACGAAGCTCATGATCCATAATATGGGTATGCGTCGGCCTCCGTAGTCGGGCAGGGAATCGGTTAGCATATCAGAGAAGAGGTCAAGTGAGTCTTTCTGTTGCTGACGATCATAGCCCCTCTGGTCGAGCGCTGTCCAAGAGCCCCGCTACAGTAGCGTCATGGGTGTTTTCTTCCTGCATATCGTGCAATATTCGCCTGCGATGTGCCTGTGCCGGTTACGTCGTATATCCTTAACGATTAGTCAACCATGAACAGCTAGCTAACTTACTCAACGAACAACTTGAACGACGGTGACCTCAATATCCCGCAACGACAATACCGAATATATGCGCTTCTCCAAAAACCAGGAACTTGGGAAACTAGTAGTTAGTGACTAGCTAGCTGCTGATAAAGCAGGTCACTATTGAATTGTCAGTTGTCCGCGGTACGTAGAATGAAAACCCGCCGCCCCGCTGTAGCGAACTCAACAACTCAGCATTTTCGGCTTTGACCTCGTGGACATGCATGACTTTCGCATTCTTTGCATTGTTGAAGGAGTTTCAAGGGCAAGAAGTATATCGTCTTTCTATATCGAATCCTTTGTATTGTGACTATTGTCTTTGGATAGAATTCCATCGTCGAATGTCGTTGCAGAAACTATGCAGTCGAGGGCAGGTGGGGAAGGGGCAGAACGGATGAGGAAGGAACAACGTACTAGTACCGCCTGTTTGTATTTTTATACGTATTCGGTATCATTTATCCGTGTATTCTTGTATTATAATTGTATTATCGTATGTATTGTGTATCGAGTGGTTTAATGTTGTTGCTACTTTCATCTTCTCTCTACTCGTCTTCCAAGACGCAAGAATCCGCGTCCATATCAACAAAAAACCGTTGCACAAAGATGATGGTGGCCTCATCCACACAAAGCACGAAGAAGAGGTGAGAAAACACACCAATACGTATTACGCGCTAGGCAAAACGCGCTCCGCCCTGGCAAAAGGAATCAATTGATTGCTTCCTCCTAAGTAGTGGGGAAAAATAATTATCATCAACCCTCTGATATATCACATCACGTCGTCTCGAGATATACACTGACTAGCCTGTCGACACTCCTCGTCTTGCTCTTTCTTTTGTTTTTTCTCCTTGTCCTACCCTCCTCTCACGACACGCAGTCAGGAGACGAACTGCTCACATCCACAATGGAGCAGGAGCTCCTTCAGCTGCTCGCAGCGACCCAGTCCCCCGCAGCACCGACTCGCCAATCCGCAGAACTCCAATTGCTGCAGCTGTACTCCAACGAAACCTTCCCGCTGTCTCTTGCAACAATTGCTGCTCATGACTCCGTTGATGCTGCACTGCGCCAGTCCGCCATCTCCGTGCTCCGAACCTTTATTGTAGCGTCATGGTCGCCCCTCCTCGACGAGTTCAAAGGCCGCGTCTGGGTCAACGACGCGAACAAGGCAACTCTGCGCAACTCCCTCCTCAATCTCGCAACCACAGCAGAGACGAACCGCAAGATCAAGGCCGCCGCAAGTTATGCTGTCAGCAAGATTGCCGCCGCCGACTTTCCTGAAGAATGGCCCGAGCTCCTTCCCTCGTTACTCCATATTATCAACGACCCCAACAGCAGCGATGGGGCTCTTCATGGCGCATTGAAGGTTTTACTGGATCTGGTAGATAGCGGCTTCAGTGAGGAACAGTTTTTCGGCATTGCCCGAGACTTGGTGTCTACTCTCTTCACCGTTGCGACCAATGAATCGCGCAAGACAATTATCCGAGCACTCGCTATCTCCGTCTTCCGATCATGTTTCGACACCTTGGAAATGGTCCTTGAGCAGCACAAGGCTGCTGTTAAGCAGTTCATGGACGAAGCACTAAGTGGATGGTCGCCGTATTTCTTGTCAGTGATGAAGCTGCCCTTGCCTCAACGCCCAACGGAGGAGGAAGAGGGCAAGGACACTGAAATCCCGTCTCAATGGAGAGGAGTCATCGCGTTGAAATTGCAAGCAGTAAAGGTGAGTTTAGTCATGCCTTGCAAGATGCCGACCACTCATGATTAAATGTTCTAGACCGTTATGAAAATCCGCATGGTATTCCCGACGCTATTGACCACACAGAGCCCGCAGCTGTTCACCACCCTTTGGGAAGAATTGTCAAGCATCCAAGGCCACTACTTCGAAATGTTCGTGCAAGACGAGCGACAGGGAAGATTGGAAGATACGGATGGTTTACCTTACACACTCGACTTTCTCGTACTGGAAGAGATCGACTTGATGCAAGCCTTGATCAAGGCTCCTCCTGTGAAAGCCGAGCTACAGGCACAGCTACAAAACGCCAATGAAGCCGCAACAACTTCTGGGTGGCTTCCCGAGATCATCAAGCTTGCCGCCACATATGCCCAAATCACCGCAGAGGAAGAGGGCATCTGGGATATTGATGTCAACCTCTTCTTGTCGGAGGAAACTTCCGTAACGGCCAACTACACGCCGAGAACATGTGGAGGTGATTTGATCATCAAGCTAGGAGAATGGTTGAAAGTTACAGTCGTTCAGGCATTGGTTGTTTATACTAACAATCTCTTCGCCGACACCGCCTCGACGTATGTTTTCTTACCTTTGCTATATTGTGAATTTTGCTAACAAGAAGTTAAGTTGGAAAAACCGAGAGGCTGCATTGTTCATTCTCAACCAGCTGCTTCGAGACTTCAACGAAGTCGAGCAACAAATCCCCTTGGATGTGGCCTCTGGCTTCACAAACAGTATTCAATTTGCTCTTCAGAATGAGCAAGATTACCTACGTGCTCGGGGATATTTATTCGCAGGTGTCCTTGCTCAAACGGCGGGCACAGAATTCCAACCGATCGCCGCCAGCTACCTGGAAGCCACAATGAAAGCGATATCCCAGGATTCTTCAGAGGTTGTCCAGGTTGCCTGCATCCGAGTCTTGCAAGATCTGCTGCCGGCTCTTCCGTCCTCAACCACACAGCCCATGCAAGTACCAATTATCAGCTCGATATCCGAGTTCATAGCAGCCCATGATCTGAGAGAAGGCACCGATAACGACGATCTCAAAGTAACATTGGCTGAAACGCTTCGCGACACTATTATGATTGAACCCAAGGTGGTCCTGGACTCACCTGCCTTGGATGTTCTCTTCAACGTGGCCAGCAACGGAGCGGAGAATTTCCATCTGGTCATGGTTGTCACCGAGACGTTTGAGGATATTGTGCAGTACGTTTCACAACAAGGCGCAGATGCTTATGTTCGATTGTGCGAGAAGGTGCTTCCATCATTGACAGGCGCTATTGATGTTGGCAATATCACAGAAGAGGGTGCACTCACTGTGCTGGCAGCAGACTTGCTTAGAGCCTTGGCGGATCATGGCTCCGAGCCTCTACCAAATGGATTTGTTGCGACTGTGATGCCAAAGTTGAGCCGGCTCTTACTCGAGAGCAACGATAGCGAACTCGTTCGCGCTGCCACGCTAGCAGTATGTCATATTTTGACCCATGACTTCAACCAGTTCCTTGCTTGGAATGAACCGCAGTCTGGCAAGGGTGCCATTGAAACGGTGTTGTTGATAATCGACCATCTTTTGAGCCCCAACATTGATGACGTCGCTGCAGCAGAAGTAGGCTCCCTGGCGGCTGTGTTGGTTGAAAAGGCGGGTTCTGAGAAGCTTGGTCCTTACCTACCGCAGTTGCTTCAAGCCGTGGCACAGCGACTGGCTACAGCACAGCAAGCCCAATTCATCCAGAGCTTGATCCTTGTTTTTGCACGCTTAACGCTGATTAGTGCTCGAGAAGTCATCGACTTTTTGGCTCAGCTTAATCTTAATGGACAGAGTGGACTTAACGTCGTCCTGAGCAAGTGGTTGGAGAACTCGGTCAACTTTGCCGGGTATGATGAAATCAAACAGAACATTATCGCTTTATGCAAACTGTACAGTTTGGAGGACCCTCGTGTGGCACAAGTTCAGGTCAAGGGCGACCTCATCATTCAGGAGACTGGACGAATCAAGACGCGATCTCAGGCCCGTCAAAATCCTGATCAGTTCACGACTGTACCAGCCAATATAAAAATCATCAAGGTTCTCGTGGAGGAACTGGCGGGCGCATCTGGCAACAAGGAGATCGATGCCGCAACTGCCGCAGCTCTTGAAGAGGCAGACAGTGAAGATGACGAGTGGGAGGACATGCCCAGCAATACATTGGACCTTGGGCTGGGAGTTACAAAACAAGAATTGATGTCATTTGGTGAAGGAGGCACAGAGGGCTCCTTTGCCGTTCGGAAGCGCGATGATGAGACGCAAGCACTTCTGTTACAATTTTTCCAGGAGGCGTCCGCTAAGCCTGGATTCCAGGAACTGTTTGTGGCCCTTACGCCTGCCGAGCAGGACAAGCTGAGGAGCTTGGGCTAGTTTGGAAGAAGTGGGAAAATAGATGATTTTTGGAAAACGTAGTTTAGCCTTACGATGTGATGCCGAACAAAGCCCGTAAAAGAGCTACCGAATGAAATAGATTATGCTTACATTGCTCGCGTAATAAATATACATTCTAGTACGTATCAAATACCAAAATTACAACACGGATCAATTGATATCAGATCAGCACTAATTCTCGTATTGTCGACGCTAACTTCCAAGCATTGGACATACACGCTGAATAGTCCAACTTTACCATCCATGCGATGGTTCTAGAATGCATGCAATCGCGCATTGATTGTTGATCGTTGATCTTTATTAACTGACTTCGGCGCTAAGCCTACGGCACTCACATGTCAATTCGCATCCCGAAGATAGATCCAACCAACTGCTTTGTTTCTCGGCCTTTGCAGCGAGGAACGCCTTCTATCTACCTGGCGTATCAAACTTCCTAGATACTGACCTAGTGCGAACCTATCAATTGATGCATCACATTGCAGGTACTGCATGAACATTCACACAATCAAGCGATCTCGATCTCAATCCCAATGTTGGTCGATAATATCGACGACGTCACGTCATTCGCTACGTTATATACCACCTGAGATCAGTTGACGGATACAACGACTACATATTTTGAATCGTGAGGAGTGCTGTACGTGTATCCATGCGTGCATGCGCATGCATACATCTTGCGAGATGGAGTCGACGAGCCAGTCTAGTACGGGTGCTACGAACAACCGCCTGCAACAATCATGTACAAAATGTCGAGCTCGGAAAATTAAGGTATTTATTCAACTTCTTTCCTTTATGATTGGGTCTAGTTCTGATGATAGAATAGTGTGACCGCAAAAATCCCTGTAGCGCATGCATACTCCGCGGCTGCGGGGATGAATGCGAATATGCCAGGACAGATGAGGACCGGTATCATATCGGTCAAGCCAAGGAGATTGAAAATTTGAGGAAAGAGTTGAACAGACTCAAGAGGAGACTAGAGAACGGAGAGCAGCAGCCGCAAACGCAATCGCAGTCACAGTCGCATTCGCAATCATACGGTTCTGCCGATGGCTACGATGGTTCCGGAGCAGTCGCGGAGAGACCGAGCAAAAGACGAATCGGCGAGGATGGAAATGTCACTGATTTATGGAATTCGGTTGCTCCTACAGCTGTAGCTGGAATGGCTTATACCGGCAGCATCCCTTTCACTCAACCAGAAATGTCCCAACAGAGCTACTTTATACCAACAGAGCAACACCAACAATATCATCAACATGCGGATCCCACCAACAATAATCCAACTATGAGATCGGCAGATAATCCGCAATACAACCTCAATCAAATCCAACAACACCCTCAACCCGACTTTTGGCGCGGAAAACAAAAACAGCTCGAAACAATCTACAAAATCGTCTGCGACTGCGACGAGTATTGGGTCCCTTCCATTATCGATATTGTTCGGACTAGTCCATCGCCGGAAGATGCGATTATGTCTATCCGGTCATTGCTTAGAAGTGGCAGCAGCAGCCAGAACAATAGCTATACTTATAGCAACAGCAGTAATAGCAATGATGGGGGTACGATGATAGCAAGGAGTATGACTACGACTGCATCGCATTCACAATCGCCAGATTCGGCTTCATCGATGGTGCCGGCGGACGTGGACTATGCGCCGTACACTTACGATGACTATGCAATGAGATTTGGGAGGTATTTGTCGCCTACAGATCAGTCTCGTTCTTCGGGCGAGGGATGATTTGTGTATATTCATACATATATATGCACATACTTAATAAACTGCTATTAATTACGGGTCACCCCTCCAATGAATATCCTACATCCTCACCTCTCCCCATCGCAATCAGATTCCTCCTCATCCTCTCCGCCCGCTCACTTATATACGACAAATCCGCATCATCCCTGTCAATCCACATCCCGACACTATGCTGCAATACAGCAGTAGCCCTAACCTTGGCCCTATCGGCAACTTTGTCATCTCCATCTGTCGTGCTGGAGCTTTCTTTCGTCCCAACACTTCCGTGTAAAGTAAGCCTCGTCTCCTCCGCGCCCTCAGGCTTGGGTATATACACCCCTCTATGCAAGATATTCGAATCGTAAAACACTGCATCACCCGGCTCAAGTTTTACGGTTAACTGACCCGGTAAGTATGCCTCATACGGATCAGCGTTTCGTTCTGTTTCTGTTCTTATGCGTCGATGTGAGCCCGGGATGACTATCAGCGAAGTATCAGGACACAGAGCCAGATTGTATTGGGCATGTGATTGACGACCCTGCGGACTTTTGGATTTGAGCAGTCGTAGTTCTTCTTCTGGGCTGACTGTGGAAGGGATGTCGTCGCGGTGCCAGCGGAGTTCAAAGTCTTTTTGTTCGGGGGCGACGAGGAGGTTGAAGAGTTCCATTACCAAGGGTTCTTCTTCTTCTGCCTTTTCTTCTTTGCTCACGGACTTCAAACCTAGCAATGCCTCCACTATACCGAGCACTTTCTCCGAAAAATATAGTTTCGCAAACTCTCCGCGACCAGGCATATCGGGGTGCAGTAGATGTTGCACACCCCATATCCCACCCTCAGAAGCAGGCGGGACATCCTTTGGCCAAGGAGGAAATTGTTTTGGTACTGTACGGAAATAAGGCCATTGACCGGCTCTTGTGAGAGTTGTAGCTTTGGTTGCTGCTTCATGAAGAGTGGCGATCTCTGAGGGGGTTAAGAGAGATGGGACTATGACGAAGCCGTCGCTTTGAAGGCTGTTTAGATATGGTGATGTCTCGGTGTCCATGGCCATTGTGATCTGTCTTTCGTTTGACTCCTTGTTATAGGCTAGATATGATGAGTCAGTGTGTAAGTTCAAGGAAATACTTGAAGTAGAGAATGTCTGTGTAGGTAGTATTGACTGACTGCCCCACCAAGACTATCTTTATCAGATCATATGAGGCTCGACACTACCGATAGCCTGAATGCTACCTTGGCTTGTTGAATAGGCAGATATTCTTCCATTCGTAGTGATATGAAGTAGGGATGTTTTGTGCGTGAAGGTGTATATAGTAGATAGTGCGACATGTGTTGTCAGTCTTGGACTACGTCATCAACAGACACGGCCTTTCATTGTTTACTTTTCTCTCCTTCAGCTGGCATCACCCTCTCCTCCTTCCTGTCTTCATGTCTTGCTCTTTCCTCTTGGCCAATCTCCCTTATCTCGAACAAGTATAAGATTCATCCATTGTGGCTGGTGCAACGCTTCTCCATCCTATTATAATCGTTGCATCGCATCACCACGCTTTCTTCTTGGCGGAGGGGTACTCGACAAACATAACCAAAAAAAGGGCTGAACCATAACCACGCACAGCCACATCTCAATCTTTTTTATTTCTTTTCCCTTCTCCTTTTCTTGACTCATTCCCTGCTTGCATCTTTCCTTCTCTCGCTCAATATTCGGACATCATCAGAAACATGGCGCTGGGTACTTTCAGCAGTCCGACGACTGCGTTCGTCTTTGTTGTGTTGTTGATGCTTATCGCTCTGCCCGGTAAAGCTGAAGCATTCGGTGCTGGAAGTGAGTTCCTGGCTTTTTTATTGCGTTTGTCCATTTAGTTGCATACTGACAATGTAGACATCGCTTCTATATCTACCGTCGAGGGCAAGAATTGGCGTCACGGTGATATCGAGGATACGATCCAAGCACTTGCTTTCATTCATGGTCACAAATGGACCTCGGCCATGATCAAGCGTGTGTACTTTGGCAATTGGCTCCGAGATTAGTAAGTCTATACCGTACTTCGTGAGAGAAGAGTCAAATCCGTGCGTTTGACTGACACGGACTTATTGATAGCTCTCAAGCTATGGATGTCGGCACACTCAAGAATCTGCAAGCTGATACTATCCGGGTTCTTGTCTGGGTCCTTTCATTCATGACCTTCGGCTACGCAACCGGGGAGTTCGAGGTTACTGCCGACAGACTCGGTGTTTATCGTCCGGAAGAGCATATCGAGTAAGCCGTCTCTTCCTTTGCCCGTTACCAAGGCTAATATTCGATAGCAATCCCAAAGATTACGCCGATAACCAAGACGCCAGACAATACGACAAGCGTCTGCGTCCTCCTGTCCGTCAGATTGAACTCGATATTGACCCCGAAACTGGCATGAAGAATTACATTGCCAACGAAAGAGGTGACTGGGCCACAAGCGCAGCATACATCAAGTACAGCATATCTCGTAGCATTCACTACGGCAGACTATACACAAGCGGTGGTCATAGCAAAGGAAAAGACGAGGACCTCTTTGAAGCTCTCAGGTGTCTTGGTCAGGGCCTCCATACTCTAGAAGACTTTGGCGCTCATTCAAATTACTGTGAACTCGTCCTCCGAGAAATGGGTTTCCACAATGTCTTTCCTCATGTTGGTGCTGCGACAGAGATTCACCTCCGTGGAAAACGTGTCTTCCCTCTTGTGACGGGCACATTCGGAATGGTGGATTTCTTCCACTCTGTTCTCGGCGAGGCAAACGATCATTTCACCCAGTCCGAGCTCAATGAGGCCGATAACGCTTTGCTCGGGGCTGAGTCAAATACACAAAACCCCGCTATCAACACATTGACAGGACTTTTAGGCAAGATCCCAGGTACAAAGGAGCTTGTCACCGAAGCCGAGGAATTGCAGCGACGATCAAACATGCAGGCTGAGGCCAATCGTAACCGACATGTGCATACTGGGTACGCCACTTCTCGAGGCGTGGATGACTTTTCAGGTTCTCGAGGTCTAGATGACTATTCTACCACAGGATATGACCAAAGCAGAGGACCTGTTGATAATTACCTGTCAAGTCACTATGGAGAAAGAGGACCTGTAGGTAGTGAATACGGGTCAGGTCATTATGACCAGAGCAGAGCCTCTGCAGGTGGTGGCTATCAACAGACCCAACCAACTCAACCAAGCAAGGTATCAGGTTTACCGGATATCGATCCTCAGAAGACCGTTGAGCAGATCTACCCTATCCTCGAATTCAGGGACAAAGTCGTGCGACGCATCAGCTCTATTGTCGAGAAGATTCCTGGCCTGGAAAAGCTGATTGATAAGATCACCGAAACAGTGACGCTATTTGTGTTCTCACTCTTAGCACCCTTTATCCGTCCTCTTATCAATGTGGCCTCCAAGTCCCTGCAGACGGGTTCAATGGGAGTCGTTGAATCCTCAGCACAACATCAATACGAAGTCTGGGACAATCCTCACTGCACTGATCCCACTCACTCCATGCTATCCAAGGATCACTTTGCCAACATGCTCAACGAGCCAGCCGGTCAAGTTGCTGCTGCTATTTTGAGATACGTCGTACCCCGTATTTTGTATGCATGGCAACACATCGATGTCCCTGTTGACCAAGTCACCCATGACTGTCTGCAAGTCTTCCATCACCCCGCTGCCAGAGATATGCGTAATGAAGCCCACAGCGCGATGTTTAAAGCAGTTGAGAGCTGGGTTCACTCTAGAACTGACCGCGGTCATAATCTGAACGATCTACTCAGCGCACAGAGTGTTAGAGCAGGCAAGAATTTGACCAAAGATTCTTCTACTACTGGCGGTGGTCACGGTCATTCCCACGGCGGCGGTGGGTTTCCTGCTGTCAGCGGTGGTCTCTATGGAGCTGGTGCTGCTTCTCATCAACAGCATGGACAACATCAACAGCACCAACAGCAACAGCATTCCTCCTCAGGAGCTCCATGGGAAGAACTATCGAAGCTGAACATTAACATTCCAGGAATGTCTGAAGTCAGTAATGTTGCTAACAAACTCGGAGGATTCTCAAAGTTCCTGTCAGGTACTGGCCTAAATCGAGACGCCCCTGAAGAGACACCGGCACCGAGCCATAATACAGGGTACGAGCCACCACAACAATCATATCAATATGAGCAGCCGCAGCATCAGCAGTATCAACATCAACAAACCGACTATTCTCAGCATCAGCAATATTCAGCACCGCCCCCTCCTGCAATTGGGCACGAGAGGTATGAGCAATATGGACAAGGAGGTAGTTACTATCAGCAACCAGAGTCTGGGGCCTATGGTGAGGAACAGGGATATCGTGAACACCGGGAGCATCGAGAGCATCACGGCTCGGAGCATCGCCATGGTCATGAACATCAACATGAACATGAGCATGGACATGGACACGGTCATGGCCGTCACCATGACTACTAGACAGCTGAATACTTCTAGCTAGAATGTAGCTCTGAGATTCGCAAAACGGGCAATTATAATCAAACAGTATCATTACTCACTCTTATCTACTGTATGCACCTATTCCTACTCCAAGCGACTTTGTGGGGAAAGTTAGACCAATTATTTCGTGGTATTTTTTTCAATTCATTTCGCTATCAAAAACAACGTAATGATGGACCTCGACGTAGTTACAGGTAGCAGATACAAGGAATATATGATGTGCTGTGACGTGTCACATAGATTCATCTCGTAACGTAAAAGAATTCAGCAAACACACGATCAGGGCCTCTTTTTAGGAAGTGTACTCCGTAGGTAAGTAGGTAGGTAGATGGGATTAGGTTGATTATGAGATTTCCTGGATCTTCTTGTCACCCTTTTCTTCACCTTCGAGTTCGGGCATGTCGTCGTCCTGTTTAAAGAAGATTGTCAGTATATTTTCGTCCAATTTGGATACGAGATGCGGAATGTCATACATCTTCGTCCTCTTCCTCGCCAGCGCCTTCTGCGCCGGCCATATCAAGGCCAGCTCCGCCGCCGAGCTTGGAGAAGTCAATACCACCAAGACCGCCGTCCTCGCCGAAACCGCCAAAGTTGGCCGCGTAGTCATCTTCTTGAGCTTCGTCTTGCTCATCCTCATCGACCCACTACCGGACACAAGATTAGCACACATCTATCTAACTTAATCAATGGGTGGGGGGAAACGTGCGAACCTTGTCGAAATCAGTCTTGACGAAGTGCACCTTCTTAGCTTCCTTCAACAAACGAGGCCAGTACTCCAATCCAAGCTTCTTCTTTCGGAGAACCATCTCGACACCACGGGGGCTGTGGTGTACTTTGCTGTTGTCGACGTCGATTTC
The DNA here is from genome assembly GCA_038993655.1 of Talaromyces verruculosus. Taxonomy (NCBI): domain Eukaryota; kingdom Fungi; phylum Ascomycota; class Eurotiomycetes; order Eurotiales; family Trichocomaceae; genus Talaromyces; species Talaromyces verruculosus. The sequence continues at coordinate 485,502 of JBBVQN010000012.1, read as the reverse complement.
GGCATAGAGATCCAAGGACACGCTATACTTGTTGCCTTTCAGGTTTGTGCCGGTAAAAGAAACGTTGTTCTCTGTGAGTTTGATGTCTGCCGATTTGGGCGACACATCGGGCACGTTGATGAAGACGTAGAGGTAGTTGCGGGTTTCGTCGGTTTCGGAGGAGCGCTGAGCCCAGTTGACTATATATATTCTATGTGTTAGTGGGATTGAAACGGAAAGACTGGCGACAAAAGGCTGTCGCTTGATGAGCGTGCTATTTCAATTGAGTCATGAATGCCATGTTTGCCTGATACAGAGTCACGGATGACACATGTGCGATATCGAAGTATACATGGCTATGACGAGGCTGGGGCATGGAACTTTTGCGTAGCAGCAACGAGCGGGGTGAGGTCCACATACCTTCAGGTGTGAGGGTAGTCATTGTAGTGGCAGGAGAAGAGTAGGAGGATAAGGCGAATGTGACAGGGAATACGCGAGTAAGTGGGAAAAATTGTATAAGAAAGAGAAGGTGATATGTTGTTGAGATTGTTGTGAAGAAGAAGATGGATGGATGGCTGTTGCTTGGAGATCTCAGCGTAGAGTCAGCGTTTATTGGACTGTGGCCTGGCCTCTGGAAGCTACTGGAAGCCTCACAGGATGTTTGCACTGTTTGTCTGTATCGGCCTGAGGCAGCACAGCCAGATCCCGTGATCTCTGCCAAGACTGCCACCCGCTTTTCCTTGTTAGGCTAGGTTAGCGATCGCGCCCTAAAACCCACACAGTCTCTTTTCTTGAATTCTCACACTTTCAGACCGTCTGTTTGATCGTTCGACAAGTCCAACATCAAGACCAGGTACGCACCACCACCACCTCTTTTTCCATCGACAAAACTTATCCAACGATTTCGCCTCAACAATTATTTCTAACTCTACTTTGAAAATAGACAGACGCCATGGGTCGTGTGATCCGCAACCAGAGGAAGGGTCGTGGATCCATTTTCAGTGAGTGCGACTTTTTCTTTCGAACAGGCCTCGAGATGTTCCTACTAGGCCGCCGCAATTCAGAAATTACAAAATCGAGGAAGGAACAAGCATACTGATCATATATTTCTATTTCTCCAGCGGCCAACACCCGTCTCAACAAGGCCCCCGCCCAATTCCGCACTCTCGACTACGCTGAGCGACATGGATACGTTCGCGGCGTGGTGAAGGAGATCATCCACGACCCTGGCCGTGGTGCTCCTTTGGCCAAGGTCAGCTTCCGTCACCCTTACCGCTTCAAGAAGATCACCGAGACCTTCATCGCCAACGAGGGCATGTACACCGGTCAATTCATCTACGCCGGAAAGAACGCTGCTTTGACCGTCGGAAACGTCCTCCCCCTCGGTGCCGTCCCCGAAGGTACCGTTGTCACCAACGTCGAGGAGAAGATCGGTGACCGTGGTGCTCTTGGTCGTACCTCCGGTAACTACGTCACCGTCATTGGTCACAACCCCGATGAGGGCAAGACTCGTGTCAAGCTTCCCTCTGGTGCCAAGAAGGTCGTCAGCTCCGGTGCTCGTGGTATGATTGGTATCGTCGCTGGTGGTGGTCGTACCGACAAGCCCCTCCTCAGTATGTTTCCCGCACTCCCGCGATGCGCCGCAACGCTAATATCAAAACAGAGGCTTCTCGTGCCAAACATAAGTTCGCTGTTAAGCGCAACAGCTGGCCCAAGACGCGGGGTGTAGCTATGAATCCTGGTATTTGCCCTCGATGTTTTTCTCCCTTGGTTGAAGATGCTAATTTCATTTAGTCGACCATCCTCACGGTGGTGGTAACCATCAACACATTGGTAAAGCTTCAACCATCTCTCGCTACGCCGCACAAGGTCAAAAAGCCGGTCTTATTGCTGCTCGCAGAACCGGTTTGTTGAGAGGAACACAGAAGTTAAGTCTGAATTCAATTGAATTGACGATCTAAAAGCTAATCGTTTCATAGACCAAGGACTAAACGTGAAATTCGCTGGGATTGGGGTGTGTTTGTTCTTTGTTATGGGATTCTGAAAAAATGGCAGCTTTTTTTATACTACGAAAGCATTATGTACTTAGACGAATGTAGACAGCCACCTGCTCGTCTAAAAAACAATCAATTGATGGCTAACGACTTGATTTTCTTGAGTAGTGTAATGACTTTTTTGGTGTTGAACGATTGGTATCACCGCGACGCTAGTCCGTAAACGGTTAGCCGACTACACCTTAATATCACGTTCGAAGTTCGACTTCATATTTCAACAACTTTTTCTTCTTCATGAGTCTTAGAAGCACTTCAAGGTCTGCAGTGATACTGTCACATACCTTCGATTACTGTCATCATGAGAAATAAACTTCGCCCATCACATTGCTCCTTTTACTCCTCATGAAGCTATTGAACTTCCCAGATGATCGACTCCTTCCCATCCATCATATCCTACAACTTGGTGCTGCAGGTGAAGCAGTCAATGCTTTGGAACGATCTCGAGGCGGGCCCCAGTTGGTGTTATTATTATGAATATTTATGATGTTCTGTCAATTATTCCAGTCAGCAGTCACGTGTTCCAGATCTGAAAAATTATCGAACAACCCCAGGGCTTCCTATTTATGCGGGATGATCTTGTATTTTTCCTCACACACAATCTTCCATTTCGAACCCCATTACTTATGGAAAGGCCACAGCAATGTCAAGCGAGGGTCGCATCAGAGGTTCAAATCTTGTCAAGCAAGTGCAACTGTTGGCGACAGAATTCGACACCGATATTGGCAATTTTTTTTGGGCAAGAACGCATCGACGCCGAAACCCAACATTCCCCATGCCCTCAACGCTCACTACGACTGACACGGACATCAATGGCTACTACTTCTTACGCCAAGAACTGCGATTTCTAATCACTAGAAACTTGCCATTTACTCTTGATCCTTGCCCACCGCGGCCCGTGGAGCCAGAAACAGTCCACTCAAAACCTTGGCCGGCCGCGATATCGGTTCACGGTCCTGATATGGAAGGCGCCCAGGTAATCCATGCAGTATCCACCAGGTCCACATTGAAAACAATTTCGAAATACCTACAAAATGGGAAATACGAATATTAAAAGTGACAATGTTGTGCCGTGGCATACGGAAGATGATCTCAAGAAGGAAGCCGCCCTTCAATATCAACCCGGGGCGGACCAGATTGCAGTAGCGGAGCAGGAGTTTCAAGATCAGTCTTGGCCTCCGGCTCGAAGAGTGTGGGAATGGAAAACGTTTGAGAAGGCTAGAGAACATGTGAGAAATGTGACTTGGTCACATCTTGCAGAAGACTCCGGGGAGCACTTGCTGATTTTCATATTTGGGCGCGGGCAGGAAGACGGGTATAAGTTGCGACCCAGGAGAGTCACCCAAGCTCACAGATGATCGACCCCTTCGCATTCATCATGCGATTGTAAATTATCCTATAACTCGGTTCTTGCAGGAGGAGTCAATGCTTTACTCAGCAGTCTTGAGGGTGCCCCTGGTTGGTGATATCGTCTTGAAGATATTTGGTGTTTTGTATGTATACTTTCCTAAATAGTTTTGAGGGGGGACTCTGTTGATGATATCCTTATGAAGATACTTGATATCTCGTAAGTATACTATACAACCTGTTCTACTCATCCCTTCTATCTGCATGTACCTATGGTCTGATCCGGAACTATCATTGTGTCTTGTATACCCGTATTCCGATTTTTCAAACGATTTACGCAATGACTGTGAGTTGGTTCTCGTGGAAGGAGCTCGAGTGGCACGAATCTTCCCTCGAGAGGTGTTCCCAATTTTCGAACTACTTTACAGTCTCATCCTCGATCGTCTCATAACTCGCATTTCAAGTGTCTCAAAGCACACTTCTCATTCCTAAAGTCCAACCACCTCCCTGTTTGCTTATCGAAAACCTCTCAATCAATTGAGTGATGATATAATAGATTCCTCCATTCCACCAAAAACCGTCGCCGAATATCTAATTACTTTAAACCTGCAGCTCCTATCCACTCCACAACCTCCTTTATCGACGCAGACGACATAGACAGTGAATGGATTACTGACAGTCTCAACAATCAAGACAGTCAAGTGAATCTTCCCTCATTGATAACCAGTCGAGTTCAGCGAGTCTAGACTGCGGTTCGTCTAGTGACGTCCCTCGATCGTCTCGCGGCCGTGGCAGGCGATTCTAATGATGATGAGGCTTCCATACAAGCTATAACACCTGAGCAACCAGGCTAACCACAAGCAAACTAACCCGCCTTGAAAGCTGTTATTACCTGTTTAGAAGCAATTTCAAGGCATGAGAATGACCATATCTTCGCAGAATCTCCACCTCGCAACGAGGAAGTGGAAGAGACTTGTGACTGAATTGCTGGCTGACTCAAATTCCGCGCGAATGAAGCCAACCTCGATTCTGATCGCGAGTGTGAGTTACGTGTCACTGACGGCGACGACTACGATGATAAGGGCTTTGATATCGAGCATTCTATAAACGAGAACATCGAAGACGGAGAAAAAATCGACGACGAGGATGACAAGCCCATTTTAGATGATGACCTGTTGCAGCTATACCAATCGAGTGGGAAGTCAGCCACATTTTTGTCTTCTGAAGATTTGAAAGCCCCTTTATGCGAAGGCCTTTCCTAGATGGGCCGCTCTGAAGCAATCACAATATGGCTTCGTCTAGGGCTTGGAGCCCTGTTGACGGAAACGTCCTCAGTCCTATCAACCCTATTAGGAGGCTCGGTCACGGCGCCTGGCTGATATCCTGTTGCTCGGCTGTCACAAAATAAGCCGATTTATAGCCGCGTAACTGCGGCTTTTGGGTCATCCAATATTAAAGAATGCGGTCAGCAAAGTGGAAGCAAGCCACACTGGTCGACGACCATATCGATGTTAGAATGGTACTAGAACGAAGGGGACAAGTCCGGTAAATAGAATCTATCCCTCGTTTAGCTAGTTCCACTTGGGCAATCGCTCAACCCATGGAAATATAAATGAAGACGTACATGTATAGAGGTCAAGTAGCTGATGGTCTGGACAGAGAGATTGGACATCTCAGCAAACGTCAGGTATACAGGGATGATACCAGCTCCGATAAAGTTCGTCATGAGAGAGTGGAAGGAAATCAATGCCAGGTTGACATCTTTCTGTAATGCCTCTCAGTGGATTAAATCAAGAGGACGAGACGTTTCAGTGACTTTACCTTCCATGTAGGCCGATTGCGAGGATCGTTCGGATCTTACCATTGGCCACTTGCATTGTCGAGATCCTCTTCTTGCCCCAAACGTGGAGAACCTTCGTCATGATCAATATCCGTGCTTGAGAGTGCAGTTTTGGTCTCGGAGTTGGCCATTTCGTCAGCAGTTACTTCTGGAATAGAGGGATGAGGAGGCCAATATAAATTAAAATCAGGGGAAGTTCGGAGGTATAGTTGGAGGCGGGGAAGCTGTACGATCCATGCTCTTTTTTTCTGAGGAGAATCCCTATCTACAAATAGTCATATCAATTGATGACTGCCCAGCCATTCGTTGGCTGAGTACCTATACGGAAGTTGGAGGAGATGCGCCGCTGTTGCTCCGTGGCGCATCTGAGTTTAATGCCAAATTATTTTTGCAAAATATATGTATATGTGAAAGTAAAGGAACAATAAAATCAGCCACGCATAATCTAGCCAGCGACGCAATTTACCATTTCTATACTCAAAATGAAGGTTGCTTGGGAACGATTAATCAGATTCATCGCTACTGACGGGCGAACCCTATATGGAGAACCGACACTGCCCTCTCCTGAGTTCGATGTGAACACAACAACAGCTGAAACCAAACTACAAGCTAAAGTGATCGTGAGGTCCAATATCTACGATGAAATGGGTGCTACAAGAGTTACCGATGAGGTAGTCACTGTTCATAAGTTGCTGGGACCGTTAACCAAAGAAGATGTCCCCATCTTGCGTTGTGTTGGCTTAAATTACAAGACACACAGTAAGTACGGAGTGCATTGATTGTGTAAATAGAAGCTAACCATTATCAACAGTCCAGGAAACCGGTCGGTCGCCTCCGCCCACGCCATCGATCTTCTTTGAGCCGAATACTACAGTTACAGGTCACGACTGTAACGTGATCATTCCCAAGATTGCACAGGACGAGCAAGCCGATTACGAGGGAGAACTGGTAAGTCTTGTTGGCTTTCCATGTGTTTGTTCAAGTCGTATGACTGAGGTCAACACTCGATAGTGTATAGTCATCGGTAAAGACGCGGAGGATGTTCCCAATGAAGAAGCTCTAGACCCTACGTCGCCGCTTTCACGGCCTGAAATGATATCTCCAGCTGTAAGCTTCAAATAGACCGGAACATTGCCGGACCAGTTCCTCAGTGGGGATTTTCTAAAGGATTCGATACATTTGCGCCTCTTGGGCCATGCTTGGTTCGTCGAGATGTAATTGGGGACGAGTCACAGCTCCGAGTGCAGACCATTATTGACGGTGAAATTCGTCAGGATACTCTTATATCGGACTTGCTATTTGGATGTGCTGTGTTGGTTTCGTATCTTTCGACTGGAACAACGCTCCATCGGAGGAGTGTTATTATGACTGGAACGCCTGGCGGTAAGTTTCTTCATGTTGTTTCTACCTATTTTCGATGATCGGTTGATTAGGGCTAACTCTCGCCCTGGCGGTAACTTATGTGTTGGAAATGGTCTGAAGCCTCCTAAATTTCTTCAGCCAGGAAACCGAATGGAGGTCAGAATCAGTCAGATTGGCACATTAAAGAATGTAGTTGAGTTTGTAGAACCAAGTTGTATTTTGTTAGCCTACCTATGTACTTGATTTTTCCTGACGCCCCGTGGCTTTCCTGTTCCGTTATAGTGCTCACCCCCGCGCCGGTTTTAGGTACTGAGTAGAACTGAGCACAATGTAAGCCGCCTTCATAGCGCTGGCACTCCTACTAGATTCCTACCACTGTCCGATCGACTTCCGGATCGCCGCAGTTTTCCTGTCGATCCCCAGGTGATATTAGGCTCATGAGGAGCCTCAGTCAAGATGGAAGATGAGTATAAACGACTACTGTCACGTAACCTTGCGGTCAGATTCTTTACACATGAGAATCGCTAGGCGTTCGGGTCCAGCAAATGCGCTTCGGGGACTTACGAGAGCCGAGATGTTTAATTCCCCGCCGCGCGGCATTGAGCCATGCTCCTTTTTTCTTCCCTCTCACCACAGAGTTTACGTTTAGAGCTTCGATACGGAGCAGTATGGAGCAGTATTCAAATGTGCTCTCCAGTTCCACCTCCGAGAGCAACCAATACGGTGGGTTTATTGCGTGATTGTAGGCGCCCATTCGAATCTCGACCTCTTAAAAAGGCATCTGAATCCACTCTGACCCCATGTTGCCAGCTCTAATCTGGGGCATCACAAACACACAATTGAAAGTAAGCTGGTAAAAAACCGATCAAGATGACTTTCAAAAATCTACCCTTTTTCCGTCACTTTACATGGAGACTGGCCATGTGCTCTGTTTTGCTGAGCTTGAGTGTCCTCAACTTCGGCATGGATCAAACCGCGTACAGCACTGTGCAAGTTATGGACCGTAAGCCTCCCGAGCATTCCTTGAAGATGCAAGTTGGCTGACCAGGATGATGCAGCTTTCATTAAACGTTTCGGGTCGTATAATCCAAAAACACAGAAACATTTCTTCACAGCTACACATCTAAGTCTATTGAACAGCTTACCCCGGATTGCTTTTGCGGCGGGAATTTTACTAGGTGGTGTTCTTGGTGAACGGTTCGGCCGTCGTCCCATCATATTCCTGATGTTGACTATCTGCCTGATTGGGGTTACCATCACCTACTGTACTCAGAACTATGCACAAGTTTTGGTTGGCCGTATGCTTGTTCAAGGCTACGTCGGCATGGAAGGTTATCTGGTGCCCATGTTTCAAGCTGAGATTGCCCCGGCTGCAATCCGCGGTGTAGTGGTCATCAGCTATCTATTTAACCACGTCTTTGGCTCTTTCATTATGTCTTGCATTACATATCGCACTTCTCAGCTGCAGAATGACTCTTGTTGGAAAATCCCCATCGCGGTCATGTTTGTGATCCCTGCGTTTGTCATCCTTTGTGGATGGATTCTGCCCGAGTCACCTCGCTGGCTTTTACGGAAGGGCAGGGATGAAGAGGCTTTAAAGCAGCTACGATATCTCTACGGCTCTAATCCACTTTACACACCAGAAGTTGAGCTAGCCCTTATGAAAGAGACATTATCCATGGAGGTTGAGAAGGGTAGTTGGCTTGACTTGGTCCGGAGGACGAATTTGGTATGCGTTCCTTTCGTCGCTTTTCTATCCATTCGAACTTCCATGAACTCCACAGTTCACAGACTTGAAAGCTTGATACTTACAAAATTATCAGCGTCGAACGGGAATCGTCGTCATCATTCAATGTCTGAATCAGCTTACTGGGCAAGCTTTTGCGACACAATATGGAACAGTCTTTATCAAAACTTTGGGAACAATAAATCCATACAAGTTCACATTAATTTCTAACGGTATTGGCGTGTTTGGGCCTTTCTTGACTTTTTTTCTTGTCGACAGAATCGGACGCCGCAGAATGTACCTCATCTTTGGTTCTTTCTGCTGTGCAGCGTTGATTACTATGGGAGGTCTGGGTCTAGGCACAGTGACTTTTCAGCAAAAGGCCGGCATTGTGTCAATGACCATACTTTATCCATTCTTCTATTGTTTCTCCTTTGGTGGAATGTAAGACGTCTTCCGGCCTTACATTCCAAACCTATAATATACCTGAAGATGAATAACAGCTAACACTTTTTTTCTTTTCAAAGGTCCCCTCTCACAGGCGCCGAGGTACCAGCTCTTAAACTCCGCGATAAGTCCGCAGTTATCGGCTGGACGTTTCAAAATCTCGCAGCCTTTGTGGTTACATTTACTGTACCATATCTAATCGATGCTAGTTATGCCAATCTGCAATCGAAGCTCGGCTTTATCTACGGCGCTATAGGTGTTCTTGGATTGATTTGGGCATATTTCTACTTTCCGGAGCTTATGGGTCGATCGCTTGAGGAAATTGACGAAATGTTTGTGGCTAAATTGCCTGCCAGAAAATTCCGAAGTAAGTCTCAAAATTGTCTTTCCGTCGTCGGCGAAACTTGGACTAATTTTTCATCTGCAAAAGACTACAAGCCTTTTACTGAAACGGCTGGGCATAAAGTAGCAGCAGTGGAGGAACACTCTGCGAATGCAGGTGACTCGGGCATTGCGGATCTTGAAGGGGAAATGGGGAAAAGTAGCACAGTGCACGTGGAAAACACCAAGAATTATTCGTGAGCAGTCTCAGAGTATAAGTTGATTGGTTTTATCAGGTAGTTCATTCATGGAATGTTGTCATGGGGGGTTGAAAGGGGGTGATTATTATTATTCCTTCTTTAGGTGCTTTTCCAATTAATTATTTATTCTCAATTTAACCTGGGATATAATTCTTCTACATTCTCGTATTGCATGGCTGCTTTGAAATCTAAGATTTCGAAACATAGTCGAATCACTATTTGGGACTCTGAAATTACCTAGGTAAACCCAAAAGATTTATGTGTACAACATTGTAAATGAAAGATATGTATATTCATGGTATCAACCGTCATTTTCCAATTCGTTCATTTGATCATTCAATTGATGTCTACCCCGTTGCCTTTACACGTCTCTCCCATTGACTTCTAGGATCTTCCAAATTCACCTCCGATGTTCGCGGGTCGACTGCATACGGCAAAAAATCACTAGTTTCCAATATCCAGCGAAACATGACACCTTCCAGCATTCTAACAGTCGGTTGATGTTCAGGCATAGCTGCCAGATTGTGCAATTCCTGTGGATCATTTTCTCTTGAATACAACTCTGCAGGCTCGTACAGTCGGTATATGTACGTCCATAGTTTGTTCCTGACAGCAACGGCTTTACCGGCTAGAACATGGTCTTTGTGCTGAAGATCGGCTTTAATGTCATAAGGGAAAGGCGACGTTTCGATCAAGGGTTCTTCACTTGCCAAATAGCCTGCTTCAACAAATACATATTCCTTATGTGGCTGGCCATGCAGTATGCGAGGAAGCCAGGATTTGCCATTCGTAGGGAAAGTCTCGGGAATTGAGCAAAGCTGGAAAACAGTGGGAACCAGGTCGACCATTTCGGCCATATCGTCGAAAGTTTGCCCTTGGGGGAGACCGGCTCCTGCAATAATCAGTGGCTCGCGGGTCAGAGAATCAGACATGCCTGTCGGCCATTTCTCAACCAGCCCGTAGTCGCCGAGATACTCGCCATGATCGGTAAAGAACATGGTAACAGTTGAGTCCCAGAGTCCCAGGTTGTCGATTTTGTGAACAATTCGTCCGAACTGATCATCCAGCCGTGATATCATGCCAAAATAAGTTGCTTGGATTTCTGCCCATGTCTCTGATGGAACTTCGTCCAGTTTATAGTTACGTCGCATTTCTTCCATATATTTTGGCTCATACCCAGACTGTAAGAAGTTTTAATATCATTAGCCGTAAATCTTGTCAACACGAAATAGTGTCACATACTTTTTCCGAAAGTTGGGCAGGGGCTGGCATTGATTTCCGATCATATAATGAGAAATACGGTTCTTCGACTTGAAAAGGAACATGTGGAAAGATCAAGGGCAGGAATAAAACCCATGGTCCCTCGGGAGGATGATCAAGGAATTTCTCCGCAGAACGAACAGCAGCCTCGTCGTAATCTAGAATAGCACTCTGGTCTCGGAGTCCTTTGTAGAAGAGTCGTGGTGCAAGTTCATCAAGATTCTTGGTCTGGTTTGCCGAGTCATTTGCTCCCTTTGAACCAGCCATAAATCCAGGAAAGATTTCGGGAGTGACTAAAAATCCATACTCGTTCATGCTCAACTCTGTGACCGTGGGAGCATATGTATCCCCTCTTGGTGCTAGACAAGCAACATGATAGCCCGATTCCTTGAGGGACCGAAAGAGATTTGGCTCCCAAGACTTGATCAAGTTATTTAGACTACGATGTCCAGAGACGTGTGGATAAAGACCTAGAAACATGGAGCACCGACTTTGGGTGCACATGCTATTTTGCACATAACAATTTGTGAACCTAGTACCACGTTGACTGAAACGATCGATATTTGGTGTCTTCGCGATAGGGTTTCCGTTGCAGCCCAGAGCATCCCATCGCAATTGATCGGGCATAAATATGACAAGATTCGGTTTCTGAATAGGTAGACCGCTTGCTGGCGGTTGTCTCTCGAACTTCGTGAAGGAATGAGGCATTTTGCAACTTTGGTGATGTTGTTTCACGGCAGGCTTTTTTTCCCTCGATTCGGCTCGATTCTTCGTTAGAGTGTTTGAATGTGCACAATGCCCAGTCATCGACCGTTTAAAGCTTGCTTGGCCTTTATCCCATACATTGTTTCGTAAACGAGCAGGTGTATTTGCTGTTCGGTACTTCGAGATGCAGAACTCCCGGTTCCCGGCATTGCAGGGATTCTGATGCCGGAGGCCCAACTTTGTGCTTCGGGGAAATACTCTCGATGGATGTCGCTTTGTCCAAGCTGGGGCCCCGTGGGGTCGCTAGGTTAGAATGATTTTAAGCCAGCCAAGGATCTGCCATATCTAGGATACACAAATAAGAAAATTAAGAATCGACGGAGTAAGTGCAGAAAACCAAGTCTCAAAACACAAAAGCAAAAATTTCATTCCAATGGCCTGTGCGAAGAAACCCAACTTTCTCGTTATCGTAGCCGATGACCTCGGATTCAGCGATACATCTCCCTTTGGAGGAGAGATTGACACGCCAAATCTGCATAGATTGGCCATGGAAGGTCTGCGAATGACCGACTTCCACACGGCAGCTTCCTGTTCACCAACCCGAGCAATGCTTCTTTCAGGCACTGACGCCCATATTGCCGGTCTCGGAGCCATGGCTGAGAGGATGAAAAAGTTTCCTGAAATCTTCAAAGACAAGCCTGGATATGAGGGTTACCTGAATTTTCGGGTCGCTGCATTACCTGAAATATTGCAAGATAATGGATATCTCACGCTTATGTCCGGAAAATGGTACTTTGCCTCGTCACTTTTGTGCACAGACTTCTCATGTTCATGTTTCTAACAGGTTTTGTCTGTAGGCATCTCGGATTGACTAAGGAAGTGGCGCCGTGCTCAAGGGGATTCACCAAGGTGTTTACCACGTTACCTGGTGCAGGAAACCATTACAACCATGAGCCACAACTTTACGGAATAACAGAGAAACCGCGAGCTTTTCTAAAAGGTAACAAAGGGTTATGGATGCGTGACGACGAATTCATCGATGGCGAAACAGAATTACCAGAAAACTTTTATTCGACAAATAGTTTCACGGATGAGCTGCTTTCATTCCTTCAAAATCGGACGGAGGACGAGATGAATCAACCTTTCTTCTCATATCTTGCCTTCACTGCGCCTCACTGGCCATTGCAAGCACCTCCCGAGGTTGTCAAGAAATATCGCGGCTGGTATGATGACGGTCCCCTTGCTCTGCGGGATAGGAGACTAAAAAGTTTGATCAAAAGTGGACTTGTGCCAGCTGACGTAGAACCTGCACCAATCCATACTCTTGGTACAGGGCCATGGGCTGAAATGTCAGAGGAAGAGAAACAAAAGTCATCTCGCGCCATGGAGATATACGCGGCAATGGTTGACCTTATTGACGTCAATGTCGGTCGAGTTTACTCTTACTTAGAGTCAACCGGAGAATTGGATAATACTTTTATCATTTTCATGTCAGACAACGGAGCGGAGGGAAATCTGTTGGAAGCTGTTCCTATACTTGCAGGAGCAACGATGGGAGATGTGGTTAAGAAATTTTATGATAATTCCCTTGAGAATCTGGGAAATCATAACTCATTCGTCTGGTATGGGCCCCAATGGGCATCAGCAGCGACTGCGCCGTCAAGGTGTGTCAAATCCTATACGACGGAGGGAGGAATCCGATGTCCATGCATAGTCCGGTTTCCTCCTGCACTAAAAGCTGCCCCTGGAACGATTACCCACAGGTTTACGACTGTCATGGACATTCTCCCCACTGTTCTTGATCTTGCCGGAATTCCAGCGCCAGGGAACCTATTCCGTGATAGGGAGGTTGCATCTATCCGCGGCAAGTCCTGGGTGCCTTTGATATCAGACCGAAACGCAGATATAGATATTTACGACCCAGATACGGATATTGTCGGATGGGAGCAGCTTGGCATCGCCGCCGTAAGAGTAGGAAATTGGAAGGCAGTATTTCTCCCTCCCCCTCGCGGTGAAGGGAAATGGGAATTATATGATTTGTCGAAAGACAAGGGGGAAATCCATAACCTGGCTGAGAAGCATCCAGAAAAGATGACAGAAATGATAGCGCATTACGAGAGGTATTATCAGGAGTCGGGAATGTTCGATGCATACGAACAGTATCAATCTGCTCTGAAGAAGGCTGGAATTACAAGGGCTTGGTGAATAAGGAACCGTATGATGAGCTCAACTGATACCATATATTTATTGGGTGGTATTTAGTCTGCCGATTATTTGAATAAATTCAGAATGCCATCCTAACTAGAATCTCATTTAAGAGTCTTGCCCAACGAACTTCCACACTTCATCATTTACATCTGTTATAGGACCATAATCCTTCAGCTCATCAAAAGAATTCAACCAATGGAAATCTTCATTCATCCACCAAGGGGCAACATCGTCTTTGTGGGCAGCAACAAACTCATTACACGAGTCTCTTGCTGAATTATCAGTGGAAATCATAGAAGCCAATGCAGCCCGATTTTCCAGACGTCGTCGGTCTGAATGTGAAAAATCCGGCCTTTGTGTATCGTTCGCAGTTCTTGTAGTTGAGGCACCTCCTATGCGTACTTCACCATGGTAAGTCCTCCAAATTGCAAATATAAAAATCGGTACCATGATGTGCTTACTATGATCTTCCGTAAACATCGTTTTCAATCCATTAATACAATTCCTTGCGAATCGAATCCCAAGGCGATCATACTTGGCAAAACAATTCAGACATTGTGCCCAGGCTTGTTGAAGTTCTTGTAATGATACATTCTTGCACAGTTCTTGGAGTGCTGGAGTAAGAAGAACAACAGCCATAGTAGCTCCTGCAGTATACAGGTCTGCGTGTCGTTTTCAGTACGAGAATTTTATGCATACACAACCCAGATCAATGGAAACTATACTCACGGTAAGATGTTATATACCACCCCGGAGGAAGAAGATTACTTCCTATATTTGGCTCAATCGTGTCCAAAAGGTCCTGGACGGCACGAATGCATGATTCCACACATCCCTGACACAAAACCTGCTGTAGCGGGGTATGAGGTCTGGACAGTTTGTTTCTGGCAAAATCTACAATCAAAGATCGGCAAAGAGTAATACGAGCATGAAGAAATCTCAAATAAAGCTCTCAGTAAATTGTCACGCAAACGGTAAGACGGGAGCTCGTACTGGCATCTCAAATAATTGCTCTGACGTACAAAGCAAGAGCGACGTGAGTCTTCACCAGGTACAGAGTCTTTGAGATATGGAGGAAGTTCTTCATACCATCGACCGATGTCGGCATCAAATTCGATAATTAAGCTGTAATGTCTGGCATACGAGCTATTCTCTGGTGACCCATGGCTTTTTAACGACCTAGCAAAAAGTTAGACTGGCGAAAAATAGTAAAATCTAATTCGTACGTACTTTCGAAACCGATATCTAATATCAGACAATCTTAGTGTTTCGACAAAATATGCCATACGGGATGCAACGTCTGTAGGCTGAATGGCATCAGCGAAACCGGGATCCATACTTATGAATTCATCGTCAATTATCGTGGGATATGAGAGACTAGATGGTTCTGAGATCATCGGTGGTCTAGCATAAGTCATACTTTGAACCCTGCGGAGTGTCAAAATGAAACGATCGCGGAATGATCGTGAAAAACACATACCGGTCCATTAAGACACAACTATACCACAAACGTCTTCGCTCCTCCCTCTCAGCTTGGCTGCCACCAGCATACTCGTTGTATAGACCCGCAGCTTGAGCCGCACGGATGGCAGTTCCTGCAGCAATCCACGACCGATTCGTCATGTCTGCCTCTCTTAGATATGCAGCTTTTAGAACTAATGCTTGGACCAATTCAAGAGATTCTAACTCTAGGAGATCAGGGGTAAGCAATCTGTCAGCCCTGCCGTAAAACACGTCTTTTGTGGTGGGGTTGTATGTCGGCTGCCCAGACAATGTTCGTTGATGTACAAGAGCAAGTACCAAGTTGATGGTTGCAAAAATTATTCTCTCACTGGAGGAAATCAAACTCTCTGTGGATTTTCCATTGTACCCTTGGTTTGACGCTAGCCCTTCGTGCCAGAAACGATCGTACCTACTATCTTATTAATCCCATATGACGCGCAATGTAAGTATTTGATTTGATTCCATGATTCATCTCACCGTTTCATAAATGTCTGCTCATGAAAAACTGGACTCTGTGGATGAATATCCTTCCAATATACATCCAAAAGACGATCAATCAGAGATTTGGGCGGCAGTGAAAGGTCCGCGAGGAATGGTTCGATATTCACGCAGAGTTTCTCACTTTCATTAGTGCTGATAGGAGCCCGCTCGCCGTAGGGAATCGATGGCGGTGCTAGAGAATCAAGGCCATCGTTCAAGCCGTCATGTAAATTCTCATATACGTCCTCCCCGAAACGGCTGTTGCTCTCGCTGCCAACAATACCTTGAGTAATGGCTCCATGTGATCCTGCAGCCCACGAAAAAGTGTCATGAAGAGCCCTACTCGCCTCTTCTCTTGCTCGATTGCTGTGTTGTTGTCCCTGCGCATCCAAAAGACTTGGGGTCAGAGGAATCGTCCTTTCAGGTGACGCTAAAAGGGCCGCGTCTGACGGCTTGAAAGTCAAAGTTAATGAATCATTTGCAAGGTTGCTGGTCTGCGCAGCGTCGGCTTCAGAATCATTCATCTGATGCTGTCGATGCCCTGCAGTTCTTTTTCACACAAAAACCAGACCACATGCCATTATCAGTTTGGGTCCTCGACATGGGCTACCACTTTCGACATGAATTTGTATGCACTCACGAAAGACTCAAATTTCCCTGCACCTCGGGATAGACGCACAGGCGCGCGTCAATCTTTTTGCGTCGACAGGTGTCGCAAACTGGGGTGCCTCCATCGCATCGGATCTTGCGGTCGCGGCACACTTGACAAGCCAGTCTAATCCTGCGGCGGCGCTTGAGTGGCTTGTCATTGTCGATATTGGTATCAGCACTTTGCTCTGCGCAAGAATCTGGAACTGCCTCATCCCTGCTGCGGCGCCGATCGCGGGATGCCATGTTGGACGTGACGGGTTGCATCCCGGAGATGAGAATGCGTCGGGGAAGAGTGAATTCGCGGGGAACAAGCTGTTCATATATCCCGGGGTTAGGTCCATGTGGGGTTCGCAACCAGGCTTAGCAGGAGGATAACCGTAGGGTTCGTGGGTCAATGTTGTCTTTCTGCAGTGACATGTACATAAAAGACGCATGAAAAATGTACTTTCTTCGAAATCTTTCCATTAGAAAGCTTATCCACTACTCCTTACGACACTCGTCGCAGAGCGATCTTTGTCATGTCTTCACCTCCAGACGACAAGTTTTCCCTGCCCTACTGGGACCGATCGCTGCCAATTGACGATCGAGTCCAGGACTTGATTCAGCGAATGAACATATCTGAGAAAGCAGGACTGCTCTTTCAAGATAAAATTTCCATGAAGCCAAATGGGGAATTCGATGACGAGAGGCGCAGCGTCGCTACTACAGAAGAACTAGTAACGAAGCGAATGATGAACCATTTCAATTTTGTTGGAAGTATCAAAGATGCTCGTGTACACGCCGGATGGCACAATCGCATTCAGTCTCTAGCAAGGACAACTCGACTGGGTATACCGGTCACAATCTCGACGGACCCTCGCAATCACTTTACGGACAATATTGGCACCTCCGCCATGGCTGGCGCCTTTTCGCAATGGCCAGAACCCTTGGGTTTTGCTGCACTTAGAAATGCTAAACTTGTTCATGAATTCGCAGATATAGTTCGTCAAGAATACCTTGCGACAGGGTTCCGACTTGCATTGCATCCGCAAGTAGATCTGGCAACAGAACCACGCTGGGCGCGTGTCTCCGGCGGATTCGGAGAGGATGCTGATCTGACAAGTCAGCTAGTAACGACATACATTAAAGGCCTTCAGGGTGTATCCCTAGGTCCACAGTCGATTTCAGCCATGACCAAGCACTTTCCAGGCGGTGGCCCTCAGAAAGATGGAGAGGATCCTCACTTTACGTATGGAAAGGACCAAGTTTACGATGGAAACAACATGGAGTACCATTTAAAACCCTTCCGAGCCGCAATTACCGCAGGAACTTCTCAGATAATGCCATATTATGGTAAGCCTATTAAAACAAAATACGAAGAAGTCGGCTTTGCATTTAACAAGCAAATCATAACGGAGCTCCTACGAGAAGAGCTCGGTTTCCAAGGAATTGTTTGCACGGATTGGGGCCTAATCACTGATGCAATGATTATGGGACAAGATATGCCCGCTCGTTGCTGGGGTTTGGAACATCTGTCAAGAACCGATCGCGTTCAGAGGTTATTGGAAAGTGGCTGCGATATGATGGGCGGCGAATCTTGTCCAGAGCTGATTGTTCAGTTGGTAGAAGAAGGACGGATCTCGGAATCACGAGTTGACATATCTGTGGAAAGGGTCTTACGTGAGAAATTCGTGTTGGGACTATTTGACAATCCATTTGTCGACATTGACGCAGCTGCACAGATCGCAGGTTGTGAGACTTTCCGAGCAAAGGCAAATCAAGCACAGCGCCAGTCGTATACCTTGTTAAAAAACGACAAGAACATTCTACCGCTCTTAAGCATCAAAGATAAGCAAATATATGTCGAAGGCATTGATCCGTCGCTGATCAAAGCACGAGGTGGAATTGTTGTTGACAATCCAGAGACCGCAGAAATCGCATTCCTACGACTAAAAGCCCCTTACGAACCACGTCCGGGAGGATTTGAGGCACTTTTCCATGCAGGATCTCTGGAGTTCCCACCTAAAGAAAAATCCCGGCAGGGGGCAATCTTCAAGACCGTCCCAATAGTTGTTGTCGATCTCTATCTGGATCGCCCTGCCATTATTCCTGAAATTGCTGGCGCTGTCTCCGCGCTTCTTGTGAATTATGGCAGTAGTCCAGAAGCCTTCCTGGACGTGATTTTTGGTCACGCGGAGCCTACAGGACTTTTGCCTTTTGATTTGCCTTCTTCTATGGATGCAGTGAGGGCCTCGCGTTCAGATGTTCCGTATGATACTAAGGATCCTCTTTTTCAATTCGGCGATGGGCTGCGATATGGCAGATTAAACTTGAATAATATTGTAAAATATCAATCCAGCACAAACAACTAGTAGTGACACATTCCGGCAATAATTATTTCGGTCAATACACTCAGAATGACATTGATAAACAAAAGAGCTTACATTGTACACGTAAAACTTATGGTCTAAGAGAGTTGACACGGAAAGAATTTTTGACCGCATTCAGTCCCTTCAACGCGGTTCGGTCTTAGGGTTAGCTACATGTGGACCTCGGGGAAATAGTATACCCTTCGGGGAAATGCAAGATGCATTTGCTGAGATATTTGTTTATCGGAAGCATTGTTCAATAATTTTTGATCTTATATTTATCCAAATACGAGGAGCTCTGTCAGTTTCAGAAATTGTGAATTTCGAGACTGCTAAAAGCTGGTGAGACAAGACAAAAAGACCGTCTATCATCATGGCAACCGCTCCAAATATCATCTTCATCATGGCGGATGATCATGCCGCCAAAGCAATCAGCTGTTACGGGGCGGGGATCAATCATACACCAAATCTCGACCGACTCGCAAAGGAAGGAATGCGATTTAATCACTGCTACGTGACGAACTCAATCTGTACTCCAAGTCGAGCCACAATTCTAACGGGTGTACACAACCACGTCAACGGTGTACGGACACTCGTAAGCGATATTGATAACCGTTTACCGAATGTGGCCAAACAGCTTCGTGTAGGTGGTGGATATCAGACTGCTATGATTGGAAAATGGCATTTGGGCGAAGGTCCAAGCCACGAGCCGACGGGATTTGATTATTGGACCGTCCTGCCTGGTCAGGGTGATTATCATGATCCGGTGATGATTGAAATGGGATCAAGAGTTGTTGAAAAAGGATATGCAACGGACATAATTACCGACAAGAGTATTTCGTGGATCGAGAAACGAGATAAATCACGGCCTTTTTTTCTCATGTGTCATCACAAGGCACCACATCGGTCTTGGGAATGTCATCCAAAACACAAACATTTGTACCAGGAGGATGTCAAATTACCGGACACGTTTACGGATGATTATAAAAATCGAGCTCGAGCTGCAACAGTTGCCAAGATGAAAATTGCCGATGATTTGACGTACGGGGATTTGGGTTTGGTGCAACCGGAAGGAGGAGATGAAGTTGGAGAACGACTTGTTAAGGGCTGGCATGAAAGGAAAATTCCAAATCCGAAGGACGTGAGCTCTTTACGCTTGATGGATCGTGAGACCGGAGTGACGTTTACCTTCACATCACAGACTGAATTGGCCGAATTCAAGTTTCAGCGATACATGAAGCGCTATCTCCGCACAATTGCATCCGTAGATGAGAACGTGGGTCGATTGCTAGATTATTTAGATTCGGAAGCCGGACTTGCAGAAAGCACAATCGTTATTTACACATCGGATCAGGGTTTCTTTCTTGGGGAACATGGTTGGTTCGATAAACGATTTATGTATGAGGAGTCATTTCAGATGCCTTTTTTGATACGGTATCCGCGTGAAATACAACCTCAAAGTGTCTGTGACGATATCATTTCTAACGTCGACTTTGCACCTACTTTTCTTGATTTTGCCTCTATACGGATCCCGACCTATATGCAGGGAGTTTCGTTCCGATCTCTTTTGCAAGGTCGCACGCCTGCAGACTGGCAACAAGTTGGCTATCATCGATATTGGATGCACAGAGACGTCATTCACGATGCATACGCTCATTACGGCGTTAGAGATCAACGGTATAAACTTATCTATTGGTATAATGAAGATTTCGGACTCGAAGGAACGCGCCCTGGTGGTGAAGAAAAGGAATGGGAATTATTTGATTGTCAGGAAGATCCGTTGGAGTTGTTTAATTGTTACCATGACCCACGATATCAAGAAGTCGTGCAAATAATGACTAAGAAGCTGGAAGAGAAGATGTTGGAGATTGGTGACGAGCCGGTGCATTTGCGAGATGATGCATGGAATCATGTAAATGGTGTCAACGGGACTGTCAGTATTCTGAAGGACAAGATATTGAGCCGAAATCATTGATTCTTTATTCATCAATTCGGGGGCCAGTTGCAGTCCACTGCCAAAATTGCCGACCAAAATGAAGAAAGCGTACAAGCATACCACCCGCCATTGTTTCCAATGGCTGAACACACCGGCTGGATCTTGAGGTGGTGGTAGCAGTGGAGTAATTTCAGATAATATGATTGTCTTGACGTTTCAAACGACGCGGAAGATTTAATATCAACAGGCCGTGAGATCTGATTCCCTATCAAGGCACCACAGGATTAACCCGAATCTGAACAAACAAAGGCGAGCAGATACCGCCAGCTATAGCAAATCACATGACTTTAACGAGTGTATACAAGATCACATTCTGTTTCTGTTTCCTAAAACAAAAACAGACACAAATGTCACTGTCCATTTTGTAAACAAAGGGAATCTGGTCAGGTTCTGACCATTCTGTAGACCAGGGCTGACAGTGACATTCAGGACCACGCCCTGGAATGCAGATTTCTCAGAATTCTAGGCTGACCTTGGTTCCATCTAATACCTAGATCGTAAGTGACATATGTTGAGCAAAGGAGCAAGAACTCTTGTTTGATATTTATCATGTGCAGCGTAACTAGGTACCGGACTGGGCTATGTTAGGGCTATCTAGCTATTGCTGTATTACCGCCGAGCTCCCGAAACATCACACCACCCTCGGTAAAACATATAGAACGATTTACTAATTCTCTTAAAATTTCTCAAATGCTCCGTAGTCGCTGCTCAAAGACCACGTATTTGGGAAGTTATCTCTCTTTCTGCATTATTTGGGGCACTCGACGATTGCGAGAAGGCTGATCGTGGTTGAGTAGATAGCGGCCGTTGCACTTGAAATTGTGGAGGCTGCTGCAATTGAAGTCCCTGGCCCTGCTGTTTCATATGCTGTTTATTGTTTTGACTGCTTTTTGTGTCAGGCCCGCCCGCGACTGACATGATGTCGATGAAAGTCATCAAGATCCTTCAACTCCTTTATCAGAGTATGAAAGAGGGACCATGAATGCCGGCTGAGCGTTGTGAGATGGTTGGCCACCTGTATGCTCGTCTCGACTCTCGATATACATAAACCCAATGTGGAGGAACTGCAGATTTTCGACGGTCCATGTTGGAACAACCACCTAGGCAACGAAGCTGCGCGCATACTGGATGATGAAGTGTGGTAAGATATAGCAAGGAACAGTGATCAGACAGAGTGAGGCGTTCATATTACCTAGTGACGGTCAAGCTAAATTTTGCGAGGTCTAGGGATGTTGTTGCCATTTGACGAAATATGCTGGCTGGGTCTCTAGTATGAGCTGGGAGTCCTCCTGATGGCACTATTTCAAACCGTTCATCAATTGAGGTTCACTAAAGAATAATTCAATTGAATCACGACACTGGATCATACCTTCTTCTTTCGTCGCCGACATTCTGTCTAGCACCTCTTTCTCCTCTCCGTGGTATTAATACCGGAAAAAGATGCTCTATACGCCCCTGGTGCCTAGAGATCTCATCCATAGGCGGGAGAGGCAATATGTCATCAAATGACCATGACTCCTTTTTCAAACAAGGCTTGAATCTAATCAGGGGGCGCTTCTACGGCCTTTCCATAACGATTGGAATCTGAAATGGAAGATTGTGTGTGAGAAAGAATGCAAGATCGTCACGCAAAAACAGGAAAGCTTGAGGTTGTTTCAACCTCTCTCCGTTTGCGAGATGTAAGCCACGAGGTATCTCCGTCTGTGCACGTGTGACTACGCCACTTGGTGCTGGCGCAGTTGTTGGGTTTTGAGTTGTCGTGGCTGGGACGGTAGTTCGAGCGAATTCTCGGTTCAGTTGATCTCGCAATTGCCGCTTGCATTCTTCACTCAGGCTAGACAAGTCGAGCACTACATGCAGTGAAGGGCTGCTCGCTGTTGCTGGTAGATTGCTTGTTGCAGTATAGTCGACAGCACGAGATAGAGCGAATTGCTCGGTGTAGAGTGCTATAGCTATAGCTTGCTCAATTGGCTGGTTTGATTGTAGCTGGCCTGCGAAGGATTTGTCAGTTGTAGTTCGCTGATTAGAATGACTCAGTCCTGTATACCAACCTATAGAGGGATTTGAATGGGTTGATCAAGCAACTGATCGACAGGAACCTCAAAGAGCTTCTGTAATCTAGAAATTCGTTGACGATGCTGTCTCGGAGAGATCCATTGTGTCGATATCAATTTGAATGTCTTGATCAAGCAACTGATCGACGAGCATCTCAAAGAGCTTCTGTAATCCAGAATTACTTTGACAATGCTGTCTATGAGGAAGAGAAAGAGGAAAAGAAAAAGCAAAAATAAAAAGAGGAGGGGGACGAGGGATATATATAAGCAGCCGGGCATCAGAGCTCCTTCCTCAGGGCAACTTGTCGGTCGCCCAATTCGGTGACTGCCACGTAGCAAACAAAACAAACAAACGAAATATCGAGACATTTCTATTCTTTCCTTCATTTTGTCGTTTGCCCGGCGGTGGTGTTACGACCAATAACGAGGAGAGTCAACTGGTCATTCATTGGCAGCATTGCGCTTCAGGGGCTAACCCTAACTAGCCCTAACTCTCTGTTACGTACTACCTCAGCCACTTTCGGTACTCACGATATCAAGCCACCTTGTATGTATAGTCCGTTCCGTTGATAGAAAGGGTATGTAGGCAATAGCAAACTGTTGATTGACAAGATACATGTGTCTGGGAGGGCGCTCAGCTGCCTATTTATGCTTGAGATCCCGTTTGAGTAAGTGCAAACATAGCAGATTGAGACAAAGTGCTTAGTTACAGGTAACGCAAGGATCCTTTGTCTCAATATTAGATGGGCACTGCATACGCCTGCTAAATTTTGTGAGGTTTTGACCTCGACAATTTGATTGTACAATTGTGATACGGACCAATGAAAGTGCAAATGGTAGACTCGTCAATGGAAGAAGGCTGCTTTTTGCTCGGTGCTGGAATTCGAGGTAGTCAACTAGTATGTGCAGCTACAGTGTCGAGTGTGTTAAGCGTATCTTACTGGTTAATGTTCTTTATATGTGCTCTCTGGGGGGTAATTTGCCTTTCAATGCAGCACTTTCACTTGGTGGCCCGATGGGGAATGCTCTGAATGAAAGCACTCCTTCATTGTGACAACTAGATTGAGTATCTATCGGATACTCATTCTAGGTTTATAGCTAGATGGTGATTATATCGATGTAAAGCCTAAATAGACCCAGCAAGGTGAAGTACCAACTGTTTTCATCTCAATCGAGATTACCGGGTTATGGATTTTCTCATCCATGTCATAAACTTCTTAAATCAGGCTACTACACAGGACCACTCGAATATGAAGAAGGAAATTGGCTTGAACGAGAATCCCTTGACTAACCCACAATCCACCCAACTACGCCTATCACACTTTTTCTCTTCCTACTTGATTCATCTTAAAGCAAAGAAAGGAAAGACAAAAGTTGTGGAACATATATATTCATATCCATTCGTAGCCCGAGTCGATTCGCACACCATGTTATGCGGCAATATTTCTTTGTCGGATTGTGGCATGCATCATATATCGCTTAGTAAGAGCCTGGAGAGTTGTCAGTCAATACCATTGTAAAACCCGGAAGAATATAGTAGACAGGGTAAACTTACGTCCGAACATGCACCATTTCTCGGCCAATCTGGTACATTGAGGATTCAAGCACTTTGTAACACCCTGCTCAATACCTTCGGGCTGCTCAAAGGGGATACACAACGACTTGGCGCCCATACTAGGAGCGCGAGCATCCTGAGCAACGCCGCTGTCCTCCTCTGCCTTGCGCGCACTCAATTCCTTTATTTGATCCTCGCATTGTTCGGTCAAACAGTGAGGGATGAGGAGGACGTTCTTCTGGTTGAGAAGAGGGGTGAAATCTTCCCATTTGGTGATGATTTTGCGGTGTTCGCGGAACTGGTCGTCTGCTCGCTTGAAGAGATCGTTATGAATGGTGTCCAATAGTTCGGGGACGGCGGTGGTGAGTGTGTCGAGGGTGATGGTCGTCTTGCCCTCTTTGCCGGGCATGTCACGACGGGCAGCAGTGACGAAACCGCCCTTGGCTTCGCCGGGTCCAAATTCGAGACGAAGAGGGACACCGCGGAGTTCCCAGTCGTTGAACTTGTAGCCAGGAGAATATCCATCGCGAAGATCAGTTTCTGCGCGAATACCGACTGCAGTAAGCTTGGAAGCTAGTCCGGCGCAGTCGTTGTAGATTTGGGCACGTTCCTCATCTGTGGTGCTCTTTGTGATACCCACGGGCACGATGATGGTTTGGATTTCTGCAACGCGAGGAGGCAAGACCAGACCCTTGTTGTCACTGTGAATCATAACCATGACACCGATAGTTCTGGTAGACAGACCCCATGAGTTCTGCCATACGTGCAGAGAAGCGCCCTTCTCCTCAGGCTTGGTAGGGTCCTCAACGGTGATACCGAACATCTTACTGAAGTTCTGTCCCAAGCAGTGAGAGGTACCACCTTGAATACCACGACCAGTGGCAGGGATATAACCTTCGACCGTAGTGGTGTAGTAACCACCAGCAAACTTCTCCTTCTCTGTCTTCTTACCCCGAACAACGGGGACGGCAAGGAGATCCTCGTAGACGTGGGCATAGTGATCAAGAATCTGCATGACTTCTTCGGCGGCACCCTCTTCAGTCAAATGCGCAGTGTGTCCTTCTTGCCACAAGAATTCACGAGTTCTCAAGAAAGGCTGGGGATGTTTGAACTCCCAGCGCACGACGGAGTTCCATTGGTTCAATTTCAGGGGAAGGTCGCGGTGGCTTCGGATCCACTTTGCATAGTAGGGGTACATGACGGTTTCGGAGGTAGGACGGATGGCAATCTTTCGCTCAAGGGGGGTTGATCCTCTATACAAACAATTGTTAGTCTTCAATATAAACCTCTTTGTAGTCAGAAAGGTCATACGCGTGTGTAACCCAAGCGACCTCAGCAGCGAAACCCTCGATATGGTCCTTCTCTCTCTGCAAAACGTCTTCGGAAACGAAAAGAGGGAACGAACAATTCCTGACGCCCATCTTCTTGATCTTGTCGTTGAACCAGTTCTGGATGGTCTCCCAAACGAAGTAGGAAGAGGGCTGTTCCGTCCGAGTTAGTATAACCAAAAAGGAACGCACTGGTAGAATTTATACCTTCAAAATAAAACAACCAGAGACATCGTAGTAATCCAACATCTCGCCCTTGGTCAAGACTTGTTGATACCAGGTAGGAAAGTCATCTTCTTTCGAGACATCGATACCAATCAAAGCTGCGCCCTCAATCTTCTTCTTGGACTTCGCGGTAGGCTGTTTTGCTTCGGCTTTTCCAATTCCCTTCTCCTTGTTCTTGGCCTTGTCGGCTTTCTGTTCTGCTAGCTTTGCAGCTTTGGCAGCCTTTTTGGCGGCATTCTTTGAGACTTCCTCTCCCTTATCTTCGGCGGGGTTTTGTTGTGTACGGTCAGGCAGGGCTTGCGCTGCCGACTCGTCGTTTTGGCTGGGCATTTTTTTTGTCCACGGGAAGATTTCGGAAATTCTTGAACGGTTCGAGACGATATCTGACGTTGCGAGTCACCAATCACTCGACGTCAATGCGGGGAGATTGTTATTGATATGACTCTTTTTTCTTTTCTCCCCTCGTTTAAGTGGGATGGAAGACCGCCTTCAAAACCGGCAGAATAATTCCTACCGCAACGCGCACGGGCCTGAAACGTCCCACTACAGACAAGAATTACTGGGAAAGCTTCATGTTCGAGAAAGAAGCTCCTGAAATATCAGAGATTCATCCTTTACCCTCTTATAGCTCTCTACCATAATGGCGGGAATCTTTGAGCAGCCGCGGAATGCGGGCACACTCTGTGAGTCATCCAAATATTGAGTCATCATATTATGTTTTGCCTATTGTGCGACTGACTCAAGCTTGACACAGTTCTCGGCGGTACGAAAATCAGCGGCGCCGATATACGAGATCAGAATGGTATGTGTGGGATCTGGTGATCAGGGTCGATCGATGGCGGCGTACTGATTTGACTTAGTGCTTGCAACACAGGCCATCGCAAATGTCGTCAAGAGCTCGTTCGGCCCTTCTGGGCTGGACAAGATGATGGTTGATGATATCGGAGTAAGGCTGAACGTTGAGTGTTAAGAAATTGCTCATACTGACTGTTTGCTAGGATGTCACGGTCACGAACGACGGCGCCACGATCTTGAGTCTCTTGGATATTGAACACCCTGCCGGTAAAATATTGGTTGATTTGGCCCAACAACAGGATAAGGAGGTAGGTTCGTGAAGACCGTTTTCTTGATACTCCGCTAACGTTTTTATGTTATTAGGTCGGAGATGGCACTACGTCTGTCGTTTTGATCGCCTCCGAGCTTCTGCGAAGAGCTAACGAACTCATGAAAAACCGCATCCATCCCACCACCATCATCACCGGTTACCGATTGGCATTGAGAGAGGCCGTGAAATACATGAACGAGAATATCAGCACAAAGGTCGAGAACCTAGGAAAGGACAGCCTTTTGAACATTGCTAGGACATCCATGTCTAGTAAGATCATTGGTGCTGATGGTGACTTTTTCGCCAACATGGTCGTTGATGCCATGCTTCTCGTCAAGTCTACCAACCAGAGGAATGAGGTTAAATATCCTGTCAAGGCTGTGAACGTGTTGAAGGCTCACGGAAAGAGTGCAACCGAATCTATGCTTGTCAAGGGATATGCCCTCAACTGTACCGTCGCTTCCCAAGCGATGAAGACGCGGATAACAGATGCCAAGATTGCTTGTCTCGACATGAACCTCCAGAAGGAGAGGATGAAGCTCGGTGTTCAGATTACCGTTGACGACCCACAACAACTTGAGAAGATTAGAGAGCGAGAGTCTGGTATCGTTCTGGACCGAGTGGAGATGATCTTGAAGTCTGGCGCAAATGTTATCCTCACCACCAAAGGTATTGATGACATGGTTTTGAAGACGTTCGTTGAGAAAGGTGCCATGGCTGTGCGACGCTGCAAGAAGGAGGATCTTAGACGAATTGCCAAGGCTACTGGAGCCACACTTATCAGCACACTCTCGGATCTTAATGGTGATGAGAAGTTTGAGACCTCATACCTTGGTTACGCCGAGGAAGTTGTACAGGAGCGCATCTCAGACGATGAGTGTATTCTTGTCAAGGGCACCAAAGCCCATTCTTCTGCATCCATCATCCTCCGCGGTCCCAACGATTTCCAGTTGGATGAGATGGAGCGATCCGTTCACGATTCCTTGTCCGCCGTCAAGCGAACACTTGAGAGTGGCAGCGTTGTCCCTGGAGGCGGTGCCGTCGAGACCGCACTACACATCTACCTCGAAGAATTCGCCGTCACTGTGGTATGTCATATTTCCCATTCCAACTCACTAATCAAGATTCACTAACTTTCAAACAGAGCTCCCGAGAACAACTCGCCATCGGCGAATTCGCTCAATCACTCCTCGTCATCCCCAAGACTCTCGCCATCAACGCCGCCAAGGATTCCTCAGAGCTCGTCGCCCAACTCCGAGTGCGCCACGCTATCTCCCAACGTTTGCAGGAAGGTGACGCCAACGAAGAAGAAAAAGCCATCGCCAAGAAGAAGACATACCGCAACTACGGTCTCGACCTGACCAAGGGCAAGGTCGTAGACTCCGTCAAGGCCGGTGTGCTCGAACCCAGCATGAGCAAGGTGAAGCAATTGAAGAGTGCGGTCGAGGCTTGTATCGCTATTATGCGTATTGATACTATGATCAAATTAGACCCTGAAGCGCCAGCGGAGGATGATGGTCATGGCCATTAGACGGGATAGGACTGTTAATCATTTTTGATTCTTGAAGAAAAATTTAATGAACAAAGATGTGAAGGGTTTAGCTTTAGAGTGTACCTAATTTTACAGAAAAGTAATACCACATTTATGCATTCGAAGTTTGCCTCGTACATGTACCTATAAGCAATCTACAGCACTTGGGTCAAGACGATTGACATTTATAGAGATCGACAAGTAGTTGGTCGTCGATGCCATAGTAATGTTGTATATATTCACCTCATCGCTCAAAGCAATGCTACTTTTGTATCCCAGATATGACTTGAAACAACATCGCATGCTAACAGACAGGAACAAATAAGGACATCCAAAAAGACACAGCAGTAACAAAGCTATGCATGCCATGATGAGAAACAGAAGTCCACAATACGCCGAATCAAACAGTAACATGTCAAGCCCAAAGAAAAGGAATAAACGCCATCGCAATGCCGCACCATGTAGGGGTTTGAAGGAATAAACCCAATGCAGAAAGGGCAGTATGTTGGGTAGAGCATAATAAAGACACAACGCTCGCTCAGCTGTGTATATGATAGTGTGTCTTGGAAGAATGTGTTCATTCTTCCTCGTCATCGTAAGAGTCTGGGGTGTCTGCCCAACCACACCCCCAGCGTCGACCATCTGTTTCTCCTCCAGTGCGTAGATCCCGTGCGTCAGGACCTTCACGCCAGCACCTGGCGGTATAATCATCGCTTACAGTGACCAACTCGCCATTCTGCGTCCATGATACAGCTGAAACCTCTTTCATGTGACCGCCAACGAGAGGGGTTCCAGAGCGATATGTAGGAATTGAACTTTCTGGTCTGCCGGAAAAGGACATATCAGAGTTACTTCGTCGTAGGCCAGGTCGTACTAGAGGAGGCCGAATAGTAGGCGGCAAATCAGTCTGTGTCTGTACTGCTGGCTGAGCTGTTGACAAGAATTGTTCATCCGTAGGAAACAGAATGGCGCAATTGTCACTGCTGCCAACAGCAAGCATTTCAGCTTTGTCGTCCTTGGCTGGTCGTAGGGCTGCCTTGACGTAGAAAGTTGATACCTGCAGGCGAGGATGACGGAAGCAATATAGAGGTCCGAGACCTTCTTTGTCAGGGCCTCCGGCACGTCTGGGTCGGTCATTATTCAAGGCTAAATCTGGAGAGCTGCCTAGCACCAAGTGTGAGGTTGAGTAAGCATACACGGCCAAATCTCGACAGAGGCTATATAATCTTGAGCCATCTCCATTCAACACCAAGGATGTGACGCCGTAAGATCTGTGATTAACGTGGCTGTCGGGTTCGCGTGTCGTAGATAGGGGGGCCGGACTTCCTCGGCGGATATTATAAGATGTGCGCATGTCCCACAACCTAATGCAGGCATTGGCTTCGGATGCTGTAACGAATAGGTTTTCACGACCTGCCGGCAAGAAAGAAAGAGAGGTTACTGTGACGTTCTCTCTGCTGAAATGACTATCTTGCTTCTGAACGGGCGCTAATTTTGAGGTTCTAGACATAAATGCATGAGCATCCTGAATAGTCCTCAAGGGCTGAGGATAGTTGATCATGGGTGGAGATACGGAGGAGGTTCCGTCTTGATCAAGAGCGCAGTGAATCTGCATGGAAGGGTTCTCATGACCTTTGCACCGTAGGTCCCAGATATTCACAGTGCCATCGCGGCTGCATGTCGCAAGCATTTTGTTGTTCGAGGCTGGCTGAAATTGTACGTGTTTCACTGATGAAGTGTGGTTCGACAGACAATGGATCGGCTTCTGAGTAAGCATATCGAAGATGAGCGTCGTCTGGTCGCCAGCCGCAGTTGCAAGAAGCAGATCATCGGAAGAGAATTCGAGGTTCATTATTGAATTGCCATGTGCGCGGAACGACACGTGCGCTTTCGAAAACCCGACATTATCCTCCTTCGCCGAGTCCACTAATCGAATTCCTCCTTCTTCGTCTCCGATAGCCACTAGTGAATTTGCTTTTGAATGGTGAGTAATTAGACAAACCATTGATGGGCGAGAAGACTTACTGTTGCAGGAGGCAATGCAGAATGGAAGCGCAGGGCGATCTTCATTGACACTGATATTCTGATGGACATCTGTTGGCCGTGAATAAAAGGTTGACGTTTGATCTCTCCAATCTGGAACAATGCAGGTCAGAAATATGAAAGCAGATGAAAGTCACTTATAACCTTACCACTTCCATAGTTGCATCGCATAGTAAGTCGATTCATCCGTCCCGAGACGCTGCGCAGACAATACTCGCCTGATGTAGCAAGCACTTTTGACCGACGGACAGGTTCCACAGGCGGTTTGACAACAAACAATTGCTTCTGAATTGATTTCCGTGGCGAAAGGATCGGTTCAGGAGGAAATTTGAGCTCGATCTCATTCACCGTCTTCTCAATTAAGCGATCATCTTCAATTGGAGGGGCCAGGCGCACCCTTCGGATTGGAGAAGATTGCAGCGGAGATGCAGGCGAGGAGAAGGATAGTTTCCGCTTCCTGCTTGGAGTCCTAGTAATTTCTGTAAATGGACTTTTCAGAATTCCATGGCTGACGGTATTTGGTGCATTCAAGGTCTTTGCTTTGGTGAATGCTGGGCCCCGCCGGTTCAAAGATGTCGTGTTGAGCTCCCTCAGTGCTTGCCGCGTGGTCACATTTGCAACGGCATTGAGAGACGACCGAGGTGTAAAAAACCTCTTGAACGAGCGTGGGGTCACTGGAGGAGGTCTCTTGGGTTTACGTCGAGTCCCAGCCTCAGAGACTATGGATGGAGGAGACGACGGTATGTCCTGAGGATAGAAAAGGTGTACTGGATCTGACCGCGGGTCCTCAGTGACATTGCGATGCCGTTCCATGTTGTCTGAAGAGTCAGCTCGAAAACTCTTCGATGGAAATCCAGACAGGTGGGAAGAGTGGTGCTTGACGGATCAAGTCGAAAGATTCGACATTGAGCCCTTCATAGTTGGTTAATAGTATTGTGTGGCCCCGGCTGGAACGCCTCGCGATCGCGTTTTGCGTGTCGAGCGCGATTGTTTAATTACAGGCCCGATTCGGGTAAATTACAGGTCACATGCCGATAAGACCGCTTATCGCGGGAGCTTTCCCTCATCTGGCCTAGCGCAGTAAAGACGTCATAGCGCTAGCCAAAAAGGGAAATGGAGATATAAGGCTATAAGCGCGTCTCGTCGCGCTCTTTCCCCAGAAAGTCTCGTGCTTCCCCCCTGACTCCTTCCTTCCAATCTGACACCACCTGCCTTACTACGCAGTACGCAGTACCTACAGGGTTGCTCTTTCCTTCACGCCCATTAGCTCCATTGGACCCTCTAAATGCTTCACTCCCTAGAAAGGCACCATGGGGAGGTAAGTCTTACCACCTTCAATATCGTTCTAGGTGTGCTTGAACGCGTCGCTGACAGCAAGTGCGGGTTCCAGTCAATTTCGCCAGAAGGCGAAGTCTGAGGGACTGAAACAACTTGGATCCAGTGCGTCCGATGAGTACTGTATCGGAGTTCTATACGATGACAAAACGCAAGAAAACGCAAACGCGAAGAAGGATTTGATGTGGTTTAAATGCAAATCAGTAAGACTGACTGCGCATATGCACCTTCTGCTCAGCACTCACCACGAGCAGATTACAACCATAGGTTCAATTCTGAAAGCGTACGAGAGCGGCGTTGCACTTCCTCAAAAAATCGTCCTTCAATGCAACGGCTCGATACTCCAACCAGCCGACACCGTTTCAATGCTGAGCACCAACCTTGATAAAGTCATTCTCATCGAGGCGGTCGCTCAGACAACTTCAAACCCTTCCAATAACACCTCCCAAAGAGACCCCCTTCAGCCCCGTTCAACCAACGATGTGGTGATTAAGTCAGAGGCAAGCATGGACCACCAGATCCCGAAGAAGCATGCCCCTCCTTCAGATGGTAGTATTACCCACGCTCTACCATATCAATTACTACCACCACCAGGTGTTGACAAACATCGACTCGTTAATGTGATGAACCTCATTTGCAAATATGAAGGAACCGGCAAGAACGCTTTGAATGAACACATACTCACTTACGGCGAGTTGATGTTGCTTTTCACCATGGTCGACTTTGTGCATGAGAAATTGGCCCAGCTTCGCGACACACGGGGACCGAACTTCACATCCTTTACCGGTTAGCCATCATTCACCCCCTCGCCAAAGTATCCTCAAAACCACATACTGACTCGGAACTAGAGACGGATCGTCAGATCATTTTGAATCAATGGCTTCTACTGACGCCTGAATTATGCCAATGGTATCAAAAACGAGCGGTATTGTTCATTGACTCCGCTAGTATAGAGAATGGATCCGCCGCACAAGAAATGATCCGTTTCAAAAACGAAAATGCTGGTTTCTATGCGTTCTATCTTTCAACCAAAGATAAATATCTTGAACACGTGAAGACTTACGGGTCAGGTAAGACCCATATTCCTCTCATTTCTGCGAAGCTTGTTGGCTGACTCTCAGTTCAGATAAGGCTTTCATGATGGTGCACTCGGACTGGAGAGCAACAAGTCACCGTAAGATTGCATACTGGGTCCGAAATGGTAGGACCCTGCAATACATGCCAGTCACCGCTTCAGACAATTTGCCTCAAACTCAAATCATTCAGGCTGCAGCTCCTTCCGAACAAAAGATGACAGATTCTTCCCAATCAAAACGTTCCGACTCGGAATTGTCAAAACCCAACGAGCCCGAAGCGGAGCCCACGAAACAATTCAGTCTGCAAACACTTTTCACTGATTGCACTCCAGAGCTTCTCGAAGCTGGAGTTCAGCATGGAGTCAATTTGCTGGAACGTTTGAAGGAACCCCTGCGCCGTGTCGTTCCCGATCTGGATGCAGCCGAATGGCTGAAGAGTATTGAAAATCTTCAAAAGCAAGCTCAGCAACCAAAAACTATTGTCGGTGTTGTTGGAAACACTGGTGCTGGCAAGTCATCAGTTATCAATGCAATGCTTGACGAGGAACGCCTTGTGCCGACTAATTGTATGCGAGCATGCACGGCAGTTGTCACGGAAATCTCGTACAACTATGAAGAGATACCATATCGCGCAGAGATTGAGTTCATCACAGAGAAAGACTGGGAGAAGGAGCTGCAGGTCCTTTTCAGCGATCTCTTGGATAGTAATGGGAACGTCTCACGCGAGGCATCGAATCAAGATTCTGAAGCTGGTGTCGCATATGCTAAGATCAAGGCTGTCTATCCTAAATATACACACGAAATGTTGTCCAAGACTACTGCCGAGAAATTATTGAAGCACCCCGCAGTTCAAAAGGTTCTTGGTGGAAAGAAAAATATTGCCGATTCGAACCCAGCAGCGTTCTACAAGCATCTGCAGTCTTATGTTGACAGTAAGGAAAAATCAACCGGCGTGGAAAACAAGCAGGCGAAGCCTTCCATGGAAATGGAGTACTGGCCTTTAATTAGGGTGGTCCGGATTTACGTCAAATCTGCAGCCTTGTCGACGGGCGCTGTGATTGTCGACTTACCTGGAGTTCACGACTCAAATGCTGCTCGTGCTCGTGTAGCTGAAGGTTATATGAAGCAATGCACTGGCTTGTGGATCGTGGCTCCAATTACTCGAGCTGTCGACGATAAAGCTGCAAAGTCTCTTCTTGGAGAGACATTTAAGCGTCAGCTCAAGATGGATGGCGGTTTTGATTCAGTCACATTCATATGTAGCAAGACTGATGACATTAGCATCCTCGAAGCGCAAGAGTCATTGGGACTAGAGCAAGAGATGGGTGGGCTATGGGCAAAATCTGATGAGTACAATTCAGAAAAGCGCAAGCACAAGAAACGGCTCGATGAACTGAAGGAGACAAAGGAAGAATATACTGCAGTTGTTGACGAAATTGACGAGCAAATTGAGATTTGGGAGGCCCTCAAGGATGACATTGACGATGGCAAAACTGTGTATGCGCCGCGTGACAGTTCTTCCAAAAAACGAAAACGCGGTAGTCAAAGCAAGGCCTCAGGTGCACCACGGAAGAGGCAGCGTTCATCAGACTCCGATCTCGATAGCAATTATGCCAGCAATGATGATAATGACGGGGCTGATAGCGAAGACAATGAGTCTGAACTCCAAGGGGAACCTCTTACCTTGGAAGCTATTGAGGAGAAGCTTGCGGAACTGAAGACGACGAAGAAAGAGGGTCGCCGCCACAGGCAAGAAATCGAAGCTGAAATGAAAGTTGTCCGGAAGCAAATATCAGAACTCAACGAAGAAGATGCCAAAGTTCAAGCGGAAATGAGTCACATTGCAATTTCTGGTAGAAATGAGTACTCTCGAGGTGCCATTCAGCAAGACTTCGCCAGTGGTATCCGAGAGCTTGACCATGAACTTGCTGAAGAGACCGATGCTTCGAATTTTAATCCTGATGTCGACGTTCGTGATTACGACAAGGTTGCTAAGTCTCTACCTGTATTTTGTGTCTCCTCTCGGGCGTATCAAAAGCTTTCGGGACGTTTCCAAAAGGAGGCAAATGTACCCGGATTCCGAACCGTTGAGGAAACCGAAGTTCCTCAACTTCAAGCTCATTGCAAGAAATTGACAGAAGCTAGTAGGGAAGCAAACTCTCGTCGCTTCCTAAATACGCTGGATCAACTCCTCAACTCTCTTCGACTCGTCACCTCTTCGGACGGGCTTCAAGTCACCGATAAGCAGAAGGCTACTCGAGCCGCAATCGTTGAAAGCACCTATAATCAACTGGACAAGGTAAGTCCCAGCAGACTCCTCCTTTTGTCTGATCGTGATGGGATATTATTGTGCGATACTAATCATATGACTCAATGCAGGAGATTGTCCAACATATCAAAAACATCTGTGATCAAATAGCTGAAGAGATTGAATCCGACATAATCGAGGCTTGTAGTAAGTAACAGTATGGGTTCATGTCACAAAATTACATGCACTCAGACATCTGATCTTTTCTTGATTATTATTCCAGACAAGGCAACTCCTTCAGCATCCGAAGCAGCCCTTGATACGGTATCACGTTGGGGCGCGCCAGTCAACCGTTTCAATCGTGCCGAAGGAGGATTCTACTGGTCCACCTACAAAGCCTTGTGCCGTCGGGATGGTGTCTATGCCAACGCTCAAGGACCTCATAACTGGAACGCCGAGCTGATAGAACCTATCATGAAAGCTGTGGCCCCGGGCTGGGAGAAAATCTTCTCGCGACGAGTTCACACGATCTTCAATAATGCTGGATCAGAAAGCGCAAATCTTCTGAAAAAGTTTCATGACACTGTCTATAAGGAGATTACTCAAGCTACCGGGCCACTTGGAAGCCTTCATATGCTCTCGCAGCAGTTGCGCATCTATCAGCAATCTATCAAGGAGCTTTTCAACCAGCAAGTAATGGATATGTCGATGCAGTCGAGGGATATCAACCGCATGTTCGAACCGGTTATTGTCGAAGCAATGGTTCCTGTGTATGCCATTTGTGTTGAGGAGCGAGGTACAACAGCCACTGCTATCTACGTTAAATAATTGCTAACAACTCATTATAGGTTCTGGAAGTTTCATGCGCATGAAAGCTGCCATGTCTTCCCATGTGTCTAGCAACCGCACTTCTATGTTTGAGAAGAGTGTGGACGAAGTTCAAGCAGCTCTTGACAGAATGTGCGAAACAATAGAGGAAGCCCTGCTTGCCAAAACTGATACCACGCTCATGTCGTTGAAACGTGACTATAGGTCTGCAGTTGTCGGTAGCCAGTCGTCAGCAGGCGGTACTTTGCCGAGAGAGAAGCGTGCAGCACTTCAGGAGATCCTAAAGCATATTAATGATTGTGAGACATCATACAAGCAATTGACGCAGCCCGAGACCCAAGAGGACGTTTCGATGGAACGGGCTGGTGATGGTCAGGAACAAGAGCCTTCACCAGAGCCCAACGACGATCCGGCTCTCGTTAAGGAAGAAGAGAAGACGAGTAAGCAGGCAGAGGAGAATACACCCGAAGTGTTGTCATCACCGGCTGCAGCTACCTTCGTTAAGGAAGAGCAATCCGATGTTGTTCCTTCGGAGAATAATGACATATCAATTAAGCCCGATCCAGAAGATGATGACATGGCAGCCTCCCAGCTCGAAGCCGGTGAGCACTAGACCCTTAACACTGTTTTGGTTGCAACCACATGAGTGTAACTAACACGCCGCAGACCTCTTCAACTGGGACGCCTAAGGCCGCCATATTGGTTCTTAAACAAGTTTGGACCGCGTAAAACATTCATTTCGATAACGATTTCCTATTTCACGCCGTATTATCATGTGCGCTATGATTCCACATTCAACCACGTTCTTTTCTACCGGTCGATGCCATGGGTTCAGATGAGTACCTTTCTTTTGTAGCTGGTTGGTAGGCCTAATGGCTCGATGCTTCCATGTTTCTTTCCCCATATTGTACAGTCAAAGGGGCTTTCTTATATCGAGGTTTCAGCAATGGCTGGTCAGTTTGTGTTTTTCATACACAACTTGGAGTTGATGGGAAAGGAATGTCTCGGTGTGGCCAGTATTTCGGAGCTGGGCGGATGTTTGTATTTTTATTCTTTACATAACTACTTTGAAGCTGCGTTC
The DNA here is from genome assembly GCA_038993655.1 of Talaromyces verruculosus. NCBI lineage: Eukaryota > Fungi > Ascomycota > Eurotiomycetes > Eurotiales > Trichocomaceae > Talaromyces > Talaromyces verruculosus. The sequence goes on along the minus strand of JBBVQN010000012.1, from coordinate 448,609 downwards.
ATGCAGACTCAACTATCAATGATGAGAAGAATTTATGTCAAACAGCGTTGTGCAGTCTAATATGCCGAACAATACAGTAATGATGCGCGGAACTAGTTGCGTGGCTTCCGTACCTAGTGAGGAGAATGTGGAGAAAAACTTATCTGTGACTACGTGCTGGAGAGATAAGAAGACTAACACTGGACACTCATGTCTTGATCGCTCAAGCAGAAGCCTGCGAAAGAACAGGCAACATTATCGTTACCTAGAGCGAAGATGGCTGCACTCCGTGATCTGCAGCTTGCTGTATCCAGGAGGCGCTCATTGAAAGTCTGCGCACGGTGTCGGCGAAGAAAGACCAAGGTAAGCAGAAGCCACACAGTCCTACGTGTATATGCGTTCCCTTACAATTTGCCCACCAGTGTGACTCTGGGTATCCATCATGCAGCGCCTGCACGAAAGCTGGCGCGGTCTGCCGTGGCTATGATTCACGCGGCCATCAAGATCTGCCCCGGAGGCAAGTTTGACTACGCCTTTGTTTCCACAAAATTAATGCATCACAAGTTAACCGCCATACAGTCTAGTCAAGGCGCTCGAGGATCAGGTTGCCGAACTCGAGCGACGGGCATCCAATCTTCACCATTCGCCGGCCAATATCACTCTGGCGCTTACCTCGAGGCTAGCACAGGCAACATTGCTGGCTGACCCATCGGGCCCACGCCCTTTTTTTCTATCTGATACTTCATCTTCGGCTTTGTTTGAGCCTAGTTGCCTCCCTCTAGCCGTGTGTCGTCTAGCTTCAAGGATATCAGATAGCAGTGGAGCTGAGGGGGATTAATGTCAAAGTCAACAACAAGCATCCACTAACCTTAGCCGCATTCCATACGCAGCAATCGAGCAGATGCTATCCAACTATACAAACATTCATTTGCCGCAATACCCCTGTGTTTCGGAGCAATATCTATGATGCAGTAAGCCAAATTTTGTTGGTGCACAATGGCGACACGGATGCTGTTCTAAGTCTTGGTTTCCCAGACAGCTCCGATCTCACCCATTACGACTACTTCATGGTCTTTATTGTCTTTGCGATATCGTCTCTTACGCTCACATGGAAGAATGAGCACCAGGCAAGAACCGCTTCGAATGCCTTCCTTGATACTGCTCTGCATCACATGCGACTGGCGCTTGAGGTGACGGATATCCAGCGACTTCAAACATATCTACTGCTAGCTCACTACGCAAATTTGAATCCCAGCAGGGCAGATAATTGGATGTGCATATGGAACGCCACAAGGATTGTTCTGGATCTGGGGTTGCATAAACAGGCCTCTGTAGTACTTCTACAAGATGAAGTAGAAGAAGCTTCGTTCCGAAACAAGCTGTTTTGGTGTACGTATGGCATGGAGAGATCGCTGAGCGCCACCGTGCGTCTCCCGCTGGCATTTCCGGAAGTCTCCATCACAGCATCGCACGATGCGAATTGGGACGCAGATACAAAGTACGCCTCGGCCAGCCATCTATACAGATTCCGCGCCTTGGAAACCAAAGTCCATAATACTCTATATCTTCAAAAAGACACAAAGCACAGGAACAGGGCAGATCTCAACTCCTGGATTGGCGACGTAATCCGTCGTCTCGACGCATGGCTAGAAAGGGCCACCGATTTCTCTAAATACCAGATGCTGGAGTTCAGGATGGTCCAATACGGCCCTTTAAAAGCTAGGCTTTTTCGTCCCTCACCAGGGCTAGAGTGTCGAACACCCGAAGATCGTGAGCAATGCTTTAATGCTTGCACAATATTAGTTGAGGATTACCAGAGCCAAACGAAGAGAAGACGCTTATTCTATCCATGGCACGGCGTGCACAACCTTTTCGAGGCGACCGTAATTATGCTTGAGTCGTGAGAGCTCATCGATCCTGTCGTAGAGACTCTTGAGACGACTCCTCGGTACATTCTCCTTGAGAACTTCATCATAGTATGTACACGGCTGACTTGACTTGTGACAGTTCAGGCATGATGGGAGGCGAGCATCGCACTGGTTGCATGGTTAGTCATACCAGGGGAGTAGCTAAACTGGAAGTGGTACCTTGGCACGCCGAGAGCGACAGCGCGTGCAGGTTTTAAGCATTCTGAAGGTCTAGCGTGAGGCGATGGAGGTAGCAAGAGCAGATTGAACGACGCGTTATCTTTTTCGTTAGCCTTATCGAAGCTAAGGTATCCAATTAGAGTTATCATTCTTAGGGTTAAGCCCAATTAAGCCCCATTTGTATCATTTTGGTATATGGTACTCAACAGATGAACACGTAACAATATTTCGGAGCGCTCGGAATCCGGTTGATTTTATTAAAGACCAATCAATGACTAGTCACTTTGGATCATCACTTTCTACAGTTTTCAGCTTGAAGGTATGTAGTAACACATGTCTAGCGTGAATGGAATGACTCATCGTTTACTACACATCAATTCGGATGCTTGGATAGATATGTAAAAAGGTATAATAAGGGCAACTAATCGTAGCCAATTGATCAGAGACATTCAGAAATCATCCAAAAAGATCAAGTTAATGGTCTAAGCAGCGCTTTGGGGGTCTGATACTAGATGGAACTTGACAAAATTGAAATTAGGATTACCTGCCAGGAACCATGAATCACGTCGAGCCTTTTGTATTGGACAATTGGGGTGAGCATTCCGAATCATGGAAGATGCTTCTAATTATTAACTGATGAGTTGTTGACTCTAGTCCGCAAATTCAAGGTATGGCCTTGCTAATGTTTCCCTGTCCTTATGCTTGAGGAGCCAAACTGACATGTACAGCCTTTCGCCAAGTTTACGCTACACGGTCAGTCAACCTTCACTCGTCCTTTAGAAACAAGGACGTCTATTGATTGAATACTATAGATACATGCGTCAATCCACTATCCCTCGACGCGCTCTTCAAGTTTTCAGCTGAAAGCAAAACGACATCTGTCAATACATCAACACCAATAAGCTACGGTTCTGTGACCGGTCAGCCCCAACTGCGCGAGCGCATCACCGAGTTTTATCGATCTCAACTCCCTGCTCAGAAAACCGCAGAGTTTCATGTTGCAATCATGCAGGGTACCATCTCCGCGAATTATCTTGTTCTGGACACTTTCCTTCATCCAGGTGACCATGTCATCGTCCAATATCCTACTTACCAGCAGCTTTTCTCTGTACCCCGTCGAGGACATGTTGATGTTTCATTATGGAAGTCTGACCCCAAGTATAATTGGAGCCTGGATCCCGAGGAACTGAAACGACTTGTGATCAAAGGCAAGACGAAGATGATTGTCATCAACAGCCCTAACAATCCTACGGGAGCGACAATACCATCTACTGTGATAGATGAGATTGTCAAAATCGCGGCTGAGAACGATATTCTGATCCTGGCGGACGAGATTTTTCGCCCAATGTATCATGGTACTAGTCCCGATACTGAGCTGCCGCCATCAATCACTGCCTGGGCTGGGACTTACAAGAACATCATATCAACCGGATCACTATCCAAAGGATTCTCTCTACCTGGTCTACGGATCGGATGGGCCGTATCCCCTAACTCACAGATTATCGACGAGATCAACCTTGCTAGAGACTATGTAACGCTGTCCGTATCTGGAATTGATCAAGAAATCGCCACTTTTGCGCTCTTGCCTGATATTCGAGAAAAGATCCTATCCCGGTCAGCAGCGATATGTGCTTCAAACCTGGCACTTCTTACTGAGTTTGTGCAAGAATGGAAATCAAAAGGCAGATTGAACTGGGTGAAACCAGTTGTGGGAGCATCGGCGTTTGTGCAGGTGTTTGATTCCACTGGGCAGCCTGTAGATGACAAGGAGTATTGTGAATGCATGATCCGGGAGACGGGGTTGTTAATCATACCTGGTGGATATACTTTTGGGAATGGGGATATCGGTCGAGATGAATGGGATTTTAAGGGGTATTTGAGGGTTGGGTTTGTCTGTGAGCAGGGATTGTTTAAGGAAGCATTACGAGTTTGGGGCGAGTATTTGGGGAGAGATTGAAGTTGATGCGTCAAAGACTAAAAAAACAGCCAGAAATACCGAGAATAGTGTTTTAACGTAAACAGGGTGGTAATACATTATGTGTAGCAGTCTCTCGCGTCTCGATTTTGAATGTCATGCATGGCAGTATCATCGTAATGCTAGCCCTAGCCCTAGCCCTAATGATGCACGTTACAATACTCATACACGACACTCCACTGATTTAAAGAATATGTTGTGTAATAATTTGTATCAACATTACAATAGTTACCGATCAGTGATAGTGAATTCAGTATGATATCGTATCCATTGCTCTAACTAGAAGAGTCTGCTATCGACCACATAATACACACTTTTTTAGGACTTAGCAAATAGGCATCTGAAATCTAAGTACTATGATCCACGCCCTGTGAGCGTAGAAACAAAAGTTTACGAGAATGCATTCGAAGCGGCGCAATTACACTCCTGGGATAGAAGCCTCAATTCCCTCCTCTTTGACTGCGCACGCAAGATAAATTCCAACATCATGCATTGACTATGCTCAATCGTAATATCACCCCTGAGAATGATTATGCGCTGTTCAGTACATCTGGCGCTATCTTAGAATTGTAATGTAGATGATCAGCCCCCTGCTCACATTAGATGGATCGCAGGGCCTAGACCGTTCACTGTAATTACATTTACAGTACGCAGTTTAATTACCTAGGTAGCCATGGGAATGTTCGGACTTCAGACCGATATATATGCATGGATATTGAGAACGCTCCGAAGATCTCGGCGGTATTAGTATGTGTACATCTAAGTTAGTCCTTCTCGTGTGTATGATACCTAGACAGTAGGAATCCTGGCAACTAGCATCGCAATACCTTATTTACAGGCTAAGAAATGTTCTCTCTAGCATCTTTTTAGCGTTGAGTTCATTAAATATGCAGCGCGAATTTCAACTAACTAAAGGCCGTGGTACAGCTCGTGCATGTATGCGCGAGGTATTTCTAATCCGTGAAATGATCTACCAGTTGACGGCTTCCAAGGTTGTCCAGTCAATCTACCTACCTAGCTCGTATGTATATAGGTAGGAAGCGATGGATGCTGGTGTATATATGCACGCTCCCCGCTCACTAACGTTCTGTTTCCCATAAGTCTTCTCATGTCAATCCCTGTCTTCACCCTCTTTTTCGACTGAACAAATACATGCGCTTACCATGTCTCAGTCCACTCCGCCAGATGTTGAAAGCGAACCAGACGAGGGAGTTTCCTACTTCACCCCTGTTCAGAACCCTATGCCCGGATCAGCAGATCAGCATCAATCCACTGGACGACCCCTACCCAAGCTCTTTCAGCGAATAGCCATTCGTGGTGTCACCTTTCACAACCGCCTGGAATTATCTATTATGTGTCAGTACTCGGCTCAGGATGGGCATGTAACCGATTAGCACATGGCACACTTAGGCGGCTATGCACAGCGTGGACCTAGCTTTCTCATGATCGAGGGGACTGCTGTGTTGCCTGAGGGAAGAGTTACGCCTCAGGATGTTGGCTTGTGGAAGGATTCTCAAATTGAGCTTATGAGACGTGTGGTTAAATTTGTCCATAGTCAGAGGCAGGTCATTGGCGTTCAGCTGTTTCATTCTGGCCTTAAAGGAAGCAACAACGCTCCCTGGTTGCAAAGTAGTGTCATTGCCACTGAAAATGTTGGTGGGTGGCCTGGAAACGTCAAGAGTGCAGGTAATATTCCTTTTGCGCCTGAATACTGCAAGCCCAAGGCCATGACAAAGCAGGACATTGAAGAATTCCAGATCGCCTGGGTAGCTGCCATGAAACGCGCCCTTAAGACAGGGTAAGACCTTATCGAAATCCACACAGCTCACGGGTTTCTTTTGGACTCTTTTCTCACTCCGTACTCGAACAACCGAACAGACGAACACGGCGGTAATCTTGAGAATCGTGTACGTCTCTCGCTTGAAACCGCTCAGATCACCCGTGATACTGTTGGTCCTGATGTTCCCATTTTCCTTCGCGTTTCCGCTTCAGACTGGGTTCAGCAGAGTCTCCCGGAGGGAACTGGACTATGGATGATACTGTCAAGTTCGAGGCTCTTGCACAGCAGGACGCTATTGATGCGATTGATGTTAGTTCCGCTGGTGCACATCCAGCCCAGAAGATCAATCCTTTCCCCGGTTTTCAGGTTCCTTTTGCTGTTGCGATCAAGAAAGCTGTGGGTGACAAGCTTGCCGTTGCAGCAGTCGGTATGCTCGATACAGCAGAATTGGCCAACAAGATCCTCGAAGATGATGGGTTGGACTTTGCTCACGTTGGACGTGGTTTTCTAAAGGATTCCAATCTTTTTCGGAGGTTCTCCGAGGAGCTGGCTGTGTATTTTTGCATTGCCCATCAGACCCGTTGGCCGTTTACTGGTCATCCATAAACCCAGAACGACGATATTTATTGATCATGTCAGATTGCCCAGAGAAATAGAGCCTCACCCCTTGCTCCGAACTCCACATGTCGTCACTGTGGCTGGCCGATACGCTTCTTGTATCACTAGTCACCCAGGTCATGTTTTAATAAATCATAAATCCAGACTTGTTTGAAATATATTCCTTTCTTGTTTGACGTCTGTGATACGCGTCAGAATTGGGATCCTCCCTATATAAACTGCAGTCGCTCGTTATCTTCTTGGTCTCGCCAATTTTCCCGATTTGTAAGAGAAGAAAAAAAAAAGCAAAGAGAATTGGAAAAATAATAAGACAAGTCGTACGCTCATTGTGGTCGTGACTATTTTCTTATATCAATTATGATATAGCACCACACTTTTTTTCGATATCAATTCGACATCGCTCATTCAAAGCCACTCACTATTTCGTCTGTTGCAGTTTCTTTTCTTTTGTGGTGCCGCGGCATGGGGTTAAACGCTGCAAAGCGGCCGCTGCACACTCTGACCAAAACTTCCCCTTTTCTCTCTCTCGCTCAGTCTTCCTCCGCGCAACCACCACTCCTCTCTGTTCGATCCTCCCCTCCACATCTTCCATTAATATCGTCGACTATTACTTCTACTGCTCCTTTCGCAATCGCGAATATTTATTCACGATCATCGCATAGAGGTCCATCCAGCGTACGCGTTCGCGGTGCCCTCGTTCGTCGAGCATTTCCCGGCTTTCCATCACCACGGCTTCTCCAGTCCGCCACCAGTCTTCTCATAACTTATCACCGCTGGCGGCGAAAGACAACTATCGCTATTTGACCGATTCTGATTTCCACGATATACAATTGAGCAACAACAGTACGACACAGACTGCTATTGCCGTACCGCCGCTCCTTCATCATCCCGCAAACACTGCCCACCATCACGACTCTCCCTCACCGTTTTCTACCCTCCGTCCTAATAATAACACTGTCAAAGGCCTTGGTATCCGAGTAAACCGGTCCCCTTCCGGTTTCCGTCTGTGGAATCCTATCAATCACGTTCCACGAGTCACCGTCACTACCCGCCGTGGGCTAGGTTACGACGAGGACATCGGCTTCGCAACACCGGAACGCGACGCATACCCCCTCCTTACGATACCGGCACCCCACCCTCAGCGTGTTACTGCGTCTCCAACTAGTCTCGCCGTTGAGCATAGCGTCGTCGAACCAGAAGCTGTTCGAACGAGCATCGCGCTGCCCAGCAGTCGTCGGCGCAGCCAACAGTTTGAGCCAGACGAAGTCCACGATATGCCGACAGAAGAAAATGGCACGAACCGGAGTCACATCCGACCAGATGACGGTATAGTGCATCCTCCTCGTCATGCACAGTCAAATAACTCATTGCGGGCTTCGACATTCGCATCGTATCCGTCCAATGGAGGCAATAATACAACAAGCGCAGAACCAGACTCGGACGAAATAGCTTGGGGTCCTGCACATCCGTGTTTTCCACATATGAATCCGCATGTTCCATTGCAATCCGAAGAATTTACGACAACTCGAATCATTCGCATCCGTCGCGATTGGATGGTCAAGGGTGATCTTGCTCCGACGTTTTCGAACCTATACCCCGAAATTCTAGATCCTATATTACCTGAACAAGAGTTTCGCCGTATAATCGCCAAGGTCAATGGAGAACTAGTCAAAGCATTCGATCCATTCTCTCTGCGAAATTGGTTTGATTCTGCGATGGGCTTGATCACCGGATGGATATGGGATGGACTAGGTCTTGCCGGGATCAAGACTCATCTACGCAATGTAGAGGATTGGCTGGAGAAATGGAATCGCGAAGTTGGATCGAAAGACGGAGTGCGCATTTGGAGTCTCAGGCGCACAGCCTATATGACATTGGATATTCAGATTCCCGATCCGAAAGTTGGTCTTGTCAATGCTGAAGATGCCTCTATGCCTGGGACGAGACCGCATACTGGGTTTGATGCTGAGACTCCTACGATACCAACTCCTTCTCTTTTGCGGTGATCTTCATCGCTGTTGGTTTTGCATTCCTTTTGAGCGTTTTGGTTAATGTATCGACGGACTCCATGATACCAAGCTTGTTTACTTATTCTTGTGATACCAGCGATGATATTGAATGTTACTTACTTATTCCCTATACTCCATGTTTGGCCTCTAATTAGACATAATACTTAGACATAATACCAGCTCTCGCGAACTCTTGTACACTATTTGTCCTGATTATCCACGTAGAAAATAATCCTTATCATTCTGTAGTCTCTGTAGATTAGAACTCACAAAATATATCGAGCGGCTGTGATAGGCCGAGAAGCTCCCCTATTCTAGCATCCCCGGAGCCAATCACCTCAGTGCTCCGCAACGGCAGTCAACCGTATCACCGAACCCCCAGACACGACAACAATTATTTACCCCTCAAACAATATACCAACAACCGGAGAACGGCAATCAGAGTCTTGTAAAATGATCTCCGGCATCCTCATCTTCAACCAAAAAGGTGAAAACCTCATCTTCCGCGCATTCCGCAACGACTGTCGCCCGCGCCTCGCAGACATCTTCCGCATCCAAGTCATCTCGAATCCTCAAGTGCGCTCGCCCATCCTGACACTGGGATCGACGACGTTCAGCCATGTGAAACACGAAAATATATACCTGGTCGTAGTGACCAAGAGCAATGCCAATGCGGCGCTCGTGTTTGAGTTTTTGTATCGGTTTATTGTGTTGGGGAAGGGGTATTTTGGCAAGTTTGACGAGGAGGCGGTTAAGAATAATTTTGTGTTGGTTTATGAGTTATTAGACGGTTCGTCCCCCTTCTTCTAGGATGCGATGTTTATATGCTAATTGGAGATGATAGAGATCATCGACTTTGGATACCCCCAAAACACAGAAACCGACACACTCAAAATGTACATTACCACCGAAGGCGTCAAATCTGCCATCGCCAACTCCCCCTCCGACTCCAGCAGAATCACAATGCAAGCAACGGGCGCTCTCTCCTGGCGACGCGCAGACATTAAATACCGCAAAAACGAAGCCTTTGTCGACGTAATCGAAGACGTTAACTTACTCATGTCCGCGACGGGCACGGTACTGCGCGCTGATGTTCACGGGCAAATCATAATGAGAGCATATCTGTCTGGCACACCGGAATGCAAATTCGGCCTCAACGATCGCTTATTGCTTGATGGCGACGACTCCGCTCCCTCGGGCGGTAAAGGAGGGAATGGACGCACAAAAGCGACTCGCGCAGCAGCTGGTTCAGTCACGTTGGAAGATTGCCAATTCCATCAATGCGTAAAACTCGGCCGGTTTGACGCCGATCGAACGATTTCCTTTGTGCCACCGGACGGCGAATTCGAGCTTATGCGCTACCGGGCTACAGAGAACATCAATCTACCATTCAAAGTCCACCCTATCGTCCGCGAAATCGGCACGACAAAAGTCGAATACAGCGTGGCTATCAAAGCCAACTACGGCACAAAACTGTTTGCCAGCAACGTCGTAATCCGCATCCCGACACCGCTTAACACAGCCAAAATCACCGAACGCACGACGCAGGGCAAAGCCAAGTATGAGCCTGAACAGAACAATATCGTGTGGAAGATTGCGCGGTTCACGGGGCAGAGTGAGTATGTGCTGACGGCGGAGGCGACGTTGACGAGTATGACGCATCAAAAGGCGTGGAGTCGGCCGCCGCTGAGTCTGTCGTTTAACCTGTTGATGTTTACGAGTAGTGGGTTGTTGGTGCGGTATTTGAAGGTGTTTGAGAAGGGGAATTATAGTAGTGTCAAGTGGGTGCGGTATATGACGAGGGCGGGGAGTTATGAAATCAGGTATATTCCCCTAATCATTCGATACTATTTATGGATTACTAACTTTTGGGATATAGATTCTAGTCCTTCGTCGATATATAATGCGCAAAAGCTTTGTTCTGTCTGCTTCGAGCATCATGGCGTTTCTGTCTCGCAGGTGCATTCAGTGTTGTATGTATATGATTTAACATACCCAATTGTTCATCAATCCAACTATCCTTAGTGTATCACTCCGTCTGATCCTGTCAAATGACGGCCTGATCAGAGATGCGTACATCGTAGAGTAGTGTCGTGATCTAGTAAGGAAACAGTCAGTGCTCATCCCGCACCGTTAGTTATCTCAGAAACTTCCAGGGACTACATAATTAGCTAAAGTAACACTAGTACACTAGACTTAATGATTGATAGATAACCAGCACGTGGGGTGAGTTTGACCTGCCTGAGGCCACCGTTTGAGCACGCCCTCCTCGGAGTCTTCGGACGTTGAACTCAATCGACGATCTGATCTGCCCCTGACTGGCGGCTATGTGTGGATGTATGTATGTATGTATGTATGTATGCACGGTAAATGCATGCAGGAGATGCATCATTTACCCTCTATATCTGCGTACCTGTGCACATGACTGATTATGTATCATGCAATGAATGTATATTCAATGCCATGAACAGCATGGTGCATGATGCATAGATGATAAGGGTGCCAAAACTCAACGGTCTAATTTAATTGAATTCCGCTATGCGCGACTAGACTAGACTAGGGACCGGACGGCACGGCTCGCTCGGTGACACGGCTGGGCGGTGCTCACTTAATACTGCGTACATACGAGGAACAATCGATAGACTGATAATAGCTAATGACATTAAGAATAAAGAATTCAAACAAGCGTTGAATATCAGACTAAAAGAAAGAAAGAAAGAAGTGTATGTATAGTCGGACAAATGAAAGAAACAAACAAAAACATAAGAACCTCTTTCTTCCAAACACCGTTTCCCGGGGTATCTTTCCAGTTTAAACAAAGAAGTAGTAGTATGTAGTAAGTAGCCTTGCCCACTTTGACATGTTGATGCCATGTCAGAAAACTCCATATGAATGCGAGATAATAAATAAATGAAACAGACCAAAACAGGCAGATCGGGGTTGCAAATGGATGGAGGAAGGTTATGGCTGAAAACACCCATCCAGTCGACCACGGACAAATTGACCTGACCCTCGTCGAAGGCCAATGTTGCCTTCTCCAAGAAGCGCTTGCCAGCGTTTGCCGACGCTGGCATCATCCTTGCCAATGCGACGAGCGCATTCTTCCCAGTCGCGTTTGGTTAGTCGGAATTTCTCGAGGACCATGTCGACTAGTTGTTCGTCTTCTTCGGCTGTCCAGTCTGTTTTGTCGTTGTTTGTGTTGGTGTTGTTGTTGTCGGTGTCTTCGATTTCTATTGATGGGAGGATGATCTGTGGGAGTGCTTCTGATCCAGACTCGTGTTGGGGGATGTTGTTTAATGATTCGAAATCGGCTATACCTAATCCCAAAGGCATGTGATAGGGAAAATGTCGCATGCGTTTTGGTGTTGTGTATCCATCGCGCTGTCGTCGGACACCGGGCATTTCACATTCGCTTTCGCCATCCTCGTAGACACTGCGACTGCGCTTGCGAATGCGAGGTGGCGCAGTTGGTGTCTTTGCTCTGCTGGCTGTTGGCGTAGTGGCTCGCGAGGTACTGGATCTGGGTGCGCTGGATCTAGGTGTGTTGATCTTTGGTGTGGTCTTGCGTGATCGTGTCTTGGGCTTGGCTTTGACCTCTTGGTGAAACGGACTGGCGAGGCGCACGGATCGAGGGGGAGTCGAGGGACTAGGACCGGGTGAGACGTTCAGTAGACTTTGCAATTTGCGACTGACTCCGAGTAGACTACCGCTGATGCTGTCGCTTGAGGGTGGAGGCGTTGGCGACAGGCCGCGATAGTACGGCTGGCCCAGGAACTTCCTGGTGTCGCAGGAGAGAGCGGATTGCATCAACATTTTGTCGTGAGTTATTTGCTGTCAGATTATAAGGAATAATCGAGGATAATCGTGGGAAATGGTGTGTTCCTTGTGCGATGATAACTGGCAGACGGCGCAACCCGCGATCCTCAGATACGGAGGCTGGGAGCAAGCCGAATGCGCCGGACGGATCGCGCGGTGAAGAGCTGGCAAAACCGATAAAAATATCGAAAGAATCGACTGATGGATAGAGAGCGATCGGATGGAGATATCTGCGACAGGATGCGACGGTGTGGTTGTGGCTGGAGACGAGTTGAAAGGCGAAGAGAGCGTGGTGTGTAGGAAGAAGAGTCGCACACGGAGCGAGCGGGTGGTGGTTAATTTTTCTCGGGGGGAAAGAACGAGGGCAGGCAGGCGGCAGGCGCAGGGTAGAAAAGGGAAACGAAAGGGAAGGAAGCACCCCAAGCCCAGTGGGGCCGCTCTGTGTCCTTCGTGCCTTCCTTCAGTTCTGCCTCCGCTTCGTCCTAATTTAGGCTCCCCTCTGACAGGCCTGTTCGTGTCAGTGAAAGTATGACTCTGCGCTTGGTTCCGCGCAAGGCCAGAGCTCTTCTTTCTACGTCCCCTACGGAGCATCACCCACGTTCTCGATGCTGAGAAGAGGTGCGACAAAGCTGAAGGCGCCATCTTTCATCCTATTCTATTTCCGTCAGACCAAAATAGCGACCACTTCTATGTCTGTCTCATTCGAATTGTGATATCATATCCCGTTGACTTTACTACTCTTATCCGTATCAATCAATCACTATCTTAGGCCTCGTTTCATCACGCAGATCCGCATCTTTTCCGAGCCGTGAAGGAGTGGATCAACATGGATAGCAATAATCGCCAGCCCTTGTCGTCACCGAGGCAAGCCGCGAAGATGTGCCTTGGGTCGAATATAGCTCTCTACTATAGAGTAAAAGCAGTTCGTATGTACTCTGTAGTATGTATGTATGTATGTATGTATGTAGTTACGCCCACGAGAGCCCTGGCAAGCAAGGTTGATTCGTCCATCGTGCCTCTGCAAGGCACAATCTATATATTCTCCGGTTTCCCCTAGCAACTATCCTGATTTATCTACTCCTCTGCTTCCGTTGCAGGAGAGAAGGATCTCCTCGTTCTGTTGTGTATTCCGACTGCAAGTAATAAAATCTCCTAAGGACGTGGGCGATAATCAATCTTCCTATTTTCCTAATTTTTATTCTGTCATGCCTTGCGTCAGTGTCACCTCGATCAGAGAGGGTCGGTTCGGCAGAATTAGCTATGAACGCATATACAATTCTACACCGAGTGTCCATTATCTTTCTTGTGATATGAACATCATCATCAATTGAGAAGAATAACGTACGCCATTGGGAACCCGAAAATTTCGCTTAATTCGCTTTTTGACGCGTTTTTACGCGACGCGTTTTGGCAACACAGGCGCGTTGACCAATCATGTCGGTCCAAATTCGGTTTTGCCTGAGCACCAAGGCACGAAGGCAGCCAGGCAACTATAACCTCTTTGGGAAGTCAATCCTGGGTCGGCTGATCTCATTTCTGCCTTAAGGCCATCAGATGATTCTTTTTGATTCCTCTTATTTACAGTCTGGTTGCACGTGTCGATCGAATTGAGCAATCGGCCGTTTCTGGGGTGACCCTCTCCTCCCTACGAGCAGGTTTAGTATGCGCCTTTATTGTTCTTCTATCGGTCCTTGCAGAGCTTTAAGCCGAAGCAAGCCGGAGGAAGAAGCAGTCATAGTATGTGTTGATAGTTCGACTGATTGCGAATTGAGGCAAGATATTGATGATATCATGTCCAGCTAGCCGTTAACTAGTCGCACAGACAGGACAAGGATAAAGAAAAGAAACGATCTTCAGTCCCATTGAGAATATGACATGACTCTATCTTATCAGCCCATCTAGAACAGCGGACTAGTTAGTCGAGTAGTGCGGCTTTATAAGCCAACGATACGGATGAAGTCATAGTTTCATTGATTAGGGTCACTGGTAGGTCACTTCACCAGCTGAAACTGTCAGATACTTTCTCTCTAGTTACTAGATCTTCGATCTGGTTAGGTGAGGTCATGGCACAATTCATGGGATATTCTACAAGTCTTGAGACGTTACGATAGATGGATGACCAATGAACATGTCCTTTCCCTTGTAGCTCGAGACTCGACACAAGGAACATCTCGGCAACTAGACCAAACTTCAGTGATCTTTCCAGGGGACGCCACCTGGATTCATAAACTCACTCTCAACAGGGGGACCGAATATCCAGAAACAGGATTTTTCCCAGGAACAATCAACCGCTACCTATCTCATAGAACCAGCCCTAGTAAGATGATGTCATTTCCAGAGCGTTTCAATAGTGCTTCTACTATAGCCCTGACTTGGTTTACAGTGCCAGTCACTACGACGTATGATTCAAGCCCTAATTGGAATTTGTTCCAAGGTTGTGTTAGGGTTTGGTTGATTGAGCCCTTCCTGTTTGGTTCATGATCATCTAGGGTTATTGCCATTTTAGGATATTTTCCACCAACACCAAGATATGAGTATCCCTATATTCAAGAGATCAAAAGACCAAATATACTGTTTCTATGTACATTGTGAAATGGCAAGCATAGCAGTTGGTGGCTGGCACCCGACTGACAACCAAATCACCGACGACGTTGATATAGCATACATACCAGAGAGTGGCTGTCATGTCCATAACATGTGTACAGTGCAGCGCAGAATACATCCTGTATGCACTATGTATGTAAGTACTATGCTATGCACTGCAGACGCCCTCGAGGCAAAAATCCCCATGTAAAGCAGCAAGCAGCAGGAGCAACAGTAAAGAAACCGTCCGACTCGTCTCTACCCTAGCAACAACCAAGGGCGGCCCATCAGACCCATCAGACAACGAGAAGACTGGCCGACAGTCCCAATAACAGCAGCAAGGGGATGCCAGCCGCATCGGAGAATCTTATCTATTGGCACGATGTAGATTGAGTCGAACCTGTGGGTCCGATGTGCATGACTCGGAAAGTAATGCACTCCAGGAAAAGAATAGCCCTATCTAGGAGATTTTTATTCTTGATTGAACCCCAGGTTTTGCGGATCCCTTGATAAGCTAATACTGCTATATGTAGATCGAGGGTTTGTGTCGGCGGAAACGTTCCGAGGTTGATCTGGTCGGATGAGGAGGGTTGATTTGGAGTAAGGGATTGTGATTTACTGGCTTTTTGTTTGGATGCGGCTACTGGAGTAGCTATGTTTGATGTTCTATGTTTATACAAAGCAAGAAGGTAAGATGAAAGCTGGCAAGTCGTGAAACAAACAAAGATGTCTCCAGGCCCAAGACAAGCAGAGATAGAAGGTTGCATTGCACCCTTCTTTATGGTCTATTTATCGTGGTGGAAAACAAAGAAGCGTACATGTATTCTCATCAATGAACTTTCGCCAGTAGTAAACGACAATAACACAGAGACTCGTGGAGGTACTGCAGACGCAAGTAAGCACGGTAGTCCGCAGATGCACGAAACAAGGGATACGATCTCGCCGGTGGCTGGTGATCGAGCCTATATAACATGTCTAGTATAGAGAAAGTCAATCACTGATCATTTTTATTGAGCATTATAGCGAAAATATACAACTGAAAGACATTCGAAGAATTCGAGGCGCAGCCATCAAATAATTTGGTTTAGTTTCAGCGCTGATTAGCCCTAATTCCGTCACCAACAACGACAACCCACATCATCAATTGACAACCTGAAGATAAAGCCAAGATACTCTATGAGATTCAAGTTTTTACTGTTCTATTTCTCTCTGCATTGATAACTATTAACAAGTGATAAACCACTTACTCAAGCAACAAACTAGATATATAGCGTTGAGCTCTAATCATTCCGGAAATGGTAATCAATCAACTCCCTTCCTCGATCTGCAATGCTCAAAGTACTATGTCTTTTGATTTTTATATCTCTGATCCAGTAATCTATCCTAATGAAATATCAACATTGAATGCCGTTATCATTGAGTTGGCACAATTGAAAAGGACACGACCTGGTTTATGCAAGTCATTTTCTAGGCATCCCTCTGAACTACTGTATTGTCCTCCGAAGTCAAGCGTCGATATTACATATGCAATGTAAGGTGGTGCATTGTAGAGTATAGTTAAGACCGCTCCTTGCGTAATGGCTGTTATCGAACCAAGAATATTCGATTCAAATGTACATGTTCAACAGCACCGATCACAGTACCAACTTTCTCGAGAATTCGACTACACGACCAGCCTCCCTTGAGCGGACGTGATGATTTGGTTTGAGAGGTTGAGGTACCCCATTTCCCAAAGTAGGCTTCATGACCAGGTCCCGGTGCTTATCAATAAGTCACCATGATATTGAAAAAGCTGAGATTGGGGAGTCATTAGGATTCAGCCTCAGAGGACCTCCTCCCTGATCCAGCACTAGTAGCAGTTATTGAGAGAATAATTCTCATATCACATGAAATAGGGCAATATCTAAAAACCGGGAACTTATATATAGGTAGTATTAGTGCAAATACGTGAGCTGAGTTCTAAGCAAGCAACCTTGGAAGACACATGTGCATCCTCAGCCCGGCTCTTTCCAAAGGATGCCACCAGTGGTAATCGTTGTACGATGTCCTCAGAAGTATATGGAATACACGGGCACCAGCCTAGCCAACTGGGTTTTATCAAGGATGAGTGCAATGCCATGAATGCCAAGTGTGGTTGGTGTCGACAAGGGTATTAAGGCCCATGCTAACCCATTATCTAGGTATATAGTCTTGCACCTTTTCTCACCAGTGTACTGCTTGCCTGTCCGACACCTTTGCTCAAACGCATAGATCTACTCTCAAGATCAAATAACTGTATATTCTCACAATTCACTCAGACAAAGTATGCAATTCGTGTTACTTGAAACAAGTTAGTCCCGGATCTCAACAATCTTAGGTAGAATATGATCGCACATGCAGCGGACTATGTTTTATCCCCCGTGTACCAGGGGAGCATCCCCCATGGTCACTATACGTAGGTTTCTTCCCAATTACAAGGGTATCCGTGTGAACTTTCGTAAATTTATGTTATAATCTATATATTAATTATTTTCTGTAGCCATCAACACAACTGATAGTCTAAAGAGGTAATGGATCTCCTTCGGCAATGCGTTTACCCTAGCTTCCCCAGTCAGAATGCACTTCGTATCGATCAAGCCTCAACGTCCAGAATGGTCCGTTGTGGCGTAAAAGGCTGCCTCTCTGGCCTCCTCGAAGAACAATCGGTCAATGGGAGTCTCCGTCCACAGTACATCCTGCTCAATTGCCTGGTATGTCATGAAATCCGAAAAGCACCCGTGGACCATCCGGCTTTTTTTGCCATTTGGACCAACTTTGTTGTTGTTGGCTTTGACGGCAAAACATGTCCAGTATGAAGCCCTTGTTTCCATGGGTCTCTCTCACATCTGAGTGGTTATTGAGACTATGAATTAATGGCTCCAATAGAGACTAAAGCGGTATACTGCGATCAGATCGCAGCAATTCGTCCTGGATGGTGTTAACGATCACAGCGGGCGGCGCATATGATCCTCTCGAGATAAGAATTTGATCTAGTGAGGCGCACTTGATGATGGCTTCCCCAGATCCGGATTTATGAAGATGCTCTAGGGCTTCCTTTAACACACCGTCATCATCGTGACCAATAATAAACACTGTTTGTGCTCCCCGGCCGTTTACCAAACAGTAAACTGCAGACCGGCACACCTCCAATCAGGACAGCGCCCTTTTTTCGAATTTCTGTACCAGCTGTAGGACTCTGGACCAGGATCGCTCGTTGCTGCCAATCCAATCTGTATTGTACCAACCAGAATCTTCTTGATGGCCTGTTGTTGTACATAGAGTGTGTCCACGTTGCCAATGATCTAGGCAGCATCGGACAAATCATCGTCCAATTTCATTGCCGCCACCTTGTTTGGCAAGGTTACCCTTAAAGTCGGACACAATTATGACATTTTCAAGGTCGTGCAGGTGCGACGACTCAATGACCCGGGATTGCCAGGCTAGCCCCACGCGACGGAGTACCGCTGTATCAAAGTATGGCGAGAGTGATTGCGATACAGGGTTCCCAAAGAGAACTTGGGATATACTGTCCCTTTACTGGTCGTTGAAGCCGAAGTCATGATTGTAATTGTACTTTGTGTCACAAGTCCTTCGTTCTGTCTCGGTACTCTTTGTCCCACATCTTATGCTTCAATTGCCGCTGGAACTATGGTTGGTACGTTCAATAGCCACTTTTCGGATCAGCGTTAAAGTTTTCAGTGGAAAATTCTTCGGAACTTCTAAAGCTTCTTCACATAATGTTATTGGCTAGCTCCAGGTCGTATTCGAAGATAGTTCTCCCAGACCCTCTTCTCCGCTTAAGGCTTTATCCACAAATATCCAGCATAGCATGCATTTCCGCGGGATGAAGAGTACGTGAGTGGCTAACCCCAGATTTTCTCCATCCAACCAAAGTTAGCTCATGTCGATCCAGTCACCGTATCAAAATAACTCCGGATTCCAAGCAAACAAAGTTTTTATTAATCTCGTTTCTTTGCTTAAGCGCTTAAGGGATTCCCCGACATGCGGACCTCGCTTCGGAGGCCAGAAGTGACCGGACCCCAGATTTCTCCCTTTTTTTTTAAGTTGACACCCTGTTTCAAATCAAGTCCCCGGCCTGACCAACCCCAGGTTCGAAACGAAATAGCTTTTCCAATCTCGATCCTTCGCTTAAGGTCTTCTCCGAACTGCAGCCACGTTTCCGGGGTAAGAATTGGCGGGGTTCACCCAGATGATCTTTTCTTTCATTTCGACTTCTCATTTAAGTTGCCACGGGGAACTCCCAGCTCAGACACATTTTGACCAACCACCTTAGAAACAACCGACTCAACTCAACATGGCGGACGAAACAAGAAAGACAGATGTTGAAGAGGTCGCTGGCCACGCTGAATACCCACGCATCGAAGATACCGATCTGAAAGGCCAGCTGGATGTTGGTGCTCAGGCTCTCGCTGGCCAGGACCTCACGTACACGAAAGATGGTAGGTCATATCAAGTTTTCTTGTCTAATAACGGCCTGCTGCTAATCTGGACTATGAACTTTTGTATAGAGGCTCGCAAGCTCCTTCGCAAAATTGACTGGCATATCATGCCACTTGCCGCCTGGGCTTGTGGTCTACAATTCGTCGACAAGTCCGGGCTTGGTGCAGCTGCCACTTATGGACTGCAAAAAGATTTGGGTCTCACGGGCAACGAGTATTCTTGGTGTGTCTCGGTAAGTCGTTGTGATTCTATTAGCAGGCTTTCGCTTCGATTATACATTTCACGTCCTGATGAACGCTGTGCTTACAATTGGCTAGATTTTTTACTTTGGTTACATTGCTGGCACATTATTTGTCGGGCGCGCTATGCAAAGATTCCATGCTGGCAAGTACATCGGCCTCAACTTTTTTGTTTGGGGTTGCACTCTCCTTGGGTGTATGGCAGCGAAGAACTATTCGACTTTGCTTGCGTTACGATTTCTTCTTGGGTATGTGATCGTAATTTCATGCGAACCAGACGCTTGCGCTGACAAGACAATGATAGCATATTTGAGTCTTGCGTCGTCCCCGGTCTCAGTTTGATGTAAGCTTTCGAACAGCCCGATTCTAATCTTGATAAGGAGGTCTTACTCATACCTATAGTACTGGAATGTGGTATACTCAGGTAGAAAAGCCGTTGCGCTTTGGATTGTGGACCGTGACGAACGGCGCGATGCCTGTCCCATTCCTGGTGATATATTATGGTCTTGGCCATGTCACGACAGGCCCTGTTGTGCGTACTATTCCTTCTATTAAGATACCGAGAAATCAACTAACCTTTCATGTTCAGCAATCGTGGCATCTCATTTTCCTGCTCATTGGATTACTCAGCTGTGTTACCGGGATCGTTCTTGTAGGATCATGCCAATCCACATTTTCGGCGAAATCAATGGAACACTAACTTGGAGAGTAGTGGTTCTTCCTCCCTGACTCCCCCATAAGTGTCTCGTGGCTTAATGATAGGGAAAAGGCAATTGCTGTCAAGCGTGTTTCAGACGATCAACTGGGCGTCAAAAATGGTATGTGGCAACTTTTCAGAAAATTTATTTTAGAGCTAATCATTAATATATCCGAATAGAGACCTTCAAGTGGAAACATGTAAAAGATGCTGTGACCGATTATCGTTGTTGGTTGATGGTGCTTCAGATGTTCTTCAGTCAAGCTGCTGGAAGTGTAACAACGAACTTTTTGGGTATCATTATCAAGGTCAGTCTTCACCATCACTATCACATATTACTTGTTTCTAAAATGATATTTTTCAGGGCTTCGGATATACTGCACTGAAAGCTCAGCTATTCACTGCACCTAACTACGCCGTTCAAGCCGTCATGCAAATGATCGTTTCCGGTCTACCGACTTTTGTCCCGGCCCTCCGTAACTGGAAACAGCCTCTCGCATGCCTATCCAGCTGCGTCGCTGTTGCCGGTGTCGCCATACTTTACATCACCCCACCATTGGCGGAGTACGGACACCGTCGACTTGCCGGCTGTATTATGATCTCCTTCTCGGGCGTGAACTATACTGTTATCATGTCTGTTATCTCCTCAAATGTGGGCGGTTTCACTAAGAAACAGGTCGTCACGTCAACGGCATTTTTCTTGTACTGCGTTATAAACATCATCACACCGCAGACTTTCCAGGGCTCCGAAGCACCTTATTACCACACCGGTCTAGGATTTGTACTTGCGTATGTAACCCAATTATCTCAATCGTCAAATACAAACACTAATCATAATGTCTAACAGCTTCCTTTCACTCTACGTCGCCACAAGCATGTCAACCTGGCTCCTCATGGGCGTCGAAAACAAACGCCGAGAAAAGAAAGCGCTCACTGATGCTAACTATGCAACCGGAGACTCAAACCTCGATATCCTCTCTGGCCTTCGGGACGAGACAGATGTGGAGAACAAGCACTTTCGCTATTCTGGTTAACATACTGTACGGCATTCATGATTGCAACCCGGTTGCATCGTCTCGGCTGTCTTTCGGTAGCAGACATGGCGATTTGTTTTGTGTTCTCACTTTCTGATGGTCTCTTATGCTTGTTACTGACAAAAATCTTATGCCCATGTATTTACAAATGCGTAGCATGAGCATTTAAATTGAGACATCTGGAGAGAGCTCTTGAAAGTATAACCCTAGCCTTATACACATTTAGCAGCACCCTGAAGGTGATTCGCAATCCTAATTCCGTAATAAGTACCATATATTACTCTATTAAATGTATCCTACTTGACTTTTTCGCTCGAAAACTCACGCAAATGATAACAATGCGTACAAGTCAGTGACCGCTTGAGCTCACGTGACATGTCGTGCCCTCCGACGGAGGAAGTGAGTAGGTAAGAAATCTAATTAACAATAAGCAAATATTAATTATTTAAATGAACTCAAATATAAAAATGGGACCGAAATCGTTAGTAGTATATGGTTGGTTTAGCCAATTACAATAAGCCATAATTAGATGCCTTTCTGTGTGCGGGGTCCGGGCCATGTATCGGTCAATTTATCCGGGCTTTTTTGCAGTGTACTTTAAGGAACTTTCCTCAAGCATCCTTGTCTCATCAAACAATTTTAGTGAGTAGAAATAAGAGAAAGAAACAGCCTATCTGATTCACGATGTCGAATGACGGTGCGGAATCTGTTCCCAAGATCCTCATCTTCACCCGCACCCTTGGTTACCGCCATGACTCTATTCCCATCGCATGTAGGTCTCACCTTTGATTTTAAGGTTCGGAGGCGAACTACTACAAACTAATATCTGATTTCAATATCAGCCAGCGTCCTTGCCGAGTGGGGGACAGAAACAGGCTTATGGGATTCAGTTCATACTGAAGAGTAGAACCTCATAACAATAAGCCTTTTGACATCGATGAATGCTCATCCAGTGTACTACTTCACAGCCCATCTATATTCACCGATGAGAGCTTATCCCAATTTCAGGCACTCATCTGGATTTCTACGTAAGGCCTCGATGAAAGATAAGATGCCGCGCCGAAAAAGAGAAATGCTTATATGTACTATGACATCTAGCACGGGCGAAGTCATCAGTGGAAGTCAGATTACGGCTTTCAGGAGATGGCTCCAGAATGGTGGTCATTTTGCCTCGATGTACGTATATCGACACTGAGTCGAATACTTCTTTGGCTAATAGGAAAGCAAGTCACGCCGCCACCAATGCTTTGACGACCGAGTCCTTCTATGGCAATCTTACCGGCGCATTCTTTTCTGGTCATCCTGAGGTACGAAAAAGATTGAGGCTACCGACTGTGTGTTGAATGTTTCTAAACGAGGGCGTACCTCTAGATCCAGAGTGCGACCTATCAGGTCTCCAATCCGACACATCCTGCAGTGTCTACGCTACCGTAAGTTGCAAAATAATTGACGTTCTTTAGCATTTCTGACTTATTCCTTACTTTCTAGTCCGACATGGGAGCATTACGACGAGATATGTAGGTCATGAGATCCTTGCTATAAGAAAATAAGATAGGAGAAATACTAACATGAGCACCATTAGATCAATACCATCAAGACCCGCGCGAGAACAACATCATTGTGCGTGATATCTTCAGAATGCACTTTTTGACACAACGTTTCCTAACTTTCTACTATCATTCTAAAGCTACTGCTATCCGCAATCCAATCTAGTTATAGCGCGACTGCAACCTCTGGCGGTGTTGTCTCCCCAATACAACTCACCCCAGGAGGCCCTCCTCAGCCAATTGCTTGGTTCCGCGACGCCGGCCACCAGCTAGCCCCGGATCTGATACACAATGGCCGATTGTTCCAGACTGGGTTAGGCCATGCAAAAGAGACGTAAGTTTATCAGTCATGCCGGCTTGGCCCATAGTTTTGTATACTTGGCTAAAATTGGAGGGGGGCAGATGGCTTTATGATACACTTTTTCGTGATCATATCTACGGAGGGATTCAGTGGCTCCTTGGACTGTAAGCGAGAGATCTTAACTTACCACCATCTTCAAGCTGACTGTGATCTATGCAGTAATGTGACTAACAGCGCGCCGGGCGTCACTACTGGTATTTAAATTTTTGTTGCTTTTACCGGCCCCAGCTAATTGACAAGTTCTGTTTCAATGTTGTGCCATTATATTAGATCCCATAAAGTAGGTTATATGTGTCCAACCGACATAAATAAGAGGCGAATACATGGAGCAAAATATTTGGTTCCTACATGTAACTTTATTGAAGTTAATTAAATCGAGGACGTTGATTCGGCCAATCGAGGGAATAGGGCGTGGGCATTTCCAAAGTTGACCATGTCTCTCTTTTCCTTATCCAACGGATACTTTTCGAAGTCGCCTAAAAATCCAGGATAAGCTGGAGGCGGTGCATATGGGAAATCGCTCTAGAATGGCAGGAAGAATGAATTAAAAAAGGGTCCAAAAGCTTCTAAACAGGCGGATCGAGGGAAGTACGATACTTACACCAAATAGAATATGATCATGAGGAACCAGTTTCAATAATATATCTAACACTTGAGGAGACGCCGACAGCGCTAGGTCGTAGTGAAAGCTGCGAAAAGAAGCCATGGCTTGATCATGGTTGGTACCCATGGCAGCAGTGGCCGCGAAATTTGGTGTTGCTCGCAAAGGGGTTGCCAGTCTGCTGATGAGATACGGCAGTGAGCCACCAGCATGCGACAAAATCACCTTGCAGTCTGGAAACTTCCGCCGAGTGCCCATCAGAATCATATCCATCGCCGTCCGCGTTGTCTCATGAGGATAGTCAATGACCGGCTGAGGCAGCTTCTCATTGACCTTGTTAGTATCTACTGGATGAGTTGGGTGCACAAACACAACGCATTTGCGACGATTGAGCTCTGCCCAGATAGGCTCAATGTCTGCATGACCCAGGTAGTTATTCCCGATGCCATAACGAGTAAAGAGTGTGACACCATCCGCATGAAGGACGTCTAGGGCATATCGAATCTCGGCCAGGGCGGCATCTGTGTCTAGCAGACTCGGTAAAGATGCAAAGAAGCCGAATTTTTGCGGATTCTTGTCGCGAAGTTCGGCGCCCGATTCGTTTAGCTTCCGCGCCAGTGCATACGAAGCCTGGCCTTCCAGGATACATGCCCCTGGGGCTGTCACAGATAGAATAGCTGTCTGTATACCCATATGCTTCATGAGCAACTCGGACCGCAGCGGTGTCCAAGGCGGAGTTGGCCAGCCACTGGGGTCACCTAATTCATTAGACACGACTAATTATGGCGTTGACAAGAAGCAATAGAAGTACCTCCGGCATCCTCAACAGCTATGACCCGTTAGCTTCACACTACTATTCGTTTTATCGATGCATTCTATGCAATCAGGAATAGGGTTCGGTAGAATTAGATACCCTTTGCATAGAACGATGGTACATAATGATGGTGTGTGTCCACCTTATTGATCGCAACTCCGGAAGGCCAACCCAATGTCTTCTCCAACAGGAAATCGGTGACGTGGTCGACCATGTTGGAGAAATTTCCCCGAACACGAAGATAAGAAACACAGGCGACAAAGCTCACAAGTATCGTCAACTGGTAGATCATTACTATCGTAATACTTCCTTTTGCACATTGTTCTCCGCTGTATCGAGACAACATATTCGTAGTTATAGTCGTAGAAAATGATGATAGGGTGATTACGTATGTTAGCTCGGACTGTTCCGATCTGTATCATCGGAATCGGCCCGGCGCCGATACTGTATGATACCGTTCTGTACAACCATGAACCGTCAGTCCGTAACCCTATATAAAAAAACAATATTCGAAGATTATGTTGAGATTGGCTTATTTCTGGCCTGTAAATAGATGACTAGACTAAGCACTAGCCGTATTTCTTCTAAATCAACGCTTAGGCAGAGAGTTGCTTTAACTAATACATTATGGAACAACTACGGATTTATTACGTATTGTAAAGCATATACGTACCGTAAACCTATTACATTTACAGAGGCACGATGAGAAAAGCCGAGGTTAGTTAAGTCCGACTTTGAACTACATCCAACAATCATCTATGTGACTGTACGCTTTCCAGCTTCAAGAGCGTGCGTTGCCAGCAGCAACAAGAACAATAGCAGCAATATGGTGTCTCCAGCTCCTCACCAGAGCCTTCACAGGGCTGAAAGAAGGAGCCGGCCTCGTCGCAAGGTGCCATTGGCATGCGATCCGTGTCGCGAGCGCAAGTCGCGTTGCGATGGCAAGATGCCCATATGCGCGGCTTGCGAACGGCGTTCATTGCCCTTAGAGCAATGTGTCTATTCATCTGATAATGCTCGCTCGGAAAGTAACGCGGCGTACGTGTATATCTCGTTATAACTTCGATGGTTTGTAACGTAAAATGTTGATGAGCAACCGGTCACAGCTATATTCAAAGTCTTCACGCTCGCATTCGACATTTGGAGGGAGTTTGTCTTGCTGCCAATATTGCACCGTACTCCTCAGACTCAGGGTTACCAGCCGATGGTATTTCTGCACAAGATTTGCCAACGGGAAATGAGTCGACCGTTGTTGATAATGTCACAGGTGAGAAATCGGGCTTGAAAATTGTCTTGCCTCGTTTTACCCCCCAGACTCACAAAATTTGTCGACTAGCTCTCCCAAGCAACTTTAGAGACAACGTCCGCGAGACTTTGACCCCGCTAGCCCCTCGTGATTTCTCAATTGATAATCTGGCCAGTCCTCAGGCGAATGCACAAAACGGTACCAACGGACAAACCCCATATGTGATTGACTCTGAGCGGGACCGTAGACAGCCATCATCGCTCTTTGAGCTCACAAGTAACATCACTGCTATGGGTGCCATTTCAGCTCCGGAAGATGATGAAAGGGCTCGCTCTCCCGACGCTGAATATTATGGAAGTTCGTCAACCGTTGAGTTCATGCGCCTAGCCCGCAAGTCTATCAAGCAACATCGTACTGCAGAAATTGATAGGCATGCAAATCGGCCTCATCCCGAGTTGGACACGTCGGCAATCATCCGCGAGGCTTGCACACCATCTACACGATTTGCATTCGAAGATACTCCACTTCCCCCCAGAGCACTGGCTGACCATCTCTTGGAATGCTTCTGGGACCATGTTTTCTGTTTGTACCCATTCTTCCATCGCCCTAGTTTTCAGGATGCCTACGAGAATCTTTGGGTGCCTCACAGACAGCCTCACCGCAAGCTTACAAGATCAGACATCGGTCTCGGCAGTATCTGGGCTTCTGACCTCCAGTCCCCGGTTTTTCAAAGCTCGTTGAACATCATATTCGCTTTAGGCTGTCATTTTGCAGACGTTTCCGAGACGCAACGACAGGCATTATCTCACACCTTTTTTCTTCGCGGTAAAACTCACATAGGCTTAGACCTACTCGATGTTAATTCAATTGGTGTTGTACAGTCCCTTCTATTTACTACACTTTATCTTCAAAGTACGCCATATCCCAACCGATGTTGGATTTCGATAGGAGTGGCATGTCGACTCGCGCAAGGGCTAGGCCTGCACCAGGCTATCGGGAGTATCACCAAGGATCCACTGGAACTTGAAATACGCCGATGCACATGGTATGGATGTGTTACAATGGACATGTAGGGTTTCCTTCAAATTTTCTTGAAAAGCTATACCCCATTAACAGATTTCTTCTCTTATATAGGACAGTCAGCATGACCCATGGTCGGCCCTGTATGACTGCACACCTGCCCGGGGTGCCGCTACCTGAAATCCCATTGGAGCAAACAGAAGGACATGAGATGTATGCTTCAATCATGACGTTCTACGTTGCGAATATCAAACTTCATCGAGTTCTGGATGAGATTCTTTCTGAGGTTTACGACACGTGGCGAGATCCACTAAGTGAAACCATAATTTCGGATGAAGGTCGGAAACAATGTAGTCTGGATGTCATCATAAGGCTTGAAGAAAAGCTCTCTCTTTATGAAACACAACTCCCATCTTTTTTAAATTGGAAGTCACCAGTTCAGCCAGACAATGAAAGTTCTTTGACGCAGATGGCGGAACGCCAGCGGAATGTTCTACATGCTAGGTATTTATGCTCTCTCCTCCTCCTGTGCTTTCGGCTCTTATATCAATCATATGACTAGATATCTCTATTTTTGTCTCCTGCTCTACCGACCTATTTTTACGCAACTATGTTCGGGTCAACTTGACGATTTTCGGTCAAAGACCACAGAAAGCAGCTCCGTCAGTCATCGGCCCTCTGGCTTGACCAATAGCCTTCTGTATTCATCTGTTACAGTGAAATGTGCAGCTGAATGTACGAATGTTGCGATCAATTTGATTGCGCTCATCTTTGATACCTACCAAAGCCAAGTTGCAGACGCATGGTGGTACAATGGATTTTGTAAGTATCTGCCACTTTTGGATACCGAATGGTTTTTACGTTACGGAAAAACGAATAAAATACTAATATGTGAATTATACAACCACAGATGTATCTACTGCTGGATTGGTTGTGATGATGTCTCTCTCCTGTCGGCCAATCATGTCAGAAGTTGATGAACATAAGATAGAGGAGGCTTGGAAAAGGTGCAATGATATCCTCAGCTACATGACCACCTTTAGTTCATCTGCCTGCAACACTCTCAATTTCCTGCAGGCTTTATATGCCCAGTCCACATCTAACCACCGAAGAGCCAAGGACACATCAACTCATCAAGGACCTGATCGTGCCTACCATTCAGAACCATCAGATACCGCACAAGGGACGGATAATATTGACAACCTTGCCTCCATCAGTGAGAACGCAATGCCCCATAGCGATATGGCTATGATGGGCATGAACGATCTTGACGATGTGGGGTTTCTCGGAACATCGGATTTCGTTGATTTTTCGAGGTGGTTTTCAGATACTGTCGGAATGCCGGAGTTTGAGAATATTTTGCCATAGTAATGCCGACAATATGCCACTGGTCACGAGCATTTACGAGCGTTGATATTGGATATTTCCCAGTTAGAAGATTGCGCAAGCATGAATCGGAGCATACAATCACACTTACATACCGCTTATTAAAATATAATTTCTACATATCGTATTTTCTCATTTGATAAAGGCCATTCAAAAGATTGTGGTGGAGATAATGCCTAACTGATATCGAATCGGCCTAGTTACCTTAGTTTCTAATACATATGACGTAGCTAAGATATCGTCATTGCAGTACCTGGTCAATATGATCATATCTGACAACCTGGAACTTATGATAACTAGGTTAAAAGTATGACTCCTATTCTGCCCACCGGAATATCTCCGGCCAACTATCCGTAGTAAATCTAACGTCCGGGATCGTCCGGGATCGTCCGGGCTTTATTTTGTAAAGGGATAATGGTAAATGCTAAGGTGAAGATAATGATCAAAATGAGCTTAGGTCGAGAGAATCCAGATATTTAGAATTTGTCTTGATTTGTAAATAAGTTTGATGGGGAGATTCCTAGAACAAAACTCCACAGCCGGCGTACTCTTTCTGTCACGGTGGAGATCGATCTAATACAGCCAGCAAGATGTCGTCTGCCATAGATTTTATCTTAATAGCGCGTCAGACATTTCGCGGTGCGATTGTTGCTTACCCCTATTATGCTATCTCAATTCTATCCCTTGGTGGATTGTTGTTTCTTTTGCGCTTGCTACGAGAAGCAGTGCTAAAACCGCCACACAGGAGAAGAAGAAAAGACGGCAGTCGATATCTTCTTCCACCCGGTCCCTCTGGTATTCCAATACTCGGTAATCTGTTACAGTTAAAAGAAGCTCGACATGATATTGATCATACATTTGTGAGTTTACCGTATGATTGACCAAACGTATATCTCTAGGCTAACACAAGGGAACGAAATAATGCAGCAATTGGGATTAAGGAACTATGGTGAGATGGCTACCATGCATCTTGGCTCAAAAACATGGGTTTTTCTCAATACACATCGTGTCACGCAAGAAATCATTGCCAAAAGAGGTAGTATAACCAATGGTCGATCCGAATATCCCATTGCAAGTGGTATCGTCAGTCGAGACGGTCGATCACTGGTTCTTCCTCCGGCAAAATGGGCCGAAAAGCGACGGGTCATGCATCACTTGCTGAACGGTTCAGCCTTGAAGAAGTATGGAGAGTTTCAAGAGATGGAAAGCAGTCAAATGTTGGCCGAGTACCTCTTTAAGCCGCAAGACTGGTACCGCAATCACTATCGCTATGCCAACTCGGTTGTCCACCGCATCGCTCTCGGAGAAAGATTTGTCATGTCGGCACAAAATCTGGTAAATACGCAAAGACTGGTAGCCGAGTTTACTGGTAGCATTGGGGCAAGCATAATCGATTGGTTTCCGGCTCTGGCCAAACTTCCCAAGTTCTTGCAGCCATGGCGGCCTTATTGGGAAAAGATTGGACAATTTCATTATGATGTCTATCGTACTTGGTGGGACCCAGTCAAGAAGCATATTGATGGAGGTACTGCACCACCATCTTTTGCGCGAGATGGCCTTCTTAGCCCTGATGCCAAGTTCTCCGGTGATGAACAAGAAGCCATGTACGTAACCTTGCAGCTGATTGAAGCCGGGAGCGATACTACACGAGAAGTTTTGAATTGTTTTGTCATGGCTACACTGTGTTATCCTCATAAGTTTCAGAAACTTCGAAATGAGATCGACAAAGTCTGTGGTAACAACGCAGAGCGTCTTCCTGTGCTAACAGACATTGAGAACATCCCATATGTGCATGCCTTTGCTAAGGAACTTTTACGATGGCGGCCCATTTTCATCTCGACACCCGATCATATGCTTACTGAGGATCTGGAATTTGAGGGCTATACATTTCCTGCAGGCACTTGCTTTGTTATCAACGAGATTGCAGTAGGTTATGAATGCGAGTCACCCACCGAGTTTATACCGGAACGATGGCTGGACGGAACTGAGACTGACATCACACATGGTTTATGGCAATTTGGCGGTGGTAGAAGAATTTGTGTGGGCTACAAGCTCGCCCAACGAAGTCTTTTCTTAAATATCGCGCGTCTGGCGTACTGCTTTGACTACCAGGCGGTACGACTTTCTTATTTCCCTCCAAATTGTATATTTCAGCTTAATAATTACTGACAAACCTGCCCGTGTGTCTACAGACTGGTCCTTACGATAGCCGACATATGAATTACGAGAGTACCATTGAACCTTTTCCGGTTCTACCGACGGTCAGAAGTGAGGCTCATCGAGAGTTGATCATACGCGAAGCAAAGACAGCAGACGTGTATGAGGAAGCGAAGCTAGAATATGAGTAGGTCCCGACTTGGAGGCTCGAATATTAGGGTGAGACTTGTTTCCTGGGTCATGATGGAGAGGAGATATGTTAAAATGGCTTGTCCATGCCCAAAATTCCTTTATAATTGCTGTATTACGCGGTGGCTTCCTACGCTCGACAATTCATGTTCAATGTCCTCCATAGCATTATGGGTGTTTTTTCGTCGATTTTGCTGTTATATTTGATCAACTTCAGAAGATAAAATCCCACTTTAAAGTATGTTACGTATAAGTAGGCGCTTATATCCATACATACATGGGATGAAGGGTATAGACTTCGAGCTTCACTCTAGTCTTCAGTGCTTGAATATGGTAATTGGATTGTTGCTCTGGATCTATGGGATAAAATTAAGGGGAATCTGCCAAACTATCATTAATTATTCACACACCGGGTCCATTCCGAACATGTCGGTGTGCTAGACAACGCCCAATTACCTAAGTGATGTGAACAACCGAGGTGAGAATGCATGTTGTTACATGATCCACGATATAACACTTAATTGTATTTGTTTCAGGCGGTTGATTATTTGATTTCCATTACACAAAATACTCCATCTAGCTCATTGCATATTAGAGTCAACAACCAAGGTGCTCGGATCATGCCACGCACAAATAAACATCTTCTGCCGCGGGAAGGTCTATACATAGACCCAATCACAGAGTTAGCACGCAAGACCATCTTTCATCCGGCGTTGAATGTTCTGATCGTAGTCTTGACGAAACTTTACTCCGAAGTGAGATCCACGCTTTGGGGCAAGGCGGCTACTTATGGAAGCATCATAGGGCTTGTGCTGTGGATTAATGACTTCCTTAGCAATGGGAGTCACAACAACTGGGTTACTGATAGAGATTGGGACTGGAAAAAGGAAATAGTCGTTGTGACCGGAGGCAGTGGTGGCATTGGGGGTAGCGTCGTTCAGCAACTCGCAGCAGACGGTGTTCGTGTAGTTGTGATCGATATCATCAGTCCTACATACAGCATAGGTACGTTTAAATTTCCATATTCTTTTGATTCTCAATCAATAACAAGAAGCAAAGCTGACCTATTAGATAATCTCCCCGTCACGTACTATCGATGCGATTTGTCTGATTCTTCTGAGATTGAGAGGATATGCAACCAGATACGTAGCGAAATTGGACATCCAACAGTCCTCGGTAGCTATACGTCCTCTTCCTTGATACTTTGCAAATGAAGCTGATTTTTGGATTCACATTTGAAGTCAATAATGCCGGACTGTCTCGAGGTCGAAGTGTTGCTGAAGGATCATATCACGACAATGAAATCACATTGAAAACAAATCTAATCGCCCCTTTCCTTTTGACGAAAGAGTTTCTTCCACGTATGATACAACATAATCATGGGCATATTTTCAACATTTCCTCTATGAGTTCCTATATGGTTCCAGCCAAGCTGGCTGATTATGGTGCTTCCAAAGCGGGATTGATTGTTTTGCATGAGGTTCGATTCTTTTTACTTCCTTTATTTGGCTGCAGTCTTTATGGACTCTTCTCGCCCTTCTCCGAAATATATTAATATTTAATCTAGGCCCTCAGTCTAGAGTTGAAGTACCATCATAAGGCGCCTAGGGTTCGTACTTCCCTAGCTGTCTTGAGCTTCACCAAGACACCCCTTTTCCGAGGCGAAACAAACCAGTCCCATTTTTTCTTCCCCCTTTTGCATGTTGAGACGGTGGCAGATGAGATTGTCGATACGTTGTATAGTGGATATGGTAGGACGATTTTCCTTCCTCGGATTTTTAGGTACATGGCAGGCTTGGTAAGAGGAACCCATTGTTGTTTCCTAACTTCGTTTAGAACCCTTGGGACTAATGTCTATTTAGCGAGGCGCCCCCGAGTGGCTGCAGATTCTCATGCGTTCCCAGTCTCAGTCACTAAAGGTAGATTTCAAAGGAAGACAGAAAGTCGACCCAGCCACAGGAAAGCTCTTGACTTCTGATGATTGAGTTGGTATGAGCCAGGTCTACGGATGATGGATTTGAGTAGTACTTTCAAGTTCTCTGCTTTGCTCCATCACACTTCGCTGGTAAATAGTTATGGGGTACCTAGTAGCCGTATAAAGTATGAACAAAAAACTCGAAACTGAGTGGATTTCCATATAAAAATTCAAAAGTCTATTGAGTCTTATCAAGGTAAAAATTTTTCGGTTTAGGTTAGTTACCCAGGCAGCATATCATAATGTTTGTTTATTTTCAACAGTCCTAGTATATTTACTCAAACTAGTCAGATACATGTAGCACTGAGTGGACATCTGGAAAGTGTACGTATACCTAGGTAGATCTATTAGGCATTTTTAATTAATACCAGGAAAACCTATACACAAATCCGAGTAATTTTAAATAAGAACCAAGAACTGAGAAACCAGAAGATAATTCCTTCTCTCTTCCTTTGCTATTAAAATTTCAGGAACTTGAGAAGAGCACTCGGATTGAGTTGATGCTCCTTAAGAAGCAAGCCTGCAGTGATACCAATGACAATCAACAACAATAATCTGCTGCTAGCATCTCTTGAGGATGGCTTACGAGCCTTCTAAACGCCCATGAGACTCTATATCAGTAAAATTGTCTTGATCTATCGGAATCAACGCACCTTGAAAGTCCAATCGGACCACACTGGAAACGTACTACGGTACCAATAGTGGAATTGGGACCATGGATAAGACATGGCGTTCCACTTCTTCTCGTTGAGGTACCACTACGAAGTATATTAGCTATCCTGCTTAACTATAGCGTGAAAAGCTAGCCATTCTTACCGATGCGCAGTCAGCGTTCCAGACACGCTCCCGCAGAGCGCCTTGAACCTTGTAGACATAGTCATCTTCTGCTTTTTGCTTGAGGTTAACTGAGGCCGCATCACCCATCAGGACAGGTTTCAAAATACGCAGAGCATAGTTGATGGAACTGTTCCGTTAATCAGCACATTTCGAGTCAGTAATTACCCTTAGACTGATGGCTTTGGATTATACTCACTTTTCAGCAGCCATCAACGCAGATGTGTGACCCGTCGCCGAGTTAGGGCCCAAGAGTATGAAGAAGTTTGGGAAGCCGTTCATAGCGGAGCAGTTATAGGCCTCAGGGCCGTCGTACCGGTCCCAGTGGTCTTGAATCGTGCCATTGGTTCCGTGGACAGTCATATAAGGAATGAAAGTATTTGTTTTGAAGCCGGTTGCCAAAACAATCACGTCGGCGGGAATAATACCTTCTGGGGTTCTCACCCCATTGGATACAATTTCTGTAATTTTGGTTTCTTTTAGTTGAAGATTTTTGCTGTTCAGAGATTTCAAGTAACCTGAATCAAATATGCGGCGCTAAACGAATTAAAACCGTCAACGACAAGGACTATGACTGCCTATCAGCGGAATCATTCTTACTTTGCAGCCGACATCAAAATCTGGAATCAGAGCCTGATGATATTTAGCAGGAGCTGTATCGCGCATATACTTCTCCGCTGCCCGTTGCCTCTTCGCTCGAAGTCTGGCAGCAGCCTTGTTCATGGGAAAGAGAAGAAATTCTTTCTCAGCAAGAAGAAAGATATGAAAGCGATGCAGCTTCATGGCAAATGGAATATAGCGAAATATCCATGTCAGGGCTTTGCGGTAAGTGAAATTGTGTGCTGGAAACACCCAATGTTTGCTCCGGATTACTTGAGTTAGGGATTTCGTTTGTTTCACTATTGCTGGCACAATCTGAGCTGCGGTGCCTGAGAGAAAATCAAAATTAGTACGGTGCTGACAAGATGATTAATGAATGTCTCATTGACGTACATCCATTCCCAACAACGACGACATTTTTTCCCCTTAGGTCGACACTATGGTCCCATCGTGCAGAATGAAACAAAGCTCCCTCGAAAGATGAGGCTCCCGGTATATCACACTGACGGGGCTCAATCAACTGGCCCGTTGCTGCAAACAATATCTGGCACTCATGTGTGGATGACTTTCCGGTATCGAGATCTAGTAGGAAAAGCAGCCAGCGGTTCGCATCGTCTCGCCATACACACTTTTTGACTTCTGTTCGGAAAGTCATTTTCTCTCGCAAGCCGTACTGCTTGACCACTTCATCCTCGTATTGCTTTATCTCTGCATGTTCTGGATAGAGCTTTGTCCAATTGGGGTTCATCGCAAAAGAGAAGCTATATAGGGCGCTTGGAACATCACAGGCGCATCCTACTGGCTGTTAATTTCTCTCGTCTGGAATGTGTTTGGGATGATTACTGTACCAGGGTATGAGTTGATATACCAAGTCCCTCCGCAGTCATTTTGACGATCAAAGAAACGGATGTCGTCAAAATTATACCATCGCTTCAAAGTTGCTCCAAGTGCGATTGCACTAAGTCCGGTGCCAACGCAAGCAACTTGACTGTACGATGGAATGCTATAAGACTCGAATGGCTTGCTATCATGATCGCTTGTCTGGACAGCCATGGTGGTTGGATTGGAGAACGGCGGCTTGATCTGGGTTATCTCTTAGGTTGTATAAATCCGACACTCGGACGCTTGATGTGTGGAGTTATATGCAGATATCAAATCTCAGGTCATCTTCATCATATCGTCAATATTGAATGTTGCCTCGCTTGCCGGGTTTCACATGTTCGTCGCTGACGGGATGCTCCGAAAGTTCATTTATGCCACCCCGGGACACTTCCGATACACGTCTGTAGATCGTTCATAATCCTGCGCAGATGAATTAACATAAAAACTCGAAAATGAAGGACCTACTCAGGTAGTATGGTACACATAGTTCCGCGGGTACCAGCTGCATTCTTATTGTCATGCCTTTCGCAGACCTAACCTTCAGTGCAAGGATCTGTTTGTCCTTTAGGATCCTTGGAATTGTGATTCCCATAGCAACGTACAATGTCATTCGAGCACTGGTGCGAGCCTGGCTGCAGCGCCTCCCTACAAAGTCAATTGTTGAAAATGCCGTCGCGCGTGCTTTCATATCCTACATCCCAGCTCACCATATCCAAACTATCCTACCATCAACCATAGACACGTATCTTCGCTGGGCTACCTCTGCTGGCGATGTACCTAGGGCCCAGATGCTTGACGATGAGAAGACCCATCTACTTTGGCTCGGACCCAAAGGAGCCGATAAGGCGATATTGTTCTTTCATGGTACATGTCTTCCAACACGACCCATGTTGCTGGATATGAAAAATTGAATCTTTCTTCTTGAGCAGGAGGAGGATATGTCATGCCTTTATCTGAGGGCCATCTTGACTGGATGAACTATACACTCCAACAATGCAACGAGGCTGGCTTGAATATTAGTGTTGCCATCCTCGAATATGGTCAGTGTCAAGTATCCTACCATGTGCAAGTAATTTTACTGATTGACAGGAACGTTTTAAGAGCTGGTCCCGAGACAGCACTACCCTGGGCAGATGATACAGGCTATCAGCGCCTTCAAAGCAGTTTTGGCTTGTGGATACACTCCCGGTGACGTTTGTAACTCCGGTGAAGCACTTCTTTCTGTGCCTAGGGCTGACGCCAAAGCACCAGATCATTATTGGCGGTGACTCGGCTGGTGGTCACTTGGCTTTATCACTTTTATCTCACCTCCATCACCCGCGGCCAGAGGATGACCTCAGCATTAACCTCGACTCTCATCTTTGCGGCTGTTTTGTGGTATCACCACTTCTTAGTCTTAACAGCCTCACAACTCGATCTTATCGTCAGCGATTCAGTGTTGACTCTCTTTCCTACAAGACAATTCGTGAATGGGGAAGTCATCTAATCGATTATTCGCCTTGGCGGGAGGAAATCAGCCAGGGTCTCGGCTGGGGAATGGCACTCGATGTCCCCGAGAGTTGGTGGCAGGATTTGAAAATTGTAGACCACATCTTAGTAACTGGTGGCCACGAGGAGCTCTTCCGAGATCATATTGCCCAGTTCATTGAAGTACTTAGACGAAAGACCTCTGTCGATTTGACCGCATATATTGCATTAGACGAGGCTCACGACGGCCCACTCATGGACTTCAGCGCACATCGTCAACCAGGAACTTCGACGAACACGGTCACGGAATGGATTATCTCAACCTTTTCCAATACCGGTACTAGTGAGGTCTAACTTCTATTACGAAACATTTCATAGTTAAATAAAACGTCCTGCTACGTTATGTACGTTTAGCACCTTGGAGGTGCAAGGATGACTCGCTCAAGTGGCTCGCTTGATAAATTCAGAAGCTCGTTCCGAAATAGGAAATCCATACTTAATTACGGTAGTTACTTAGCCCTCGATTATCATGCAGCCCGTTGATCCAGAGTGGAATCTAGGTAACGGATCTCAATACATGTACCCTTCTTTCACGATCCATATTATTCAATTGGGATTTTCCCGCTCGAATGGATGGATGTTTTCAAGGATATTTAGCGGCAGGTTCAAATGTTCGGGGACTGGATGCAAGCGGGGTCATAGGCACCAAGATGCTTTCGATGTTAAAGTAAAGTCCTTCAAGCCACCAATCATTCTGAAATATTGTACTAAATGCAGTTACTCGCTGAAAGTCTCTAAAGATATATCATGCTAATCACTCGTTTCTCTCTGAGAACCAAATAACGCCATAGACTAGCAGCCCCGCCAGGGCATCATATCACATACTTGGCCCATGCCATTCACACCTTCGTTCGAGCCTTTTACATCCGGTTTCGTGCAGTAAGAATGGCACAAGGAACAGAAAAGGGTACAAAGACCTCTAATCTTTTCCCAGCCAAGGCAGAACCATTATCCCCCTTCTATACTATGCTCCAGTCAGCACCAGAAGACTACCTACTACAAGACGAAGAGCATCACACATTCCCCGAAATTCCGTATATAATTTCTTCTTTGGAACATTAACTGTTCCATCTCAACTACAGTGGATCATCGATCTACCAGAGGAACCAGAACTTCGAAAAGCCGAAGGATTTGGCTATACCATCGCGAAATGTGGTGATTATCCCGCTCTTATCAATGGGAGACAGGGGCAGGTGGTGACAGGGTATGAGTATCTTGTCAGGTCCGAGGAAGAAGCTCAGAAGTTGTCATATTGTGAGACAGCTGCATATACAGTTGCAGATTGCTGGATTTACTTCAAGGACGAGGAGGAACCGAAGGAGGCGGGTGGGAAGCTCTTTATGTATGCTGGCGATGCCCAGGCTCTGCTGGAGCAGCGATTTGACCGCAAACTTTGGAGCTTGCAGATGGGTGGGAAGCTTGGGTGATACGCTGGTGTGATGGTAGGAAGTAGATGGTATAACCTAGATGTTCACTTCTGAATGTCATACCATAACACTAATGTTTACAAAAATATCTTAATCTTCTGAAGATAACAACCGAGTAACATCATCAATCTAGTACCCTTGGGCAGAATCATAACAATATTGGTAAATCGCATCATAGATCACGTCAACTTTCACTCATGAAATAGCCACCGAAATCCGGATTATGGTGACAAATTTTCACCTCATTTCTCTTTATATAGTAAACGTTGCACCTTGCCAGTAATTTTGTTTTCAATCTCTTCGTAGACTTCCCCTATCTCCGGTGATTGAGAGAGTGTTTCACCATAGTCC
Organism: Talaromyces verruculosus; assembly: GCA_038993655.1. Classification (NCBI taxonomy): domain Eukaryota; kingdom Fungi; phylum Ascomycota; class Eurotiomycetes; order Eurotiales; family Trichocomaceae; genus Talaromyces; species Talaromyces verruculosus. The sequence continues at coordinate 410,396 of JBBVQN010000012.1, read as the reverse complement.
CTCTTGGCCCCTGCAATACCCTTAGGAGTCACTGTTGGCATATCAGTAGGTATATGAGGCCGGTCATTCAACTTTCTTGAAGTGTATGCCCATGATTTCTGTGCCGTGGTCAAATCTGCTTTGGGTCCTTTCGGCGCTCTAACATCAAGACTAGCTCGGCTAAAGCCCCGCTTGTGAGATGAGGAAGCCTGTTGTCTACAGGAAGGTGTTGTTTTCCATGCCTGCGGACTGAAAGAGCGGCGGGTATTTGGAGAGGACGTTGAAGATTGGGCAACACACAACTTGTCGCGAATGGCCCTCTCATGAGTGTTTTGTCCACGGCTAGAAGAGCCGTCTTTCACAGAGTTGACTTTTCTGCCTGCCTCAATTACAGCTCGTTTCTCAGATACAAATGTGATGACCTGATCCCTAGGAAGCTGCAATGTTGACATGGGTGCAGTTCTCAGAGCCTCTTTTGGATCCTTATGAACAGACTGGAGGCAGTTCTCGCTTTTAGAAGGAACAATGCCACTTCGGGGGCGCCAGTCCCGAATCGCTTCTTCATAGAGCTGTTCCAATCTCGACTGATAATGTTCATTCAAGAACCAGGAGTGTTGCAAAGCTTGCTTGGCAGTCAACCTTTTTCTTTCATCCAGGACCAGCAGAGAGAGTACAAAGTTTTGCGCCATTGTACTCGCCTCGCTCCACCTGGTGTTCATGAATACCTCACTCAAGTCACCAGGCTCAATGTATTCGACATTTCCCGATGCCGCGAAGGGAAATGGAGGTGTACCAATCAGTAAGACAACTGTGACGCAGCCAACTGACCAGAGATCGACCGACTTTGTATAGCCTGCTTCCATCTCTTTGTAAACTTCCCTGTATCATGATTAGATTCAATTTCTTAGTAGCGATGGGGCATTTTAACCAAACATACGGAGCTGTATAGTCCCATGTCCCGACTACTGTCGACATTCGCTTGATTCCAGAAGAGACGATCTTTGAACAACCAAAGTCTGCCAACACAACCCGCCGTTTGGCTCCATGTGAAGTCATCAGAATGTTCTCTGGTTTGAGGTCCCGGTGAACAATGTTGTTGTCGTGGAGATAGTCCACAGCAATCAAGATCTGCTGAGTTACGAGAGCCGCCTCGAAATCCGTGATACTACCGCCCTTTGACTCAACAAATGTGAATAGATCTCCAGCAGTGATGAGATCTTCGAAAATGTATCTGTTTTTGTTAGTAGAAACACATATAATGTGTAGGCTGCCTTGACAAACAATGAACTCTCCATCATAAACACTTTCTCAACGCCAATGATATTGGGCTATCATAGTCATATTAGTCATGCAACAATACTGTCAACAAGGATCATTCATCTTACATGACAGAGCTTTTGCAGGATAACCACCTCTCGTTTCTGTAACTCTAACAGATTCGTACCATGCTTGTCCTTCCTCCCTGAAGCAATCTCCTTAACTGCACGGAGATTGACAATCTTACAAGCAACTTGACTGGTGGTATTGAGATTGACAGCCATGCGAACATTCCCGAAGCCGCCTTCTCCTAAGATGCGGTCTGTGATTAAGTACTCTTTTGCAAACTCCTGCCACACATTAGTACAGCTAAAATGACAGATATTGCAGGTATCTCACCTTGATTTCCCTCTCTTGAATATTATTCAATGGTCTACCAGATTGGTATTCAGACCTGAACTCCAGAAAACTGTTTGAAGACAGCCGAAGGATATCGCCATCGCTGAGAAGGACCGCACCACCATTCCTTCTGTCAATACGTTGCCCATTCCAGAAAGTTCCATTCGTAGAAGTGTCCTGGGCGTACACCAAGGGGGCAATATCCAGAGGATTCTCGAGATCGTAAATCACGGTGTAGATCCGAAGGTGCTGGTTGGACACACATCCATCATCAAATACGTATTGACTGGGAATTTAGCAACGGCAAAGTAACAGATACATAGGGACTGAAGACCTACCATGTCTTTCGGTTTCGGCCAACGACTAACGGTTGAAATGCTGAGATTGCGTGCGGATCGGTGGCCTGCTTGGTCAGGGGATCCCATCGGTACAACTTGCCGACGCGGTCGAGCATTGCCATCTTTCACATGGCACCTAGGTATGCCTGGAATGGTAGCTACCGGCGATGGTTTAGAAGGGCGTGCTCGTGTTCTGGCCAGAATGAAATGAAAAGGTGCAGGTTGCAAAGATTTTGGTTATTCGGAAAGGAGCGTGTCCTGGAGATGGTAACTGGGGAAGGCGCGGGCAACCCTCCCGGTGCAGCACCTTCCTCGAAAGCATTTTCTTCTTTTCATACTTCATCGTTCATGTTTACCACCTCATAATCATCTGCTTCATATAACATGATAGATCTCTATTCAATCGCGTACAGGGTATATCTCTAAGTGGACGCTACTGTCAGATATAAAATCACCTCAACTTCCTTGCATGCGGCGGATTCTCTCCTCAGCGGCTCGAGCACGACGCTCTCTTTCTAACCTCATCCTCATTTCAGGCGTCATTCCACGCATTTCATCTTCTCGCTTCTCTGTAGCCGTCTTGTCCAGAGAAGCCAACTTCTTCCCGCCAGCATTTTTCCGCTTCTCCACGGCAGCGGCATTGGCAGCTTCTTCTGCTCTCAATCGTTCTATCTCGGTTTTGCGACGACTAGCTTCCTCTTTCGCGGCTTCTTCTTTCTCCTTCGCTTGACGCTGGCTCACTTCAGCTTGAGATACTGGCGATGGCACATGTGCCGCTTCCCAGTCCCAGGCCGATTCACCCAATTCATGTCTCGCCACTCGAAACGCGTCACGAGTGGCACGATCTCCAGCAAGATCAAACGGCGTCTTTCCCTCGTCATTCTTCAAAGTAGGATCAAGTTTGGCTTTGGTTATAAGAGAGATCAAAAGAGCAGGTGAATCTGAGTTGGCGGCAAGATGTAGTGGAGTAGGTGCGTGGTGGTTTTGAAGTGCATCTGCGGGAAAGAATCTGAAAGATGGCGAAATAGCATTGTTTGAGATATAGGACAAGAGAGCTGGCGCTTTCGATCGACGAATAAGTGCTTGGATTTGTGAGGTATGTAGCATTGCAGCCTCCTCCTCTTCAGATAACTTTGGCGCCTTTGGCTGGGGAGCTGGTTTGACAGGCTTCGCGCTCGTCTCACGCTGTTTTGCTTGTGCAGCGGCCAAGGCAGCCTCATCAATTTGACTTACTTTAACTCGAGTGAGTTCCTTGAAGCTTCTCATGAGTTCTGTTTGAGTGGCACGACGGGTACTAAACGGAAAGCTCCGTAATCTAGGGTCGTTATTCCGAAGTACCTGTCCTTCGTATGAGCCGAATAAAGTCTTTCGATTGGTATTGCCTGTGGCCCGAACAAAAATGAGTTGTGCTGTGTCAATCATAGCCTTCCAGTCCTTGAGCAGAGTGCGAATGTCATTTTCCAATGCAGCCTCATTATATCTTCTTAGACTTGAACCAGCCGAATGCGCAGCACCCTTGGCTGCATCACTGGCAGATTGTGCACCACCTTGCTTCCTGCGTGTTGTATAGCGATGGAAAGTCTTATGCGCAAGGACTTTGGCTTGTCGTTCTTCGATGCCACCCTGTCGCTTTTGTATTTCAGGAGCGAGCGCGATTATCATGGCAGCAAAGTGGCCACCGCCTATCATACACATGAAGATATGTGGCCCATAATTCGAAGGAGCCTTGTCTGTATTATTCCCCCGTTTGATAGGCTCCAGTTGCTTCTTTCGCAAGGATTCAACAAGATGCTCTGGTTCTTGCTGTTCGTCATTCGAGAAAATCGCTTTGTATACTCCTAATGCCGTGTTTTTAGGTAGGTCGGGATTAGAGAACCAGATTATGGGCTGCCTATTTAGCGCATTTTTCTCCTCCGGTGTCGCCTCGTCTTCATCCTGCGATAGTTTTGCCTGTCTTTTCAATAGCGCGACTAGATTTGAATCGGACGCATGAGGTTCGACTTCGTCTTCATCTGACTCCGAGCTTTCCGAACCCGATATTGACTCGTCTATCTCTCCGATCGCTTTGGTGAATTCCGCTTCGTTCAACAGTCGATTGCCCCGCAGTTGTGCCTTGACGTTATATCGATGATGATCCGATCGTGCGTGCTCACGATGTTCTTGCACATTTTGGAAAGACGTTTGACAGAGTGTACATGAGTTTGACGTTGGAATAGCGGTCTCGCGATCAGAAGGTTCGATGGGAGCAGCGACTGTCTCCGTTGGGGGTGTGACGACAGGTTGCGCGTTGGATTTAAGCGTCAGGTTCGACAGGAGCTTGGTGGGGAGGTCATAAACTAGGTAATAAGGACAATGTAAGTTTATCAAATCACCAGTGACGCTTTCAATCCAGAAAGCAATACTTACCGTATAGAGGCCCCTTCAGCAAGTCCTCGCTCTGCGATCCGTTGTTCGGCATTGTGTGTGATGTTGAAATGTTTAGATGCGACGAGCTGTGGCGGGACAGTTTAAGGACGGGCGATAAGGCGGCTTATTTAACTATGTTATCGCCGTCAGGCCCGAAAGGGTCCCCGATAAGCCCCAAGAATTTTACAAAGCTTCAACCAGGGGCTTATTTCTGACTCATTCTGATTCATATTGTACTCCAGGACTAGGGGAAAAAGAAATGGGGTTTTACATAAAAGCTCCGCTTTTATCGCTTACTGTGCAACTTCCATAGGACAATAGACGAATCAATCATTCGTTCTATGTCTTCAGCATCGCCTGCCTAATCGTGGCTGTGGTCGTCACTATCTGGCCTAGCAAAAAGCATGACAAGCTCAGCCTCTTTTAACAAGAGCAGCTTCAATTTCCTGAAGCGGTTTCACGGTAGTCTCAATCCATTCCCGCTTTCCATTATCCAGGAACTTGGGATACGGTCGTCGACACCAAGTGCTCTCCTCTGGATATCCAAGGAATTTTCCAACAACCCATTTTGTGCCATTAATACCTCCCTTTCCGAAGCCCCATTCGACGCTGGCGAGCTTGATCTGGAGTTCCTCAGCTTCGGCATTTTTGCCGGCGACATAGAGGTTGAAGATTTCGATACATGTCTATGCAGAATTGATATTAGCACATGGTGAAGCTTCTTGGGTAGGTGATACTAACCTTGGGATACAAGTTTGCCATACCAGTGACACAGCCAGAGCCTCCAACACTCAAGGCAGGAACCAACCAGTCGCTTTGACCAGCAAGAGCTACAAATTGAGGCTGTCCAGCATACTTATTATCCTTCAAGTCCAAGCCAGGGCCAAATTTGGCGACCGTTCGCGCCACAGATGCAATAGTACCGCAGGTAAGCTTGACGGCGACAATATTGGGGTGATCACCCAGGATTTGCAACATCTCAGAGTTCACATTCAATCCGCTCACGACCCCAGGGAAGTTGTAGATGACGATAGGGATAGGAGAAGCGGAAGCAACCTCCTGAAAGAAGCCGATAATAGCATCCTGATCAAGCGCAAAATGGAAGAATGAAGGCACCAAAACAAGCGCAAAATCCGCACCAGCTTCCGCAGCAAATTTTGTGTCATCAATAATCGCCTGTGTGCAACCACCGAATGTGCCGCAGGTGATGGCGAGTTCCGGTCGTCCGAGGTTCTGCGCAACTGAGCGCGCGAGGCTTATAAGCTTTGATTTTTCCTGGGGTGTGACTGCTGCAGCTTCACCATTCGTGCCGCAGATGACGATGCCCGGTAGGCCGCTGCTGATCAGGAATTCGAGATGTTTCTGTTGAATGTCCCAGTCTATGGATTGGGTTTCGTCGGACTTGAACCAGGTCAAGCTGGGAACATGAATACCGGGAGGGTATGGAGTGCCGGTTTTACTGACGGAGCCCATTCTGCCTATTGTGATTGTTTTTGTTCGAGTCGTATATTTATCGATTAGGCGAGGTAATATCGTAAATTTGATCGCAACGGGCTTCAATTTCTAGATCAAGCCGTTTCAAAGAGCCGACGGATGTAGATTTCAAGATCTATAAACGCAAAAATGTAGATAGAAATGCAATATAGAACAAAACAAAAAAAAAATAAAATAACTGTCGAACTTTCTTCTTATACGAAATCCTAGAGAAAACAGCTGATAACCGCTACCCCAAATTCTTGGAGAATCGAAAAAGCGTTAAGTTTCCGTTTTGGGAAAGTAGGCGAGCGGGAGATTCACCGTGTCAAGGTCGGCTTCAAAGCCGAATGTGTCTAGGCAGATTGAGGGGAGCTTTGTCTGGCTGCCGAAAATTTCTACCATAACCTGAAAGCAAGGATGTCGCGTTGTTACGACTTGAATAAGAAATGACAGGTATACTCATAAGCTAACAAGCGTAATGATATTTCAAAATCATCAATCAGTGGAGTGCAGGGTATATGGGACGTAAATCGTTTAACGCTAAAGCCATAATTTCATCCAATCAATCACTCAAAGTCAGACCTAGACAATAGCAAAAGCCCTCGTAAAAGTGTCATGCATAACCTGTCGAATATCCATCCTCTGCCCCGCCTCATCTTGTCGCCTGATCACTTCCTCCAGTACATCAGCTGTGATCCCTGCGTTGGAAACGATGCTCTCCATGCTCTTCATTGTCGCGACAACCCATGCCCGTTGATGCGCATCGTCCGATTCTACGCCGAGCATCAAGAGAGGCCAGAGCATGTTGATTGGCAAGGGGGAGCCGGAAGTGAATTCAGAGATGGGTCCGATCGAGTTCGTTGTTATCGTATCCGCGACACTGTGCGGTGTGCGCATCAAGTTTTCTGTAACTTCTTGGATGGCGCAGAGAGCTGTTTCGAGGTCTGGTGTTCGCGGGAGATCTGTTGAGTAAGGTCAGCTTGGACATTCGACGACCTCGAATGGGGGACTGCTTACTTTTATATGCGACGCGATGCAAATGCACAAAAGAGGCGTGATAATTGGCGTAGCATACCATCAACGCCCTCGATAATGTATTTGCCAACGACGGAGACAGCAATGGCGGTACTAATTTGCATGCAATGGCATGGTCCATTAGGGCCGGTCGTTGATGCCAAAGAGCCTTGATATCCTTGCTAATCTTTTGAGCAATGATCATGACCTCAGTCTCATCGTCCACAGTGCCGCGCGAGCGATGCCAAGGGTCGATTCGTGAAATGCGACCCATGAAGGATTGCACTTTTTGGAAGAAGGACGAAGCCGGGCGCGTAAGAACGTCCTCTAGAATAGTCTCTGCGTTTTCCAGACCGCTATTAATAGTGTCGGGAGGCGATTCCATGTCCGGTGGTATGTTGTTATCGTCTTCGTTGAGGAAGAGGCCCTCTCCTCCAGCACTCACGGCGCGGCCATCGAGGAGACGTAACCAGGATAGTAGGCATTTCTCTATTTGTAAGACATGGTCAAAAAGCTGTCACGAAACAGAAATGGGGGTGGTACGGACCTGTTAGACTGAGATTCTCATTCCGAACCCGCTGAATCACATGGAAAGCATCTCGTAGGTTGCCATGTGCCTTGAACACATCGTCATCCAGAAGATCAATATAGGTCAACAGAAATACGGTAGCCAGTATGTGTCTTAGTTCAACCGTAAGACGTTTCTGATCCATAGAGACCTCAGCAAGAACTTGAGTGAGCATATCTCGTGATATGGTATAGTATTGTGTGTGTATAGTCCGACTACCTGAGCGTGGCGACTCGAGTTGCAAAGCAGCAAAAGCCATGACAGCATTCTTGACCATCTCTGACTTTTTGCACATATAAATCAACATCTTTCTCATCCGGGACCAGCGGGAGCTTGTCTCCAAGGGAGCCAAAATCGGTGGAGCGGTAGATCGAGCGAAATACTCTGACAATTCGGATTCGCTAACGTTCACACCAGAAGCGGCAGGTATGAAGTTCCCATTATCACTGACCCATCTATCGCTCATGAACAAAGGTGGCACAACTGCCGAAGCGGTTCTTTTCATGGTCTCCGAAACAGCTAGAGGCATGGCCAGCTGTAGTTGATCATGCGGAGTACTCAAGCTGTCTAAGGGCGATGAGCCCGTGGGAAAGGATATCGTAGGGGAGTCATTGTCCCAGAGGAAGCTCGCATAGTTGAAGATCTCGTTAAAATCTGCTTCCGGGATAAGCTGTTGTTGTTGGTGCGGTTGCGTTTCTACTTGTGCCAACAGTGGCTGTCTTGCTGAGGGTGATTGCACGCCTTGCTCTTGTACTGATATAAGCTGTTGTTGTTTCTGTGGCGATTGTGATCGCGACGTTGGCTGTGCTTGTGTTTGTTGTTGCGACTGTCTTTTCTCTCGACTTTCTTGCTTCGACTTGGGCTTTGTCTTGGATACTTTCGCAGTGCCCGGCACAACGAAAGAAGAATCCGGTGGCCAAGTACATGAGAGGTGTAGGCGTGAACAATGTCCACATTTAGGGTGGACTTCGTTACAGCGGACTTTTCTCCGCCTATCGTTGTGATAAGAAATGTCAGACTTCGTGTTCATATCTTTTTCTTTCACAGCATCGTGCTACAGCTTGAAATGGCACTTACCGACATGTCAAGCACCCCGTTCGCGTCCTCGCCACACGGGGGCGTTGCTCAGGGTCGTGCTGCTGCCATTGATGAAACATGATGATCCAATCCGAATAGTGTTTGATGTTTGATGGCAACTGGAGACCGTCGCAACAGTACTAGACAATCATGTAGCGACGTTAAGCCCGTCAAATCTGTCTTATCGAGCGTCGGATGAAAGACAAGAATGAATTTCCTGAATTTGCGGGGATTCTTGGATTCTTGCTGTACCCCAGCTTTCTCAAGGGTCCACAGCCGTTAGCCAATCATATCACGTCGTCGGTTAATTTCTGTTTTGGGATTGCGACGAGAAGCCCTACTCGCCGACTCGCCATGATTTGTGTTGTATTATATTCTGAATAATGTATAGAGGACTCGGTTAAATCAAGAAAAACTATCATTCGTTATCGTCATATTCTCGTAACTAACAATAGACTGTACTGTTGAACCAGTCCTTTTTTCGTTTCTGTTTGTCCCACGATTGGGAAACAGGTCTGTACAAAAGAACGAAAAACACAACAAAAACGTAAGCAGAAAGAAGAGAGCGAAAACAAGAAAACTCTTTATTGACAAAAACTGAAGTTTTTGAACGAAAGAAAATGAAACCGAATCGCCAAAGGCGCAGACCCGAAACGTTCATATCATTTACGTATAACCATGGATGGAAACCTATGGAGTGAGTACTGGTAAGGAGAAACCAATGTGGAACGTCCGACACTCCTTTACATGCCTGGTTTGACCTCGCCACTATCGCGGCGGTGGACAATGTGTGGGTGACTCAAAGAACCAGTTCGGAAAGGGAGGTTGTACATGTTTGCCATATCATAGTCTCTAGGACGTGAAATCTCTGGAACTGCAAAAGTTTGGGGAACTTCTTGAGGTGAAGAATATGGTCCATATGACGGATATACCATCTGAGGTGGCATTTGACGACCAGCTCCGTTACTGTAGTCGACTGGCGAAAACATGTTTTGCTGAAATGCCGGAGACCAACCGGTAAAAGAAGGATCCGCTTGTGCTTGGGCGGGACCAGCGTGTAGATGGTCTGTTGGACTGGTCTCTGCGAATGGCGTGGGCTCCATGAACTGGTTATGAGTGGGAGATAGCAGCGGACCTGCTAGTGGTGTATTAGCCAAGTTACGATGACCGAATTCAGGCTGTGTAGACACGAATTCTGGTGTCCGCTGTCCCGGGTTTGTAAAGCTTAGTTCGGCGGGCATTTGGAAGCCCGAGCTAGTCTCCAGTGGCGATACGTGCTGGGGCATACTGGCCACGTCTAGAGGACTCTGAGAGGCTCCGAGGTGCTGAATGCGTGGCGAGGAACTGACACTCTGAGGAGGAGTCATCACTTTGGGTTCTGATTCATCTTCAGATTCGACCTCCCCTCTCCTAGCTCCGTCGTGGTCGGTAACATAGACTTGGGTGGTTCCGTCTGGGCATAATCAGCGCTCTGTTGGGGCTCAATAAAGTTCTCTATAAATACCAATTTCATTCCTCAAATACCGCTCCTCAATCTTTCTGACGCGGATTATCTCATCTAACATTGCAGCTTTCGCCTCAGCTTTGTCTTCGGGTACAAGATGTCTCCTGGTGTCGCCCACAGCTTCCTCGAGTAAATCTGCTGTTATTCCCATAGGAAGAAGGTTTTGGACAAGATGAACGAGAAGCTTTACACGATCTGTATTGTCCTTGGTCAGTGAATCGGGCAATCTAGACTTGGTAATCCACGGATCTTACATTCTTTCTTAATATGGTCGGGCTCCTTGTGTATAACATCGCGAGGCCACCAATCAGGCTTTGTGTCTTCGGGGTCTCCCCTCTCACCAGGTGCTCCGCCCGGCCGTCTTCCGCCGTTGTATGGGTGTCTTACCTGCTTACGAGGCTCGATAAGTTTGATAAAGTTTTTAGCCAGCAAGCGGCAGTTGATTTGTTGCAATCGTTTGAAAGCCATAGTATAAAACTCGGTGACTTTCTTCGTGTCACCAATTTCTAGCGGAACCTGATCTTCTGGGTCTTCATAAGCTTCAACAACCTCAACATTCAGCGGCTCTTCACGGAATCCAGTCCTTCGTCGCTTTGATCGTCCTGCACGCGAAGAATGTCCCCTGTGACCGAGACGGTAGGCAGTATGCGGAGAAGGCAAGGAATTCTGCCCATTCGACAAAAGACCCTGTGCATAGGCGAATGCGTCTCGCGCACGGGAATCGAAAACAGGTGTAGGCAGATTTGACATTTCTCTGACGTTCCCAGATCTGTCAACGTACATCATAGCCCAGTGAGTGGGAACAGTGCCGGTGAAGACAACATCCTAGGTGCTTTCAGTATGGTGCAGGTAGAGACAGAAGAGAAAATACGAACCGGTTCGAGAGTCTCAAACGGCCTGTAATTCTGAAGTTGGAGAGATGCACTTGCATCTGCTGGCTTCTTGCCATCGCGGCTAGATGGAGAATCTCGGATCGTCATTTTGATTGTATCGAGGCGTTTGTCCTGGTTATTTTCAAGATATGCAGGCAAACAGGTGTTAAAGAGCAATTTTCGAATGTAATTGAGTCGCTAATGCCCAACAGTACACCGTTTTGATCAAATATAGCAGATTGTCGGGAAGAGAGATCGTTCGGCGGAAAATATGATTTCCTGTATAACGCATCGAGATCAGTTTGGTGATCCTTTCGGAAGGAAGGATGCAGCATGCAAATTGACGCACAGGTCTGGTACAATCAAATAGCAATAAGCACAACGGCCACCCACGGTATTAACAAGGCTTGAAAGCTCGGCGAAGCACTTGATCAAGAATAACGGATCCGAGTAAGGAAATTCCTTTGTTTAGGTAGCGAAGGTCCTTGAAGAACTATCAAGTGATAAGGAAGAGCTTGAAGTACGCGCAAGCAAGAATAAAAAATCAAGTAGATTGAAGTAGAGGACTGTGAGATGATAGTTGAATGAAAAATGAAACAATGGGGCTGTTGGGAGGGTGAGGTGGCAGGGTATTGATATACCTTGCCCCAGGCCGCTCGAAAGATGTCAGGCTGAACGACAGTGTGTCTATCGACGGCACGGCCCTTTTAGACCCGCCTAGAAATCCATGGTACGAATTAGTTTTTTAGCGAGGTTAGTTCACTCTACTATCTCAGGACGCATGTATTTTCCATGGGTCTCAGTGTTCACGCGTTGGATTGAGGAGATCGGTGGGGAAAAGCAAAAAGAACACCCAGATTCGGGGTACACTAAAAGCAATTAATTAGACTAGAGGCAAGTCTAGACAAAGTGATGCGCCATGGCGTCCGAGGGTCTGTTTAGCCTTCCCGGAACAGATTGAAAGCTTCCCGCGACAATCGCGGGCGCCATAGAGCCACTAAATCTCAAGCTAGAGGGGCTCGGGTACAGGGATCAGATGAGCAACAACTTACAAGGATAAAGGGGTTACACTACGGGGGTAGGTATCGATGCATCATGCCAACGAGATAACGCGGAGTATAGAAGAGACTAACTCTGACAGGCTGGCTGCCCGGCGCGGTCGTTAGACTTGAGACTCAACAGCCACAGTTGCGGCACCTGGGGGGAAGTAAACAGACGAGGTACTTTTTGCATTACTGCACATTCAAAAACGTAGGACGTAGGCTCCATTTGACCTCGATTTTATGGTCAATTGTCGGCCTGCATCCAATTGGAGGTTCGTACATGCGACAACCAAAGCGAGGGATATCAGCTGAATGTAAATCCGGTGAACTAACCATGCACTCTCTTCTCTTGTTGGAATAGGCCATTCTCTCCTCTAATTCTCGTAAATATTTCAAGTACGAAGGGAAACGATTGCGTGGGTATATGGTACCTACGGCAGTGCTAGTGTGCATTGTACAATAGTGGTTACTAGTTAGGTACGAAACGGACTGCACTGCGCATAGTACAGAGCAACATGCCTCAGCATCGAATACGCAGGCGGCATTATGCAAAATATGGTTTCATTAATTGTGCATGAGGCGTCCGATCTCAATGTGCTTTTGGTCTTCGTGAGATCGTAGTTGTAGGCCTCATAGATTTCAGTGCAGAAAAGGCTATCTCAAGTGTGGCGCCTGCAGTATCTTCTGAACCTCTGAAGCATAACAGATACCCACTGCTGTGATAAAAGCTCCACTCGAAGATCTTTTGTAGCGTGACTCAGACTGAAGCTAAATTAGAATCTCTCTTCATCCAGGCAGACTGATTTGTCAAAACTAAAGTTAACATGGTTAAGTTCCATCCACAACATTGGGTCCTTGAGTCTTCTTTGCAGATTGCCTCCCTGCAGTTTTAGCTGGACCACTTTCTCTGATTTTCAGCACATAGTATAGCCTGTGTTCCGGACTTCCGTATATCTCTCATTCTGATCGAAAGAAAAATCTCAAACCTGTAACACCCATTTTTACAAGGCATCATTGCAGAATTGAGCTGGTCTAGCTTCACTAGGATTATCCCTGCAACAAGAAGCCAGGGACGTTGGTCGTAGTAAATCGCTCACTGCTATTGAAGGCAATGCACTTGACCTGGTGATTTTCAGCTGCAATGCGCCTTTAGTTTCGCCTTCTGCAACTCGTGTCTGGGTCAACGGTTGTCACTACTCATGTATTCTTGAACGGCGTTCGATAACAATGTACTGTTTAGCACTGACCATCAAGGAGTAGAAAAGGTAAACCTAATCGGGGTTTCTCAAGACGTCACCGAATCTTTGACACGAAGATCAATGCTCAGGGGAATTAGTAATCGTAAAGTGCATCACCCCAATACGCCAATAAATGTAAGTCAAATCATGGAGCAGCTTCTTGGACACTGGATGACCCTCGCTTAGTCCGATCGGTCGGAGATGCAGGATGGTCCCCCGGTGATGATAATTGGCTGGAATTCGTAGCTAACCTATAATGACGAGCAACTAATGGTGAATACAGACTAGATGAAGATCCGGTGGCTTGATAATCTGCAATAGGCGTCAGCTCAGGGATAGCTAAGCAACAAAACTCGGGCTAGCTATAGCGATTGGCCGGACCCTTAAGCGTGCGACTCGGACTCGACTGGGCTGTCTTTACACAAAACACGCCAAAAACTCCTACTTCTTAACATAGGGTATTAAGGAAGGGATGGCAGAGGGAACACCGGGACAGAGATTCCATTGGCCTTAGCACTGGATGTACGAGGTACATACTCCGTACTGGAAAGAAAACAAAGAGGGCTCCTTGGACAAGCGTATTTCAAAAGAAAGGCTAATGTCCTGCAAGTTGATGACGAGAACAGTGGCAGATGCAAGAAATATCGATTCGTGGCTTTGAGAACCTGTACGGCATGCCTCAAGAAGCTAATTACTAACGGGTATGATCCAGTCCCAAGACTCTCAACCATGTGGACTGACGATTTGCGGAGCTGAGGGAAGCAGTTGAGGGATGAGGTTCGAGGAAAAGTGGGAAAGTGACGGCGGATGCTCGTGTTGTGCGTTGCAGAGGTTAGTCTATTCTAAGGTAAGTGCGTAAATTACGCTATTATCATGTTTTTCGTACAGTATGTTACTTTCGTCTTCAGGACGAAGAGATACCCTAAGAACTGTCTTTTTTCCTATTTGGGTAATTTTGAATCTAATCTCAGCATCCTTCCGCATGAGTCCCCCACATATCAACCATATGCTTTTCTCCATAGCTTAGCTTTTCCTTGAATCATTGGCTCATGAGCAGAAGCTTGACACCATCACAGAGATCGGATGATTGAACCGGAGAACGACTACAGACACCACGATGTAGCTATACACTTTGCTCCAGCTAAGCTGAAGGGTCGAGCATGGTCAAATGAATTCGCGAATCAATGATGTATGTGGCTGCAGCTACAAAGTATCACAATCACGCTATTTGTATTAGTCTTATCAATGCACACAATTGGAATCACATTCGTCCTACTTTTCTTTTTGAAGGAATTTCCTGAATTGGGAGTTTCATTTGCCAGTCACAAGGCCTTCTCCGATCCAGCCTCTTGGGTTCGCCGCTTAAGAAGTTCAAATAAACCAAGATCAAGACTCAGCGATGCCGAGAGGTAGATTTAAGTTAACACTAGGTTGCAATCATCCAGGATCAGATCAGGTACTTCGTGAGCCTTGAGGCTGTGGGTACTGGACCGACGGACCGGGTACTAGTGAATCGCGTCCTGCGCTCGGACTATGAATCGAGACTGAATGAGCGATAGACGCTCGCATATGCTTGGCCAGCTACAAATCATGGCGATCAATCCCTTGGACTATTGAACTCACCCCGACGGAGAAAAGCAACCAACGGATGACAGCATTGACAGGTGAAACCATCACCTCGTTCCAATCATTCGGGACCATGGCTATCACTTGGCAGGTATCAAAACTGTGTACTTTCTAGTTATAACTTATAAGTACTATATAACATACCGGTGATAAGTTAAGAAGGTCAGAGTATGCATGCGATCGTCGCTCCCTTTTGTCAACGTTGCAATGAAGTGTGCTGTTTTAAATAGGCAACACCACATATGGCAAGGTTGGTAACTTTGTATGATTGACTCATATTTACTGCCTTCGTGACATGAAAACCTGTGCCGTGATAGGGAACCTTTTAGCCTCGAGAGAAAATGTATTACTCGCTACAGATCCACCATTCCATCATGCAGTACAATATCTGAGTCATGCAGTAATGCTCAGTACTTGGTATCATAGTTTTAGGTCTCCACCTAGGTCAAGTCACACTGAGAGACTTCATTTGACGTTTTGACGGATTCTGACTCCATCATAATTCATTCCTCCGTATGGACAGTACAGAGTACTTTCTCTTTGTCCTTTTTTTCTTTTTCAGAAACTCTATTCCTATTCCTTCTTTCTTATTCGGCATGACCCCGGTCTGTCAAAAATGTGAAGACAAGGATTAGGATACTCTGGCAACCATCTCATGGCCATAGCCTCCATAGAATAGTTAAGCTATGACAAGTTTTAGACTTTCCGTTCATGAAGACCCTGAAAGAAATCTTGGTAAAGTGGATCTTATAGGCTCGATCCGAATCAATACGGGGTCTGATCCACGATCTAGATCATGACGCTCAGACGTTTTAGCAACTCGTTCAGTACTTACTACGTACTCCGCATCATTTCTTGTATGGTTTGACATTTGGCATCTCCAGTTCACCACTTCTCGAATCATGAAAGCGACTGCTGTCTGAGTGGGAAAAGCATTGATATTAATCATTCAATTGGCGGCTCAAAATGGAAACCACACTCTTCAACAGGGCTCGCTGATTTGGCGTTCGGAAGTTGTTCCACTCGGATTTCGTTCCCATATACATATCTAGTCCCCGGCCAAGACCATGACCAAGACTGCCTAGAACTCTGATGCAATGGCCAGAGGGTTTTTAGACTAGGCACATATAAGGCCCTCATGGGTCTCGTCCATAATGTCGTAGTACACAGTATCTCTTTTTTTTTTTTTTTTTTTTTTTTTTTTTTTTTGATCACGAACTAGAATCTCGTCAGAAGTGCTGTAAGACTTGAAGATACGGTGAGCTTCAATATTTGGTGTGTCGTGCGCGCACAGACAGTTCGTCTATTTCTTCAAGGAACTGTGGCTGATGGTGCATATACTACTTCACGTGCTTCGCTTGTTCATGACCTTGAATTATCATGGCCTACTTCCTGATCCGGTTGTAGTATGTTGCGTTCCATGACTATGGTTATATCGACCCTTGCATCGAGTTCAAAGTTTGAGACTCTTCAACAGACCAATCGGAACCTTTAACGTTCATCCTGATAAACCATTAGTCAGTTTACTGTTTATCTGTCAAATTAAAATATCCCTACAACTAAGATAGCATTCGAGAACTCGTCAGCCAGTGTACGTAGTTACATCCATCACCATGGAGTACTACGTACACAAATTGGTAAGGAACTTGGAATCGCTGCCTATCATCTGCAAGCCATCTATGCAGGAAAGCAGGGAACCCCGAGAAAAGAGTTTAAGCTAAATCTATTGTAACTCGCATGCGCCATACAAGGCAGTGATACCGTAGGAGGCACAAATAAAACTTTGATGGTGTTGTCTAGGAAGATGGAGAGGAGGCCGTCTCAATTTTTGGACTCGGGATTTTTCAGTCCATCGGATTTGTCTCCATTGAATTGACGTTGAACGGTTGAAGTTAGACTATGTTGATCTTACGTTTCATCGCGCCACCGGCCCGTTCGCTCATACACGAGCTAAATGTGACTGCGGCAATGCAAATGCACACAACTGCATTGGGGCCATATATCGGTACAGAGACGAGGGAAAGACAACTTAGCAATGATATCAAGATCGGCAGACAAATACAGATGATGTGTATGTGGTTTAGTTCTAAGATTCTATCCAACCATCATCTCGTTCCGGTTAGAGACCACAATCATCGTCATATCCCGACACTGACCTCGAGGCTAGGAGAATCTCGGCCTTATGTCATAAAGTTCAAGTCTAATCATATTCCGTAGATACATAGCTAACCAGCCACAGATAGGACTTCAAACTACGTATCAAACTCAGTAATTTCACACTTTGATTCGTTAATAGAAAAATAGGTCTCTCATCTAAGACGGCTTATTGCTAGTACAGCCTATCTATGGCCTATACTTCGCACTCGTCAGCTATAAACCCCGAGAGAAAGCTGACTCAATCTTCAAGCCAGGCCGTGGAGCACCGAGATATTGCCGAACTTCCGTGTATGTGGGTTAGAATATTCCAACTTAAGCAGATAGACTGTAAAGTCAATGAAACTTTGGATAGTTCATGTAGCAAGCCGAAAAAGGTACAGCAGGGTACGCACTTATTTCTAGTTTGCAGGTTCACAAAATGTTTCCGCGCTCAATTTTCTACTCCACGAGCAGTCCGGTCACACGTAACTAGAAATTAGTAACTAATAATGAGTTGAATATTCAGTAGTTGATCGTCTGATATCCAGAACGGAGGTAACAATGAGCAAGTATGTATACGTACTCAATACCTTTTTCCTCCTAGCTATCCTCATGAATCGACGCAAGATCTGGTGAAGAGATCTGATCTGACCCAAACAGTCGGGTAGGATATACGGAAAATACGTAAATGGAAAGTTTGGATGGGCGGGCTCGGAAGCTCCCGTCGGAAGGGCCTTCCCCGAGAGTCAAAGCGGGAACTAACCCTATTAGGAAGGAATATTATGCTTAAAAAGTGAACCCTATTATCTTCTTGGGATTGCTGGGAGTATACAACCGGCCATTCAAGAAACTTGGCCACACGATGCTACGGTACATAGACCGATGTCTGTGATAATGTACGGATTTACGGGGAGGTTCGTTGCTTTTGGAGCTACAAGACGATTCAACTCAATGATCATCCCATCTATTTCCCAATGCGAACGACTACATCTTCGTGTCGATCAACCACTTTAGGGAAAGGTGGCACAGCAACCTTGGAAATGTTTAACTATTGCATATTTGTTAATAATTGGTACTATGGCTCAAGCGTAATTGCCTGCATGTACAGCGTACAGTAACAACGTACATGTGCCTGAGATCTATCGAATCATACCGGCACTCGATTCCGTAAACCAGGTTTTGACTCTGCAAGCCCGCAATCTAGGAAGCTTCGATTAGCAGAAGACAAACTTACCAAGGCCGGAATTTTTCCAAATATGGTGTGAACTACGTAGTCTTGATCTTGCTCATGCAATTGTAGTCACCTTCACGATTGGAAGACTGTCTCGCATTACCGGCTGCGGGCTAAGGAGTACTAGCCAGCCCGCTAGTATGCGCACGGAGTCGATTCTTACAGATTGCCACACGCTACACCTGCCCGCTTTTGGCTGCAGAATATGGACCAGAGACTGGTCTGAATAATGTACGCGAGCGTGAATATCACGGCTAGACTGAAAATCCATTGGAGGCGTAGTTCAAGAGACTGGAAGACTTTTCGGGGGGTACGCAACAGACAGTTACATATGCAACATCAAAATCCAATATGAACACCCAATCCAGTCCGTGGGGGCATCGGAGGTTTATCCGGATATGGCAAATCTCTTAGTCGAAAATCGACACAACTAATGTGCATCGAAGTATGCAGAATAAGATGTTAGTCGTTAAGATCAAGCAACGTACATGCCTGTCGAGCGCCAACCATTGTAGTCGCCGTTCAGGTGAACGCCGAAGCAAAACAAAAGTTGCAGTGGGTTCGCCATGTGTATAAGACGCTACATCGTGGAGAACGAATCATCACAGTAATCCTACCATCAACAGAATCATGAAAACGGAAAAATGCCCGCCGATCGAATGTCGCATCCTAGTCAGAGGTGATCGGACCCGACTAGCATAGCCGGGGCACTCCAGTAGTCAGATTTAGCGCTGGTCCGTGGGGGCACTAGGACCCTAAACAATGCCCATTGATTGGAGGCTAAGGTACTTAGGCTTTCGCGGAACTGCTTCCCTGGCCTAGGGATTGGCGCCAATCTGCCCCTAAAAGTTCGGCGCGCCTGGCATGACCCTGGGAATTTTTCTATAAACAGATCAAATCGTGAAATTTTCGAGTTTTTGCGGTATCTCAATACGGCGGAATACAGTTCCATTACAGTAGTTTAATACAAAATCTATCTGTGGCTGGGTTATGTACCTACAAACTACTCCGCACATACATAACTACACTGTGGGCTACGATCTGATTATACTTTCCCTCCGCATGGCACCCACGCTGCTTCGTATCCACTGATTAAAAGGCAAAAATTTCAGTCTCGAGTCTCCAGCCTCTGATGTCCACATCACCGCAACAAACGACCTGCGGAATCTTTTCAAATTGATTAACGCATTTTCCGCTGGCGTTCTGGGGGGTCGAGATTACCATGCAAACGGAGCAAAGAGTTTAGCCGGTCATGAGAGATCTCTCAACGGATCTTCATTGAATCTACCATTCTCGATCTGATTACCACAATACCCACCCTGACCCGATGCCACTAATGCATCAGATGTCTAGCCAGCTCGCGTAGTTCTTGCCTCTTTTATTTCCTTTGGGTCTTTGAGAGGAGCAGAGAATGGTTATCTCACTTTCCCTCATAGAGTAGTTATATGTGCCTTTCGTACTCAATGACCCAGTATAGATGTGTAGGTGGTTTAATCAGTACTGAAAATTGAGTTTTGCTTTGTCTGCTTAGAAATAGCCACCGAAAGCAAGGGATGATATCACCTAGCTACCTCGCATGTAGCGATAGGCAGTCCGTTACGACGTACCAATTTCAGTAAGTGATTGACTACGTTACAGAAAATAATGCATAGCCACCACTACTATACATAGCACGTACCACGTACCTGGTAAGTACTCGACCAGACACCCCAGCCACCGCTCACGACTTCTCGACCTAGATACGTGTTGCTGCAGGCCAGAAGGTGCTAAACGACCTGCAAGTGTGTGTTGTGTTGCGCCTATATGTATGCAAGATCTTGGTCATGTTACACGAATCAGGCCTCGAAAGCTTTCTATTTCAGAAGTCGGTCTGGACCCTTGTCAAGGTGGCTGATACCTTGCACTTAAAAATTATCCCAAGAAAACTATGTTTAATATATGAGAGTTTGGAAAGTTCCGATGAACCCATGTGACCAAACAAAAAGCTTCATAATCATAAATAATATAGAACTAAGATTTTTCTTCGGACCCTAGATCGAGGGACTACGTACTCCATACTGATTGCTACACTACTCATGATTTGTCACGGTGATCATCTGCTCGAATCAAACCCCGAAAACAGCAACGGGATATGACAGATGCGTACCTACTACCCTGTACCTACTATGTGCCTACTACCATGTACCTAGTTAGTACCTAGGACACAGTTCTCCAGTCTCGACTCTCCTACTGCCGATATGTACCTAGTACATCTCAACATCAATGCACACCTATGCTAACCTTGAAGAGCAAGCTATTTATTACTGACTTTTGGGCTTGCAGGCCACGTTAGCGAGATCAAGCCTCTGACGTCAAACACTTGAAGACTCGAAGCTACCATCTATCTACCTAGGTAGATAGGCAGATATACCTAAGCATTAACGCAATGCATTTGATATGTGCATGTATGTTACTATGTACATACTCCAGGATCAATCCTAGTTTTATCTCAATACTCGGGTTGAGTAACCCTGGTCCGACATCGACGTACGAGCACATTGTAGGCATGTAGGTGAGAAGTATCTGTGTATGCAGTAGAGCCTTGATTAACTACCTCTTTCAGAAACGAGATCGTACACCGAAAAGACAGCAGATGCAGAATACAGACCAGCGGTATGCTGTCCTCGCAGCAGTGGTGCAGGAGCTGGAAGGTCAATGCGAAAACGGGAAAGGTTCTAGCTATATAATAGTCCCAAGCACCTATAACTAACTACCTATCTCGTAAAGTGCATTGGCTGGCACCTCGCAAAGGCTCGACGAGTATGCGCTCATAGCTAGACATGGATGATAACAAGCATCATCCTTCCCAAACTCGTACTTATGTACTGATGAGATCAATTTATTTTCTCAACACGAATAAATGTACAGTCCTTGAGATCGAAAGGTAGCCATCCATTGTTCTAATACAGTAAATTACATGTCAAAAATATACAACCACTTTTTTCATCTCACGCTTTGCTCCAACTTTTGAGGGAAACCATATACAAAATCACCATCATATCCAAACATCCATGTAATATAACTGAAAATCCAAACAACCCTAGCCAAGAGGCATTCTGTCCATCGCATTGGCGCAAAAGAAATGTTTCACAGCTGGAACACGGCGATGGTGGCGCACAGACAGCTACTATGCGGCCCAGACTCAGCTATGTCCTGGTCGAGGTGAGCGGGAAATACATCCGGAGCTCGCTTCTGCCCGTTTCAAGTTCAGTGTATGGCACAACTATTTTTTCTTTTTTCTTTGCATAAGATACGAATGGGAAAATAACAAGGGGACTGTGCCACCCGTGGCGCACGGCTATATGCAATAATTGTCGAGATCTGTACTCCGTACCGTGGTAGTGTAGGCTTTTTCTGGTCATCAAAAGAGTTTCCTACGATCTTGGTTCGCTTCCCCAGCCTTGCGCGCCAGATCGAAAAGAGGAGAGTTAGAGGAACAGCCAAGTTTGTCGATCGGTTCCTAAAGTTAAACTCAAACAGAACCCCTCCCTGCGGGACCATTGATGCGTCCCGGTTCCCCGAAATATGGCTATGACCCTATCATTTCTTTCCCAGCATGCTTGTTACAGCATCACTGTCCAAGAGATTGGCCTCTTTGACGAGGTCATAGAACTTGCCACCCCGCCGGAGAAGCTCGGCTGGGGTATCGAATTCAGCGACGGTACCCCGATCCAAGACCACAATGCGGTCAGAGTCAATGATGGTATTGATTCTGTGGGCAATGGTGATGATAGTGCGATCCTTGAAGATGCTGCTGCGTAAGGTTTGTTGAAGCAGGGCATCGGTCTCAACATCTACTGCGGCCTGTAGTCTCTTCATCAGCAATGGGATTCTTTGACTTGGCATTACAGGACTTACCGTTGCTTCATCTAGGACTAGAATGTTGCTTGGCGTCAGCAATGCGCGAGCCAACGAAACGAGCTGCCGCTGTCCCTGGCTTAAGTTTGATCCTACAAGGACAGATTAGTACTGTTCAGAGAATCGCGCTAAGATCATGAAATAGCTTACCTCCTTCCTGAATCACAGCGTCCAACTGACCCTCCATGCCAGCAACATGCTCCTTGAGACGCGCATGGCCAAGAACGCTCCATAACTCAGTATCATCATGAACATGACGAGGATCCAGATTGTCCCGAAGAGTTCCTTCGAACATTGCTGGATCTTGAGGAATGATTGCAAGGCGACCACGAAGGTCAGTAAGACCGATTGTAGATATGTTCAAGTCATCGATACTGCGAACTATTAGCTAATGCTAACAATTTTGAGATCCAGAATTTACCTAATGTTGCCTTCTGAGGCTTCAATGATACGGAACAACGCCAACGTTAGAGAACTCTTGCCGGCACCTGTCCGACCGACGACACCAATCTTCTCGTGAGGCTTGATATCGAGATTGATGTTCTTTAGAACAAGGTCGAGTTCGGGACGGTAACGGGTGCTGTAGTTCTGGAATGACACGCCACCCTGTGCTGGCCAACCGATAGTAGGTCTGTTCTTGAAGATAACATCGGGAGCCTCGCTAGGCAAGTTGGCGTATTCTAACACACGTTCGACGGAAACGATATTTGTTTCAACTTCGACCGTCTGCCGTACAATCCAGTTGAGGGACTGGGTGATCTGTAGAGCATAAGACATAGCCAAACCCACCATACCGCCTGACAAGCCAGTGCCCGTGCTAACGGAGATGATAGCAAACACGGCGGCAGCTAGGATGACAATAGATCCGATGAATTCCAATCGCACTGCAAGCCATCTATTGGCACTAATAGACGGGAAGAATGCGCGGTTGTTGGCATCCATGCGCCATTCATTCTCCATGGCAAATCTCTTCGTTTGCCTGTATGCGCGAATTGTCGATACACCGCCTAGAGATTCCTGGAAATGGGCATAGATCGGGCTTCGACTGACACTATCCAATCTCTTAAGCTCTCGGGAAGTTCTCAAGTAGTACTTTTGATAAGACATGTAGACATATCCAAGAGGGAGAATAAGGCTCAAGAACGCTGGTGTCGAGAATGCAATCACACCCATGGTGAAAAAAGCACGAGCAGCATTGGCGAATAACTAATAGTAAACGAGTGTCAGTCATCATCAGTCACATTCAATCTAGAGATACCCTTACCATATTGAAAGTACGTGCGAGTACCTCGTCAACTCGATATATATCACTTGAGAATCGATTAAGAATACGGCCAGATGGCGTGGTCTCAAAGAAGCTCATAGGTGACCGGAAAATAGCGTATGCCATGCGTTCGTGGAACTTGCGAGATGCCTAAAAACATGTAAGCTTTGTGAATTGAGTCAAGAGACTTGTAACAAACCTCTATGGAGCAGAAAATCCAAAGGATAAATGTCTGCAAAACTACAAGAGCAGATGATCCTAATCCCAGAGCAAAGTAGACTCCAATGTACTTGCCAACATCGGGGTTTCGACCAGCAACCTCGTTGGCTTCAGACCAACCTTTCAACCAAAAACCTCCCGCAACTTGTGCGGTCTGTGAGGCAAGAAGGAAGAACAGGTAGATAGCGACTGCATAAAGATTGCTCTCTTTTGCGTATTCACCATAGACACTCCATTTGACCTTTCCTTGTTCTGATTTTTCCTTGGTTTGTTTAGTTTTGAGACCATTCTCTTCGTCGGTGGTTTCCCTACGCGGGCCATGCCAACTTGCGGTACTAGCACGTCGCAAAGTAGCCATACTAGATCTTCTGACACCACCGGGTTTGATAGGTGCAAGGGCACCAAGACCGTCATCGGCTTCTTCAATTTCAGACAGATCAGACTCATCGGCAGTTGTTGAATCAAGGCTGATAGGGCTTTTAGCGTCGCCTTTGCTAGCTTCAGAGTCATTTTCATCATCGTCATCGGTAGTTGTTGTGCGAATTAGATTTGCCACTTCTCCTTTCATTGCCATTAGTTGTTCGTATGTACCCTTCTCAATGAAAGTGCGATCTCTGATAAGTGCAATGAAGTCTGCCTCTCGCAGCACGGCAATGGCGTTGGTGGCGAGAATACGTGTCTTGCCGTTAAGAATACCGGTTGGTCCTAGCACCCTGTTGATAATGTGTCTGCCGACATGAGAGTCTACAGCAGAGAGGACATCATCCAAAAGGTAAATGTCAGCTCGTGCGTAGACAGCTCGAGCAAGTGTCAGCCGAGCTTTTTGTCCTCCTGATAGTGAAATGCCTCGCTCGCCCACCTCTGTCAGGTCACCGTCAGGAAGTGTCTTGAAGTCGTCAACCAGGGCACAGGCTTCAATTGTAAGTTCATAGAAGTGCGGGTCCCATCGATGACCGAAAACAATATTTTCTCTGACGCTAGCGTTCATGACCCAAGATTGCTGTGCAACATAGGCGATTCGGCCACGTACAACGACCTCGCCTTGGCTCTTCCAAAGATCTCCGAGAATAGCCTGGAGAAGCGACGACTTTCCCGCACCCACACGACCGACAACACAAGTCAATTCGCCTTTGCGTGCACTCAAATTGATATTCTCCAAGACATTATTAGCTTGATACTTGTTCCAAGTGAATGATGCATCACGAATGCGGACAGACTCGTCGCCATTGTGTGTGACTGGCTCCTGAAAGAGGACGGCATCCTCTTGAAGTTCATCCGCAGTGAGATAGTCAGTGAGACGTCTCACAGCGACCGAGGCTTCTATAATTGAGGTAATAACCATAGGCAAAATTGATAGTGGGAATGTCAAAAGGTTGAATAATGTCAATGCTGGGAAAACAAGGTCGGTAGTCAATGGTCGGTCATCAATCAGCACAAACACTGCAAATGTTGTGCAAGATACCAAAAAAGGGGTCGAAGACCAAGTGAAGTTTGCCACGGCTTGAGTTGCACCAATCTTTCGAAGTGTGTTCAACTCAAGGTCATTACGAATGTGACTCAGTTTACTCATAAAAGCCTTGTTCCAAGCATACAACTTGATGCTTTTCATGTTGTTCAATATTTCAGTCATAAGACGTGTCCTGGAGTCTTTGTTCTTCATTTGGACGATCTGAAGGGTCTTCATCATTCGAGCAATTATACCGTTGATCGGTATCATGAGAATCATGACACCAATACCAGCCCACATGCTATTACCAACAAGTTGGTAAAGAGAAACCATGCATAGGGTAATTTGGAAGGGCGCAGACCAGAGCTGCGTACCGAATTGGGTCAAGTCCACCAATCGCTGCTGGTCAATGGCCATATGATTGACGATATCTCCAGTAGTCTTTGCCGAACGACCCTCATTTGATAATCTGAGTGCCTTTGAGTAAATAAGACCGGTGAGGGCTGATTTGACGCGCATACCGGTCTCGAAGGCTCGCTGGAAGTACTGGTGTAGACATGCTGTCTGGCAAACCGAGACCGCGAACATGGCTAGCGCGATGGCAACACCTCGGGCGACGGGCTGCGGCGTAGGAGTACGATACGAATCGACGAAGCTGATCAAGTAACGCAATAGCTGGGGTTGCACAAAGGCAAGTATATCGCTTCCACATTTGATGATGGCTCCTCGCATGTAAGGACCTCCAAATGCCCGGAAAAGTGCAATCCACAAAGACGGAGACTTCTTGTCTAGCTCAATGCCCCATGAGTCCTCTAAGAGAGTACCCGTTGTTTTCGTGGTGTCTCGATCGCGCAGATTCCACATATCATCCTGAGTTAGGAAGGCCTTGTAGCCGTACTTCATCATCGGCGTCATCCAGCTGAAGGTGAGAATGGAGAAGATATCCGCATACTCGTACGGGCACTCATCTTCTTTGCCTAAGGTATCGTATGCACTCTGTTTCTTAGGCACGAGGTACTCCAGGATAAATTCAACGATGGCGAGGGCGAGGCTGATGGTAACAACGATGAAGTAGGGGAGCTGATAGCGGAATACTTCACGGGTGACGAGAGATCGTAGCTTTATACCATGCGCGATGATGAAAAATACCCAGTAGAAGAGGACCACTCCATTTGGCTGTCTACTGCGCCAGTGCTCAAAATATTGGACCGCAAAAACCACGGCGAGTGAAGCTAAGGTCAAAACAGTTGCCCAAAATCGAAAATCGGGGGCGATGTACAGTCGTGAATACGATAGCAATTGAAAATTACCCTGGGTAACCGTTGACGCGAGCAGAAGTGCCAGAACAACCTATTGTTTTATCGTTAGGCCTTCAATTTGTCTTGTCATATGACAATGAGAAAGTAATAAAGACTTACCAGCTTAGCATAGAAATGCCAATTCTTCGGAACGTCTTGGGGTTCGCGCCTCTTAAGCAACAGCCATAATGCTCCGGCACCCATCACCACGCCCCACGCAGCGGCAATGGAGACTGGAACGTCGACGAAGCATGGCGTGAAATCAGCGATATCCGAGTTTATAGGGCCCCATCCTTCGCTGTCGCGACATAATGGCTGGCGTAGGGTTGTTGAAGCATGAAGCGGATTAGCAGCGGTGTAGAAGGGGCCCGTAGAGCCAAGGTCGTTGCCTATGACGAGCTGCGGATTCCCATCGATCATTTTCCGTCGGCGGCAGAGTATACCTGGTGAAAAGCGTACACTCCAAAGCTACCTAGACGATTAAATGCGAGAATCAGAGATAGTCCTTCTGAGACGGAGAGGGAGACCAACGAACCTGTTGTTGTGCTTGATGGGCTGAGATAGAGATACAAAATTCTCCGTCATGAGGTTGGCTGGAGCAGCAGCAAGAGGCGGCTTAATAATAGAGGAGCTAAAAGACAGCCAATTCCATGCAACCACTAATGACGCAGCACGCCAGCCTAGTCCAGAAGAGGTTAGGTTGTCGGAGATAAGCCGGAATTCCACCGCATTGGCAGACACTTCTCCTTTCGTATCTTATTTATTCTGACGGAGTAATTTCCTTTAATTATTCAGTTCAAGATCAGTTAAAGATGCAAATTGCTTTATGAGAGGTCTAATTATCAGATGAATGATGATATAATCTTAAGATGCGAGGCTCCGTGTTGAAGGGTTGATAACAGCGGAGTCAGCTTCGGCTTGTGCCGCCTCGACCAATTACTTCTCCGCATACACCACGATATTGATAACCTTTTGTATCAGGGATAGCCAGCTGCAATTGGGCAAGAAACCTTTCCGACTTGATTTACCCTTACATTTCGAAGGCAATGGAGCGCCTGATTATGATTGGCGTGTGTTTCGTGGATACAATCCTAAGGCATGGTGCCCGCTGTTTTCCTGATTGTCATAGGCAGGAGACTATACTAATGGCGATGTAAATACATTCAGCGTGGATCATTATCCCGAGGAAGATGAAAAGCTTCGCGCATCAACTTTAAGTCGGCGGCGCGGAGGAAACTGCCCCAATTCTTTAGAGGTTATGCAGCAACTGATAAACCTCTCCCAGTCGAAACTGTCATTGAACCTCATATCCGTACTCCCAGCGCTTGAGTCAGCAAGCACAAGATTCATTAAACAAACGCTAGGGCCTAATGTGAACTGTGACTCTTGCATCTATCGCGAGAACTCGACTGAACCGGCCTCCGCGTATGTGATCAATAGTCAGAGAACGGGAAGCAGAACGATTGTAAGCTACAACGAGCTTCCGCAGATGACTCCTGAAGAATTTTCATCTTCAGTGGATAAACTTGGACAAATAGAGAAAACCTGTTTTCATTTCGAGGTACGTCTTGTTACCGTCTATGCCTGTTCACGCATCTCACGGACGCATATAGGGAACAATGGCAGAAGTCAACCTACGGTGTATATTGCACATCCGGCACAAATACCCTTCGGCATTCATTAGTGTCGAGGTTGAGAACCCACGGCGTGTAGGACTCGAGAAACTTGCCGCCGAGGCGGATCTCGTTTTCTATGCCAAGGGCTGGGCCCAGGCACATGGCTACTCATCCATGCAAGAATGTCTGGAAGCACAAATTGATGTGACGCCAAAAGCGTACGTTGTCCCATCAATTCGTTGTGATGGATTGGCCCTAAGTTATATACATAGGAAATATCTATGCTGTGCATGGGGCAAGGAAGGCACTGCACTGTTGACCAAGCCTGACAACGCCCATATAACGGTACCTTCACTGGATGTCCCAGACACAAAATTAGTGGAGTGAGTGTCGCACTAGATCTTTTTTGAAATAATGTACTGACAAATGTCCAGCTCGATAGGCGCTGGGGACACATTCGTTGCCGGTATGCTCTTCGGCATTCTATGCCACGAAGATGATTGGGATCATGGACGCAAACTGCAATTTGCCACGGAACTTGCTGGGTTCAAAGTCTGTCAGGATGGGTTTCAAGGTCTAGGAGTCGCTATAAATCATCGCTTGAACTGAGGAACAATGGTTAGCAAATTTGATAAGCATGCGATAGAGTTGAGCTGCAGAAGATGGCATCTTAGACATTTATGGGAATAGATCCAAGCATGAAAGCCTGAGCTCTGTTTGGCCGTGTAAATGAATGTAAATACTACTATGTAGTAAATAGGTAACTATACAATGAAAGGAATCAATTAGTAAAAATAGCAGCCTGGATTTTGAGGTGTCGAATTACAAAGTAGTGGCCCGTGCGCCAACATAATAATCGACCGCGCGGGCGAACATCTCAGCAAGCTCAGCGACCCATCAACAAGCAAGCGGCCCTGCTCAGTCTATCGACAGCTTCTAGAGCAGGGACCTATTCGACTGCGGCCTACGCCTTTATCAGCAAGGTTGGTTAGCTGCTCGAAAACCGTACATTATCCACGTCCGTCGCATTCATCGTTTCATCGCCGTTGAATCACCTCCGCGAACCTTCGATGAGCACGACCCATGCCTAAACTAGGGAGCGCCTTGGGCGCAACCCGTGGAGGCAAGCAAGATGCAGTCAATCCGGGGCGCGGTGGACGGACTCGGGGATCCGGCGCGGTAGGGTCCAAATTGCAGTCGAATCGCGGCGCTCCTCGAGGACGTGGAAGAGGTCAGGCACGTGGTCGGTCTACAGCTAGCGACACCGGAGCTGCCGTTGGTAAAGAGTCAGGATTCGGCGCGCCAGCTTCTAGCTCGCCATTCGCTGCGATCAAAAATGATGCCACCACAGCGTCGTCACCATTTGGCGCACCGCAAGCCTCTTCTGCGTTCGGGAGACCGTCGCCAAATCCAGCAAGCATCGCCTCGAATGGATTCGGAGCACCTTCTATCTCACACCAGCCCATGGGAAACTCGGTTCAATCAGAGAGGGATCCCCGACCTAAGGCTCCTTCGCACAAACGCGCTCCTAGGGAACAAATGACGGAATCGACATTAGGGGGTGGAAGTACACCAGTCGACTATCAAGAACGATACGAAAAGGTACGGTGTGCCCATTGGATATCCACGACCATAGCTAATGCATTTTCATTGTTGCGAAGTTGAAAATCGATCGAATTAAAAAACGAGAAAATGCCATCAAGCAAGGTCAAATGGCCGATCCCAACCAACCGACTCTGCTGAACAAAGCGATCACTCCCGTGGGAACGTGTACCACAATGTGTCCAGAATTCGAGCGGGTGGAAAGGATCGTTCAGAAAATGGTCGACCGAGCTGAAAAGGTATCATTTGGTGTTCCGCGACAACGTGTTACATCCTACTAATCTCCCGAGTACAGAGTCTCGATCCAACGACCGACACCTTTGAAGTCAAGGAATTGAAGATGCTTAAAAGGTTCAGACGATCTGCAGCCGGCTACGACGAACAGCTACCATCCGACATTCGCACACCAAACACTCTCCTCCAAACCATGAACTACCTAATACGCCATGTCGTAATGGGTCCTGATCCTCTCGGTTTGATTCATAAGTTCGTGTGGGATCGGACTCGCTCTATACGGAATGATTTCTCTGTCCAGCAATTGACAAAAATCGAAGACATCAAAATAGCGGTAAAGTGTTTGGAGCGCATAGCCCGTTTCCACATCGTTTCACTACATTTGCTTTCTTCCCCCGACAACGAAGAACAGTTTGACCACCACCAGGAACGGGAGCAACTCAACAACACAATGCTCTCTTTGATGCATTACTATGACGATAATAGAGAGCGCATGAACTTTCCAAACGAGCCGGAGTTCCGCGCTTACTATATTGTCTTAGCGATCCACGATCAGCGCCCTGACGTGGAGGACCGTGTGCAAAAGTGGCCTCCAGAAATCCTTCAAAGTCCCAAGGTTCAGGTCGCTTTGGAACTTCTGGCAGCTGCGAATAACTACTGGGAGTACCAGGTTGTTTTGGATGAAATGCGATCCAGTGCAATCTCTCAGGGGTTCTATGATAGGTTCTTCAGCCTAGTAGATTCGCCAGCCGTGTCGTATTTAATGGGCTGCGTTGCGGAAATTTACTTTAACAACGTCAGACAAACTGCTATCCGGTCAATCTGGAAAGCGTACTGCCGTGTCCCGATCTCTCAGCAACACAAAAACGAAGAATGGACTATATCCGAGCTCACCCGTGTTCTCTATTTTGATGACGAGTCACAAGCCGAAGATTTTTGTGAAGAGCAAGGTCTTCAACTGTTGGAAAGAAGTGATGGCGCAATGTATCTCAACTGGGGAACAAGCAGCATTGATGTCGTTGGTACGTTCGACTTTCATTTGACTTAGCTATTCGATCTAACTTGGCTTGTACTAGATTTCGCACCCTCTTCACAACATTCCTATTCCGATAAATATGTGGAAGCGAAACGTGGTGGCAGAACCCTCGCTGCCATCATTCTTGGATTGAATATCAAACAAGCGGCCGCCCGGGGCATGATCGATGTCTGCTTATTACCGACTAATGATTACGGCTCTCCTATCGAAGAAGACGACAATGAACTTTTTGTCGCTCAGGAAGAATCACCAGTGCAGCAGGAAGCAGCAACGCTTTTTCAAAACCCCTTCACAGCCGCGCCGCAACCTGTCCCTCCAGTCACATCTAATGGGCCTTTTGGGGTATTTCAACCGCCTGCTGCGCCAGTGAAAACAGCTCAGACCTCTACAGCCACGAACATATTCTCATCCAATGCCCCTGCAAAACCTCTTTTTGCTTCCGCGTCTTCGTTTACGCCATCAACAGATACCTCTATCCAAAAGCCATCATCACCCTTTCAACCCTCTTCAACATCAACCCTGTTTCAGAACGCCACCTCCACAAACGCACCAAAACCATCATTCTCATGGCCGAACTCTACACAGAGCCCATCTACGACATCTTTGACTCCGGCTGCGACGTCCGTTGAGCAGCCCAAGGCAATATTCTCGTGGCCAGCTGCTTCTCAAAGTTCGGAGAGTGTTTTCAAAGCTCCTCAGCCGGTAGGTACCACTACAGAACCGAAACCTGCACCCGTATTTGGTCAATCGATTTTCTCCACTGAAACGACAGCTTCAACGGTCTTTCCCACGAGCACAACCGAACCATCAAAGCCATTGTTTTCGTTTGTGTCAACTAGCCGGCCCCTAGGAACAGAACCTAAGCTTCCTGAAACCTCAGTTACAAAAGTCGCAGAGCCACCTTCCACTAAACCAACATCGCCCTTCGGCTTCCAGGCTCCATCCTTCTCTACTACATCGAACATATCCAAAACAACATCAGAATCTATCTTTTCGAATATACCACCCTCACAGAAGTCACCAATTACGTTTACGCCAACTGAAACTCCGGCAATTACCAATGCTCCGGCCCCTCTATTCTCGCAGCAGGCAGATGTAACAGGTTCTGCCAATGAAACAGTACAAGCAAGTCCAGAAAAATCGCCAGTCACTTCGCAACCATTGTTTTCTTCTACCTTGGCCTCCGGCATTGATAACAAAATAACCGCGAACGGTCAAGAAGAGCAGATAAGTGAAGAGGTGGAGGTCCAATCAGAGCAAGAACAAACTCCTGTTGAAGACCTAAGTGAGGAGAGTCGTTTGCCTAGTGAGGAGGCATTCTCCAAATCGGAAAGCGCCGTCGAGGAATCGTCGACCTCTCGCAGGTCATGGATCGAGACACTCAGACAGTCAGCAATGGAGAATCGCACGCCTAAAGGAAACAAAAAGCGGCCACTGGAAGTTGAGGCATTACAGCCTGAGGAAGAGATAGCAGCAATCGAGGAGCCGCAGGTACCGGTAGAACGGGATGAAGAAGTCCCTAAACCGAAACGCGCCCATCGGAAGCAAAAGAAATCACTTGCCCTGGCCTCCATAGCACCACTCCCGACACTCCCGATTCTGGAGCAAGTCAAGAAGCTAACAGCGGCCAAGCGGCCAGTCGATGACGAAACTGTATCTTCCAGGACATCACAAATCGACGAAGATGAAATGCTTCTCTCTGCAGCCCGTATCGCGGCTGAACAACTGAAAAATGGTCCCAGGCTTCTGGACAGGACTACGGACTATCTCTACACGGATCCTTTTCGCTCTTCTACGTTCGGAAGAAGTGTCAACTCTGACTCGCGTTTATCATCGTCTCTGTCATCTTCGCTATCTGGGTCGTCACCTTACGCCCGTATCAACGGGTACGATGTTGCATTGGCACCCGAAACACCCCTTGGTCTGGGTCGTACTCTTTCCCGAACAGAACAACGTCTAAGACTCACTGGCGGGAAGGGCCTAGCATACAAGCCCCTTCAACTCACGGCCGAAAAAGCGACGTCAAGCAGGAAGTCGGCTAAGAAGAGAAGTTTGCCTTGAGCGAGTGTACTCTCTGGCAGTGTGCCATTCCATTCTATTCTTCCTTCATGTACATAACAGATGGTGGATATATGAACTATTGGTTTTCTTGCAATAATGGAGTTCCTGGGTGTTTGGATTTATTATATGCAATGTATATCAGTCGAAGCATGGCGTTTTTGGTCTATCTAGCTCGATACCGGAATACTTAGATATCATGGTGGATTTAAATCACTATTCTCCTTCGTATCTCCTCTTGAAAACTTAGTCAAAGTAACAGTGTCTATTTTATTAAACAAGTAAGTGATACATCGACAGCGTGAAAATACCAAGTCTTACACCCTTGTCTTGGCAAAGCTTTGTGACGACCCTAACCCCAACCCTTGAATCTATGATCACATGATTTCTCCCCGCCTATTTATACCGACTTAGCTTTTCTCTCTCTCGCATGCACTATCAAAGTCCAGATATCCGTGGAATGACGCGAACCTATTTGATCTGATCTAGGCTCTGTATTCTGGAGTTCAAAATCATCAGTTTTCTGAGCGTGTGGTGTTGACAAAGGAACTGTGAGCACGAAAATAATATATCCGGAGGGCAGCCGACAGTCGAGATTCAACACCAAACATTTGAACCGAAGAGGAACAGACCTTGAGTGAAAACATCGATAGATTGATGCATCTCTCTTATTTCGCACCTCGCATCATTCAAAGACTTATCACCAACGGGAGGTACCTCAGGACATCACAACTTCGGACTTATCAGACCGTTCGGTCATACGCAGTGATCAAAAGCCCAGATAAGCAATCAACAAAATCAATAACAGCCAGTACGACCTCCTCCTGCAAAAACAGTATCAAACAACGCAGTGCTTTGAGCACCCAAAGATCTGGAATGAGGATCGCGACCCTCCAGTTTGGGCCGCGTCTGGGCGACGTTGAGAACAATATCAAACTCGCAGATAAGATACTCAAGCTGACGCCACCGGATGAAGATGATGGACCTCGATTTGATAATGGACATCCTGGAATTGAGGACCTGCGACCGGATATCCTTGTATTGCCAGAAATGGCGTTTTCAGGTGAGATACACTTATCGTGCAAAGATCTGGACAGACATGTACTAACCTGAGGCGCAGGCTACAATTTTTCATCTCTAGAAGCTATTAGGCCATATTTGGAGGTTAAAGGCAAAGGTCCCTCTGCACTGTGGGCTCAAAGAACTGCACGTCGACTCAAATGTAAAGTCTGCGTGGGATATCCTGAGATATATCGGAACCCAGAGGCGTCTAGCGCAAATGGCACCGAAGGAAATGACAATAGGAACGGTTTGGCAGAAAGCCCGGCCAAAATGTACAACTCCCTACTAGTCGTGGACGAAGTAGGACAGATTATACACAACTATCGAAAGCGTTTTCTGTATTACACGGACGAATCGTGGGCGAGCGAAGGCGAAGCAGAGTGGAGTTTTAAATCCCTGGACTTTTCCACAGGGATTTCGGATGCAACGACGGCGGTGACACCAGAAACAGCGAATAAATCAATACAAATCCCAACCACATTCGGAATCTGTATGGACATCAACCCGTACAAATTCGAGGCACCATTCAACGCGTACGAATTCGCACATCGAGTCCTAGACTCCCAGTCCAATCTCGTCATTCTCTCTGCAGCTTGGCTTACAAACGATGCGAATAGCAATGTACTCAAACCTGCACATTCGCCTGATATGAACACATTCAATTACTGGCTCCAGAGGTTTTGGCCATTAATCGAGAAAAGGATCAACTACGGTGATAGACAGCTTGATGGATTTGATACGCCGACAGAGACAAAAGTCATTCTTGTCTTTGCTAATAGAACGGGAATGGAGGATGGGGGGCCAGAGTGCGTTATTCCGCCTGCAGTTTATGCTGGGACGAGTACTATCGTTGCGATTACGCAGAAGAAGGATTCACCTGAGCTGGATGTCAAGATTCATTGTTGGGGGATTAAGGGGGCGAGAGAGGAGGGGATCTGTTTTGCGGATGTTGAGTCAGAGCCTGAGATGACATTTGTCCTTAAAAAGATTGGCGATGATTCTGATTGAACACAGTCATAGACAGACTATATCTCGGATTGTTCCCCACACACACACATACACGAAATAGACTTGTACTAGAGGTGATCTTCTTCAAG
The DNA here is from genome assembly GCA_038993655.1 of Talaromyces verruculosus. Lineage (NCBI taxonomy): Eukaryota > Fungi > Ascomycota > Eurotiomycetes > Eurotiales > Trichocomaceae > Talaromyces > Talaromyces verruculosus. The sequence goes on along the minus strand of JBBVQN010000012.1, from coordinate 375,402 downwards.
ACCACGTATCTTTGCTTTGGCTCGGGTGGAATAAGTTTGAGTCTAGCAGTCTCCTTTTCATGCGGACTCTGAAAAGCAGGATCGAACAGTGGCTTCCAGAATGGGAAATATGATATGCAACCATGTTTGTCATGGAGTGAGTCATTATGGAAGGTGGCTCATGTGACTATTGGTCGCATTACTCATTTCGAGTGGATAGATGGCGAGTCAGATATGCTTATCAAATCATTCCATTACCAAGGAGTACAGTATCATCTGTGATGGAATCAAAAGCGTCTTCTCGGAGCCTTGATTGGTACACGGCGCCTCAAGGACATGGTTACTGACGACGATAATTCCGCTCTCGTAAGCTGTAGCAACACAACAACATGCTTAAAATATGTCAACGACCAGTGTCTATCAGGAGTAACGATGTCACCAAACTCTCTCATGTTTCACCAACCTCCAAAGGTCTATCCTCAGTACGAAATCTGATTGGTAGACAGCTAGCAGCACATTCAACCTCAAACTTTTCCAGAAATGTATTGAGCATGTGACGACTCCAACCCTCCATATCAGATATGGTGGGGTACACACACCTAAAATGATTTTTTTGCTTTTGTTTTTTGAACTTTCTTAGTAACATTGGAAGATAAGATCTGATATTTGAGTCTAGGCTGGTTATCGAGATCTGGGAAGGAAGGGCTGTCTGTGGGTTATGTCTTAGGTTTGAGTCATTATGCTAACAATAGAAACCTGGAAACGCGCAGCAAGAAAATATACACTGTCATAGCACTTTCTTTCATCATCAAGCAGTTATACAAAACAGTTTGTTCCTGTCAGCACCCTCAACACGAAAGGATCGGCCCGAAACAGATCAAGTTGCCCTACCCACGTCTTTCTGCTCGATTTCTGTGGTCCATCAGTCATCTGCCCTGAATGAATACACACACACATCCATTCCGTAATCCATACACACCTCTCTAGCCCAGTCTGGGCCTGCACAATCAAGATTCGCAGAGTCCAAGGATGTCACCTTACTCTGTCTCTCGGATGGAGGGCTAGGGCCGGCACGTGTGGGCACATCACGGGCTGCCGACCAATCAGATCGCAAACTCGGATGATCTGACCAGTGACGGCTGAGCCACGGGATCGTCACACATGATCAGAGGCTGCGTTTTTGATACACCATGGATAGAAATTATCGAAGTAGTCAAAATTATTAGAGGAATTTAAACCGATACTATTTTGCATGAAAATGAATGGTGAAAATAGTATAGAAGTGTGGTAGTGTTGTAGTAAACTCATCAAAATACTTACAAAGTCTATGCTGCTTCCGGCGGCACGCGCGGAGCCTATTGGCTGAGAGGGGCTGGCCCGGTCAGGTGATCTTCCCCAAAACAGTGTGGCACCTCTGGTCTGTCTGCCTTGCCGCACCAACCCATTCTTTCTTTCTGCCTGAGGAATAAGTTCCTACGTCCTCGCCACGTGAGCAGCCCGCCCTCGCTCTCTTTCTTACTTCCTTCGCGATTCCCTCAATTCGAGCTCACTATTCCCCCATCCAAGAATTCTATGATTCTTTATTCTTTAATGTGCGCATAGTCCGTGTTTCAACTTATTCCAGGAACTTTTCCCTCTCGATTTTCGACGTTTCCAACTGTTTATTTTCTTCTTCTCGAATTTACCATATTCGGATTCGAGATATTCGGCCCATACTCACCTGATTTCCCGTGACTTCTTGTCAGGTGATATCGAACAAAAAACCAAAGACTACTCCTCTAAAGTACGTGCTCTCCACTTTGCTTTCCTTCATCACTATGCATCGCAACAACCACCAAGGGCCATTCAGGCAAAAACAGATACTGTCTATGTACAACCATGGACGCTGTTCTTGCCAGGTTGCTGCTCACGGTCGGCTATGATGCTGTACTGCGCGTTGCTGTTTGTTGGTCGCGTCTTTGGGCGGTCGCATCACTGGCTGGATGACTAAGTGATTGACTCTATGTTCACAATCTCCTGTTTGATTTCGTACCAAATTTTCTTGAAAGAAAATGGTTAAGTGCTTGAAATTCAATGGGTTTGATTGTGAACATTGCTGCCTCTGTTACCAGCCATTTGCGTGTGATTGCCCGATGTTTACCGACGCGTTCCTCCTTCCCTGTATACCCCGCAATAGAATTCTTAGCACCTTGACAATCAAAAACTTGACTTACAATATATGGATTTCACTTTGCGACTTCATTTCCAGAGTACAGACTAATGTGATTCCAGCTATCGCTGCAAAGCAGCAGACATTATTCAAAATTGACGCGACGGAGGACTTGACCGGTCCAATCACCTCGGTACGCTATCTACAGGATAGATCAACCTCACCTAAGCTTACAGCTTGCTCATGGAATGAATCAGTTCGACACGAGTCTGGTCACCATGTCTGACAATGGTCTGAACAATGCCGATATGAACGGCAACAAACGGAAGCGCGAAGATGAAGACAGCGTCGGACCTGACCCTCAGCGCTTGGCGACTTCCCACAGCAGCACCAACGGCAGCATTCCTGGGCTAACTAGTCCTACCGATACACAAGCGTTTACTCACTCGGCACTAGGCCACTACGACGGCACAACATCCGATCTCAATATTGACGAGCAACTGCTTACTCATGTCGCGCAATCGAATGGCATGCCAGATGACAATACATTGACTGCGAATGCAAAGGCGGCCCTTGCTGCAAATCCACAAAACAAATACCAAACTGGCCCTGATGGAGGGTTCGATAGCCAGATTTCACATGGCCTTCCATTTGCCGATCAGCTCTCACACGCTGCTGGCGGTCTTACTGGGCATGGAGGACCACATGAGTCAACGGCGGCGGCTGTTTACGCGGCCCGCGAGGCTCAAAGTATGACCACGAAGCCGACTGTAGGATCGCCTGAATGGCATGCTCTTCGCAAGAACAATCACAAAGAAGGTATGCAACTTTACTCTCGATTTTTTTTTTCTGTCGTAACGCGATTTGCTAATTGTAATCTTTAGTCGAACGTCGTCGTCGCGAGACCATCAACGAAGGTATCAACCAAATAGCCCAGTTGGTACCTAACTGCGACAAAAATAAGGGAGCTATCCTCCAGCGCGCTATAGAGTACATTTCTCAACTACATGAAGAGAAGAAACAAATGAACACGCGTTGGGAACATACAAATCTCACCACACAACAAGCCCTCGCCGAGATCAACACACAAAATGCCAAATGGAAGGCAGAAGCCAACCGACGAGGCGATGTTGCACTCAAATGGATCCAGCGCTGTCGAGAAGCGAACCTAAAATTTGACGACTATGATGATGAAAAAGATCTCGGTCAACTGGACACTGATCATACTCAGAACATTTGAGCATTGTCGGGATGACTGACGCTTTGAGGGTTTCTATTCTCACGTGACTGGTCATGTGATTGTTTATATCCAGTCACTTCTTTGCTTCTTACCGAGTGGTCTTTTCTTATGGAATCGAATACGGCAGCTTTATTCTCCTATACTGGGTCAGTTCTTTGCGGGCGTTGCCACGGCTTTGACGCGGAAAACAGCATATTCATGGCTGATAAAGCCTACGACATGCTGAACTCGGGCTCCATTGATTTACTCTGTTCTCCTATTCGACTTTCATCATTACTTCCTCCATGTAGGCTTTCTTTATTATCGGGACGGGGCAGGCGATACGGGTGCACGGGTTCCTTTTCTCTTTTTTCTTCAATCTTCATTGTTTATCAGGATTGTCTGGCGGTATCGATACAACTGATTGTTTTGAGTCCTGTTAGTCTTATTGTCGAAGTTGAAGGCTTGTCTGATGAATTCGCTTGTCTTGTCGCTCCTTCGCGCAGTGATATACTCCGTATGTTTTATGATATCTGCTAATTTAAGTACCAACCTTATGATATGGGATGATTCGGTAGACGATCTAGACATTCAGACATATTTCTCCCTTAATCTACCATGAGCCGTGATGGCCTGTAATGCGTAAGAATCATAGAATCATGTCAAATACCTAAATCCGCTCAAAAAACCTAACCATCGGTATATGTACCAACCTTTTGATATGGACTTGTGGAATGATTCGGTAGACGGTTTAGCTATTCAGTTCAGACACCTTCCCCCTTAATCTAAGAGGATGTCATGGGTCTCATATGACTCATGCAGTAGGATACTCCATAGAAAAATAAATACCTGAATCCGCTCAAAAGACCTATCAATCGGTATGTTTGCGGTGACCAATAAATTTATAAGAATTAACCTATTAGTCAGCCAGCTCGGAATACGGAACTGGTCAAACCCCCGTAATCCGTCCTCGCTTACGTCGTATTTCAATACGAGATATAATGTATGTACTAAAATAGTAATACGATTACGAGGTGTGAAGGAGACCGACGGGGAGATACGTACTCCGTCCCTACTGTAGTGTAGTATGTACGTATGTAGACGGTGAAACTTCCCTTTCTGCCTCTTTTGTTACGTATTGATCGATACGATCGAAAAGTTGTTCGGGCTCGAGATACCTCGGGGCCGAGGGCTTCTTTCAAAATAACGTCTGATCGTAGTACGCATTACTTCATACGAAGCTCTGCCTCATACTTGTCGCTGCCTCAGTATGCACTTGTCTGCATGGATAGGATAGTCGAGTCCATAACATCATGCCATCAAAGAAGTCAACAAAGAAGTTCCCGCGTAGAATGTGATCGCGGCCCAGATCTTGTATTACGCCTACCCGATAGACAGGTAGGCCACCGAGTCACAGGCCCTCGATTTGCTATCAACTTACCAAGCAATGGCAAGCATCTGGCCAAGCCAGCACAAATCTGATAGGGATGGGCCCGATGTTCCGAGAGCCCGAAACGGTGGGGATATCATGCGTACATAACTGAAGCATAAATCAGCGATTAGCCAATTGAGGAAGTTTATTCGGATTCCAGGCCGGTAAGTGTATTACTTACACCGTATGTGCCATACATACGTGTATCATTACTAATACGCAGGACCCTTTGGCTAGTTTAGATCTTGCGGAACTCCGACATACACTATATACAATCGCGCTGATTGGCTGTGATGGCGGTATCCAGAAAGTTTCGGAAGTTGGAAACAAGCTAAGACCCTAAGAGTCATCGAAAAGCGGACTTTAGAGACGGGTTTTAACAAGCTAGCTCTTATTTTTGCCTTAGACAGGGCGATGTTACATATAGTCGCGACGTCTGCCTATTTTTTTGTTGTCATCTTATCTTATATTTCGTTTAAATATCATCGGCGTCAACTTATGAGCTGAAAGTTGTCTCTCGGTATGCAACCATTATGCCGTGTATTCTCGGCCTTACCTACATTTGATTACATCCTGCGACATCACGCATCATCGGCCTTGATTTCTTCTCCTTGCCTTATAGCCTAGACCGCTTAGCAGGTCTCGTGTCGATCACTGACCGAACAATCATTATATGCTCCCGAGATCATAAATGAGGTCATCCCGCTTGCACTGATCTTATCCCGAGCAACAACAACAGACGACCGAGACATCAAACCAGCACACACAAACAGAATACGCATGTCGGAAGCCAAGGAAGAGGGCAATGTCCCCTCTACCAAACGATCATGGCTTTCGCGACTAGATCCTCTCAAGAGGAGACGATCACCACCCATTCCCGACGAGATAATGGAATCGCCCGAACACAAGGCTAATATTGCGAGCTTGATTACCTGGCAATGGATCAATCATCTTATGTTTGTATGTTTACCTTCTTTACCCATTATATGCTTTGATTAACAATGTATAGGTCGGGTATCAAAGACCCCTCGAAGAAAATGATATCCCCCGCGTTAATCCCAGCCGCTCAATCAACGTGATGGCCGCGGCATTGCATGAGAATTTCGAAAAGCGCGTAAAAGCCGGTTCCAAGCATGCGCTTGTGGGGGCTATCTATGAGACCTACAAATTCGAAATTCTGCTCGGCGGTTTCTGCTGTGTGCTTGGAAGTGTGGCGCAGATTATATTACCATATCTGTTGAAATATTTGATTGCTTTTGCGACTGATGCATACCTGGCACAATATACTAATCGAGTAGCCCCTCCGATTGGCAAGGGTCTTGGGTGGGTTTTTGGATTGTCGGCCATGCAGATTCTGGCAAGTATCGGTAACAATCAGTTCATGTACCGAGGAATGGTGGTTGGAGGTCAAGTCCGCGCTGCTCTCATCTCGCTCATTTTCAGCAAGGCCATGACGATCTCTGGCCGGGCCAAGGCTGGCTGGAAACCGCCCAAGACGCCTCCGTCGAATCTCACACCGGGAAGCGATGAAGAAAAAGCGTGGTATGCCGAACAGTTGGAGGAAGCCAATCTGAGTGTGCAGGGATGGAGCAACGGTCGCATCATCAATCTCATGTCAGTTGATACAAACCGTATCGACAAAGCGGCTGGCTGGTTCCATCTCATCTGGACCATTCCTCTGACCGTTCTCATCACCATTGCTCTTTTGATAGTCAATTTGACGTATAGTGCCCTGCCCGGTATTGCGCTCTTCCTGCTATCGATTCCGTTTTTGATGTGGGCCGTCAAGCATATCTTTGGAATCCGCGCAAGAACCAACAAATTCACCGATGAAAGAGTCAGTCTGACCCAAGAAGTTCTCCAAGCGATCCGATTCGTAAAGTACTATGCCTGGGAAACAGATTTCCTAGATCGTATCTCGGCCATTCGACGCAAGGAAATTCATGGTGTGCAGCTCATGTTTATGATTAGAAACCTTTTGACAGCGATCGGTACTTCTATTCCAATGTTTGCGTCAATGTTGGCTTTTATCACGTTTTCTCTCACGAACCACGAGTTGGCGCCCTCGTCGATTTTCTCTTCGCTGTCGCTTTTCAACGGTCTTCGACTCCCGGCTATGATGTTGCCTATGGTTATCGCCTTGGTGACGGATGCCTCTTCGGCTGTGACCAGAATTGAGGATTTCTTATTGGCTGAGGATACGCAGGTTGATATGCAGCCACAGGCAGTCGATAGTGGAAATGCGGTTTCTATGGTAGACGGGGCATTTACCTGGGAAAAGGCCGTTGATGGCCAAGATCACGGTGGGCCTCAGAAAGGAAAGGGGCCAGGGAAAAAGGACAAGAAAGCCAAGAAGGGCGGCAAAAAGACAGAAAAGGTTACAGAGAAAACCGGAAAATCTAGCGAAACATCCTCGACCGACGGAGATGAAAAGGTCCACGAAGGTACAGCTGAGTCAGGCAAAGAACCGTTCAAAATCCATGATCTCAATATCAATATCGCAAAGGGCGAGTTTTTGGGTGTTGTGGGCAATGTAGGATCTGGCAAAACATCCTTCCTGGCTTCACTTGCGGGTGAAATGCGCAAAGTTAATGGAGATGCCATCATTGGAGGATCAATAGCATACTGCCCTCAGAATGCATGGATCCAAAATGCTACTGTCGAAGCCAACATTACTTTCGGTCAAGAGCTTGACGAAGAAAAGTTCAAAAGAGTCGTCGAGGCCTGCTCTCTCCGCCATGATCTTCAAGTTCTTCCCAACGGTCGCTATACACAGATTGGTGAACGAGGTATCAACTTGTCTGGAGGACAAAAGGCTCGTATTAGTTTGGCTCGAGCAATTTATGCAGACACCGATATTCTGTTACTTGACGATCCCCTCTCGGCTGTTGATGCACATGTCGGCCGTCATATCATGGAAAATGCTCTTTGCGGCGTACTCCAGGACAAATGCCGAATCCTCGCCACGCATCAGCTGCACGTTCTACACCATTGCGACAGGATCATTATGATGGACAATGGAACGATAGTCGCCAACGACACCTTTGACAACCTGGTTGCAAACAACGAAAGATTCAAGGAGATGATGACAACGGTTGATCAAGACCACAAGGAGGAGGACCTGGAACAGATGCCGGCTGCCACTGAAGCTACTGTTCAAAAGATCGCGTCAATCGCCAAGCATCCAAAGACTGATTTGATTCAAGAGGAAGGCGACTCAGCTTCGGGAGTGTCTAGCAGCATCTATTTTAGATACTATGCAGTTGCAGGCTCGGTTCTTCTTATCCCGGTGATTCTGTTGCTGTTGATATTATCCACAGGTGGTTCTGTAGTCACCAATTTGTGGCTGGCTTGGTGGACGTCCAACAATTTCGGTTACAGTACTGGAACATACGTAAGTCCTTTTCAACTCCAACTTATAAGCCAATTACTAACTCTTGTAGATTGGCGTCTATGTCGGACTAGGTGTTGGCCAAGCAATTTTGCTATTCGTTTACTCAACCGCACTCTCCGTCACAGGTACCAGATCCAGCAGACTCCTGCTGAAATATGCCATTCGGCGAGTTCTACGTGCACCCGTCTCATTCTTCGATACTACGCCCCTTGGCCGGATCATGAATCGATTCTCCAAGGATGTAGACACGCTGGATAACACCATGACCGACTCAATGCGTCTTGCCACAATGACACTAGCGCAGATCGTTGCCGTCTTTATCCTCATCATCGCGTACTACTATTACTTTGCAGCTGCTCTTGGACCCTTGCTCGTGATTTACATCACGCTCGCTTTGTTCTACAACAGGTCTGCACGGGAGATTCAGAAACATGAGTCGAGATTACGCGGACGTCTGTTTTCGCGATTCAACGAATCCGTCTACGGCATAGCGACGATTCGAGCGTATGGTCGTTCGGAATCGTTCGTCAAGTCCATCAATGAAGATATCGACCAAGTCGACAGCGCCTACTTTTTGACCTTTGCTAATCAGCGTTGGCTCGCTGTGCGGCTTGATGTGCTCGGTGTGATATTGGTGTTTGTGACTGAAATACTGGTCGTTACCTCGAGATTCAACGTCTCACCAAGTATCAGTGGTTTGGTACTGTCGTATCTGCTGTCCAGTGTCCAGTTGCTTCAATTCACCGTCCGACAAGCGGCTGATGTGGACAATAACATGAACTCAGTCGAAAGGATTGATTACTACGGAAGAGAAATCGAGCAGGAAGCTCCTGCCCACACAATTCCTGTTCCAGATGAATGGCCAAGCAAAGGAGAGGTTATCTTTTCGGATGCGCATCTTAGATATCGTCCCGGTTTGCCGTATGCATTGGAACAATTCGATTTGCATATTCGGCCTGGTGAGCGAGTCGGCATTGTCGGGCGAACCGGTGCCGGAAAGTCGACTATCATTATGGCGTTGTTCCGTATGGTCGAGCTGGCACAGGGTCAGATTGTCATGGACGGTATCGACATTAGTACGATCGGATTGAACGACTTGCGTTCTCGCATGTCTATTATCCCGCAAGACCCGACGCTGTTCGCGGGTACCATTCGATCCAATTTGGATCCTTTCAATACCCGTACCGACGAAGAACTCTGGGCCGCTATTCGACAAGCCCATCTCGTTGAAGACAACAACTCACCTACAACCGAAACAACATCCACCAACAAAGAAGCAGCCGTCGACACCAAGAACGACGACAACAACAACAACAACACTCAGCCGTCCCAAATAACATTAGACTCCATCGTCGAAGAAGGCGGCACAAACTTCTCCCTTGGCCAACGCCAACTCCTCGCCCTCGCCCGCGCCCTCGTCCGCAACAGCAAAATCACAATCTGCGACGAAGCCACCAGCTCAATCGACTTTGAGACCGACCTGAAAATCCAAAAGGCCATGTCGGAGGGATTCAAGGGTCGCACACTGCTGTGTATTGCGCACCGACTCAAGACTATTATTGGGTATGATAGGATCTGTGTTATGGATAGGGGTCGAGTTGCGGAGGTTGCGTCGCCGTTGGAGTTGTTTGATGCTGGGGGCATTTTTAGGAGTATGTGTGAGCAGAGTTCGATTACGAGGGAGATTATTGTGGCGGCTGGAATGGAGGAGGGTTGAATACCTACCGAGGTATAAAAAAAAGGATTTTGTACATATAGACATTTGCATCGCATCGCATCGCATTGCATCATTGCATGTTACTTAATGATAGTCATTTCTCAACAGACGTCCTGAGGATCTAGAACTGCAGACACGAGTATGTACGTAGGTCATCAGTGCATTCGATGGGCTCATTCTGCATTGACAATCAACAGAAGCGATTGTGATGAAAACCCTCTGTTTTCCTTCTGCATAGTTGCATAGCATGAATCAGCTGCATCTCAAGCATAACCCTAGGGTACGTACCTCATCAAAAATTCAACCACACGAAACGAGCACCCCGCAATGCGTAACACCCCAGCCCATTTCAAGGAAATATTTTAGATCGGCGGGGTACCTAGTCAAGCCCATTAGCAAGCAATCTCCCAAATCTTGGTTCCGATACGAGAAGCCTCGGAATCACCACCAAAAAAAATCGATTGGCACGTGCGAAGCCCTAAATCAGCTCGAAACGCTGCCTTGTATATGCAGTAGGCACTTGGCCGGTCTCAATTCAGATTCATGCAGGTTCGTGTCCTCATCATCGTATTGATTATTGTATATTAAAGCTCGTGACCTCGAATGACGTAGAGATGTTACATCGATTTGCTTGGGAATCTGCAAGTGAACTATACCATGTACTAGATTTCATGTACATGGTTCTTGATGAATTCGGGACTTAGGCGGACGGAGAATAATCGGACCAGCATGAGAAGAGCAATCTCATTCGTAATGCACTTCAATAATCAGATCAGTTCGGCGGAAACTACGATTCTGGGATTGTCGAAGAACAATTGCCGGTATTCCCATGCATGAAGATAAACGCACTAAAAAAAAGTGGATTACCTACACTAGCCGGGGTTGGTTCGTGGAGAAAGACCAGGGCACGTAAATTAAAAAGCTGGGGCATTTGACTTCCTTCCTCATTCTTCACGGATGCGTCGGATTCAATCTCAATTTGCATCTTCACATGGTTGATGTTTTAGTTTTTCGATGTGGATGTCGATTTCCATGCTTTGCAGGGTTCTCGATTTTTCCATGTCTCCCCCCTTGGTGCCTAGGTGAGTATGTATTGGGGGCGTAGCTAAAACATATGGATCCTTTGGCGGAATAATTGTCCACTCTGTTCGTGAGTACGTATACCAAGTCATACGTAGTTTCTTAAGTCATATTACCCTGTGTGATACCGGATCGCCAGGCCCAGGAACACAGGACACGAGGGCGCGAATCAACGTATAAGACGTACCATGATCTTGAGGGATGTCTGCCCCTGGCCGAGAGACCGGGATATCAGCTGTCAAGGCGAGGACGTACTGACAGCGTACAACAAGTGGATCGATTCAAGCGGTGAATGTATGACAAGACTCCGATGGGTCACGGTCATGAGTGTTCAAGTACCGTGTTCATGTTCGGTTAGGGTTACATTGGCCGCGGCATTTTGCACTTGGATTGATCAAAACAAGGCGTAGGCAGCCATTCTCCTTCATTCGTAAAGTCTTCAGATTCATGTGTTTGTTTCATATGGCCTGTTATTCTAGTCTACTTTTCATGCCGCGCGCATGACACGGAGTACGTACGTGGTCGATCCTTCACAAGGTCCACCGTGAGGATCGGGACATCTGGAATGGGGAGAGACCGTTTCTTCCCCGCACCTTTCTTTTTTTTTTCCTTTCCTTCTCCATCTGTATGGTCTACACCAATAGCCTGTAAAGATTGGTCCGTAACTAGTGACAGGGGCTCAATCACAAACGTCGACTAGTCACGAATGAGCAGTTGAAAATGCCGTTTGGGTAGTATCCCATAATTTCTTAGATGTGACTAGGCGGATGGGTCTGGGTTCTGTTCGCGTTCTTTTTTACTGTTTGGGGCTTACTGGCTTGGGTGGTAGAATGTCAGCACCTTGGTTCGAAAAATGTAGGTATAAAGAGCTGCCTTCGTCCCCCATTTATTGTAAGGAGGAGTAGGCACGGTCAACCAGCAGTAGCAGCAGCAATAACAGCCCTCGAGAGCCAAAACTCAAAAGAATACAAACAGCAACATGCGTCAATCAACAAACCTAACCCTCCTCTCCCTCATCTCCTCCCTAGCCCTAACTCGCGCTTCCCCTTTACCCCTCGAACAACGCAACACTGTCCTCAACGAATTCCTCTCTGATCTTCTCGACTACCTTCCAGCAATCAACACAACCATCAACGACGCAACATCCATAATCACCGACTTGGACGCCCTACTCGCCAAGCTCATCGGCGCAAATACCACTGAAAACCAACTCGTGTCGGGAGGGTCATGTGCAGAATACACACTGATCTGGGCGCGCGGAACGTCTGAGCCCGGGAATATGGGTGTACTTGTTGGACCGCCGCTGGTGTGGGCGTTGCAGGATGTGGTGGGAACAAGTGGGTTGATGATTCAGGGGGTTAACGATTATTCGGCTTCGGTGGATGGGTATCTTGAGGGTGGGGATCCGAGTGGTAGCTCCAACATGTGCGTCTTCTCCTTGCTCTAAGATCTGATTATGGGGGGGTATGGTCACTAACGGTTGATTGTGTCTTGTAGGGCCTCGCTCATCTCAAAGGCACACTCCTCGTGCCCAAACACAAAACTCATTGCGGCCGGATACTCTCAGGGCTGCCAGGTGACGCACAACGCCATCTCGCAACTGGACGCCACGACAGCGGCATGGATTGACAAAGTCTTGCTCTTCGGTGACCCAGGTAGCCCCTACTTCTAACCCCCCTTGAGTGCGATACAATGGCTGACATTGAATGATAGATGACGGCCAGGCAATCCCCAATGTCGACTCGGCGAAGGTATACACCGTCTGCCATAGCGGGGACGACATCTGTCTTAATGGAGACTTGATTCTTGTGCCGCATTTGACTTATGCTGAGAATGTGGTTGCTGCTGCTGCTTTTGCTACTGCTTAGTCGCTTGACTCTGAGCTGGATAGTGTCTGTTGAGCGCGTGCCGGGCTATTTTCTTCATGTAAATATTATTCCACTGGGAACCTTAGAAGGCTTCCAAGGTGGCCCAGGTGGAGAGTGTTAGGTTGACGTTGTGTTGATGAGCAACATTGAATGAATAAAAGGACCGCTTGATACTACCTCTATTATATACTTTATTATTGGATCATGACGAGTAGAGGATGAGTTGTACTTACATACTCAATCTCAAGTAGTACATCTTGATTACCATGTTCAATAAAAAAACAGGCTGGCAGAAATGTCTATAATCTATGTCACAAGAAACAAAGTGGTATGATACATGATATCCTGGGCAACACCTTTTGAAGCAACAAACAACAAACACCTGATTAGGCCACTCCATCCATAGGAGGGAGCAACAATGACTCACAAGAACAAAATTCATCAGAACACCAAACCCAGATTTCAAGTAAAGTCACATCAAAAGCGAGAAGAAGAAAAAGCAAGTATGTGAATGATAGCCGCTCGACAAATATATGTATAATGCTAAATGCGGTGGGTAGGGACGCTCCCGATAGATGTGTAATGATTCAAGAGGCGGAAATAAGGAGTAATAAGGAGAGGGAAGAAATTATACCGCACCACGTAATTCGTTAAACTGGAAGGTCATAGTTCATGCTATCGGAATCAGGGCTTACATCCTTGATGGGATGGAAGAACATGGACGGCAACACCACGCGGCCATGCTTTTTCTCGTACTATATTCAGTTAGTATCTACTATTCAAGCGAGAAGAAGTAGGACTTACGCTTGGCCCTCCAGTTGAGTCCTTTTCCCATCCTAGCAAGTTCCAGTACAATCGACCAGGAACATTGCAGCGGTAGTACCAGGACAAATCCCTGAACCGTTGCTCACGACCCCATGAGAATGGGCTGTCCAAAGAGCTACCTGATCGACCATTGACACCAGAGTTGAACCATCGGTCCATACGTTTAGGTGCAAGTGGCTTGTCGGACCAGATCGGGTGTGGTGCATACGCCGCTTTGTAGCCGTGAAGCAAAGCTACAGTCTGAGGGTTCATCTCGGACCCAACGTGACGACCGTTCAAGTTCTCGTCGTCCATGGCCAGAACCAATCTTCTCGAGACTCGAGAATGTGTGATAATGGTGGCTCTTCGTGGAGTCTCCGTACCCAGATATCCAAACACATCGTCTCTCAACACCCAGTTCGTGCGGTAAGGGTTGAAAATAGGCAAGAATCCAACAAAGTCGGCATCCTCGCCAACACCCCATTGGTAGTTGTCATTTTCCGGGAGAAGTACTGGTGGTGGTGGGCCTTTAGGCGCTGGCAGTTTTTCTGCCTGCATTTCGTAACCGAGACGACCCCAGACACCTGATCCACCTTTTTTGGCGACAAATTCTCGGAAGTCAGTGTCGTATTTGCCATGGATAGCGGGGATATAGAAGCGCTCGCTGCGCTCCCAAAGACCGCGACGGGGCTGCTTGCGGCCGAATGATGCAATTGCTTCTGTGAATTCGTACATGTGGCCAGTGTAGCGGGTATCGATTTCCCAGTTCCATACAAAGTCGAATTCCGGGTACTCCAAAACAAAATGCTGGATAGGAAGCCATTGCGATTGGTGGACACTTTGAAAGTCAGCTTTTATACCTTTCCACTTGATGCAGGCCACTCACTTGAGAACTGCCGGGTCGAGCTTGTTGTATCGTTTAGACACCATGGCAACGTTCCAGAGAATAGTCATGTTCCAGAATTCAGGAGGAATATGGTCGCGGAGAACCTGTTCATAGGCCTCTTCCTGGTCGATAGGTATACTGTCATCCTTCACATGAACCAGCAAGAAAACCTCGTACTCGCCGCCGGACTGAAGAGACAACTCCTGAACCATCGAGCGAAGGACCTGCTTGTCATTTTCGGAGTATTGCTTGTCGGTATAACTACGGATGAGAATGGCGGTGCGCTTTTCGGGAGCTGCTTCGGGGTTGATGAGATTTGTCGGGCGTGATCGACGACCAAACCAAGAAGATAATCCGCTGCTGTCGCTTGCTGCAGTGGTGTTGTACCGACCAGCATTTACCTGCACACATTCCTGTTGGAGTTTTCCCCAATTCACTGAATCCCAATCGACTTTGGACGGGCGAATCCAATCGGATGAGGGGTCATCTTCTCCGTATCCGTAGGCGGCGTATCTGGTGTATCGATCATACGAAAGTTGTCCGTCGACGCCGATCACCTCATAAGAACCAAAACTAGGCTCGGGGAAGTCTTTTCAAGTCAGCCAAGTCATAGGATATACCAAGGTATCAGGAAACATACTTTCCGGCACGCCGACGTAAACGCTGACGCTGTCATCCAAGCTGGCGTCCAGAGTTTTGCCTCGCGGACCGACACAGGGGACAAAGGCGCCTCGATGTGTGCGTTTCCATTCTTCGCTGTTGTATTCAGGATAAGGGCGGTAGATTTTGGCCGATTTTGCGATGTCGGCGGACTGGACAGAGGCACGGGGGTCGTCGATAATACGGGAATTGTTGTACGGTGGGCGCGGAGACTTGATGTTGTTGAAGGTCGACTTGAAGTTTTTGAACTGGCTACTGTGAGGGCGTTAGTTTGCTTCCTTTCAATTTCCCATGTGTATTAACTGACGTAGTAACCGTTTTGGCCTCCTCGAGATATCTTTGTTGAGGCGACTTGTAGTTGAGTTTCACCTCCTAACGACCGTACATTAGCGCAACTCATTTCCGACAGTCATCGGGTACAGGAAAAAGCATACAGAAAAAGGACGCTGATTAGCCTCCTGCTCTCTCAAATCCTCATCGTTTAATTTCTGAAATTCCCAGGCAACGCGACCGTCGGGCGGACCGTCCAGAAACTCGAATTCGGCAAAGGTGAAGACAAATAAAACGAAAAACACGGATAGCGAGAGGATGGATCGGAGACCCGTTCGAGCTGGCATCATGTTGAGGAGACCACCGACAGATGCATTGAATATGGCACCTGTACGAGCGATAAAGGTCATGCCGTGGATGAGAGAAGAGGAAGAGAGGAAAGGAGAAAATCGAAAAGACTAAGTGAGACAGCGCCCTCTGGGAAAGGGAGATTGGCAGATGGGCCCGCGGGAGGGGGCAAAGCGCTGCAACGAGAACGAACGGTGATTGGCTGGCGACGGATGCGGGAGCGACAGGAAATAGGAAGTGTCAGGAACCGGATTCAATATATTAAAGAATGAAGATTCGAAAGAATGGAGTTTTACTCATGAAAAGAGTGAGAGAAGATGATAAAGGGGAGACAGATAGTTCTAGGTGCTCCTAAGACCAGCTTACTATGTATGAATGGGCTTAAGATCTTGCTGGGATCCCTGGACACTCGGTCTAGACTAGACGCATGATTCATATATGTCACCTGGCTATTCCAACTTATTTGAGCATTTTACAGTACAAAATTGACAAGAACATTTTGTCCGATGAGCCTAGAGGGTCTTACTCCGTCCATTAATCTGACAGCAACAGCAAAAAAAAAGAGGAGAACGGAGTAACTGAAATACGTGTCAATATTCATACTTTACTTTACAGCCGAAGACGGCGTCGTAACCCCCTTTATTTGCCGCTATTATTAGTATGGCGGCTCTGCTGGCCAATTGGATTGCACAATAGATTACGACTATTCCAGAAGCAGAAATACACTCGTTTGATTGTTACAGCAATACCATTTTTTCTTGTTGAGTAGCACGAGTACTCCATGATAGATCCCATGCAGCATACTCCGTGATGGTGATAGTGGTGGTAATGGTACCTGCATACTCTGGAGTCCATACTCCAGACTCAAACGCAGAATGGATGGATGCTTAATCATGCTTTAATGAGTGGCGTGCGCCGTTTCAAGCCTGCCCACACGTTTCCAGAACGATTGGCTCAGAATTCCGGCCTAGACGCCCACTCACGTGCCACTTGAGTCAAACCTTGAGAGGCTGTAAAGTCCTGAAGGAGCCCCTGGTGGATGAGTGCCACTCATCCATTGAGTGGACGGGAACGGTTACATGGTTGTATGGCATGGCTTAAACTATTGTATTTGAGTCTTTATCCGTGTATTGAAGGTATTGAAGGTATTGAAGTGCAAAGCACTGCCACGCACTAAACTCCATTTCGTAAGCCTGATCGGAAGGGTCTAGAGTCTAGACCCACGTGGAGACATAGGCACAAGCTCAGACTAGGGGAGATCCTCATAAAGCCAAGTCTTGCAGACTGTGATAGAGCATACTACGTAGACAAGAATTGACTGCTATTCCTACACAATACATGTAGTATCAACATATATACGCAGCTACGTACTATTTACTATCCCACATAACCTCACTCAACCTCAACATTGCATCCCCATTACTCCTCTTCGCAGCCATAAAGTCCTCCCGATTCTGCTCACCCCTCGGTCCACGCATAATTTCCGAAAAGCACAATTCAATCAACACCCGCAACTCATCATATGTGAACGGCTCACCATTACCGGCTGCAAGCGCCTTGTCGCCTTGTGATGCAAACAATTCTTTTTCCTCCTTTGCGTGATCCAACGCCTTTTGAGGCCCTTCGAGGAACCAATCCAGAAACTTGGCGCTGCGGGGGAGAGCGACTATTTCAGTCGTTTCAGTCGACGTGTCGCTTTCGACGATGATGTTTTTCAGGTTCTGTTGTAGGACGAGCACGTCGAGTTGTAGTCGTAATGCGCCGTTGTGGTTCAAAACTCCAATGTATTGAGTGCAGAAGATGAATGTCTGGTCAATGAATCGTGCTAGCCCCGACGTAATGAATTGCGCTTCGCTTGGGGCCAGGTATGAAGACAGGTTAGTGTCTATCGCAATGAGTTCGTTATTCAACTCCAGAACCTGTGGTGATGCAGCTGTAGGCGATGTAGGCAGAAGTAGATGCCAATTCGTATTGGCGCTAGGGGCCGGTGTTGATGGCGTGTCTACCGACTGTGGTTGTGGGCCTTGCGGGCCGGCCATGGCCTTGGTCAAAACGTAGATCACCCTGCACCTAATGTCGATCTGCATGGTGAGGAGCGCATTATTCGCGAGATTGCGCAGCGATTGCAACGTGTTGTCGAAGATGATCACTGTTTCATTATTCATCGGTAAGTACACTGGTTGGCTGATGCTGTCCCGTCTCGGCTTGATAGTGCTGATCAGCGTCCATCGGCGAGCGTGCGTCATCCGCTTTGACTCGCTCCGACTCGAGTCGACCGAGCTGCTGGTGATGTATCTGAGTTTGGACAGTTGACCCACAAGCCATTGCTATATACATTAGCGTTCATCATACAAAGTATTCGGGTTTACTCACCAAACTATTGTGCAATAGCGATAATGTCACCACGTTTTTAGGGTCTGATATAAGATCAAACTCATCCAGAGGAGTTGCACTTGTTTCTCGTAGGAGTGTCTCAGTTTCCTAATTTTCACTGTTAGCGCAGACTCTTTCCTGATTTCTATACCTATTCTACCTTATCAATAAGTGCCTCCCTGTCACCGTTTCCGTTAAGCAGTTTCTTGACCGTCTCATGAATTTCACCCGCATCAGCAAACAGAGCCGGCGTTTTTAGTCGCGTACCTCCATTGATGGGAGACGATATGCGCGTAACCATTGCTATAATCGTTAATATCCCATCCGGCTTTAAAAGGCTGACAACATACCCTTGTACCAGCCACAGCATTTATCGTAATACGTCACGATCTGGCTGAGCACCATCTGAGTAAACATTTGATCATGAGGAATACTGTCAAGCATTTTACTAAAAGCTTTGACCAAAGACATGAAATTGATAGTGCCCTACATCCTGATTAGACCGCTTCATATCACAAAGACAACAGGAAGCTTACCTTGAATATCGGCTTCGGAGACACAGCAACCCAGTTGGGGTCCTCCGAAAACGCGTCCGAAGCAATAAAAGACAAAGCACAAAGATCGGTGACAGCCTCGTCCAATTGAGGCTGAAAGACGTTGATCAAAAAGTCATCCAAGAACGAAGTAAGTGTGCTCATGACAATATCTGAGTCTGCGGGCACGATATCTTTGAGTTTCTGAATAAACGAAAGGGAAGGAGGGAGTAGTAGTCCCATGTTGAAAACGCTTGGCTGAATAAGGAGCTTATGGCCGGTGCCCGAATTTCCTTGCTTCGAATTGGAGGTACCATCGCCGTTGCTTCGCTCGGCTGTTTTGGTGACCAAACCAGGCACAGAGTGTCGTAGAATTTCATCTAGCTCATCTCGTTCGGTCTTCATGTCGCTCGATTTCTGATCAACGTCCGACATTTTGAACATTTTCTATTCTGTTAGCTTGTAATCCGTATATTATTCTACCAATTACAGACTCACCTTGTTCCTATCCCTCTGATTGAGAGAGAAATTCCGTTTTGCTTCAGCTTGTCGTGGAACAGTTCGATAAGAATCATCGCCATCTGTAGCAAGGTAGTCGTGTAGGAGAGATCGGATCTTAGAACTGTTAGTACTGTAGCAACAATTAATCATACTTTAACTTACTTCACTTTGATACAGTTTCCATAACTCCTTGAATCCATCGGCCAATGTGCTTTTACCTAATCTTTCACGGTCAATAATGCCCACAATAACATCATGAACGACACGGTGGCCTTCAGCAATAGCCTCGAATTTCGCATATAAATTCCAGAGAAATTCAGTCAACACAGGACCACGCTGCTCGTTGATCTCCGTAGGTAGCCCGCTTTTATTATCTTGAGACAAAAGAGTTCTCGCGAGGTTTGGATGACGAGCGTCCACTTCGGCACTCGTTTTGTCCACAACAGCAAAAAGCTCAACTGGTAGTCTTTGTTCAATCCTGTCTACAGCGACATCCAGGTTGCCCATGCGATTTAACGCTTCGATAATGAGACTGATGTAGTGGAATGTATCTGCTTCTGGGTTGCGAGAAGAGTCCTCTAGCATGGGTGTCGACGGATCTAACTTGGCAAGGAAACTATACACGGGTCTCTCCCAGGTTGCGCCGTTTGCAGATCCTTGACTCGCTTTTTCATCAGTGGCCGACGATTTCCAGCGATCCTGGCAGTAAGGAGATTTGAGATATAGATGGTCATGTAACTCTTCAATCAGAATCTCGGTCAGCGACGTTTCCTGATTAGTGAAATAGGACCGTAGATCAGAAAGAGCTCCAATCTCTTCGAATTCGGATCGACGTATCAAGCGAAGACCTTCCTGAAGGATATCAACAGCTGACAAAAACCGCTTGTCAGATATTTTCTGCTCCAACTTCTCCGGCAGCAATTGAACCTCATGGATCTGATTGAAAAGCTGTAATATATCATCATAGTCTTGCGAGGAAGTCGCTAGACCTTGTAATTCTGGCTTCGTTGTAAGGAGTCCAGATTTTGTCTCTTCGAGTGAGCTCCTCAACGCACGAACGCGGCCTTGAGAAGTTTGAATGCTGGCTTGTATTTTATGGTAGGTACCGATGGAGCTGTTGAATCCCTGGTGATGTTCTACTGAAATGAGCGTTTGCGCTTTTAACGAGGAGTGAGTCATGACATACCATTGACAATACTCCTCAGAGTCTTTTGTATCTGCTTCTGCGTTTGTAGAAACTCTGGTTCGCGGTCTGCCTTGCCGAGTGTACTATTGTCCATCAATTGTAACGCGACTTGTACTGGTATGCACTCATCCGTGGCCATAAAGTCCCAGTTTCGTTGGATCGTTTGTAGCACCTCTGAGAAAAGTCAGAAGGAAGGTCATGGTTATCGGAGCACCGTATCTACCTTCAATTGATTGAGCCCCTCGTCCTCCGCCAGCCGTAGCCTCAGGGCGACTCGTCGGCATCGGCCTCATATAATCGCCCTCGTCCCTTCCCGGTCTCCATCTCGTACCAGTATTCACATCCCTTGGCCGTGACCTTGACGACGACGACGCTGAGGGTCTTCTATCCTGCCCTCCTCTCCCGCGATCATGATCCCTCTCTCTCGACACAGTCGAAGACGCAGTCGGCGGCCGTTGCGACTCCTCGCTCATAAACCCGCCATATCCACCGGGACGTCGTTCACGGTCTCGTTCTCGATTCCCTCCTCCACCGCCTCCATATCCGTTTACGCCGAGACTGCTGGAACTGCCATATCCGCCGTTCTCTGAGCGTCCCGAGTCGGAGGGATATCCGTATCCGTTTGCGTAGGGGCTTCGGCCACTCATGCCAGTGTCTATGCCCGGTTAATGTCGTAACTATTTTTCGTGTCTCATTCGAGCGTAGAGCTTTAGGGGCAGGTTGTGTTTTGGGTAATGCGATCTTGCGACGAATTAGGTCCGATTGCTCCTGGCAATGGTCATGTTCTTGGCCGAGTTTGTGGTCCGAATTCGCCGAAATTGAGGGCTCTCGGTTGTTTCTTTGCTGTCGCTAGTAGACAAAATATTTCAATGATGTCGAATTCGGGGTATATCGCTATCGCAAAGCATTGGGTAAGTTGGCGCAGTGTCGAGTCCTGACGGGGTGTCAAACAGTGCAAGTGCCAGGTCATTGCGGGCGCCGGGAAGACTCCACACGAGCTTGCGGCTTCTGCGACAACTCCATTGGCCCCTTGACAATATACAGCATTAACTAGAGCAAAGGTTATGATTTTGCTCTTGATATTTGGTTAACATGCATTCATGGTTACTTATTGATGAGAGTATATTGACACAAAATATACCACCTTCGTTGAAATGCTGTCTACTTGTTTACCTTCAATCCCACCAACGAATTGCAAGAAAATGCGACATATAAATCCTAGGCCCCCCTCTATTCAAATGCTGATGCTTTTCCATGATTGTACAGGATAGATATTTATTTCAAAGGCTGGGTTTCCTTCTTCAACCAGTTCAAGGTAAGCTCATCTTGCGTGAAGTATCCGCTGGTCTTCTCCCAAATCTCGGCGTGGTAGTTGTTCACCCACTGTCTCTCCTCTTCTGACAGCAGCGAAGTCTCAATGAGGTTCTGTCCGATTGGTGTCATCGTGACATGTTCAAATCCGAGCCAGGCTTTGTCTCCGAACTTGTACGGCGTTTCGACCTCACGGGCCATAATGATGTCTGCGTAAAGAGTTAGCAAAAGGCAATAGCATCGCTTGCACTACGCGCAGGGAGAAACTCACTTTCAATCCTGATTCCAAACTTTCCATCTTCGTAGTATCCGGGTTCTAGAACCGTCAGTACATATTGTGAGGTATTCACCTAGACAGACTCACCATCGGAAAGCACGTTGCCTGGTGACAAAGCCACCTCTGAATATTGGATGCGAGTGCCAACACCGATTGGACCTTCGTGAACGTTCTATTCATTTGTCAGAAGACGCCCGTCCATAAAAATGATATGAAACTCACCAAGTAGGCACCAACACCGTGACCGGTGCCATGAAGATAGTCCAGACCGTGTCTCCACAAATGTTGACGTGCAAGCGCATCAAGAGCAAATCCACTGGTACCCTTTGGGAATACAGCAGTATCAAGTGCAATAAGACCCTTCAGAACAAGGGTGAATGCTTTCTTCTCCATCTCGGTAGGCGTGCCAAAGTGAAAGGTTCGAGTAGTATCAGTAGTACCGTCCAAGTACTGAGCACCAGAGTCACATAGATAGATAGCATTTGGATCAATCACTGAACAAATTCCCTTCTCAGGCTTATAGTGGATCACAGCTGCGTTTGGTCCAGTTGAGGAAATTGTGTCGAATGATAGCCCCACAAACTTGTCGTGCTTGGAGCGGATCTGTTCAAGCTTATCCGCACCATCCACTTCGTCGAGGGTGGACTTTTTGTTGATCAACTCATTTTCCAGCCATGCAAAGTATTCACTCAATGCTGCGCCATCACGAATATGACAGTCCCTCATGCCCTTGAGCTCAACCTCGTTCTTGATAGCCTTGGCATCGGAGATTGGGCTACGTGCCTCATCCAATTTCTTCTCACCACCAAAGCTAAGACTCAAAGCCCAAGATGCTTTGTTAGAGGTAAGGAATTTCATGGGGTTGCCGTTTTCGGTCAAGGGGGCTTTCGCACTGAGTGCCTTTGCATCGGCGAATATCGACTCGTAAGGTTTGATCACGACGTCTGAGCCAAGATGGACTTTGACTTCGGGCGATAGTTTCTCGTCGTCGATGTACAGGTCGACCGTGTCGGGGGTAATCACTGCATATGAGAAGAAGACTGGATTGTATGGGATGCTTCTCGTCGTTAGCCAATGAATAGCTCCATCTTGGTGGTGACATACTCGTTTCCTCTCAGGTTGAAAAGCCATGCAATCTCATCAAGTACGGCTATAATGGTGGTTAGCATCATGCATTATACATGACAATCAACTTGATGGAGGGATTGACGTACACACAATGAAGCCGGCACGCTTTTTCGTCCTCAATTCTTTTCGCAAATCTGCGATCTTCTCTTGAAACGGCTTTCCGGCGTACTCGGCAGCGTGAACCTTGACCGTCTCGTTTGGTCGAGCAGGACGTTTGTCACCCCAGATTTGGTCCACCAGGTTTTGTTCGATTGCAAGGAGCTTCGAGCCGCTCTTCTCCAAGGTCTCTGAAAGTTTCCTTGCACTCGCTAGAGAACAATCGAAGTCAGTCATAGTTCTGACTCGTATATCATCCAAGGCTGAGCGTACAAGCAGTGATCACAGACGGGTCGACTCCGACTATCTTTCCTCCTTCGGCTTGCTCCGTAGCCCTGTATACACATGAGATTCTGCCGTGTGGTTCATGAAGATCGCCAATTACCATTCTTGCCATGTCTGAACGCCTTCCAGTCCTCTTTTCAAAAGGGTCCAATTGCTATCGAGCTGTTTGGCAGCTTGGTTGAAATAACGCCCGTCGGTCGAGAGCGCGGCGGCGGTGGAGGAGATGACGGCCGTCCCTGCTGAGCCGGTAAAGCCAGAGATGAATTCTAGAAAAGTAAGATCGTCAGTAAGCTATACGTCCAAACATTATTCGGGTTGTAGGTACCTCGGCGCGCGTCGCAATGGGCGATATATTCGGATTGATGGCTATCTTCGGAGGGAACAACTAGATTGAATGGATGAGCAACGGTTCGTGACCGCAAAAAAAGAGGATGTGGACTTACTGTACACATCTAAATTATTCCGTTTCATCAACTCCCTCAGCTGCGCAAGGCGCTCTGAGGTATCCACTGTTTCCATTTCGATCGCGAAGCGCACAGCAGTGTTGGCCAATGTCCTATTGAATGAAGATCTGTTCGG
Source organism: Talaromyces verruculosus (assembly GCA_038993655.1). Classification (NCBI taxonomy): domain Eukaryota; kingdom Fungi; phylum Ascomycota; class Eurotiomycetes; order Eurotiales; family Trichocomaceae; genus Talaromyces; species Talaromyces verruculosus. The sequence continues at coordinate 351,327 of JBBVQN010000012.1, read as the reverse complement.
CGCAAAGACTCGTAAAGGAGAAGACAAAGCAGTGCGCTGCAAGAAAGGAGAAGCTCGACATAAGAAGAGCATGGGCGTGACTTGGGAAAGTAACTTCGAAGATAAAACGTGCGGGGGAGCAGCAGAAAAGGCGACAAGCTGGTGGGGTTGCTGTAGGTAGCTGGTCTCGTGCTGGGTGGACAGCTGGAGGAAGTGGCAGCGCCGCGTCTTGCCGCTTACGCCTCCGTAGCATGGCACCAACGTACACAACAACATTATTTATTGAATGAAAACTTCTATAAAGGATCTGTGTATATTTAATTGCTAACCCTGGCAGATGTAGTTATTTTTGAAAATAAAGTAATCATGTAGTACTGTACTCTCACTCCTATCTGGCCTTGCATCCTGAATCCTGCAACACCAACTCTGGTAGCATCAACACAACAATGTAGCCATATACTACCGTCTAATCTACCTACCAAGCTAGCCTAAATCCTTTTTTTTTTTTTTTTCAATGAGCAATTGTGCCACAATCTCATTCTCTGATTCGTTTCGTGGTGGGCAAAATACCCCGCCTTACCCGATTTCGTTAGCGCTATCAAATCGCGATTTCCCTCTCAGTCATCGTCTTCGACATTTCTTCACCCTGCCAGTTCTCATCAACTTCAGCATGGACGTGGCAGGACAGGCCACCGTCCTGAACCCCGCCCAGAGCTCGCAGGAGCTGTTCGAAGAGGCGGAGACTGTGAGCATCCTCCTTCCTAAATCCTAGTGTTAAGCCTAACATCTTCGACTAGCTAGTTTATCAATTGAATCACCCCACGGGGACTATCAAAGACAACATCAAATCAATCCAAGATAGACTACAACAGATTCAAAAGTCGCCTCAAGGCTGGGATGTGGCTCGATATCTACTAGACCACCCTGATTCTAGCACCAAGTTCTTCGGTGCATTGACATTTATCGTAAAAATAAATCAGAGCTGGTGTGTTGAGAGCTAAAACCACATGGTCTCCGGCTAACATGTCTATAGGTCTGACCTTTCTACCGATGCAATTCAGCAACTCAAGACCTATCTTATAGGCTCCTACGTTACTTTTATTGAGTCACAAGAAAAGCAACTGGTGACTAGGAAACTCGCGGCAGCCCTGATTGCTATCTTCTTTGCCAACGAATCATGGACTCACCCCATTCAAGACATTGCCACCTTCTTCTGGCAACATGGTCGTGAAACGTCTTCGGAAGTTGATTATGAGGGGACGGTTGTGCCTGCCCTGAACGAGGCGCAGATCTCAGGATTACTCTCGTTTTCGCAAACAATGGCCGAGGATTCTGTCAAAAGTTGTGGTCTTCTTCGGAAAAGGTAAGTCACTCCTGACGGCTTGACCGCAGCCTTTCTGACTGCGTTTAGCACCGGGGGCCATCCGGTTACGGAGAGCATAGAAGATGCGTTTAGTCTATGCAACTACGTTCTTGGAGCATTACTGAACCAGTACAGAGCTGAGGGCGATGTTACTGAAAAGACTGGTTTTGAAGTGCTGGATGCTTGTCGTGTAAGTCAAATAATGTCTCTATATTACTCTTGGCTTATAATAGAATTAGGCGTGGATTAGCGTGCGGACTTCTATCTATCTTCGAGACCGTTCCGAGTCGCACAATGTGCAAAGCACGGTTGATCGATTGATTCTGTGTGTCGACATAACAACTCTCTGCAGCCATGCAACAGACATTCTATCCGATATGCTCAACATGGAAGATCGTTTACTCAAACCAGTTCACCTTCAATTTATCTTGAATTACATTCAAGGTGATCAAGGAACTGAGCTAGTACAACGACTAAATGATGGCGATTACGATGACGATGCTATGGCATTCTGGGACCTCATCGAAGGGTATACCCAATCCAGAAGGGTAGACCTTGTTACAAACAGTCTTGGGCCGAGTCATGCCGTGCTTCTGACGTATTTTGATGTACTGTTCCAGGGCCCTGGTCATCCAGGAGTTGATGATATCATAGCCCCTCGTCTTTTGGAGTGGTGGACCGAGACAGCGGATACATTGCTAGACGGTGTAGACGAAGGACTCGAGGCGGCTCGTCAACATCTTGCCAAGGCAGTACTGAATGTTTACAATCGGCTGAAATGGCCTGCAGAGGAAGAGTTTGACCAATGGCTTGCTGACGAAAGAAGCGAGTTCTACAATTTTCGGCGGGATACCGAAGATTTCCTGCTTACCTCATATGCAACGTTGGGTCTGGAGTTGTTCGATCTGTTCCGCCAGAGAGCCGTCTCTGCTTTGGACGTTGGGGATTGGAACGAATTCGAGGCTTCTTGCTTTTGCTTGTCCCAGCTTTCCGAAGCGGTTGACAGCTCGGAAGCTGCGCTTGATCATCTGAATGCTATTTTTACATCAGACAAATTCACACATATCTGCTTTAATAGCGATCAACTGCCTACCAAGACTCGACAGACTCTGGTGGACATGCTTGGTAAATACCAAAGCTACTTTGAGCGCAATCCAAGTCTTCTGCCAAAAGTACTAACCTTTTTGTTTTCATCTTTGAATGTTGGATCGTGTACCAACAATGCATCGCGCTCTATTGGATTTCTTTGCAAATCCTGCCGCCAAGCTCTAGTTGCTGAGCTTCCCGTTTTCCTAAGGATTTGCAGCGAGTTCCAGCAAAGTCAAGCCGTTACCGTGCAGAGCTTGGAACGTGTTGTCGAAGGAATTGCTGCTGTTGTCCAGGCTCTACCATCGGAAGAGGCAAAAGCACCTTGTATAGACGAACTACTAAGGCCATTCTTTTCCCAGACAGCATCTGCACGGGATGATGCGCAGAGAGGAGACATTGAGTCCGCTCATTCTCGTGGCCAATTAGCTCTTAAATGCATCGCAGGAATAGGTCGAGGACTTCGAAGTGATGACTCCAAGGTCATTGATCTTGACAGTGAAGAAACGCCATCGGACGATAATACATTTTGGGACACACATCCTCTTCAAGAGCAACTACGCCAATGTCTTTTGGTATATCTAGACGGTTTTCCCTTGGAGCATGAGATTATAGAGGGTATTTGTGAAGTCTTGAAAGCCGGTTTCACAGAGAAGATTGGACTGTTTGTATTTAGACCTGCGATTACGGTCCATCTTCTCACAACTGTCCCACTCGGGGCAGCTGGGGCAGCGGACGTGGTGATGAGCACGGCAAGCTCGTTTCTTGCCTCGTATCAGAGCAACCCAGGGAAAGTGCAAGAGGAGGCTGCTTTACTGTTCATACATGTCTATTGGACGTTTTCGCTCATGATGCAGAATCCACAAAGTCACGATCCTGAGGTTTCAAATAGCGGGATCTCGTTCTTGACTCGGTCACTGCCAAAGTATCATGAGATTTTATTCTCGTTGACATCAGCCCCATCTCCTTCTACATTCCGCATTGCTACGCCATCACCTAACATGAACATGGAAATTCCAGTGCTACAAACAATTTTGAACTTTGTCAGCAATGCACTCTCCGGTCGGGAACCATTACCTCTTCGATCAGCCTCTCAATTCTGGGTCGGCGTCCTCACATTACCAAACGCTACGAATGGCACGACGAACGTATCTCGAGCGATTCAAGAGTATCTACCGAGTCTCTGCCACGTTCTCATGACACAAGTGAGCGGATCCTGTGCCAGATCAGACATTAACCATCTCTGCGAAGTGCTAAAGAAGATTGTTTTCAACTTCCAAGGTGAAGCACGGAGCCATCTCGCTGCATCGCTCGCATCACTGGCAGGTCCAAATGAACAGGTCCCTTCATCCGGTCTGTCGAAAGAAAAAGAGAGATTTTTGGCGATGCTACTCGGAGCAAGAGGAGGACCTGCAACACAGGAGATTGTCCGTACATATTGGATCAATTGCCGAGGTGCGGGGTTTGCTTATCAAGCTTAGTTGACGTTGGCTGGCTATGACTTACGATTGCTATAATGATTATAAAAATGGGAGAGTAGAAATGAAGCTTATCATATGTTCATAAAGTTATCTACATCTTGACACGCGCGTGTCGTAATCTTCATGTATGCATGCTAACAGAATCTTCCCACCGCTTAACGCCATGAAACCACATTTTTAAGCAGGGCCTTTTCGTCTAAGAAATAGGAGCCTACCACCCCCGTCCAGCCAACTTATCCTTCGCATCCATCTGTGACACATTAATCCCCACCATCGCCTCCCCAAGCCCCTCACTGACCTGCGCCAGCACCGTAGCATCATTATAATGCGTAACAGCCTGCACAATCGCTTTGGCACGTTTGCGTGCATCCCCGCTCTTGAAAATCCCGGACCCGACAAAGACGCCATCGCAACCCAATTGCATCATGAGCGCCGCATCAGCGGGCGTCGCGACACCACCAGCCGCGAAATTGACGACAGGCAATCTACCCTTTTCAGCGGTTTCGCGGAGCAGCTCGTAGGGAACCTCGAGTTCGCGCGCATAAGCTCTTAGCTCGATTTCGGGGTCTGATGAGGCCAATAGTATACCGCGAGCACGCGAAATCTGATCGTTGACGGTACGCATATGTTTAACTGCTTCGACGACGTCGCCGGTACCGGCTTCACCCTTTGTGCGGATCATGGCTGCGCCCTCGGAAATACGGCGGAGGGCTTCGCCGAGGTTGCGGCAGCCGCAGACAAAGGGGACTTTGAAGGTGGATTTTTTGACGTGGTACTTGTCGTCGGCCGGGGTGAGGACTTCGGATTCGTCGATGTAGTCTACTCCGATGCTTTCGAGGATCTACCTGTTATTAGCTGGTGGGTTATTTTTGATTGACGGGAGAAGCGGGGGACGAACCTGGCATTCGACAAAGTGGCCGATACGGGCTTTGGCCATGACAGGGATGGTGACTGCGGCCATGATATCTTTGATCATGGAGGGATCGGACATGCGAGCAACGCCACCTTCGACTCTGATATCGGCGGGGACTCGCTCGAGGGCCATGACGGCTGCTGCACCGGCTTCTTCAGCGATGCGGGCCTATACTGTATCAGCATGCATTATTGTGAAAAGAAAGGAAAGAAGAGACTCACCTGCTCGGCATTGACGACGTCCATGATAACGCCGCCTTTCAGCATCTGAGCCAGACCAGCCTTGACGGTGAAGTCGGGGACGGCGTTGCCACCGTTCTGTCGTGATGCCATTGCGTCTAGTATATGTGGTAGTAGTAAAGAGAGATGGTTGTATGTCAAAAAGAAGAAAGCTGAGAAAGAATGAATGAAGTAGATTATGGCAAGTCTGTGTTTGTAAAGTACAAGAGAAGATCAGACAAGAATAATCCAATCCCCTCACCGGGCGACTATAAATCTACGATGAGTCACGTTTCTCCGGGAAACAACCGAGTTTACCCATTGATCAATTCGCAAGCCTAGCATCTCATTCGTCGGAAGTCGCAAATTAAAAAAAAATAAAAAAAAACTTACGCAGGAAGAACCAGAACAAACAACCGTGGGTAGGCGTCGAGGTAAACCCCGCAGAGGCAGGCGTAAATCATGTCTGATCCCCCCTCCTGAGCCTTCCAAGATGGAGACGGCGATGATTGGGTAGAGTTCTCCGAGGGAAACACGAACGGATCAAGCAGCCAATCGATAGGCTGCACCGTATACCGTTTCGGGTACTGCGATTCGCTCGATTATTGCGCCTATACCGGCGTGCCATTTCTGCCATTCGAGAGGCGAGATCTGTCTGAGAATCTGAGATAGGAAAGAAGAAGATCCTCAAGGGACTCAAAAGAGCACTGACTGCCAAGCCGTCACCCACTCAAATCAGCTAGCCCTTTCCGGGCTGGCTGGGCCATTCGGTCGAGAAACACACCGCGCAATTCGGGCTTGTGATTGGCTCCCGCGGCTTCCAGATGTGACGTCAATTCTAGGTACTCTTACAACTCCTCTATGTACTCAAAGTCACTGTAGACTTCATCTTCATTCATTCAACACATTATCCTCACAATTAACGAAAAGAAATCAAAATGGCATTCCTCCGCCCCGTCCTCATCGGCACAGGCATCGGCCTCTCCCTCCTCATCCCCTCCTCCCCCTTCCGCGCCGCGCCAGTCCAATGCCAATACACCGCGCCCTACTACAACCAACACCCCCCCCCAGAATCAGGATACTCCCTCGCCGGCTCACCATTGGCCGCAAAACAAGGTCGAACTGGTAGCTCGCAGCCCGGTACGGGACTCTTAAATGCGCGATACATGCGACAGATCAGTTTGGGGAGTGTATTGGGATTAGCGACTGGTTTTGGATTGAGGGTATTCTCGAAGGCGTTGGTTTTTGTGTTGGGCGTGGGTATTGTGCTTATCGAGGTCTGTCCTTTTGGCCCTCCGCATTGAGTAAAATTGAGTACTGATTGTGGTGGTGGTGGTGGTAGTGGGCCGCGTCGAAAGGATACAACATCGTCCCCATAAACACACTCCAAAAATACGTAAAGAGATTCGACCTACAGCGCGCGACAAGGGAGAATGTACCCTTCAAAGTCAGCTTTGGGACCACAATGGCGTTTGCTGCTTTTGCTAGTTTTGCGGATTACAGTTGATTCTATAATTTCTAAAAGTATGATTATACAAATGTTCATGATACAATGATCAATGTGAAATTGATGGCTATATGCTGATATGCTATATGTCTAATGATACATGGGTATAACAAACTAACTCAACACCAAATCCTCCAGCACACCCTCCATTTCCTCTCGGGATAGAGGGATGCTAAGCGTCTCCGTTCCAGTCGCATCCATCCGTGAAGTGACCATTTGATGGTCATGAAACTCCTTCAACAACGTCCGGAACATCATCTCAGACGACGCAATGAATTCCTCGGCTGCTTTTTGATATAACGCCCTAAACTCAATACCGGGCTCTTCACGCCGGCCACCAGTTTTGGCTTGTGTTTGAGCTGGTTGATCCTGACCATCTTCGTCATCACTGAACCCTCCATTACCGTCGCTGTATTGTAGCGTCAGGACTTCTGTAAGGAGTAATCGATAGAGATTCCGAGCGTTTTCCGGCAAACTCTTGAGTACGAATGCTACTCCCTCGCGACCACCCACGCGTCGACCCTTCTTTCCTAGGAGATTATTGACTTCATCCACGACATTCATCTCGGCATCCAAGGGTGCAAATGTAGTGCAGTCGTGGAATACAAAGTTGAATTGATCACGTAGACTGACATCCCACATAGTCAGAAAGTTTGGCGTGTCAACAGTAGCAAGTAAATTGACATTAGGCAGCGCAGCCAGACGAGCCAATTGCGCCTGATGTGCAAGTCTTCGTAAAGGCGGCGCGTCAATCGAATTAATCAAGACCGTTATTGGCGTTTTCCGGGATTGTAAAGCCGATTGTAAAAACTCGAGTGCCTCGCTAGGTGTTCCGCCGATCTTGGAGGGTACGTCTTCTCCGCACACGGCAGTCGCAATCGCGGTAAGTATAGCCTTGACAGATGTATTCGGAGCATAGCCATTGACTATAACGATAGGTTGATGCGACTCAGATCCGTATAACCAGTCCGCGAACTTCTGTACCAATCCCTTCTTGGAACCATATCCATATAAACAAATATTAAATCTTTCATCAAATTCGAAATTCCATTGAGGAAATGACCGACGGTGGATGTTCAGTAGCAACTCCTTCTCCTCGCTAAAGGGGTCGTCGTATCGGCTGAGCAACTCGAAATATTCGTCGTGTGCCAGCAACGAGACTTTATTCAGGTTATTATTCGACGTGTTCGGCGGTCCCGGTCGGTTTTGGAAGAAATATCGTTCGTGAGGTGGTATATCTCCCTCTGGAGTCGGCGATCGTTTGTTCTTTGCACCTTTGGGTCGACCTGCTCTGCGCTTTACGGGCGGTTCGGCAGCCGGAGCCTCGCCATCTTTTTCGGTCGTCTCGATCACGCCGTTGGTTTTTGGGTTGTCTTCTTCGAGAATCTCCTCTGCGAGTTTATCTGCGCCATCCCGGGTATCTTCATCGTCCTGCTCGAGCAGTATCTTTGCACTCTTCCTCTTAGCCGAGCGGTCAGCATTCCTGACTCTCGACGGTGTAGTGGTAGCATCCTTCTTCGGTGTGGTAAATAACGATTTCGCCTTTGCCTTGTGTGTAGGTGTCTTGAGACCAGACGCGGTCAACGTGTCCACCTTTTTCGGCGTATTGCGCGCTCGTTTCGGCGGTGTGCCAACGTCGCCATTCAACCCGTGCCCATTCACTCTCAGGGCTGTATCAGGTCCGGGTCCTCGTTTCTGCCGTTTTGGGGTTGACGCCGTTGGTAAGTCATTATTGTTGTTATCGATGCTGTCGTGGTTCCCATTCGGAGAATCTGCTGCTTTGCGCTTCATTGTTCAGTGTAAGATCAGACCTGCTCATCGAAAACCCGGAAAAAGATATTTATTCTCCAGTGAAAGACAGCATACCATAGTTTAGACGATCCCCTTGATCAAGCAATTCGATCCCTTGGCTTGACACTTGGAAGGGCTGTCGGAGAAAGGCATGCGTGAAAGCTGCAAGGGAAACAAGCCGAGACCTACAGACAGCCAATGGGAGCGCGAGAGCTCGTGCCTCTATCTTTCCCGTTTGGGTCTAGTGTCTCCTCCACAGAATATTCACATTCACCTTATCTTCTCTAATTTAGAAGGCAAAGCCAGTCGAAAACCACGCAGACTGCTTTTTGCAGAGTGGTTTGTATCCTAGCGTTCTGACCGAGCCAACAAGAATTGAGGCTTTTGTGGTATATGCGCGAATTGTCAAGCAATTGCGTTCGCCAAAGATACAGCGATTTCGGAGCAATCCAAAGAAGCTATAAATTCAGAAGACTTACGACTCGGCACAATCAGACGCTTTCTGACTGATTTCTTGAATCCAGCTCTGAATTTTGTCTATAATTGATCAGACGACACTACTCGACAGTGTAGTCGACTCCACCTGGTGATAGGTGCGGTGAGTCATACAATTGTTTTGAGAAAGGTTATATCAACTTCGGACAACACTTTGTCGTCTCTTGTACTCACTCCACCTTCACTCAAAAAAAGCCAAAATGGTCGTCCTTGCCAAAGTAGGACCTCTCGGTCCAGCAACAAACTCATTCATCATCGCCGCAACCCGCCGCGGCCAAATCCGTCTCTACAACATCCTCCAAGACACCACTATCCCCGAGCCGAAACGAAAACACATCCCCTCCTCCGGCACATACCCCAAGGGCTTCCGCGTTTCAGGCACTCACGTCGGCGTCAAAGCCGCAAATACTAAATACCCAGATCTCGCGTTGATATCGTCTGATGAGCCATGTACCGCTGCGGCAGCGGTGTTTACGACGAACAAGTTCCAAGCTGCGCCTGTGCAGGTTAGTAAATTGACACTGGAGCAACGAAAGGGGAGTGGGATTCAGTCTGTTGTTATCAATTCTGGATGCGCGAATGCTGTTACGGGCAAAGGTGGTCTTGAAGATGCGCGGAGTATGGCTACGAAGGTGGATGAGTGTAATGGTACTTCGGAGCCGAGTACTCTCGTCATGAGTACCGGCGTCATTGGACAACGGTATGCCTATCGTCTATCTCTTGTGTATCTCTTGCGTGGAATGCTAACGGTTGCAAAGACTTCCCATTTCCAAAATCCTCGACAAAATTCCAACCGCCCACTCCAACCTCGCCAACACGCACAACGCCTGGCTCGCCACAGCCCGCGCAATCTGCACAACCGATACATTCCCCAAACTGATCTCGCAGACATTCACTCTTCCCTCCTCCCCCGGAATTACCTATAGTATGGCCGGCATGACCAAAGGCGCTGGCATGATCCACCCGAATATGGCCACCTTACTCGGCGTGCTATGTACCGACGCACCAGTCGACGCCTCCGCTATGAAACCTCTATTGCTGCACGCCGTCTCCCGCTCGTTCAACTCTATTTCCATCGACGGCGACACAAGCACAAACGACACAATCGCATTCCTCGCCAACGGCGCCGCCGGCGGTAAGCCCGTCAGCACTTCGACATCAGCCGATTACGCCGCTTTACAAAAAGTGCTCACTTCATTCGCGCAATCACTCTCTCAACTCGTCGTGCGCGACGGCGAGGGTGCTACTAAATTCGTGACTGTGCGTGTCCAAAACTCTCCATGCTATGACTCCGCGCGCCGGATTGCGTCGACGATTGCGCGGTCACCGCTCGTCAAGACTGCGCTTTATGGACGAGACGCGAATTGGGGGCGTATCCTGTGCGCAGTCGGATACGCAGATGGCGTTACCGAGGGAACTGTCGTCCCCGAACGCACGAGCGTAAGTTTCAAGCCCGTCGATGGCTCACCTATCCTACGGTTGTTGGTGAATGGTGAGCCCGAGGTTCTTGATGAGGAGCGCGCAAGCGCCATATTGCAGGATGAGGATTTGGAGATCATTGTTGATCTTGGCGGTGGTGAGAAGGGTGAGGAGGGTCTTGGAGGGGAGGAGGCTGTGTATTGGTTCTGTGATTTTAGTCATGAGTATGTTACTATTAACGGTGACTATCGGACTTGACCTGTGACTCCAGTCTCTCGGGGATAGATTATAAAAACTATGATATGTATATTGATTCATTTCTTCCTACATTGTCAATTCCCTAATCAAATAAAATACACCAGCAAACATTCAGCCAATCCATAATCACATACTGTACAGCTACGACCAATACATTCCCAATGCACAGCAAACAGCAACACCATAAAGATGATTGATTTCAACGGACACTTTTAGGCTTTTCAACCCAACCAAAGTAATAATGCCAATCATATCATAACCGCAGGTAAAACGAAATGCTATGGCTTGTTTTATTGTATATTTAAACAAAAACAGAACGTTAAGTCTTTAGTGTGACAGAACGAAGATGGAAAAAGAAGAAAGAAATCCAAACAACCTTGTTGGTCCCATATAACATAAAAGGGAAAGTTGTGGGATTTCTGTTTAGTTGCCTGGCACGAGACCTCGGAGGCCTGCGCCAAAGTCACTTTCTCGGGCAGCAATTTCAAAGTAGCCGTAGATGATACTATAAGTAGGTTAGCAAGGAGTATTCTGTACGGAGGATACGAGAAGTAACTCACGTAACGGCAAGCAAAATACCAGTACCACTGCCCAAAGCACCGAGGAGATCGGAAGCAACAGACAGAGCACCAATGCAGGCACCACCAAAAGCGGCAGCGGTAGGGATGACACGCTTGAGCTCGCGGTACATGCTCTGCTCACGGTGACCAGCCATGACCAAGCCCTGATCCTTGAGCTGCTTGGCAACGTCACGAGGAGCGGAGCCGGAAACCTCAATCCAGGTCTTGGAGAAGAGAGCGCAGGCAACGAGCATAAAGGCAATGTAGACAGCGGTATGAACGGGGTCCAGGAGAGCTTCCTTGAAGTTGAGAGGAGGAGACATGTAGTAAGCGATACCAGAGGCAGCGTAGAGCTGAGCAGATCCCTCACGAGGCTCCCAGACACCCAAAAGACGGACCAAAAGGTTGTCAGAGAAACGGGAGTAGAGCATCTGGCTGATCAAGAAGACGTTGGAGCAGAGGGCCGACTGGAGCATGATGGGCATGTTGGAAGTGTAGAACAAACGGATTGGGTAAGATCCGCGCATACCACGCTGGCGGGAAGACTTGACGGGGATCTCAACACGGAATCCCTGGAGGTAGATGACAGCGGCGAAAACCAAGAGGGTGGCCAAGAGGTTCATGACGTTGGGGAGGTTCTGGCGGTAGAAAGCCTCCTGCAAAGCACGCTGCTTGTCGGGCCAGGTCAAGAGCAAGTGGAAGAGAGCAATGATAGCACCCTCGAATTCGGGACCACGACCAGTGTTGATGGTGGTGGGGGAGAAAGCCTTCCAGACGATGGACTCGCAGATGTTGGTGGCAATGAAGAGGGAGATACCACTTCCGAGGCCGTAACCCTTCTGGAGCAATTCGTCGAGAAGAATGACGACGAGACCAGCGACGACCAACTGCACAATCAAAAGAACGCAGATACCGGCACCGAGGTCACTGGGCTGACCATAGAGACCAGTAAGGACGTAGACGCAGGCTTGGCCGAAGGACAAGATGATGGCAAAGAGCTTCTGGGCGGTCTGGTACAATTCACGGTCGGTCTTGAGGTCGAGGTTGACGTCGATGAGGTGGGTTCCGGCGAGGAGCTATTGCGAAAGTCAGCGCATGCTCTGTAAATTGAGCAAATGGAGATGAAAAACATACCTGGAAAACCATTCCAGAAGAGATAATGGGCGTGATACCCAATTCCATCAGTGTACCACGGTTACTGGCCAACATCATACGAAGCCAGTAGAGAGGATCGGAAGTGTCGGAGGACACGATACCGTACAAGGGCATTTGGCTCATAACCAAGAAGATCAACAAGGTCAACTATGAACAAATAGTCAGAAGTGATACGATTGTAATGCGATATATGAATGGCATACCCCAGTCCACATGAGCTTCTGGTTGAAAGGCACCTTGTTGGTCTCGGGGGCGGCCACCTCCGGGAGGAGGGGCGTGAAGGGTTTGATCAAATCGAGGAAGCGTACTGCTGATGTATTAGCGATCAATTGATTGAAAATAATGCGCGCACGAGTCTAAAGTCTGACTGGTCGCGTGCTGAAGGTTGGGAACTCACGTCCGCTCATGGCGACGGTTGTGCTGTCAACAGGAGAATTAAATGATTATAAGAGAAACCTGTACTTCAATCCCAGCAGAAAGAGTGAGAACTGGTATCGACCAGGGGGACGAAGAGAAAAAAGGAAACTATATGAAAGGAGGGATCGGAGGAAGAGGATAGATATAGGAAGCAAAGGGATTGTTCCAGGAAGGAGATTTGGACGAGGTGGAAGTGTGGTCTTGCTGGCCAGTTCGCCGGGGGCTGCGCTATGCCTCTCTCAGCTCTCCCCGCGGAGCCGCTAGCAGCTGCGATGCGCCAATCAGGGCGCGCCATTGAGAGGCCACCTCACGTTTTATATCGATGACTGAAGAATAAGGCATCAACGAGAATAAGCTTATATTCTGTCTACATGTTTAAGTTTTAACCAGCTAGAAGAGATGACTCATATCGAAGATTGCTAGATACACCAATTTGTGTTTAATCCAATCCATTGATCTGTTTCTCAACATGTCCATTAGATTCTGTTGACACCTTCCCATCTAAATCCTTGTTCACATCTTGCCCATGTCCATAATCATCATACTTCTCCGGTCTCTGAGGAATAAGCAGCAAGCTGAGCCTACTAAGCAATGCCGTATCGCCACTACCAACCCATTGAACAGCATAATACAGCCCCCAACCCCAAAGCCATATTCCGCCTGCCGTGAGCGTAGTGACAAACAGAGTCGGAATAAGAATCAATGAGCCCAAGCCCATACAGAACAGCGTAACCATCAATGCACCGAGGATACCCAAGATGAGCGTAGCGACCAAACTGAAGATGAATATTCCGGCGGTAAGGAGAATGAACAGCAGCAGAGGGATGCCCGAGAAGGCGAGTTGCGATAGCAGAAGCGTAGCAAGGATTGGACGTGATCGTGCAAATATAACCACATTCTGCTTTATTCGTTCCCGAGTGTCGGGCGGTAGATTGTTATTGATTGTTGTGCTGATCTGGGCCCAGACTGACTGCAATATCGTTGCCAGTCTTGACCTAGCAGTAGACATGATATCATTCTGTGACGCTTCTGTTGACATGCTGTTCTCGCTTATCGCTGAATATGCAGGATTCGGTTATGAAATACACCAAAAATAGTAATATATATCAACAAGACATTGTTGAGGTTGATACAGAGATGTTGGAGTTGCATGTGAGAAAGTTGGAGATGCCAGGCATGATTCCGTCTAGTTGTTTAGGTACTCCATAGAATTCCGTCATAGTCACATGCCGATAACTATCTATCTTCGAAAGACTCTGCGTTTCCGTTATTTATGCTTATATATTTAAATGCTTCCAAGAAATTACCGTGATCAAATTTTATTTGAATTTGGAGGAACCAGTATGGCATTTGGACGACAACATGGCGTATATGAAAGACAACGCTTCTAAATGCTAAACAGAACACCCGTCATGCAATCATGCAATCATGCAATATCAAATCAATATGCTGTCTATCATGTATGCTGCTCTCCCCATGCAACCCAGCGCCGAACACAATCATCCACAATCCTCAAAGCATCCTTTGTAGCATTAAACTCAAACCACTCTCTATGCTCTTTGTTACACTGAGGACATGGACCCTCGCCCTTTACTCGCTGATCGGCCAGCTCAATATGTATCAATCTCTCAACACGGTGGACATGAGGCACCCGTCGGCCGTGTCCTTGGGAATGCCCGCTATCCGATCTTCGAATTGGAGACGGAGATGGCGATGAATTTGTATAGGGATAATAGCGGATCAATGTGAGGTTGTGAGAGCATTGTTTTGACCATTCGTTCAACCGGCGGTGGACATTGCTTGTACGCCCGATTTTAAGACGAATGGTTCCTGGTTGACCCGCGGATCCTTTGGAGCGAGGGTCAATCGACTGCGCAGCACGCAGAGCATCGCTTGTCCGACGAGAATGATTTGGTCGACCCGGACGTGGTAGTAAACTCAACGCAATATCTGCCGGAGGCGCTTCTACTGAATCGGGTTTCTGAGGGGTCACCCAGAAAATGTAAATATAGCCTTCATCATCTGCGCTCGAAATTGGTTTCGATAACTCGGTCAGCAAAAGTGCCGTAGTCTGAGGGCTGAGATGGTCCGGTATTAAAGACAACAATGGACGAGTTTGTGATGAATGTGAATTGGGTGTGTTCGGAAGTGAAGGTCTGGTAGGTGTTCCTAAGTATTGGGATCGATCGCTTCCTGGCGTCGCTTGCTGAGGAGTCTCAGACCACCGCCGTGGTGTGACTGGAGCTGACCGTTGTTGGATGATTGTTGACTCCCTTGATCGGGGATCTCGAACGAAGACAGGCCGTTGTGGTGTTGTTGGAAGTCGAGAAGCCATGGGCTTCTCGTGTGAATATCCATTTGAACTTGATACTCGTTTTGCCGCTGGCATATTTTCAGAGTCATCCACTAGTGCAAAACAGCAGAATGAGCTTTGTTGCGGTCGTCTTCTCTCAGCCTTATTCCTGTCGGACTGCGCCCTCTGATTTCTGGCACTACGATCGGTATGTCTGCGTTGTTGCCTTTGGCCATCGTTGACCTCGAGAATTCCCAATCTCTCCACCAAGCTATCAATGCTAGTTTTTCGAGCGACAGCCGCGACTTGTGCTTGCTTCCGTTGAGACGAAACGTCAGCTAGCTGTGGAGCTTGGTTCTTGTGCTGCCAGCAGTAGAAAACAGTCGGATCAAGTTGCTGCTGGCCTTTCAGCATTGCAACGACTCCTTTCGGAGAAGTGGATGCTGCCAATGTGCGACGACATGGCTTTCCATTCACAGTGATACCTCGACATGTTGAAGCTGGATTCCGCGAGTCAGATCGAGGCAATATAGACTCTGGCGTGTTGGGAAATTGTGACATCCCAACAGTTAGGCGTCGTGTCGTTTCAAGTGTTTTTCAACACCACTACCGCTTTATCGTGTCAGAAGTAGTATGAAAAAAATAGATATGTTCAAAACTGTAGAGATATCACGATCTGAGCATCTTCTCTTAAATGCACGAGCAGTGTACGTTAGGTTGACACGAGACCAACTAGTGGGAACATACACTCAAACCAATCATTTGAGCAACCTGGACATCAGATGAATTTATTGCGGCGAGCTCACCAGCCAGCCAGACATTGAAACAAAGCTAGGCTGTGTGCTGCCTATTCAGGTTGGCGATACCACGCACCGCCACAGGCAGGTGGGAAAGCATTCTCAGTGATGTGGCTGTACATCAGCGCGTAGGCCGTCATCTTGTAACTCGAGACATCAACAACTGATATGCTCAGAATTGATTTCCTTGGGGTTGAGTGCACGCTGAATTACAGCTGCAAAGTAGCGTAAAAAAGCAGTTTATTACGAGAGAAAGGAGGTGGTGGTTGTAAGATCCAAGGTAGTCGATCGGCAGGTGCAGTTTCCGCCCAAACAAATATTCGCATCGAGCTCTTTCTTCCTGGACAACCACCACCATGACTTCGGCTTTCACCTTGGAGAGCCTCTCCAATGCTCTCGCAACACCGGCTCAATTAACAAGCTCTTCCTCGTCTCTTGATGGCATTCCACCTGACCTAGAGTCGTCAATTCGCTTTGCAGGTGCGCTGCTCACGCAAGCAGCTGGAGTACTGCTCCGACTCCCTCAAGATGTGATTACTCAAGCAATCGTGATCTTTACGCGATTCTGGATTGGTCCTGACGGTGGAAGCTTTGCGATACATTCTGCGAAGGTGAGTCTACGAAACTGTCAGTTATTGAATCAAAGTCTAACTTTTACAGGACGTATCTGCAGCTTCCCTCTATCTGATAGCCAAGTTATCCTTCCATCCCACGTCGCCTCGCTCCGTTCTCAACACCTACAATTACCTCTTATCGAAACAAGCGTCGCCTTTATGGTTTGTCAATCCCTCCGGCGTGGACGGCAAACCGAAACCAGAGACCTATTACCTTTCCGAGGGAGGATATCAATCTCAGCGCATGGTGCTTCTCAAAACAGAGACGATAATACTTCGTACGCTTGGCTTTAATACTCACGTCGTTATTCCTCATACGATCGCGCTTACGTACCTACAAACAATCAATGCGGCATCGAGCGCTCTCGGTAAACGGGTTTTTGAACATCTCAATGCGTCGCTTTTATCACCGCAGTTACTTTATGTAACGCATCAGCCCAATGCCTTGGCTGTTGCTGCTATTTATCTTGCTGCGCGAGAAGTTGGTGTAAAGCTGGCGGAAGACGAGTGGTGGGAGGTATTTGATGTCGATCGCGAGGAGTTGGGTTTTCTGGTGGTTGCTATGAACAGTATGGGAGGATTCGCAAAGGCAGAGAAGGAAGCTTGGAAGGCAAGGAATATACCTTTGGTCGTTGAGGATGTCGAGAAGGAACTTCAGCAACGGCAGTCAGAAGGAGGCGAATGAACCACGACTCGGCTAAGAGAATGCAATCAATACGAGTAGATTTTGGGAGATTCAGGTATATGTTCCTGGTGCAGCTTATGGGTCGGCCTCCAGCTCCTTGACGAAAGCACTCGGACGGGGCCAGCAAGATGCATATTACTGACCTGCCATCCTCGACGAGCTATACCACAGTTCGCGACACTGCAAGACGAAGGACCGGATGATCGCCGCTAGCCTGGCCGTTCGCTACATGACGTAAAGCGACAGAATATCAGCATAAGGGCTTATTACACATGTGTTTATGGCACTTGCTGGTATATAGCGGACAAGGCTGAGATGTGGAAACGTGATGGATGCATGTGACATCTGCATCATTCCTGGTCAGCTGACCTGCAGCACGGGTTGTTACTATTAGAGGCAGACAGAGTCAAAACACCAAAGATCCATTATATGTTCACGCCATATTTGTTCTTGCTACAAAAACAAGTGTACATAGTTAATGATAGTTGAAGCTCGAGGTTGAGCCCGCCAATGGCAGAGACGCATCCTGTAGGCACCCGCTATCAGACCGCCTGGACAGCCCGAGCCTTCACCCATCCCCCTCACGAGGTTCACCACCTTCATCATCTGCTTACTTCGGCATTACAACGACTTTATCTCTTTTTTCAAGATCGAGTTATCATCTATACTCAGCACAACAAACCTGTTTCGAGTCACTATATCCGATACAAACCTACAACAACCTCCCACCGATAGAGAACCTACCCCGCATTACTCGCGATAACGATCGATAGCATCATAGAGACAAGACAAAATGTCCAAAAATCTCATCCACCAAACCTGGTCCACATGGCGCGACTGGATCACCCCCGTAACGCATACATCCACATTCCGCGAAACCGGCAAAATCACTCCAGAAGAGTTCGTCGCCGCCGGCGATTATCTCGTCTTCAAGTTCCCCTCGTGGCAATGGGCAGATGCATCGACGCCCGCTCAACGGGTTCCCTTTTTACCGCCGGGAAAACAATACCTAGTTACTCGTGGAGTGCCGTGTCATCGGCGACTGAATGATAATTTTGCGGGTGATTTGCAAGAGGATGTTATCATTAAGGATATGCTTCGCGCGGGACCGGGGAGTGGTGACGGCGATGATGATGGGTGGTTGCAGACGGGCGGGAAGAGGGAGTATGCCGATACGCAGGAAGCGAAAAGGAAGGATGTGAGGACTGTTGATGAGGCGGGCAATGTCAGTGAGCAGGGCGAAGAT
Source organism: Talaromyces verruculosus (assembly GCA_038993655.1). Taxonomy (NCBI): domain Eukaryota; kingdom Fungi; phylum Ascomycota; class Eurotiomycetes; order Eurotiales; family Trichocomaceae; genus Talaromyces; species Talaromyces verruculosus. The sequence goes on along the minus strand of JBBVQN010000012.1, from coordinate 333,050 downwards.
GAGGATGAGATTCCGGATATGGAGGATGACGATGACGATGAGGAGGCTATTATTCGCGATCCTTCTTCGGGACAGGCGGGGACCACAGCGTAAGTCTTCAGCCTCTATCAGTATGGAAAGCATACTAACGATGACTTGATAGTCCGCTGCGAACATATAATCTCTACATCACATATGCAAACTACTACCGCACACCCCGACTTTATCTGTCAGGCTACCTCTCCCCCTCCGAACCACTACCCCCACACCTAATGATGGAAGACATCGTCGGCGACTACAAAGACAAAACCGTCACGTTAGAAGATTTCCCCTGGTTCGACACCAGCGTACCCATGGCCACCGTCCATCCATGCCAACACGCCTCCGTCATGAAGATCCTCCTCGACCGAGCCGATGCAGCTTTGAAGATTCGCCGGCAGAAACTTAAAAAGGCTCGTTCCGCCGACGAGGCAACAAACATCAAACTCGACAGTGGTCTCGAGGGACTAGTCGACGACACAAATAACTTGTCTCTCGCCGACAGACAGCGCAAACTTCCAGACGGAAGTTCAGGGACCAACAACGCAATGATGGGCGATGAATGGGAAGTTCTACAGAACGACGGCAATCAATCCGAAGAAGACGAGTTTCAGGCTGCAATCCGCGTGGATCAGTATTTGGTTGTGTTTTTGAAATTCATTTCGAGTGTTACGCCGGGTATAGAGCATGATTTTACGATGGGTGTTTAGATTTATGTCTTGCTGCTTTGATCTTTCTCATGGGAGTTTGCTTTGATATGTACATTTGGTTTAGCAAGTCAGAATGATATGAATACACAATAATAAACACTTCTTATCTACTAGAATATAGCTTGAGATAGAGGAAACCTAAATCTGTCATTGACAAATACTGTTAAATATGTATGTCAACATCGAAACGAAATAAATGTGTAGTCTAAACAAGTCATAAAAGATCGAGGAAGCCGAAGTAATAATGACAAAAAAACAAAACAGTCTTATTGAAGAAAAGAAAGTATCAAAAGAGGAAGAAGGAGAAGAGAAGAAGTGGCATAAATCCTTAGGCCATGATATGACTCTGTTTACTCATTACCCAACCCAGGCACACCCTCACCATCACTCTCTCCCTTTGACTGAGACGCAAGAACCATCTTCAACGCCTCAATCTCGTCGGGCGTAAGCTTGAATGGATCAGTGGTAGGAGTTCCATCGTTAGGACCCTCTTTTTCTTTCTTCGACTCCTCGACGTTCTGTTTCTGGGTATTGAGGGGCGCAACACCTACAGGCGCGGATTCCTTGGTTCCAGGGGCAGGGGCAACAGGGGAAGAAGGTTTGGAGGGGGGATGGTGTGCTTCGGTGGGTTCGACGGCGGTGTTGGAGATGGGTGCTGTTGTGCCAGAAGTGTTGATGGGGTCGATCTGGTCGGTTACAGAGCGGCCGCCGAGGAGTTTGGAGAGTTCGGAGTTGGAGCTGGAGGAGTCGTCCTTGGGGGCAGGTGCGGGTGCAGGTGCGGGTGCGGGTGCTGGAGCTGGAGCAGGAGCAGGAGCTGGAGCAGGAGCTGGTCGAGGAGCAGGTGAAGCCTTCTTGTCGTCGTCATCCTTGCCATCTTTGGGAGCTGCGGCGGGAAGAGCATCCGGATCAGTGGACTGGGTATTGTAAGAGCTCTGGCTGCCGGAACTCTCGCCATTGAGGAGCTTGCTGGTCTGGTAATCGTCAGTGAAAGCCACGATAACGAGAGAAAGAAGCAGAACTCACGCTATCCAAAGTCATCTTCGCAACCTCCCCAACTTCCTCAACAAGACCTCTCTTGCGCAGCTATCCATCCATATCAGCACCAACCCTTCTTCCCATCCCAGCTCAGAAGAAGAGAACTTACACCACCAAGAACATCCTTAACAATTTTCTCAACCTTGTCCAGCAGACCCTCATTCCCCATCGACGATCCACTCATTCCCTGCGATGACGAGCCTCCCGGCGCTGGAGCAGCTTGTCCTCCAGAAGGAGCAGGACCAGCCGTCAGAGCCGAGCCGGGGTCCTGGGTTAGAGGAGCAGCGAGGACGGTCGTTGCAGGCCCGAAGGCGAGGAGGGCTGTGAGTGCGGTAGTGTACTTCATTTTGTTGTTACTTTTAAGAGGAATAGCAAACTGAGTGTCAAAGCAGGAACGAGTGATAGTGAAAAGAGTGACTAATAGTTAGACGTGAACGAATGACTGTTCGCTTGCTTGATTGCTTGACTGATATTGAAAATTAACCCAAGGAAAAGGGATCCTGTCAGCCCTTTTATGTTCCCAACGACCTAGTCGGAGAATAGCGGATTTGCATTTCGTCGTAATGGGCAAATATCGTCCCAAAACGGGCATAAGCATCACAGCAACAGATGCTCTGCTGATTCTAATTCAACCAAATGAGACATGCAAGGCAGCACGGAATACGATGGTCGATCCTGATTTGGTTTGACTGATTAGGCGCCTAAAGTAAAATGATCAATATGCGGCTCTCTTGCCTGCATGACGCTAGAGAGCTAATCCCCAGCGTCATGCTTAATCAATAGTGTCGATGCATGTGTCAATAGAGAAACAATGGATTGATGACATCTGGAGCTGGAATCGTATACTAATTGGTAGCTTGGACGGTGATATCATTATAATAGACCAGTCCGGATGTAAGGGGTAGTCGATTTAGTTTGCCCTAATGCAGGGGAAAGACATTTCAAGCCGTCCTCACTTTTAGTTTTCCATTTCAGACTTTTGACAGATTAGATCGATCGCTTTAACTGGATATCATATTGCTCATCATCTTAAGAGCGCCTCATCGGGTACTCATAGTACACATCAATCTCGACTTCTCATGTAAAAAGAAAAACATTTCCAACACGGCATATCACATACATAACAAGGTCCTGGTATCATGGATAAAAGGGGTACAATGCCCAAACATGCATGCAGATTTGCAGAACATAAAATTACATCACCAACAGTGCATGATATACCCATCCAACTCCACGATGTAGCATGCTGATATGACGTTCTAAATCGAATAAAAAAGTGGCCAAAATCGACCCGCTTCAGTTGGCTGGTAAGTATATGGGTATAACGCAGAGAAAGATTAATGCAAAGCCAGCTCAGCATTGTCCAAAAGCAGTGCCAAAATTAGTCGAAGGCTTCAATTTCAACTCGGGATCTGGTTCGTCGCCGCCAGCGGTGTCATCCTCCGAATCCACTTCTTCTTCCGTAGCGAATGATCCTCCAATAGCTTTTTTAGCTTCAACAAGGAGCCTTTGGTCTAGCTGTAAAAGAAAAGCGCTGTCCGCTCCTTCGTTATTTTCTAATGTGAGAGGTCCCTTTAAGGCTGGGTCGTCATCGACATCCATAACGGGAAAGTAAGAATCTCCATTTTCCACCGGCTGCTTTGTCACGACAGGTGCTAACGGGGCCTCTTCTTCTTCCATCTCTTTCTCGCCTAATGTCACTTCATTTGGCGATACATTGCTGGCCTCGGTTTCCGTGCCAAGAATAGCCATCGGTGTGTGGCCTGCGTTTCTTGTAAGATTTTCATCAGGCGGTCCAAGATCAGACAGCTTCAATTTGAGAGGTGATTTTCCCTCTGATGCGGGTTTGGATATATCAGGTTCGTCTTTTGGGGGCGACGACGTTGGAGAGACGGAGGTCGGAGGTGTCATAACCTTGGCGACCACATCTGGTGGAAGCGCCGTCGATTTCAAGGTAATGCCATCGAGTTGACTGTCGACTTTCTCAATAGGAATTGGCATGCTGATTTCGCCTGTTCGATCAAACAATTGGGGTGAAAGTGCGGCGTCAAGTGAAGTACGAAAACCAAACCCATTTGCTTCGGTCGGGGCCAAATATAATGTCGATTTCATATCAAGATCATCTTCGGGGAAAACACGGGTTGGTCGGCGTGATCCTGGCAGAGGCCCTTCCCAGACATGATGTTCTTGTGAACCGTCTGTATTTATATTCGAAATTCCGTTCGGTTGCCATAAGCCGGTACTGCTTACTCCGCCGCCTTGGAGACTGAAACTTGGTCGGAATTGATTCGAATATGGTTGAACATTGTTTCCTCCCGCCGCAGCTTCCAACTCTGCAATCCTCGACTTGAGCAACGACCGTTCCATTTCCCATAGCTTTCGTTCTTCCGTAAATAATAACCGCTCACGCTCGAAGTGTAATCGCTGGCTCTCCAATAGAGATCGGGACTGGTCGACATAAACAGCCAGTTCTCTGTATACATTTTCTTTCGATGCCTTGTTGGCTGCACGAGCGGCTTGGTAGGCTGAATCTAGGTAGGGGTTGCTGGACGCGACGGATCGTGCACGGCGTACAGGAATGAGTGGGTGTGAGAAGCGGACTTCTTTAAACGAGGCGGAATGGACGTCCTGGCTCAGCGGACTCTTCAACGAAGGCTGCGACATTTTCGTTCGCTTTTATATCTTAATATTGTTGTGACGATAAATCGTTTCAAACTGTCCCGCAGTCTGAGGAGCTGAACCGAATGAAATAGTGATAACTATTCAAGAAGATGGTAAAGATGAAAGTAATTGTAACCTCGGATATTTATGAATTGTAGCGTCGCTGGGCTGTGTGTGTCTCCCTTGATTCGATAGGCTCAGGCTGTTAATTACCGTTAAATCAGCGTCGATAGACCGATAATTAGTGGATTGTATGTGCGCTGTTATCGACTCCGCACGATGGATGCATGTGCGCACCAAGGATTGTGTCCGCAATTTCTGGAAGATCTGTTGAACCCAAGTCCACTGATCTGAAGCTGGCTTGTCGTGTTTGCCACTGATGATAACTCCTTACGAATGACGAGCGATTTGAGGATAATACTATATAGTCGATCATTCGGTGAGAGATGTCGAGTTTAGTGAGTTGGTCAGGAAAAATCGGGGACCGAGGACCCGCTTTTGAAGCTCATGAGAATGATCCACTCCAGGCACAAAAGCCTGAGATGGAGAGGACGTCTTCCAAAAGTTCAAAAAGAGGTTGAGGGATACGATAGTTGACGGACCAGCACACGAACGAGGTCGAATGGTGCCTGATCATTGATGGCCTTGAGTTGGGTCGCTATGATTGATTTGTCGTGGATTGGTGCGAGGTGCAGCAGCTGTACCTGTTCGCCGTCTTTGATGGTTCGGGAGGTGAAGGAGTATATACTATGTTGTGGGTTCTTTTCTCTCTCTTTTGTCTTCCTGTAAAATTACTGGAATGACTGGCTAAATAGAGTGCGAGTCAAGTGGTTCCAGATCACTCAGTCATTCAGAGTCAGTCAACTGTCAGACTGTCATCCCGACCGGGTGTGGGGAAGCTCACTGATTCAGACGGACCAGGCACAGCGTGGCACGTCACACAGTTGCATCCAGTCCCTGGATGAAGAGAATAGAAGGGAAAGTAGATTCAGGTACAGAATACAATTAACAAAATATGAGTATACCAGAGAGCAAGAGAGAAGAGCCAAAGAGAGATTATCCTCTTGGACAAAAGGAAAGGAAAGAAGGAAGGAGGGCAGCCACGCATGTGACTGGCTCCTGACCTGTTACGTCATTTCTGGGGATCGCCTCTTACTTTCGATTTACTATGTACTAACCAGTAGTATCAAGATGGTCGAGTATGAGGGATATCACTCTGCTGATCCATGCCTATCTGCATGGATTTCATGACACGACCTCGGAATGGCCGCTTATACCCATGGATATATATCATATTTCGGTGTCTTCTGATGTAACGATATTCTTCGGTGGAGAAATATACTCAGGTCCTGTACCTAGAATAGCCACCCGAGTATTTATCGTCGACGCGAATCATCACCACTTTGGAAAAGTATATCCCCGGATGTCTTAGGCTAAGTGACATGGGGTTTGACATCATCCAATCTGTACATATGTCGATCTGCGGAGTTGACCTCGGGGAGAGACCCTCTACATTAGTTTGATCGTTCTAGAAGCTGATTAGACATTGTCCGTCGTAGCCCAACTCAGTCGACGCTCACTTGAGTGAATGTTAAAGAAGCAGCTAATATCCGATGATGGATTATGCTCTAGTCCTATTGAAAAATCTTATCGTTAACTCGATCGGATGTACCTGGATAGACATACTAGGGTTATAACATCAAATAGCTTACGGGGAATACACCGAATATCTCCGTGCCCTAGTAAACAACTACAGTAGATACAAAGATAGTGACAAAGATATTCGTCATCCTGATCATCACATTATTGTAAAATAAATCAAGAATAATATCAGATCAACCACTGCTTTCATCTGGATTTAACCACTCATATAAAGGCATGACCGGGGCTTTAATCCTTAGATACGGGATGAACGACAGCAATTCTCTGGTCCAACAGCTTGCAAAGTCGACTTGTTTACACCCTGGTTAGAGCGGGGGACATCATTGGAAGGGTTGAGTTCGAAAAAATTGGCGGGCTTTAGGGACATGACAAACTTTTCCACTGGCATGACGGGGAAATCTGGAGACAGTTTCAGTATATCAGTATATAAATCAGCAATTTGAGTCCTTTTGTAGAGAGCTTACCTTCAGGTCGGGTGACATGCGTTACCCCAAAGGAGTGCCAGAGCACAACGTCCTCGTTTTTGATGTTCTCGTCTCGTTTAGCCCAGATGGCAAGACCAGTATCCTCCCGACTTTGGTTAGTGAACTCTCCCGAAGCCCACAACTCATCGTCCTGATACTTAGTAACCCAAATAGCCTTGGAAGTGAAAACTCCGCGACGGAAGTTAAAAGTAGTGGGGTTCATCATCAGCATTTGACTCGGGACAGGATGCAGTTTGTAGCCATGAGGCTTCCCGGAAACGGCGTTCGTTCGCGCTTCGTTGATTATTTTGAATGTGCGGTTCTTGTTGATATCAAGCTCGTATCCGCCAGGCCTATCGATTGGTGTTGTGTTCACCCTGAAGGCACAACCGTGAGGGTCAAGGTCTGGTTCGTTAATCACGGGGTGACATTCGTCGTAAGCGATGGTGTTTGCGCTGTCGCCGTCTAGGATGGGATCCACTCGAGCACAGAAAATATGCTGATGATTGACGGCCAAAACTCCTGGCGCAACGACGGTGCCCCAAGGCACCTGAAGTCCCTGACGGATAGGCATTGTAGATACAATACCTGTGGCTCGCACCTCGATGTGGAGATTGGCAGCTTGATCCAGCACAAACGCCAGGATGTACTCGTAGTTGGCGACAGTTGCTGTGCATTGAACTACGAGCTGCCTGTTCCTCACAACCGAGGACTTGAAACTCCTGAAGTTGGTGTGCTTCCACCCGATACCGTCGTCAATTTCATGCATGCAGACCACGTTGGGCATCACCACGGGCTCACCGGATCCGGTAACTCGTACACCACTGAAGTAAGCAATATGACCAAGACAGTCGCACCCGAGAGTTAGGCTGTTAGATGTGAGTCCGAAACCAGAGTCACCCAAGTCAAATGCCTGCTTTCGGTGGTAGGGCGATCGAGGATCGCCATAAGGAACTGTCATCTCGCTCATGGAAACTCGGTAGAATAGTGGACGACCATCGTACTGCACGTCGTGGAGCACAGGGCCCTCGCGCAGGGTCCAACCCAGCTGGAAAGACCATTTCTGCCACTCGACACGGCGACCCAGAATCTTGAACGAAGGACCCTCTGGCTGGATGACTTGAAGAGGCTTCAGGTCTTTTCGGAAGGCATCTTGGCCCATGATACTTGCACTGTATTCCACGGGCTGAACGGGGTTCCATGGTTGAGTCTCCGGGTCCACTTCGTCGCCAGTTCCCATGGGGAGCCTTTGTAGCTCAACGAGCTCTAGAGTGTGTGCGTCGAAGATGGGGGCGAGAGGGATGGGAAGCGAGTAGTGGTTGGCCTCTGGGTCGTCGTTCAAGGCGACGTACATGTAGCATTGAAAAAGCCGCCGGCGCTCGTTCGCATCATCCGTTCCAAAGGCCCAAGGATCGTTAAGAACGCGAGCACTATGGGTATGTCAAAAGGTGAAGTGGACAAAGCAGTCGTGAAGTCACTTACTTTGGAGGAAGCTTCAGCTTTGCAATCTCAGCTTGGACCTCGGGATGGTTGTTGCAAGCATTGTTGACAAGCTCAAACTCCTCCCAATCAACTGGGCCCTGAGAGTCGGGGGCGTCATATTTCTTCTCTACCTGCCGTGTGGCGATGTTCACAATCGCAATCAGGAGAGATGGACTCCTTCCGCGGTGATAATATACCCGGGCTTTGCGGTCGGGCGCTGGCCCCTTATGGTGAAGGTGCTGGAGAGTGGCGGCTTTTGGGGGTTCAGCAAGATCAATGACTTTGAATCTGATTTCGGCTGCCGTGCACTTGATGTCTTCCAAGAGTGTCTGGGCTGCCGTCTGTACCTCCTCCACCGTCAATGGGTCTAGCGGGTGAGTAGCCGGGGAAGCAGACATCTTGAGTGACGATCTTCGAATTTTCGAAGCAAATTATCGGATATCTTTTTGAAATTGTTGTAGTCTGACATCTCTCCGGTTTCTCATTTCTTGTTCTCGTCTTATACTTGATCTTGAGATGCGGAGAGGACCAGGCTTAGGGTTAGGTATGTGGGCCCGGTTTAGGTCCTTACTACAAAGAGACATACTCCCAGCTACAAAGGGTCAACTGGTGCCAGTGCGAAAATTGGGGACGAAGCTTCTCCGCATCTGGGAGATAATCAAATCACTACTAATTTTGAGGTTCAACGACACAATGTGGCTGTTCCTGCCGATTTCAGTAGTGGCATCAGCTGGCCCGAGGCCCTGATCCTCCGCCTTTCGCCTCGCTCGCTTGAATCAGGAGAAGGCAATGCGTGGGCTCATGGACGCTACTCTACATATATAACTATGCCAACGTATAAGAAGCCTGATCTCGCCTCTGAAGTGGCGAAAACCATTCGATAAATTATCTTCGTACCAGAACAGGAAGTGAACCAGGGTTAGGGTTACAAGATGCCTGATTTCAAGGGACTCGATTTGACCGGCAAAACTGCCATCGTCACTGGTGCTTCGAGGTGAGCGTTCTGCTTTTCTCGAGACATATCTCCGAGACTTGACACTTATCGTGACAGGGGGATTGGTGCTGCTATCGCCATCCAGCTAGGTCGGCGTGGCGCTAACGTGGTGGTCAACTACACAAGCGACAAGAGCAAGCAACGCGCCGCCGAGGTCGTAAAGGAGATCGAGGCCGCCGGCTCCCGAGCAACGCTTTGCCAAGCAAGTGTAGCAGACGTGAAAGCAATTCCTAAGATTGTCGACGCCGCGTTGCAACTAAGCCAGAGCGGGAAGATCGAGATTCTAATCCATAAGTCCGGCTGACCCTCTTTTTTTTTGTCTGGTGGCATCCTGTGACTAACGAAAGTAAAGTGCCGCCTTGGGAGTCGACGCAAATCTCGACGAAGTCTCGGAAGAACTGTTCCAGACACACTTCGACACCAATGTCAAGGGACCCATCTTCCTCACGAAAGCGGTGATCCCCCATATCGCCAAAGGTGGTCGCGTGGTATTCGTTTCTTCAGCCGCTGCCCGTCTTGGTGTTGCTGGTCAAACAGTGTATGGTGCAACAAAGGCCGCAAATGAGTCTTGCGCTCGGGTTTGGGCTAAGGAGCTTGGACAATCCCATGGAATCACGGTCAACTGTGTGAATCCAGGTCCCGTTGCCACTGATCAGTGGCAGGAAAGTGATGAGCAGTTCAGACAGGATATGCAGCCTCTTATCGAGTCTACTCCTGCGGCTGCCAGGATTGCTGAGGTGGATGATATCGCGCCTCTTGTTGCTTTTCTCTGCACTGAAGATGCACGGTGGACTACGGGTGCGGTTCTCTGCGCGAATGGTGGACTTTACAATTGAGGTGGTTGTTCATTGTACAAATCATGAGTAAATGCAATAGAAATTCGCATCCTGGAACATGTTGTACATTGGTCATGCGAAATAAGTAGATTTGAAATACTTTGCTCCCGAAAGTTCATCTTCTGTGCACAGCGGTTTTAAGATAATAATAGATGAGGCATTCATGGCCTTGCAAGCCTGTCGGACGCCCTGTCGGTCCCTTAGACCATGATTTTACATGGAAAATATCGAAATGGAGGTAGAAGAAGCAAGCCTAGAGTCTTCGAACTTCATATTTTCTCATTCCAATCTGTCTTGTCTAGTTTCTTGTATCTATAGGCCTGTCCTCCAATGGAGGTAGTTCCTTGACGGTCTTAATCACTTTTGCCGGAGATCCCACGGCCACAGTCCAAGCAGGAATATCTCGTGTCACAATAGCTCCAGCGCCTATGGTGCAGCCATTCTCAATACTCACACCAGCCAGAATAATCACACCAGCGCCTATCCAGCAGTCATCTCCTATCGTCACCGGCTTGGCGAACTCGATATTGTCTCGTCGGCTCGCAACCTCGGTTTCGTGGGTGGCTGTCGAGATCATAACATTCGGACCAAACATAACCCTATCCCCGATCGTCACAATAGCCGAGTCCAGAATGGTGAGGCCAAAGTTGCTGTAGAATCTCTTGCCTATGGAGATGTTGGGCCCGTAGTCCACGCTTAAAGGAGGCTCAATATAGGAGTCTTCGCCAATGTGGCCTAGTCGCGTCTTCAGCAACTTCAAGCGGTCATCGGCAAGCTTTTGGAGAGTGAGATCTTCTCCTTTGGGAAACCAGGTGTTGTATTCATTCATGAAAATTCGTGATTTGAGACGAGCCGACTCGAGCTCGGGAACAAAAGAATCGTAGCTGGTCGGGACTTTATATGAGTAGGCCAATACCTGAACCAGGAGAGTAATATTAGCTTACAGCATTCCAGATATCATCTTGTCGTACTCTTCGCATCTCGGGATGTGGGCCAATCTGGAGGCCTTCTCTATTTCGGCGGGCGCTTTTGCTTTGCTGGCCATAGTTGCTGAATTTTTGCGACCCGGTCAACAATATCAACAATATGAAGGATGGGTTTGTGTGATTGATTATCTGATGTGAAAACGCGCTCAATATGAGAGGGAAAAACTCGCGCGATACATACATACTCGCGAGTCTTAGGTCCCCATATACTGAATTACACTATCTCCAATATGGAAATACACCCAACTTCAGCCGCTAGGACGGCGCATGCCCTAACTTACTTGACAGGTTTGGTTACAATGCCAACGGTCAAATGGCTCGAATCTAGCCTTGGGAATGAGATCCATGGGTGGTTTTACACTCTGATTTAGCCTACTACATATTTACTACTACGTAGTAAGTAATTACCTAGGTACCTATACGAACTCGATTTTCCTCCCAGGTGGGGCTTTCCTTTTTCAGCTGCCGCTGCTTTTGTGAGGGCGCTCATAGTCCTGCTCACTGAGTAGATTTCAGTCCGAACTCATGCTCCCTGAACACCTGTATATAGTAAACAACTTAGGTATCAACTAGTACTAAGCTAGGAGAGTTACTAAATATAATACCTTACTTACATGTCTTTTTAGTATAGGAATAGGAAGTATAGCAAGTATGATATTAAGTCTAAAAATCAGCTTTTCTAGAATCAATCTAGCACTCCTAGTAGGAATATATAGGGCAGTACCATTTCACACAGAATAGACTAAGATTATTCTAGAAGACGTACGTATCAGCAATTAGATTATTAAATATAGCTTTAGCCAGTAATACCTAGATAGAGTCCAACCAAGAGGTGTTGTAAAAGAAACTCTAGGCGGATTGAATTAAGATATTAGGACCTTTCTTCAAGTTCTCAAGACTAACAGGATGCACGCTCAACTTCAAAGTGACATATTAAAACATGTGCAGGGCATCCAACATTATCTTCCTGAGGGTCGATGGCAATATCCAGGTATCTTACAAGATCAATTATTTGAGCCTTTTCCGCCATAAGTACTATCATCTACACCCTGACGCTGCCTGTCTTCGTATGAATTGCCATGACAGTACCGACCCCGTCTGTGAGAAAGCACTCGAAGATGATTGCAGAATGCTTGGGTGTGTCGGACGGTTAATACTACGAAGCAGGTTACACGCAGAACGTCCAAATCCACTAGTCCACTTTGGCTCGCTTGCATCGGCTGATATTTTAATGAACGAGGGGTCGGGGTAGAGGAGACAAGAAACAAACACATAGACTGACACAGCAACAGGTACTGTGGCGATGGTGAACCTAAGTTTCTGTACTTTGGGAGATGGTCACGACGATGACATTTTTGCCGTTCCCAGCCTAGCGTCCCCCATATTCGGTCCAGTAATTGCCCCACCCACGGTTTCTACATAGTAGTCCTACTGAGCAAGATTACACTGTATTCATGGCCATTCTCATTTCTACATGCTACTACGGTATACGGAACTAGGTTCTCGCCGAACCAAGACGATGGAGTATGTCGGGACTCAGCTCTCTTGGTCCCAGAGCGAAGCGAGACAGGCCGGCGACCATCGTGACGCAAAAACCGCGGCCGAGGCCCGCCAGCAGCGCAGGAAAGTCCAGAACCGGAAGAATCAACGAGCACGCCGTGAGTCTGCACCTCGCTCCCATAACGCATTCCATACTTAGAAACCCGCTACAGGACTACGGCTCAAGGGCGGAGATGCAGGCAATCTTCAGGAGTCACGCCCATTCAGAGTCAAGCGCTGGCGCCTCGACGAGCCCGACCACATTCCCTCTTCAGAAAACTCGCCAGCATCAGAGCGCGCAACAACCACGGCCTCCGCAGCCAAAGGTACAGTCGTGCTTCGTGAATCACTATCCACGATCACCCACAGCCAGCCCCTCGTAAATTTAGACATTCAGCCCTTTACTTTTCCCCTCTCCTCGGACCACCTCCTCCTCCATCTCATTCACTATAATGTCTGTCGCGCCTTGATCACGAATATGCGTACCCTCAATACCGTACCCGCCAACTCGACCTTCTGCACCATTGTCTCGCCTTGCCGTGATGACACGAACCTCTTCCCCCTCAAGCCCGACATCCCTCCCTCCCTCATCCCGACCGCCTTCCAGCAAACTCACGACCATTCTGCCTGGATCAACGTCATTCCCTTCCCCCGCCTCCGCGAGAACTTGATCCGATGCGAAGGCAGTTTCGACCCCTGGGAGCTACTGCAGGACCTCGTCGGTGACCTATTAAACTCGACTCCAGACCCGCGACGGCGAGACGCGCCCACTTCTGTAAATATCCCCATGACTCCACAGCCCCTGACCTTCCTATCCAGAAGTGATTCAGATGAAGTGACCGCCGGACGTAAGGGACTCATTGTCTGGGGCGAGCCGCACGAGATGAAGAGTTGGGAGGCCACGCCCGGATTTCTCGCGAAATGGGCATGGGTTGCGGAGGGCTGCGATGAGTTGGTGGAAATCAGCAACTACTGGAGGATGAAAAGGGGGGAGGAACCTATGCGACTCGGGATGTCGAGGAGCTATCCGACATCACCGCTCTCGCACGCAGTGTCAAGTGGAGGTTAAAACTTTTTTTTGGTTCTTTATTAAAATTTATTTAATTAAATTTATTAAATTTAAAATATTTTCTATAAGAGGCACAGTCAACATTTATGTGTTTTCTGCGGCTCGCTAATCTAACCTCGGTCTTGTAAAAGCATGATAGGTACGAACCGTACGATGAAAAGGATGATGCTGTGACGTTGCTCATTTCTCAACTACGGAGTAGCCTATCAACGAGATACTAAGCATACAGAGGGGAAAGAAGAAGAAAGGGAAGCCCGTACGCTCTCGCTACAGTCTTATACGGTGCGCCGACCCCGCGGTGGTGCTATTTGGGAAGTCGTGAAGCTCAAAGGAAGTCTCCGTCCTTAGGGCTTAGGGCTTCCGCACGAGGCCGGGCTGCGCCCTATAGCGCTGAGTAACGAGCGCGTACAACCGTCACAGATGCTCCAGAAGCAAGAAGACTTATGATCCAAACTTAGAGGGCATGCGGAGCGTGGTAAGAACTATGACCTATATAATCATTATCTACTTGACTGCAGCCTCCATGCTCATGTTTGCCATTCCTACTGTGTTTTGCTAATGACTGTTTGATCCCAATACGTCAGCCTGGCAAACCACTGAAGTGCGGAGGATGACCCAGAATCCCATTTAACTAGTCTAATCTCAAAAGGCTGCCGAGCCAGCAGGGCATTACTCGAAAGCGCGGGAGACTGTCAAGAGCTTGAGGCTGTACCCCTGGTAACGATAGGGTTTCACAAGCCCTGGAAGATTTTATGAGAGGAACTGCCGGATTTTTATGGATCTACGTTGAGTTTGTGGCTGGCTTTGTGCTATTTATTCCAAGACTAGAAATAATGCACCTGGGCTGATAACACGTAAAGAAAGAGATATTATAGAAATTTGTAGACTTCAATGGCAGTGCATACGAAAACTGTCAAGGCGTAATATTGGGATGACTCAACAGTGGAAGGTAGAACAGCGCGGATCAAAATGCATCAAATGTGCGATTGATTCTCGCTATGCTCCCTAATCTAGTTTGGTATCTTCTGAACCCTGGAAGCAGTAGCCGACAGAAGAAACAGTGACATGGTAGTTGCTGGAACCTCGTCATTGCTCTCATTCCTGCCTCACATCGCCCTACTCATCATCCGTCAGCCCCACCATCCTCAGGGAGTCTTTCCAAAGCCGAGCTTCTTTCTCGGCGTCATACGCATGGCCTGCGAACCCTTCACCGAGAATCTCATGATTGTCGTTGCCCCGTGTGGTTTTTCCGCACTCAGCAAGATATTCTCCGCCTTTCTTCTCCCATTCTTGGCCGACCGCTGCCCACACAGTCGTTGCAGCCCCCTGCTCCGGCGACTTCATCACTTTATACATCTCTTCATTGCTCTTGAGTGCCTCCACCATTGCGGGGTCCATGTACTGCATCAGCGCCGTTGCGATCATGCCGGGATGAACGCTAGTAGCGTGAAGTCCTCGCGACCCGTAGCGCCTCTCGATCTCATTAGTCATGTAGATATTTGCGGTCTTAGATTGTCCGTATGAAACCCAGTCGTTGTATTTACTCTTCTCAAAATTGTAGTCACCGGATTCATTGATCGAGGCCACATGATGGGCAGAAGAAGAGACGTTAACGACTCGAGACGAGAAGTCTGGGGTGGCGCTGGCGAGGAGAGCTGGTTTCAGGAGCTCAAAGAGTAGGAAATGGGCGAGGTGATTGACGCCAAATTGCATTTCAAACCCGTCCTTCGTGTACTCCAACTTGGGCAGGGCCATGATGCCGGCGTTGTTGACTAGGATGTTGACTTGACCGTTCGTCTTCTGGAGAATGACTTTCGCGGCAGCACGCACGCTGCTCAAGGAAGTGTTGTCCATTTCAACGAGTTCGACGCGCTCTGGTTCCAGGATTCCGTCCAGAGCGGACTTGGCTTTGTTCAGGTCTCGTGCCGTCAACAACAACCTCGCTCCAGTCAAAGACAGAGCACGAGCTGTCTCGATTCCTATTCCAGACGAAGTGCCTGTAACGACAATCACCTTTCCGGATAGCTTGCCCTCTACTGCTTCATCCTTGATAATCTGACGAGCGGTTGGACGAGCATCGCCAGGACCAGCAGGATTGGAATGAGCTTCTGCGTAACGGGACATCGTGATTGACAGAGAACTTGGACAAATTAGATATGGGTAATGGTTCGAAGGAAATTGATGGGCTCTAGTGAAATATGTATTCCGATTTCGACGAAGTATTTATACTTTTCCGCCTCCAGAGTTGTAGCCCGTGTTCACATAGTGACAGGAATCTTCCTTGCATTTCTAAGCATTCGGAATTAGTCTCCAAAGTCCAAAACGCCGTGGACGAGAATGATGCTCAGAACGTGTATTTCAAAGCACCGGACTTCTTCTGATCACCTCGGAGAGACCTATTTCCATACTTCAGACCCACGACCCCGAGTGATGACTTTTTTACCGTCTCTGGTCTAGCCTTCCATGGCTGTAGATGTAAGCTTGATGACACTTTCACCTCTTTCGGCCTAGCTCGCAGGACTAGTTAAGAGCTTAAACTTAATAAAAGGGTCCTTGCTGACCTTGATGCCTATTTGCACCCTTCGCCAGTTGAATTACACGAACAGGTCTTGCCAACTAATTCACGGATGAAAATCTCCATCGTAAGTATGTGGACTGCGCGCTCAAAAGCCACGGCCGAGCCGTTCTCCGCATCATCGATTATATGTAACAAACTCAGCCTGGTAACTCACTGGTAAGCCGCCGCCACCTAGTAACCCTGCTGGGTCACTACCGAAACACCAGATGAAATGCGACGTCACTTAACAACTTTATATCCCAACAACCATGAATCATTCAAGATCACGGTTTGTAATCAAGCATAATCACAAAGTCTCGCTAGTTTTAGATTTGTTTACAGAGCAAGTATATGTATTTACGGCTCAGGGGGCCAAAGTTCTTGGTAATATACAATTTTCAATCTACTTTACAACCTCTGCGTCACTCGCAGCGGACTGTATCACATCAGCAACAGCGTGTGGTATACTGAGAGTGGCTTCCAGCACAAGTATGTGTCCGCACTAGCCCATGGCCGGGCTTAGCTGCCATAGCCTGCTGCACAGCCAAAGGAAAACATGCATCTTTCTCGCAGAGATACGTAGTCGGCACATCACGATAAGCCTCATAGTTGAGTGGAGTGAAGAAGCTCGGCTTGGCGTGATAAACCAATTCAGCAGCGTACTTTTTAGCCGTGTCTTCGTCAAGATCATTATAGAACTTGGAAATTGGATCGATGCAGTATGACTTTTCGCCCTATGGATTTCGAGATATCAGTTATCCTCCAGTCAATAAAATCTCCTCCAGCTAACTTACTTCAAAGGTCATTATTGAAGCTGCTCCGTATGGAAGAGACGAATCGACGGATTGGCCCGCAGGCACGAGAAACGCTGCCATATACACAAGTGGAACTACTCCGCCCTTGTTACCCTGTGCAGCTATGTCTCTACGTGTACGGCCCTTGACGGATTCTGTGCCAGAGATACCGCCGTAGGAGTGTATGACTACAACCACGTCTTTTCCTTGGGAAAATCAGGTCGTCCAAATGATTTCTCTGGATGTAGGCGACATCATCGGCGACTGTTGTTGATGTTGAACCACCGACAGACAATAGTGTAAGTGTTTTCACAGGATATCCCTGTGTCCGTAGGAGTGCTGCTACTGGTTCAAAACTGCTGCCCCGGTGCCAGGCTCCCGGGATAAGAAGAATGGTTGGTTTTGGCAGAGATATCTTCTGTGTTCTGCGCGTTGTAGGTGGCATGCGTCGTCGAGGAGTGCCCAAATATGGACAAATGAGACACAAAAGTCGAACTGCACATTATACAATGATTGAAACTGATTGTCTATGATGCAGAAACCCAAGAGGTCCTTTTATGCATTTGACTCCTCCTCTTCAGGCTTCGAACGTAACAAATTGAGGTTACTAATCACAGCCGAGTGTCTCCTTTCAATTTCTCATCAGGGTTGACGTTGAGCCGATTCTCCGCTGGAAGAAAGGACACTCGAAGAATGGGTCTATATTTTATATATTTGCAGACTGTAATTTTCAAGTTCCGCCATATGACATTAAAAGATGTGTAGATCTTGTTATTCAAACTTCCCTCTCTGTCTTCTCTACATTCAACTGATAGGCAGGGACTCAAACTGTGCTACAAGGCGGAGGACGTTCGCTTTTTCGGTACTAACGAGAAATTTTATTATATCACCTTGATAGTGAAAGAATGTTGAGAGGATAGCTTAGTACTATAGTGAACCTTCGCATCTTAGAGTATCACGGTGCTGTAAGCGAATTTGAGAGACAGGAAACTAATCTTAGTACTATAGGTTTGGTATACTCTTATGCCGTGAGTGGCAAGACTTACAAGTTAGATATGGCACATCTCTCGTGGTCTTTAGTACTCCTCGACACTACTCTTTGGCGAAGTAGGATCCAAGCTAGGTGTGAAGGTGCTCAAGCAGATAGATAAGACGTTGCGAGACAAAGTATGAGGATTTAGGTTTAACGTCGTGACTATATAACTCGTAGAAGAGAAGTGGTTAGTGGTAGGAATCTAGCAGGAGTGCCAGCGCCATGAAGATGGCATACATTGTGCTCAGTTTTATTCAGTAAAAGCGGCGAGGGGCTGAGCACTAAAACGGGACAGGAAAGCCGCCGGGCGTCATGGAAAATCCGGTACCCATAGCTGTCCTCTTAACGTGGGGAAGCTGTTATCTCCTTTGCGCGATCACCCCCCGCACTCTGCATCCTCCTCCGCTCGAACAATTCAGTTACTCTTCTACCTGACCGATGTGAGCATTGCCCTGAGAGAGCATGGCCTCGAGAGTCTCCTTGGTGAAACGCCCTACCGCTCATCGGAAAGGTTAGCCGGCAATGAACCGTCAAGGCCTCTCAACTCACTGACTGAATGCGCTTTCTTAGATCCAGCATGTGGCACTTGTCGCAAAAAGTGCCGAAGATGCGATCGCAAGCGCCCCATCTGCGACAGATGCCGTACCAGGGGCTTGCATTGCGAAGGATACCCTCCACGCTTCCAGTTCTGCGAGATGGCGACAATCTCAGAGCCCCGGGACCCAGACGATGCAAGCCGGACTAGCGTAACCCTTGCACACTCGTCAGTTTCGCCTTCTGAGGTCTCTGTCGTGCCCGAAGTGGCTGGAGACTCAGTTTCTCCACAGGTCTCCCTCTCGAATGATCCCACTTTTCGTGACTTTCCGACGGTGAGCTTGCCGTCGCCACCATCACCCACACACTCTGCCACGACACCCGATTTCCAGCAAGATCTCGCCTCTAATCAGCCTCTCATCGAGTACTGTATGAATTTACCTCCGATTTCTCCCTCGAATTAAGGATTAAGCTAATCGATATCCAAGTCCAACAAGTCCTCAGCGAGTACCTCACCATTTCTATCCAGGGCACAGACAATCCCTTCAGAGAGCATATTTTGCCTCTCGTTTACCAACACCAAGGCATTCTACATGCTCTGCTAGGACTTTCAGCATGTCACATGCACATTTCGGGCAGGAATGAGAGCCAACGCTTTGTTACCATCTCTCTCCAGTACCAGGGGTTAGCCTTGCACTCGCTTGGAGCATTACTTCTTCAGGAAGAGATGTCCGGCTTGACAACCTTAGAGGAGGAGTGTGTTTTGGGGATGGTCCTCCTGTTGGTGCTACATGACGTACATTGCCCTCCACATCCTATTTTCCGGGAAGCTAATGCTCAGATACCCAGGTTTGCGAGTCCGGAATTTCATCCAATGGAGCTCACCTGACTGGTGTCTCATTCCTGTGCAAGAGATTGGCTTGTCCAACCGACTTCTCCGCAAGGTCCAAGGCTAGCATGTTCTTCATCTCCGCCTTGTCCTGGTAGGTCATCCCATCACAGTCATGAAATCATGCAAGGCGTTCTTACTAACCAGGAAAGGCTGGACATGCTGCGGGGTTTTAGCGGCGCGGAGAAGCTTGCCTATGATGGGGATGTACGCAAGTGCGTTCGGGATCATGGAAGCCTCAGCCTCCACACTCTGGTCGGCTGCCCTCCCATCATCTTCTACCGAATAGGCCAAGTTCTGGAATCTGGCAAGTCGTATCTTGCCGGAGACCTTTCAGTCGAGCAATTTCAAGAATTTCTCATTGAGGCCGAAAAGTTCTTCCGGGGATGGGACCCGGATTTAGCAATCTACCCTACGGCGCATCGGGAATGGAGATACCTAGCAGAGGCATACAGACATGCATGTCTCCTACGCGTTCTCCGATTCCCGGATGCGTTCGCAATTTCCTGCGATGATCCCCGAATCAAGACCTCTGTCAGGACCATATTTGACGCCTGCGCAGCTATTCCCAGGGATACGGCCTTTTACAAGCGGTTGCTCTTTCCCCTGTTTCTTGCTGGGGCGGACACTTCTTCGCCACATCAGATGCACTATGCCAGCTGGTGCATTGGCGAGATAAAACATGCGACCGGCTTTCAGCACCCAGCCATGACTGACGTTCTGACAAAGGTTTGGGAAGAGAGGCGGGCCAACCCAGATAGTCAAGCTAACGTTCCATGGATGGAGTTTGTATGTTTTCCCACCCGTCATGAGCCATACTTTACTCTTTGTATCTATCTGACTGATAAAATGTTTAGACATGTTCCGAATTTCTGAGTCCTCAGCATGCTTATCTTTTCTTTTGAGCATACAGTACAGCATCTACTTTCACGCTGTGTGAGCTACCCTCTATCGTCATCCCTCATGGGACTATCAAAGCACGAAGTCTCTCTATGGGGATAATATGTGTCTCTTTGACGAGACTGTCCTTCAATAGGGCTCGATACAACATCGAGGGATGACACTGCAATGAAGCGCAGTGAAGAGACATCATGCATCTTCAAAGAAGTTGCGAATGGCCAACGATCATACCTTCGGAAGCCATTCCAAAGAGGAGCAAACACAAAGCTACTTGGTATAAGTATCTTGGACGTGGCCAGATTCCTCGCTCACAGAACCGTTCCATTTGCCGAAAGTGACATAATGTTTGAAGCCTTTTCTAAGCTGCTTTCGACATGTGCGAAGCTGGTTTGGCCGCTTCAGCTCGCGTACGGAAAATAGATCAACTGGCCAGACAATAGGTGGAGATTTATCACCCAGAGTATTTCCAACACAGGCCACGCGATGCGCACTCCCAAGAAATACCCCTTTATTGACTGATCTGTGTGTGTCGAGGAAGGAATGGGAGGATATATTTCTTCCTCCCAGACTAGCTGACCGGTGCTGAGGGCAGAACGGGGAAATCCCGTCAACATTATATTATTTATATACTGGCTTTATGGGGCCTCCTGTTCAACCACCTGGTCAGTACGAGGCGCTTGAAATTCACAATGTGACCAGGACCGCAACATCAGAGAGGGCGACATCCGCGCTCCCTTGTGGGGAGGCAAGTGTCTTTGTATTGTAATGGCACTATGAATCTATGTACATAGGAGGGTGAGTGGGAAATAAAGTCTTGAGTACTGATGAGCAACTTGTGGAGGCAGCTGACTCTCGTGAGGCAACTCCAATAAAACACTCTCAAGTCAAAATTTCACGTTAACTAGCATGCCTATATGTGTATAAAATCTGAGTTGCAAGTTCCCGGAGAGTATGCAGCCTCTATCATAATCTTCTAGAGTTTATAGTCTATTAAAGTATTTTAATTAGGACCGCCGATGTTGTAGTCTTTCTCCTTCTTCCCCTCACCCTTAGATTATCTGGTTGTTATCTAGTCCAATCAATTGATATGAGATTAGATTGAATAGTAAAAGTTAGGTAAATATCTATCTAACTATTTTGAGAAGTACTCCCAACTCTTAACCTAAAGTTTAAACTATATTTTAGAGACCTCTATTAGGGTATGTCACGCTTGACCATTTCCGGAAGCACTCCCAACGACGCTTGAAACTGTCGGATCAGCGGCTCGCTCCTAGAATGATGGCGTCGAAATCCGGGGATGCAAGGTTCTTGAAGGGAAAATGGGCACCCCTCTCCACCTTGCGTGTCCAATCGCCCGTCAAGCGCTTATCACAGATCAAGTGTGGTTGTCTACAACAGGTATCTCGAGGATGGCATCGAGATACAGGCGTACTGAAACCCCGACGCCTATCTCTCTCTCATGGTCCGCTAAACTTTCCGTTCAGAACGCATATAAGGCTGTCGTCGATGCCCTTCAAGTACTACAAGCCGGGTTTTGCAATTCTTCCTGCAATATTTTCTCG
Organism: Talaromyces verruculosus; assembly: GCA_038993655.1. Lineage (NCBI taxonomy): Eukaryota > Fungi > Ascomycota > Eurotiomycetes > Eurotiales > Trichocomaceae > Talaromyces > Talaromyces verruculosus. The sequence goes on along the minus strand of JBBVQN010000012.1, from coordinate 311,325 downwards.
GTCAAACAATTACATACCTTCTCGTTTTGCCTTTTTTTTAAAGCCCAATGTCGGATATAGAGAAGTCCAAGACGGCGGCCAACAACCTGGAAGGAGACCACGAAAGCGTTGGCCTGGGAGTCGTCGATATTGACGATGCCGTCCTTCGTGCGAACGGCCATAAGCCCGAATTGAAGCGCCAGTTCAGCTGGATTTCTGCTCTTGGCCTCGGCTTCTCTATCACTAACTCCTGGGCGGGATACCTAGTCAGTGGTGGTGCGGTCACATCCTATCTATCGCGGAAAACTAACACTTCTGGTAGAGTTGTTTTGGTCAGTCTCTGATATATGGAGGCCCCCAAGTCGTCCTTCTCGGTCTCGTTGTTGCCTTCGTTGTTCAGTCCGTCATCACATTGGGTTTGAGCGAGATCGCCTCCGCATTCCCGGTAGGATGACTATCTATCACATTACAGTTCACCTGGGCCTGCTAACATGAAGCCTTCTCAGTCTACCGGTGGTCAATACCACTTTTGCTGGATTCTCAGCCCCGAAAAGTCCAGACGCTTTGCTTCCTATGTTATTGGGTGGATGTCGACTCTTGCTTGGTGGATCGTCACGTAAGTGATGCTAGAAAAGTGTCAAAAAACTTTCTAATATGTATGCATACAGTTGCTCCGGAATCTCGCTTGCTACTACTACATTTGTGGGCATGATTCATTTCATCCACCCAGGGTTTCTAGCAGCAAACTGGGTAGTATACCTTATCTACGTCGCCGTGTCCGTTATCACAGGTTAGTCAGAACAGTCACGGAGTGTATGCATTATCGCAAAGAGTGATAATAATCTTTATTCAGCGGTACCTATCTTCGTGGCATCGAAACGACTGGGGTGGCTCGTCCAAACTGCGCTCGTTATCTCGGCCATCGGAATGATCCTGATCCTCTTTGTCCCTGTTGGTATGCATCAACACGTGAACAGGAGCTCATACCTTGTCCAGTCCAACCTGGGGACGAGTGGCTGGAATTCCGGAACAGCCTGGATCCTGGGCATTTGCAACTGCATGTATGCATTCGGGGGCACCGATGGAGGTAAATGCTCTTTTTCTGCTTAAAGGGTATCCGACACTTGTTGACCAAGACGCCAGCCATTCATATCAGCGAAGAAATGACACAGCCAGGCCGCAGAGTGCCCCAAGTCATCATCATGACAATGATCATTGGCTTGGTCACCACTCTTCCGCTTTTCATTGCCCTCATGTACTTTATGACTGATCTTGAGGCAGTCAGCAATTCGCCACTACCTAGCATGGAGTTGATTTTCCAGGCGTAAGTTCAGTTCTACTAATGATGAAATGTTACTAGATACTAATAATGCTACAGCACCGGAAATCGCAACGCTACCATCTCTCTGACTTCTGTGCTTCTTGTTGTCTTTGTCCGTATGCGTCCCTTAACTCACAAAGCGATGATGTGGATGCTGATATTGTACCCTTAGTTTCCCTGCCTTCTCAATGGGTCACTAGTGGGCGTATAGCATGGGCTTTTGCTCGCGACGTAAGTTTCTAGTCCATTTCGATCATTTTTGTCAGACCTAATAGGGACCCAGAATGGCGTTCCTTTCTCTGAATACTTTTCCAAAGTGGATCGAAGATTCGAGTTTCCCGTCCGAACTACCGTTGCTGCGTTCATATTTGTCTTGCTTTACGGCTTGCTCTATCTTGCCTCAACTACCGCCTTCAACTCAATCATCACCTCTGCCGTTCTCTTCCTGAATGTCACTTACACGGTGCCTCAGGGCATTCTCCTCGTTCAAGGTCGAGCACAACATCTGCCGCCAAGATATCTGAACCTTGGTGTCTTTGGTGGCGTTTGCAATGGCTTCTCCGTCCTCTGGATTGTGGTGCTTGGAGTCGCCGTGTGTATGCCTCCGTCAATACCTGTCAGTACGACGACAATGAACTATATTAGTGTTATCATCACCGGATTGTTTGTCATCATTATGGTCCTTTGGCTCGTGGATGGCAGGAAGAAATTCGAGGGCCCGCACATTGACTGGGATCTCATGAGAGAAGTAAACACTCATATGCTCAAGGATGGTCGTCAACATTATGATGCCGAAAGCTAAGAAGAGTTGAGTGAACTCTGAACAAGAGCCTGAGAGTAAAGATTCTTCAAACTGACGCAAAATGCTATCTCCATCCCATGTTCGTCATTGGCGTATGACTTCGAAGTATGTCTTAGGTTATGCCAATACCTAGGTAATTCTGTTATGTCTTGTCAAGAAAATATCACAGCATCTCAACCATTGTTACGTTGAAAAATCTACCTAGGGTTACATCTGTCCAGTCATGTGGACTCTCTCGATCTTCAATTCGTATGATCAAGTGCCTTGCACCTTGTTTACTTACCTCTGAGAGATATATCGATGAGGAAACTCCGTTCTACATAATTCTAGTATCTTTCAAGGGTCTTATGTAAGCCATCGGAAATCGTGATCTTTTGTAGCATGAAAATAAGGCCTTAGTGGCGAGGATCAGCCTGCCTCATTCCATTTCAGCATGGTTATAATTTCAATTTAGACGTTACTACCGACGACCATTATTCTGGCTAATGTAATCCGTTTCACCTATTCGTCACTGACTAGAGACAATCACACTTGGAATCATCCACTCTTCTCTCTCAGTGTACGTCTCAACCAGGCATTTCTTGTCTGAATTGCTTGCGCTCCAATCTCAGTAGGAAAGAACAAGTCAAACCCATGACAGCCACCCCCCCAGATATGTAAATTAGCCTGAACTCCGCACTCCCACAGTTTGGTGGCATACGCAACACATTCGTCCCTAAAGGGCTCGGCCGACCCAGCATCAATGTAGGCAGGCGGCAAGTTCGACAAATCTTGGGCGCGTCCAGGTGCGACGTATTGACTGACATTATTCTGTGTCTCGGCATCTTCACCAAGAACGCAGTTCCAAGCGTACCGGCCCCAATCCGTATAAAATCCTCGGCCATTCTCAAATTGCTTGGCTGACAGGGTCAGAAACCGATCATCTAGCATGGGGCAAGCCAACAGCTGGGCGCAAACGCGAGGACCCTTTCGGTCTCGAGATAGAAGCACAGTTCCTGCTGCAAGGCCCGCTCCAGCTGATACACCTGCAATCATGAAACGAGCGGGATCTATGTTGAAAGCGCCGAGGTTTTCGGACATCCAGACGAGGGAGGCATAGCAGTCCTCTATAGTATCGATTCCAGAAACTTCCGGGGATAGTCGATATCCAACGCTGATGATCACAGCATCTGAATCTATGACCAATTCGCTCACGGCAGCAAGTCCGACATAGACATTTCCCATGACTCGCCCTCCACCATGGAGGAATAGAACTCCGGCAAGGCTTTTTTGAACTAGCCAAACGAGGCTTCTTAGTCAAAACAATGGCATGGAGCAAGCCGTCTGCCCCGGGCACAGTTATTTCGTCGATTGCTATCCTCGAATCGTTGTAGATCTCGTCGTCCCGAGAAGGCTCTTCTTTGCGCAACTCAAGAAGTTCGTCGAGACTCGATGGGATCGGTCGATGTTGCGTATCCTCAACAGCCGTGATTTGCGGATCGTAAGGAGGTGAAGGGATAGACGTCATTGTACAGCAGATATTTCCTCCTTGGGAATTGCGATGCAAATTGACGGTTTTATGGGCTGACATATGAGCAAGGACAGAGTCAGCGAGGAAATGAGGTGGCTAGGATGGATACGTCGTGAAATACCGATAATCATTAATTCCTTGCACACATCCCCTGCCAAGTGTGTAATATCTACACAGGATCAGGGACCTTGAAATTTGCAGCATGTCCTCATTTCGATAGCATACCACGACGAGCACTAATTAAGTGGCTAGTATTCTCCAACGTTCGATCGCTCTAAAGATAGCTCCATAGGTCCAGCATCTTTTAGGCACGTAACACGTGCACCTTACCGAATCAGGTACTGCTCGCAGCCTGGAGATGGCAGAAATAGGCTGGAGGTGCAATACGTACCTCGCTTATGCCCGTTCTTCGATATGTTAGTAAGTAATGGAATCTGGACTCACTTGGAGCACTTGAAGACTTGGCTCGACGTAGCTTGGCCTAGTTCCTATTTAGGATTGCAGCATCTATACCATAACAGGACAACAAGATATCTCCAGACGGAAAGTTTTCCGATCTTGTTATGAGATACTGACTAATAAATCTTAATAACGAAAAGAGGCAACTACAACGAGGAAAGTCAAGTGATACAGTTGACGCCTTCGGAATTTAGACCGAATGTATGCTGAGAATTTTTAGTTGCTAATTAGTATATATAAAAGTAATGGTATTGATACGTATGCCAGACCTAAATCATTCATCGCTCCCTGCATCTTTGCAATGAATTTCATATCGTATCTATTTGAGAAAGTCACCACTGGTTCCTCCCACGTCGAATCCAAATGGCTCCCTGGCCCCGTGGGCGAAATGTTACGATCAGCAGGCATTGCGACGACGACAACGGTGCCTTTCAGTGCAAGGGGGAAGCTCGTTACCACCACAACACACGTCGGCTTAGATCTCAACACCGGAGCGCTGGTCACAAGCTCCATCGAAGATGAGTTCACAGCCATCTTTGTCTGTCTCGACGCTGCGCTACGAAATGCCGGCGTTCAGCGTGGAGTAGGGGATGCACACAAGATTACGGCCTATCTCATTAATGCGGCTGATGAGCCGATTTTGCAGAGGATATTCAGAGAAAGATATCCTGGACATTGTCCTGCATGGGGCACTGCGATAGTGCCCGCCATCGTGGTGCCGAGCATGCGTGCCGAAGTCCAAGCTGAGGCGATGTTGCTGGGATGATAAGTTGGGTTAGCTTCCACAGGGGTGTGTCGAAGTGTTTGCTCGGAGAAGCAAGAGGGCGTCATTACATATGTATCTAGGTAGGCACTTGGTTGTCTCGTGTGCCAATAGTGACAGCTATAGTAGTATTAAATTCATTACACTTGGAGGAAGATACGAGACTTCCTATATATCTATTCTCAGTATAGTTTTCTGGACCTCTTCTCTTGAAAGCTGTTAATTGCCCTTGCCCGTATAAAATTGTATGCATCTCAAGGTATAAAAAACCGGACTTGTTGTTTTCTGTTCTCTTTCCTTTCCTCGTATTAGGGTTAGGGTTTCTTTTCAAGCATGCCTTTAACTAATAAAAATATCCTTTTGTAGCTCTCCTAGCTAGTCACTCCCATGACGAAAAGATTTTTTACTGGTATTCTGACTTGGAATGCTCTCAGCTTCAGCTGACCATGCATCTAGCTTCCTGATGACTTTCCATGAGGGACAGCTTAGGGTTTATATCAAATACAGTAATACTCCCAGCCCACCTATTCCAAGAGAAGCTAGCTCATGTGGAAACTCAAAGCGGATGATTGTAATCATTACCTCTTCCAGTAAGTTATAATGACACACCCGATGATTATCCAAGATATTGTCTTAACTTTATCTTCGAACCACTCTCATCCTCCTCTTTTTCCCCCACCCCCGCATCAATTGATAAGTTGCTACTCATGGAAGTGAGCGTTTGAACCTGATTTGGCTACCTTATATAGTGATGATCTTGGATTCTTTAGCGACATATTCTCAATTCTCATCGCACTATTGTTTTCTTCCCTCATTATTGACACTTGCCTAGAAGTATGGCTCCATCCTATGAAGCCAAGCTCTCCAAAGACGGCTATACGTATACCAAGGGGAACGTCTTAGTGGGTGGACTTCGCACCTACGGTGTAATTCAGCCGGAACGCAAGATCCGACAAACTGATGAGGACAGCATCTGGGAGGCTATCGTTATCGGAGCGGGCTACGCTGGCCTGACTGCGGCTCGGGACCTTGTCAAAGCTGGTAAGCTCAATTGATGGCGAGTCACACGACTCACACCATTAGGGAAGTTAGTGACATTAAATTCCCAGGCAAGAAGACTTTACTCATTGAAGCCCGCGACCGTGTTGGAGGCAGAACTTGGAGTGCCGAAGTTGATGGCACCACCTTCGAGATGGGCGGCACCTGGGTTTCGCATGTCCACGGCCGGCTCTTTGCGGAAATGGAGCGTTACGGACTGAAAGACGACGTTAGCATGACGCGCACTGAGAATGGTGGTTGCGATTATTTCACCCTAGATACAGGCTCTGGCAGCCGCAAATTCACCCACAAGGAAGCCGGCGAGATGACTGCCAGGGCCTGGAGAATCTTCATCGATATTGACGGCAACAGTGGCCGAGATATCTGTCCGCTCCCCTACTCTACCCTCGGCAACTTCCGCGTGAGCCCGGACAAGGTCAAGGCTGTCGATCGGCTGTCATGCCGTGACCGTATCGAGCAGATCAAGGACCAGTTGACCGCTGATGAGCTTGCTCTTCTCGAGTCACTTGTTCCTCACTGCGGTGGTGGCTCTGTCGAGGATATTGGCTTCCTTGAAATGCTCCGTTCCCAGGCCCTTGGAGGCTACGATATCGCAACCTTTGAAGAAATTTGGACACTCTACAAGATCCGAGAGGGTCAGTCCACACTTGCCCGCCGGGTCTTCGATGATGCGGTTCGTCTTGGCCTACAGTACTCGTTCAAGACCCCCGTCAAGTCTATTATCGAGGAACAAGGCATAGTCTCCATCACCACCACTTCTGGAGAGAAGCATCGTGCAAAACGTGTCGTGAACACCATCCCGATAGCAGTCCTTCCCGATATCCACTTCGATCCTCCTCTATCGCCTCTTCGTCAAGAGGCCATCAAGATTAACCAAGTTGACTACCTCACCAAGATTCATGCCGAAGTTGAGGGCGACCTACGCGGTCTTCGAGGCTGTACTTGGCCTGGCGATTTCCTATATATATATGGTGACGGCTTCTGCGCTGGCGGCAAGTCAACACGCATTACCTCGTTCGCGGGCGATAACCGAGGAAAGCTTGATCCGCTCAAAGAGCCTGAGAGACTCGAAACCGCTCTTCAGCGATTTCATCCCATGGAGGTCAAGAAAGTTGTCTTCCATGATTGGGTCTCTGACCCTTACGCCAAGGCTGGCGCCGCCTGGTATAGGGCTGGTTTCCTCACCAAGTACCTTGCCGAGCTCCAGAAGCGGCACGGCAACGTCCTTATGGCAAACGCTGACTGGGCTCACGGATGGAAAGGTTTTATTGAGGGTGCAATTGAACAGGGTGCTCTGGCCGCTGACACTGTGTTGAACGAGGTTGGTGTACTTGGTGCCAACCCTGCCCCAGGTGAGTACCAGCGTGAGTCGAGGTTGTGAGCGCCTAATAACTAGATAGCATACAGAGGCCATGTAGGCGACCACGCTGAGAACATACGAGTGATAGCTTATAATATTCTGGTTCAAGGGTTTCAGGTTTGTTATGACAAGGCCGCCTCAAGCCCTAATATTTCGGCCAATGAAATCATTTCCTCGACGGATAAACGTAACCTCAGGTTAGAAGTGATATGTCCCAGTCTGAGGCTGAATTTGATTCATCGGAGTTTATGTTGTACTGTAATGGCCTTTTCACGTCATATATACTTGACCAAAACCTGCAAGAGTGCAGAACAAGCTGATATAAGTAGTATCCAGTCGGGCAGAATCTTCCAGCCCAACCCTAACCACCGCTCAGATCAAGGCGTTGTAGCCCTAGTCTATTCACCACGATTGATTTTAGTAATCGTACTTGACAGGCACCAAGAGTGTTCTGATATGCGTAGCTGAATTCTCGCAGTAGACTTAACAGAACAATACAGAAGGCGACCGGGTAAGGTCTGGTAACACATGATAGTGTAACAAATACCCATCGTCTAGACTCTGTAAAATTGGGCTTGGGGATCTGAAATGAGGCGGATATCTTTCGCAACTGGGGAATGCTTGTCATTTTGCCCCTGACAGGGAAATTTGTGATGAGAAAATGCAAGGCAAACGACTAGCCTCATGTTGTAAACGAGACCGATCTTAAGCCCTCTCTCTATTGTCCAGAGAATGGATCGAACAGCTCACATTTTGATACAAAGGCACTTCATGAAACCAATAGGCAGTTGAGCAGCCTATAACACCGAGCTCTTTGCCCGGGCATGGCTGACGGAGTCCGACGGAGCAATGAAGTCGCGTAATGACTGCCTGGATTGCTAAAAGAGTCACAATACAGGGCAATTACTGAAGTCAGCCAGTGAGGTTGGTGCTGATGAGCTGAGCTGCTTGCCTAGCGTTGTTAGGTTATCATTGGCTGTCAGACTCAAGAGGATTTTGACTAAAGCCCAATAATTGCGTGGTTGCCTTCGGCCTGGGCAATATAGTGCCCCATCAAACATCGAGTCAGCCTCTGATACCAGTATTTGAACATGCATGCATCAGACTAGTCTCTCGCCAGTGCATGCTGATGCTGACCGCTGATGCCGCATTCCGTGGCGAACACATCGTACAGTAACAGACAGTCTTCCGGTCTCCAGGTGGCGTCAACGATGGCAACCACTGGGCTGCGGCATGACCAGCCTCTGATTGCGTGGGCAAACTTTCATCAAATCTACTGTATTTCCACGAATAATGGTGCCTCGGCCCTCAAATTGACGAAACCCTGTGGGCCCTAGGGTCCTCCTTGGGGGCAAAGACCACGCAAGGTGTCAGACCGCATATAGCGGGTCAGAATGAATCTTACCTGTTATTCAGACTCAAGGGTTAGTTAAACAGTTCCATACAAGACCCACAATGGTTGAAGGGCGTAGATCATTGCCCTTGGCGCGAAATGTCAGATTGATAACCGGTACGGGCAAATTGACAACTCGAATTGATAAAACAAAGATCAAGCAGAATCCACACAGTGCTTGACAAACGAAGCTATCCTCACATCGTGGACACCGATCTGGTTAGACCGCTACCTAGGTAGGTTTGCAGACCGCTTGTTTTGTGGGCCATTATTGACACCCGAATTGATTTTGTTCCGTAAAGTTCTCAATGGTGGATTCGTGTGAGCTTATCGTAGTCGTTGGTACCTGGACTTTGAAGTTGTTGAGTATGTTTTGGAACTCGAGGAAAGAGAAAGTCATGGTTGATGTCAAATGAGTTTTGTAAGGAAAGAAAGAGTCTACGAGGAGTGAAGTCGGGAAGTTGGAAGTTGCTTGCTTTTTCGGAAGGCGCACAATGGGGAAGCAACGCCTGCCGTATTCGTACTAGATTATGTGGCCAAAAATTGAAATCTTCTATTCAAGCTCAAAAAAAAACAAATAATTTGACTGTTTGACAGTTGACCGCTAGATGTTCTTGACGAATCCAACTTCCACAACCCGGTCAGCCTGTACATTCAAGTGTTGCACTTTGCTGCTAGTCACATCGCGGACATACAGGAAGAGCATCAAGACAAGCCTCTTGACAATGTTCGTGCCCGGTGCAATTCTGAGATGCTCCTTGCCAACAATATAGATCACCTGAGCCTTGAATGCGCGTTGCAAGGCTTCTGACTCTACTGCCTTACTATTGTCAGTCGCCGAAGGCGGAGATGATTTAGGCGACTCATTGTCCAAAAACTCCCGGATCAAATCTAGAACAAGAATGCCCAAATCAGGGGTTATGACTTCATCGGTATACCCATGTCGCACGATCAGTCGGAAGGTATTTGGAATTGCATATTTGCTACCGTCTTCCGCGCCATAGGTGAAACAGCGACCGATTGTATACCGCTCGTTTGCTGGCACGGTAGGCACATTTAGCGCTCTGAGATGGAAGAAAACAGAGACATCCGGAGCTGCGCCAAACTTTTGCAAAAAGTGGAGGTATACGGGCGGGGTGGTGCTCGAAAGACCAGCCTTGTCAAAGAAAATGCCCAGACCGTTGATCGGGACAATCGTGGAACTGCCAAACTTTGGCTGCAGAGCAAGTTGACCCTGTTTCAGCGTTGTTGTCTGAGACAGTGGAACGTTGTCCGAGTTTTCGGCTTTCCATTGTCGTTCTTTGCCATAGCGCCATAACACAAAGAGCAAGGTTAGGGCGACAGCGATCATGAGAGTAACCCAAGCTCCGTGGGGGACTTTGCTGAGTGCCGATGACAAGAACATGCCATCCCAGAGAGCAAAGACGATGAAGACTGGGAAGACGAGGTAGATGGGGAATCTCCAAACAATAACGGCGACGATTGCCACCATACAGGTGGTCAAAAAGGAGACCAAAATGACGCAAGATCCATAGGCTTCTCCGAGAGCAGTAGTCTGGAGTTGTTAGCGTTGGGTTCAAAAAGCTGTGCATCAAGTAGACTTACATTGGTATAGACAGCAGTCACGATTACCGTTCCAATCATCATGATCCAATTCGCAAGGGGAATATAGACCTGCCCGTGGAACTTCTTCGAGGTATGAACAACTTCGACTTGAGGAAAGTAGGAAAGTTTCATGATTTGAGACAGAAGCTGGTAAGGAGGTGTCAGCAACGTATTTTCATGATATCGAGTCAGGCATACCTGAAATGAGCCAGTAATGACAGCCTGGCTTGCAACAATACAAGCAAGGATCGCCACAATCAGACTAGGCCAGAGCATTCCCGGGGGAACGGTCATGTAGAAAGGGTTGGCATAAACAGTCGGATCAACCATCAAATGGGCACCTTGTCCAATATACTATGTCAAGGTTAGAAAATAGCTTTGATGGGGAAGTTACTTTGACTGACCGAGAGCAATAGACAAGGATATACGAAGAACAGCCACGAAATCTGCACGGCTCTATTTCAGATGTTATTAGCTGCTAGGTCCCGGCAATGCGACTGGATATTAGAGCAAAATACCTTTTAGTAAAAGCACCGAGATCAGCAAACAACGTCTCGACTCCAGTAAAAGCAAGCAAGACTCCTCCCAGTTGAAGCCATCCAGAGTGTCGGTTTCGGACAAGAAAGGAGCCTGCGAAATACGGTGAAAATGCCCTGAAGACAGAAGCGTCGTAATGCACCAGGTTCTACGCATATGAATGTCAGCATTTGAATAACAATAAGAGGAGCAGGTAATCTCTTACATAAATTCCGAAACTCAAATTGAAGAACATCCATAGTATAACGATTGGAGCGAATGTGTTGGCAATCTTTCCAGTACCGAACGGCTGTATGAGGAAGACCAGAACAATAATGGCGCATGAAACACCGACAACTGTAGATTGCGAGATATCCGAATTGACAACGGTTATTCTAGACCACGTCAACCATCGCATGTGATAGTTATCTCAGGGGCTTACTTACCCTTGAATAGCTCCGAGCAGTGATTGAGCCGGAGTGAGAATGCCATCTAACCCACGTCGCTTCAGTGATATTGACCTTTTGTCCGGGAGTAGTGACCATAAGCTTACCAGCCAACAAAAGTGCCACACCAAAGACACCGGCAACCTTGAATATTGCCCCCATGATCACACTTTTCTCCATCCAAGAGCGAATCAAGAGATTGGGCTTCGGCATATCTTGATCCCGATACCTCTCTATACGAACCAACTTGCGTTGTCTAGGGTCACGCTGTATCAAGTTTGCCTACCACCATCCTTCAATCAGCAACACGTCCGCGATCAATTTCTCTCGAGATGCTGGCAAACTTACATAACGAGAAATAAGGGAATACAGGGCGAAAGTACCACCCTCCCCTTCATCATCGGCATTCAACACGATCAAAGCATATTTGACAGTCACCATGATGGTCAAGGCCCAGATGATGAGGGACGTGGCACCGAGTACATCTTCCTGGCTAGGGTTGTCGCTGAAGGTAGACGAAAAGACGTATAGAGGGCTTGTGCCAATGTCGCCGTAGATGACTCCGAGGGATTGATAGGCCAGCCTGTTGTACACATACTACTTAGCATTTTCCCCAGAAGAAACAAGCTGCTTCCGTTCACACAAGGGTATGTACTTACCATGCTAACTGCCATCCAGTGAAAACCTGCTTCTTGTGGAAATCCCTCTCATCAACACAATCATCCTTCTCATTCACAGAAGCCGTCTCAACATCGCCGGCCTTGACAGTAGACCGGCGACGCAGAGATTTGTCTTCGTGTCCTGGATGTCTTGCCGAAAAGACGCCACCGCCAGTGGATGGCATGTAGATCTGATCATCCACTTGATCGCTAGACTCGCTAGAGCTTCCCATCACTTCTAAAGCTGCAAAAGTCAATGGCTAACGAGCTGAATTATCAGGAAGAAGGAGGGACTGAGAGCGAATCGTGTGAAAATTCAAGTCCAACCCAGCGGGCTCATCGATTGCCTTTAAGTCTCAAGCTCATAGCTCAAAGCTCAAATTTTCCCCTACATCTAGTCGTCTACGAACAAAGATCAACTAACGTCAAGCACATGGCTCTTACAGAACACCAATCAATCGTACATTTTCTTATCTCTAGCCCTTATGCTAATCGAAGCATAATCGATTGGATTAGATATTCTCCTGTAGTATGTAAATCCCTCACCCATGCTCAGCCACAGACAGTCAAGAAGCACAATTGAATCGTCCAGATAAATCCCGCATCTATCATACTAAGTATCAATAATGTCGTGATCTAGAGACCCTAGGGTTAGGGCTTTTTGTCCATCAAGGGGACGTCCCGCTTCTCCATCGAACGGCCGCCCAAATGGTAATTTCGATCCACCCGGGACAACCACACAACTTTGATTCAACAACATCTCTCATTCTTCACATAATATTCCCAGCATATCTCCCAATTCCTGATCAAAGATGCTAACGAACATGAACTTTATCTTGTCAAACTGCCATCTCTCACATGGCAAATTGCCACTAATGCACACGTGGGTGCCAGCCTACCAGAGAAGACTGAACCACGGCCCTAGTACGAGATGCGCGAATTATTTGGTCCAACCCCGACGATACGAACTACATTGCTACCCCTCAGCAAGACTACAACACACTGATAAGAACCTTACAGTTGATGAATAAAATTGTTGTCTAATCGATATTGTCCCGCTATATAAAGAATTGTGGGTTTGCTTTTAGCTCAAAAGTAAAGAGTCTTCCTTCCTCTTGCTTCTCTTCATTGATCTCTGTCATGAAGAAAACTGACATGTCCCATCTTGAGGTCGGTCACCGGCGAACTTCGAGGCTGAACAGCCTGGTTCTAGGGCATGGATGCCTTTCACAAGGCCATACTTCGGCCTCTACTTTATGCGCCCAAGGTCGTCATGCGATACACAATGCCGACGACATGATGAATAGAGATTCCTTTTCGGGCACGCGGAGTTGAGTGATCCGACACAAACCGTCTTTTCTTTCAAAAATATTCATCTCAGGCTGGGGCTAGGCGCTGGTTGCCTGGCTCTCATCGGCGAGTTTCTGGGAGCGAGTATATTTTTCGATGTTCGAGAACTGTAGAAGAAGGCTAAGGCTTGGATAGTCCCAGCCTTGTCTATTGATGAGGAGCTAATAAGCACTTGATTGCTGTATGCTACTCTACTCTGTGTGGTGAGGTCTCTCATAGGCGAGAGAGCTCTCGCCTACATGGCGCTAAGCCTGATACAGTACCGCCATCTACTGGTACGGGGTTTCCCGTATTGAGCGGATTGCCTGATTACTCAGACTGACTGTAACTGGGGATACATGTGACATGTAGGTTACATATGACCTCACGGATATCATCCGGTGCTACGAGCAGTTTACCATTGTGTTTTACTCGGGCCCGTTGCAGGACAATCACGCGCATGAGTGTATAGATAGTATGTGTCCAGGCTGATGCAGGGACTCTCATTGAGTTTTGATCTGTGTGTAACTTTCATATGCAGGAAGTCCGGTTACGACCCCTGTCGACTAGGGCTTCCAGCAGAGTTAGCGGCTGGAACGATCTTTTCCTTCGCTTTTATTACGGATGTATGTAAGGCGTGTAACATACCATACCCCATGGGCCGATTCAAGGCACCCGTAGTACGTACACATGTACGTAATAGAGGTATGAGGCTGATGTCCGCCATTTTACTCCGTCCGTTGGGAACGAGAGAATCCTGGGACCTGAAAATCCCATGTCTGTCATTGTCTGATCAGGTACTGGCAACATTGAAGTGGGGGCTAAATTAGGTTGCTAAAGACATGGCCGTGCACCAGGGCCGGCCTGGCAGCTTGGGATTGTATATCTTCAATTTAGCGCTCTACACGCTACATGTCGCGTCTAACAGCTATAGCTATCTGATCATACTAGATCATAGTCTCTAGCCTATGTAGTTACTACCTAGGGAATGGTGATCTGGACACCCTGGTGGCAACGGCGGAAAAGAACATCTGTGCTGCGTGTACTGCGGCATATGGAAACTACAATGTGGAGTCTGAACGCGAGGCTGAACACCAACCCGTCGCGATCGGATGATAAGTTGTCGTATCAAATTTTTTACACGGAGTTCTACAATCAAGATATAAATACAATAAGCTCCCCCATGTTTACGAGTCTCTTTCACCCGGGTTCTCTCACCCATCGGGAGGTCTGGGAGAGACTGCAATACCTATTAGGACGGTTACCTAGCGGCTGCCTTGCATGGTTGCGAACCATTCTCCCAAGTTTCGCTTCTCTGGATTTGAGCCTCAACCCAAGAATGCCCGGGCAGCCTGGACGTAATATTCACTCATTATACATACCAAGTTTGATCCATATAAATATGTGTTTGTTCCACTTCAATGTCAGAATCTTTAAAAACCACAGTCGCTCTCATATAGCTGGTCTACCGAGTCGGAATGTAAGCAAATCCCTTTCTCTTTTTGTGATTCGTCATCCACGAAATGGCAAACTTCCATACCGCCACACGCCACAGACATGGACATGCATCTGGAAAACATACATGTCTGTGGAAATCGGATGGTTGGGTTCAGAGGAAGCAATCAGAATGCTGAAAACTGACTGGTTTCTAGTGACTCAATGAGAGGATACACTATTTATAAGCATGTGCCATTGTTCTCGCCGTGATCTTTCACTCAGTCACTACTGTTTCTTTGCATTGCGCATCACCTAAGCCATCAATACGCTTTATATTCATTGTTATTGCGCGGCGGCGTTTTGTGATTACTATTATATACGAAAATCAGTGTCCTGTGCTTATGTACAGACTGACAGACTGAAAAAAAAAAAAAATGAGTAATAGAAGGTAAGCCTTGTTGCCCTCTTGTCTCGGCGCCCACTGATATCAGCCAGTTCACCTGGAACACAAGCAGACAATCCCCATGACTTCACCCTTCTCACAGAGGCTTCATTACAAGTCTCTCAAAAACAATACAGAGGTTTCTCGCCTTCCGAAAGATCAATTACTATGGAGAACTCTCCTACTGCTGCTGCTCGCTTCAAGGAGCTGCATATTCGGAATCGCTTGAGTCAAGACAACGAAATCTCGAGCAACGTGGCTCAAAGAAGCCTACGCGACAACGAAGCTGGCTCTCCAGCACCTTTGAGCGAGAACCTCGCTGTATTCGACCAGACATTCACGCAACTGCCAAAACATGACGATGACGCGTCTTCAGGCTCTCGCACTGTTTCTGTGGCTTCTTTTTATCAAGAAGGTTCGGACCCTGTAGCAGCCACCACCTATCAGCCTGTCGATCAAGCTAGCGGCATCTTTCTGCAACCTGAGACACATCCAATCACCGAGGACCAATTAGTAAATGAAGTGAGAGGGATTTATACAGGACTGCTCGTCGTTGAGAAGAAATGCATCGAGCTCGTCAAGGAGCAAAATGGAAACCCAGGCGAGCTCACCTTGCTACAATGGCAAGCCCTTACTGCGCTACATAGATCGTTACTGCACGAACATTTCGACTTTCTCCTTGCTTCAAATCACCCCGCGGCAAGCGACGCACTCAAGGGATTAGCCAAGGCCTACTCGATGCCGGCGAGGATGTGGAGATACGGTATACACTCTTTCTTGGAACTGCTGCGAAAGAAGTTGCCGTTGTCACTTGAGCACATGTTGACCTTCATATACATGGCTTATGCAGTCATGACGCTCTTGTTAGAGAGCGTCCCACAATTCGAAGAGACGTGGATCGAGTGCCTGGGAGACTTGGCACGCTACAGAATGGCCATAGAAGAGGCAGACATGCGGGATCGCGAGGTCTACACTGGAGTCGCCCGCTATTGGTACACGAAAGCTGCCGATCTTAATCCCGACATTGGCCGGATCCAGCATCACCTGGCGGTGCTCGCTAGACCAAATGTGCTGCAACAGCTGTTCTACTATTCCAAGGCTTTGATCAGCATTCAGCCTTTTACCAATGCGCGTGACAGTATTCTGCTTCTTTTTGGACCACTCCTAGACCCCGCCAAAGCTGCGACGAAATATTCAAAATACTATCCCAAAGCCTTGACTATTTTCGTCGAAGCACATGGAGTGTTGTTCACAAGACAGGATGTTCCTACATTTTTAAGATTAGCCAATGAATTTTTGTCTCAACTTGATGGACACGCTGGCGTCGTTGGTCCTCTATTCCGAGAACAGGGTGTATACATCACAGCTTCTAATTACGCTGCTATATTCGACTACGGTCACGACGATGCAGAGATTCCGACTTTGTTTGATCAGGCCGGACTCACTCAGGCGGCGAAATTGGAGATACTCGAGAAAGCGTATTATTCCTGGCAAAAACCCAGTTGTCGCCAGCTTGGCATCGATCTTCGTGTGTCTAAAGATGCAAGGATTAGCAGCACTGGCGAGGTGGTCTCTCTGGCATCTCATTTTGCATTTACCACTTTGAATGTCATCCTTGACCGTCTCGGGGACCGAAACACGCTGCCAAGTATCCACGTCTCTCTGGCCTTCCTATGGTGCCTCGCAATGGTCCCTGAATGCATGTCCCGTATTCAAGCGGACGTTCCCTGGGAACGGCTCGCAACGTATTTGAACACATTGATTACTCCGGAGACCGATATGACTGAGATTGAAAACGCAGAATTCCCTGCCCAGGAGACAGGGCCTTCGCGCCAATTGCCCGAAGATTTCTTGATTCACGGCCATTCCTGGAGTAGACTATACTATCCGCCAGGTTTTTTCCATGAAAAGGCCGAGGATGACGAGCGCTCGATTGAGCTTCCATCTGTGATTGTCCCACGGACTCGACGATGTTTGTGGCTGGGAAGTAAGATTGCCAAGGTATGTCTGGTCCTCCATCATTTTGTACTATCTTTTTGTTTAGCCATCTAACATTTGCGTCTAGTTTAATTGCTGGCTTGTCTACGACTCTGAAAGACGCAAGTTCTGCGCGACTCCGTTTGCGCACGAACTTGCCACACTGTCCGGACAGCACAACATCTTCCGTCAAGCAGCAGGCACAGAGGTCGCAGTATCGGGACAACAACGCCGCCGCCCTCGTCAGTCATCGCGCAGAAAGGCCGATACAGATATCGAAATGGCAGAAGCCTGACTCGTGATAAGCATTTCGGGTGATTCGTCTCCTTGTTTCTGTTTTTTTTTTGAAGTCCGGCATATTGAGCGAGCGAATACGTATTTCATGATCTCGTTGTCTTGTCACCATTTTCTTTTCGTTTTTGTTTTCGCATTGTCACCTGCATACGTATCACATAAACGCTCGCCAAGAGTTATACGCAGAAAATACCACGCTAATATACGTTTTATTTCTGTCCAAGACCAGTAGCATTGTAGTCAATAACATGTATACAAAGTTTGGTTCATCTGAGCTGTTTAAAGGTCATTATACATCCATTTTCGCAAGGGAATCAGCTTCTATTGGATGTCGCTGTTTGGCAGCAATCACTTACTTCGTTTAGTATTTATCATTGAGAGGCCCTGGTTGAAAGTTACCAACTGCATCACAACCTTGGAAGGGATTGTTATGCATGACAATGACCATGAAAAGATTAAGAAGGCGTCACGAAGTATCCTTCAGAAGGAAACAACCTACATACAATATAAATGGGGTCCCTCTCCAAGTCAAAATTGCTTCGTTCACATATGACTTTGAACTCGTCGTCCAAGCTTTTTTCAAGGACATCTTCGAGACTTTGACCTTCTTCGGAATCGAGGAGTTCGTGGTACCGGGGGTATTTCTGTTTGATTTTCTCTATGAGGCTGACCAAAATCAGAGTGCGACCTACAGGCCCTCTTGGTGGAAGATCAGCAGAACTCCCGACAGGCCTTTCGAAAGGAGTTGGTGTGTTGTCAGATGTCGATAATTCATCATTCTCAGCTAGATCGCTTGATGAGTCTTCAAATGCTGGTTCACCTGCACTTCTCGAATGGGTTCGTGGAATACCCCAAGCTCGTGGATCTTCTTCAACCCCAAGTGGTTGTTTATATGACTTGACCGCCAATGGGGATCCCTTGCCTAATTTTGGTTCATTGGTAGATGTCATTGTCTCTTGGGACGATGCAATTGCGAGTGGCCTAGTAAGAGAGGCCTCTTCGATCACCTGGGACTGCAGCTCTGATCCATCCTCGCATGCAGTATCCAAGCATACTCTATTCGAGTTTGAAGGTTGGCGAGCAATCCGATTCAGCCACCAGTAAAATATCTTCACATAAGGAGAATAGTTGTCGATATCATCTTCTATACCGATGTGTGATTCCCCTCTATACCGCGGCGGCGAAGACCAATCTGATCCGCGGAATTCTGACATCAGTCGAGATATGACTGAATTCCGAAGTTCTTCTTACTGTTCTGTCTCGTTTTCTACTCTGTCTGGAAAACTGCTCGTTGGGACTTGTAACTTGAACACATTGACGAGAAACGGGATCAGTTCCGACAGTATTGAATCGTGAGTGCGGAAGTATTCGAAATCTTCATCTTTCAAGGCCAGTATCGCGACATCTGAAGCATGCGAAGAGAATATTTCACCGTCATCTTCATCTGAGGAACTGTCCCATCCCCTCATTCTGGGTTCAAGTTTGATACTGGGATGTTTAGGTTCAGATCACCACAGGGGAATGGATAGAAGTGCGAGAGAGACCCAACAGAAGTGGAAATGGTATGATAGTACTAACCTGACTCGAATCAGTTGATATGAGGAGCTTGGCTAATGAGAAAACTGTGCAGAGCCTAAGCCAGGAGAATCAAATCGCGTCCACAAGAGGATCGGGCATGGGAAGAGAAAAGAACTATCTAAGATTAAGCTGGAGATTGGGGACATACCAACACCAGCCAACACCTGAATTCTGCCTAGAGTATTCGGAGGTTTCCCCGCAATAACGAATGCTTAGATACAAAGGTCTAGCGCGTACAACGAGAAAGAGCATTGACAGGATGCTCAAGACACCAGACGACGGGTGATAACGACAAGAAAAAACGAGCACAAAGCCGTGAGGTGGTTAATGGACATTGGTTATAAAAAGAATTGACCTCCAAACGCATGATTACTGTGTGTAGTAAGTCGACACAAAGAAACAATGTAAAAGAGTACATAGATTCATAGTCGATCAAGGATTCGTTATCCGATTCAGTGAAAGCCCCCTGTAGAGCAAATAGCTAATTCCATTAGCCAAGCAAGAGGTCAACCTTGTTACATTTGGATTGCAAGAATGAAAATTCGCCATTTGAGATCGAACAAGAGGTAAGTTGCTGAGTTGTATGTATCGATGGATGCTTTGGAGTAGATGCAAGAATGTTACGCGCAGAAATTGACCAAAATCCTGCCTCATATGCGCATCATTACCAAACTACTAACGGCACCCTATTATTAACTCAACGGTCGATTGTTATATTTTTCTTTCTTTGAAGAATTAAGTTGGTTTTCAAGGAAGTGAGAGCTGCTGAGAGAGACGTTGACGGAATTTGGGGGAGCTACATTGTACCGCAAATGGTTTAGCGCTGGGGCGATTGGATAAAGAAGACAACGGTCAACTCAACACACATCCTCTACAGAACTCGATCAACTCGATCAACAATAGCCAGCATGTACGACTCAAACAGTGAGCACATTTTCCTTTGATTGATTATGATCAACACTGACTAGTTGTGTATAGGCTCTCACCCGCTCCTAGCCCAAGTATCCCTCACCGTCTCCCCGTTCATCTCCCTCCCCTCCGCCGTAACTCTACCATATACCTACAAATCCATCGCCTCTACGCTCCCGCCCTCCATCACGACCGCCGCCGGACCCGACAATACGACCGAAACAGCCGGCAAAACGCGCTACGTCGTCTCCTCCACAGGCGGTCATGTCGCGCACCCCGACGAAATTCTGGCTTCATGCCAGGCGCTCGAGACACATCTAAAAAAGACCATGACCGATGCCGAGCGGACAATCAAGGAATGGGAAGAAAGTATAAGACAACGCGAATTGGCAGAGAAGCGGAGATTGGCGCCGGGTTGGTTGGATAGAGATGAGAAGTTGTTGCAGCCTAAAGCTGTGCATTCTTCTTCAGCGGCGCAGAATGTTCAGAATGCGCAGACTATCGGTGGTAGCGGTGGGAATGCGAGTATCTTGGATTCTAGTACGGGGGAGCAAGAATCGCAGTCTATGCCTGCTATTGCGCCGAGAGATGAGGGGGAGGAGTTGGATAGGGCTTTTGGGGGGTTGGATGTGAAGTGACATTTCAACAATCGGAGCTAATAGCAAACCCCGAATATGCTACGGCAAGGAGAACGCTCGAAGATATATCGCTCGAGAACACGGAATACTACTGATCAGATTCTTCCCTCCTTCCGCAACCCCTCATACAAAGCCCAAGCAGCAAGCGTCTTTCCATCCCTCAACCCTTCCTTCCACAAATCCTCCAACCTTACAATCTTCAGCGTGATCTTCTCCTTCTCATTCCTGTTGCCTGTCAACCGACCCTGCATCGCCTCAATCTCCTTGCGCGGCATCCTCTTTTGACACAAAAATATAGGAATGAATTCGTCACTTCCGCCTGGAGATGGATAAACCGCTTTTTGCAGCATTTCCTCATGCTCCGAGAAAGAATTCTGATTTTTCAAAGACGCAGAAGCAAGAGCCGTCATATCGACAAGCTCGTCCTGCGAAATCAACAGACCGGTCTCCTCGTGAATCTCCTTTGCTGCTCCCCCGGCAAACGTGCCGCTGTTGTCGAGCATGCCAGCTGGGATTTCGGCGAATTTGAGAGTGCCTGCTGGAATGCGCGGTTGGACTGTCATGATGACATATTTATCCTTTTCAGATGTGGATTGTACATCATCGGATTGTAGAATAAGCTTCGTACCTTCATTAGTCCAGGGTTATGAGCAAATAAGAGGGAAGAAAGACGTACAAGCATAGCTACACTGCCGCCTCTCAACAATATACTCCCCGGTAAACTCTCCCCCGAATCGTTGGAAACATCTGCCTTCATCTTGATAAATCCCAACCGCCCACCACCAAAATAATCAACGGCCTGAATGTCTATTTTGCGTAGTTTGTAAGGCGACTTGTAAAACTCGTGGGTTGATGAGGTTTGTTCTGCGAGGGATTTATGCAGTGACGAGAGCCAGGCGTTGAATGCTGGGAAGGTGAGGAGTTGGGCTTTTGATATGCTGTCGTCCGGTGATGAGGCGGGTGGACGGGATACTGGTATATCTGTCTTAGATTGTGTGTTTAAGGGGTCGTCGAAGGGGATTGTAAATGTCGACGCCATTTTTTTGCTTATTTGTCCCCGCGCTAAGGTGAATAACAGTGATGTTGGCGTTGGCGCGCGATGTGATGATATCGAGAGTGTCTGTCGAGGTAGCGATTTCATGAGGATTCTTCTCTGTTCTATTGTAGTGTGGTGATGCCTCCTTCAATTTATGGTTCGCGGTGATGTATGATGTAAGTTCTTCTGTTAGGTTGAATCAGCCTTGTGGAGAAGGAGTTATCCGTCGCGGCTCCAGGCATCAATCATCAACAACACGCGACTATGCAAGTTTATTGAGACTATGCAACGAGGCTGAAATCACTTGATAACATTTAGGCCAGAATTATAGTAGAAATAAGCTTTTTCGACAGGTACAGCCCAGGTACAGCCCACTAGACAGGTAATAAGAAGCGAGGGTACATGGTCTTCTCTTAGCAGGCAGCCTTGTGCATTATAGCAAGCTTACCTCGCCGTCTTTGATTCTAACTGTTTAAAGAGACCCTTGCTTGTATTTCATCTCTGGGAATGAGTACTGTCGAGTGTTAATCGCATCTCGTGTACTGATTACAGAGAGAACGCGACTCTTATCGATAAGGACAACCCCACATTCAAGACATGACATCAAGTTCCTGATTCTTTCAACTTTTCTAATTGCATTCTCTCCCCCTCTCTTCCTACTCGTAATCTCAAAATGACCCAATCAAATACGCGCTCAGCGCAAGCCTCCAAGATCCTCGAAACAGGTCCATTAGTTCGTCTCTCTCACGCGCCGTCACGGTGTCACCCCAATCCTAATGACAACAGGACCCTGCAGAAGCCAGATGGATACGACTCGGCAAAATCACCTACACAGACCCCCTAGGCGTGAAACGAGTCTGGGAAACCGCCGAACGGCAGGTACGTAAATATCCCTCTCCCTTTGTTGGGCACCATGCTAAAACCTTAGGGGCTTCCATAGACCCGCCCCAAAAACAGCGCAATCGACGGAGTCGGCATAATCGCCATCCTCGAGACACCCCACGGCCCCGAAATCCTCTTACAGAAACAATTCAGACCCCCCATCAACAAAGTCTCCATCGAAGTACCTGCCGGTTTGATCGATGCGGGTGAAACACCCGAGCAATGCGCCGTGAGAGAACTCAAGGAGGAAACAGGTTATGTCGGCGTAGTCGAGAAGACGAGTACGGTTATGTTTCACGGTACCTCCCCCTTCTTTCTCCCATCTACATGCATGGTTCTAATAGAGGGCGGGTGAGTGGCAGACCCAGGCCTCACAAACGCAAACTCAAGCCTCGTCCACATACGAATCGACATGAGTCTTCCAGAGAACCAGAACCCTGTCCCGGAACTAGAAGTGAATGAATTTATAGAATGTTTTACGGTTCCGTTGGCGACGCTGTACGAAGAGACGAAGCGCCTTGAAGACGAGGGATATGGGATTGATGCGCGTGTGGGCACGTTGGCGGAGGCTATTGAGTTGGGGAAGAGGTACAGGTTTTGATTCCTGGCTCCTCTTGACTGCAGAGGGTGAGATATCGGTGGCACATAGTGCTACATGGCCATACATAGTCGGGGTACACATCATATACACTCTTACGCTACATTGTCGGGTATTTAGTATAACTTCGAATTTGTAAATATAATTTAACTTGGATCCTAATATCACCTAATATTAACTATTCGTAGAAACGGTAATCATGAAATTAAAGCCTGGGCACTTGGGATATTACTTAGATAAGATAGTTTTATACTAAAGATAATCTTTTATAAGTCTTCCCTTTTTTTTTCTTAATAGCAATCAAATGATAAGCTGGTACTATCTCATTGTCAACATCAGTATCATAGTCATAGTCGTAGTTGTCATGGATTTCATTGAATGTACCCGGACTTGGGTCTGTGTTTGTACGTAATGCTGTTCGTGCAACTCGTCCTGGATATTGGTCAACTACTACGAAGTGAAGAAATGAGTCCCATCTCCGACTGTTGCGGAGCGAGGAAAGCAGGATAAAATGTGTGGCATAGAAAACTAACAAGTCGGGAGCTGACGAGCAAAATTGAAATAGATTACAGCAAGCCGATCTGACGTGCAACTGAAACTAGTGCCGAACTTCCTTAGCTGTCAAGTTAGCAAGTTTTTCCGTAACCTTGCGGAACACGTCTAATCGTGATAATACAGCGCTGAGTAACAACCAAGGATAACATAGTTAACTATGAGTCCCAAGGTTCTGTTGGGGAAAAAAAGAATATAGAAAAAAAGAAAAGATATAATCCCCCGAACCGGAATCGAGCCGGTGACCTGCCGATAGCATTATACATTACAGTCGGCCGTGATAAACCAACTACACCATCAGGGGTTGTTCTGGAAGCCAAACATATAATATCATAGACTTCGGTTAGAAGAATAGAATCAGAAAATACAAAAAATTATTGATCCCCCGAACCGGAATCGAGCCGGTGACCTGCCGATAGCATTTATATATTACAGTCGGCCGTGATAAACCAACTACACCATCAGGGGCTGTTGCTATGGCGCTTAAGATTTGGAATTATAAAGGCGTTTCTCAAAGTTCTAAACCATCGCCCTTCATGTACCCCAAGACAAGACCAGTCTTTAATATCTTAACAATGCACGAACCTGAACAGCATTATCCAGAATTTCTCCTAGCAAATAACAGAAAGAGAGAGAAACAACTGCCAGAATGTCCGCGTGCACCTCTACTACGGACAACACCGATCCAGGTTCCGAGTTCGACTCGGCGTTCTGGGCTCGTGCGCGAAGATATATATCTCTCTCCCAGTACGTATTCAACACGCCACATGTAATACAGGGTTGGATGAAACAAGACATAGAATCAATTGATCAGTCCTCCAGCATATTAATCGACTCAATCGGAATCTGGAAAGTATTATCGCTGTACGACCCCTAATCACACCCTCCAATAATAGAAAAGCTAAGTTCGATGTTATTAGGCGTATAGTTACTGACTTGTTTTCTCCGGTGCTAGGTCGGTAATGAATTTTCCTCCGCTGAAGCATTGCGGAGTCATCTTGAGAATGTCATAGGTGAATGATAATCGTAACCAGCAATGGGGGAGGGAGTGGAGTGATATTGATAATACCTCTAGGTAGAGCTGCAAGGTTGGTCAAAATCAAGGCAAGCAATCATACAACAATACATCAACTGACGCAACAACAACATTGGTATTGGTCCGTCCCCAGCCCTCCTGCGACCTCCTAGTTGTTCATATGTTGTTCCATCGCTGTTGATTGTCTACGTAGCCCAGCGGGGTTGTACAGTTATGTAGTCTGAGCAAATCGACTACATACTACCTACTTCCGTCCGGTCAATTTCCTTGAATTGTCCCTGGAAACGAATTCGAGCCCATTGTCCACATCTCTCCATAATTCAATACCCTCGGCCTTGATCCCGATCCTCGAATACCCGCTCAACCCTCCGGATAAATCCTCAGAAATCCAACCTCAGCACCCCCCAAACAGGACAAGTCTACGGACGACTCTTAACCGAGGGGCAGTCTAAGCAGTCTTCCGTCCAGTGGCTAGCCCCCGCAGTGACACTAGATCAGACATGGAATAGCCTCACTTTCAAATTGTTGTTGTGTATTTCTAGCTCGCAAGCCAGTGGCGTCGCGCTTTGTGGGGACGTTTCCGATGAAGACTTTGCCTTGTCGACGTCCATTCATTATTGGAAGAGGTTGGAAAAGTCACACAAGATTATAAGAAATAAGAAATGGAGTGTTCTGCAAGGGGATTCTATTCCTGAGACTATCGTAACAGAAATCAAGTCTATGGTTTTGCAGAAAAGAGACACATCAATAAGGGCAACCCATAGCCCAAAGTAGTAAAAAAAAAAAACCCAGACCCGTGCGCCAGATCAGACCTCTGCGCTTTGTTTCGCCGATGAAAAAAGTAGAGTACATGATCATGCAATCCATGAAACCCTCGTGATGCTCATTAGATGAAAAAAGGGAGCTCAACTCCGTCGAACCAGTCAAGTGCTTGAAATGGTTCGTAAAAAGGTTGGAAAGATGAAGTAAAAGTAACGCTAGTAAAAGGTATCAGAAAAAGGAAGAAAAAATCAATGGCTAGAGCCAATGACTAGAGGCTGGCAAGGCTGGTGTCGGAGGGATCCTCGATGTGCTTGAGGCATGACTCGAATTCGGCCCAGTCCTTCATGACAACCTTGGCACCAAGTTCGGTCAACTTGGCGGCCATCTCACCGCGCTGGTCGTCGCCGTGATAGCTGCCGACGTAGCCAATGACGGGAATTCCGGCACGGATAGCACTGAGAGCACCGGAGCGGCTGTCTTCGATGGCGACACATTCTTCGGCCTTCTTGCCCAAGACGTCAATGGCGTGAAGGTAAATAGCTGGGTCGGGCTTGGAGGTGGGCTTGGGAAGAGAGGTAGCAGCGCTGAAGACGTGGTCTGCCTTGAAGTATTTGTCCTGGTGGACCTTCTTGATAGAAGCGAGAACGCGACGGAGAGCAGAAGACGAGACAACGGCCATGTCGTATTTTCCAGACTCGTGAAGCTTTTCCAATTCCTCCATGACCCCGACACAGGGGACAGCCTTGGCCTCGAGCTTGGCGATGACTTGGTTCTCTTCTTCCTTGACGTAGTACTCGATCTCGTCCTTGTCCATCTCGAAGCCGTACTTGGCCTGGAGAGAGACCATCATACCACGGAAGTTCTGGCCGACGAAGTCCTTGATGAGTTCTTCGCCCGTGTAGCGGTCGGTAATGTCACGCTTGGCCAAGATTTCGTTGGCGATGTCAGCGCAGGCCTCGAAGGCGAGCTCCTCGGACATCACGAGGGTGTTGTCGCAGTCGAACAGGAGTTGAGTGATCTGTGGGGAGTTAGTGGTGGGTCTTGAGCCATGGTGGTGAATTGGCGAATCTGGGGAAGCATACCTTAACCATTTTGCTAGTATGTAGTATGTGGTTGATACGATATCAAAAAGTGAGATGGAGTTGATGGAGGATGATGGACAGATGGAGATAGATGACTGAGGGGTAGTGAGGTGGATGAGGATGAGGATGGGGATGAGTTGCAAGGGATGGAATGTGAGAGAGAATGTTGGTGGACGGAGCAGTGAAAGAAAGAAGGGGAAAAGAGTGTTTAAGTATGCTGGTATCTCGTTTGTCGACGCCCAAAGAGGGAGTACAAACAGAACCGTGGGACCGCAGGCAATGACCTCAATGAGGAAGGCGCGCACTGGCAGACAATGACGCTGTCCCGGCATCAGTCGACAGGGCTGCACCAATCAACGGCCGTGTTTCCGCAGGGGAGTGGAGCAGCCAGCCTGGCTTGTGGCCAATAAGAGCGCCGGGCTGTGACGTCGCCCAGTCGGAGCAGTGGGCAGATTCGAGGATGCACTGCGATTGGTTCATAATCTAGGCGGTCGACCAGGGCAGCGCCGGTCGGGGGCATTCGGGGAGCGTCGCAGTCGAACAGGGCTAGCGCCAGTGCCATTGGCTGGGCAGCGCTCTGTCAAACGCCGCTTTATCGCCCAGCGTCACTGCCACGGATGATACTGCAGCACCGCCAGGCGGGGCCTCTTTCCACTAAGCACTGAGTAAGCTGCACCACCAGAGCACATGTAAATGCTGTCAAACCAATCATCACGGCGACGGTGCAACCTACTCTCGACTCGACCGAGTAGACAGGGAGCATTAATTCACTCATGTGCTTATTCCGTACAACAGCGCTAGCCATACCACACAAAACGAAGCTGCTGGACCATGAACTTCGCCACTGGCTGAACCTCTTGGATCAAATTCAACAAGTTGGATGTTTCAATACGACGTCAAATTGGCTCAGTGCCCTGCCCCACAGCTCCTCCACTCCATGTTTGTCCGTATCATCGTGGGTTCTCCGGTCAGCCGTTTTGGGTATTCAATTTAGAGTCATGATTGCCTAAAAGAAGAACAGACGGAACGAAAGGCGCTCAGTTACACCCAGTTACATGTTATGTTCCATGCGCCCCTTGCTGTTGCCCTACGGATAGGATTAGGTAATAGGCGCTTTTTGTGCATGAAGGACTCGTTACTTCCTCAAGTTCCTTGAACTTGGCTGAGACCTGACACTGAAACACAGTAAGGTTCGGTTAATGAACCTTGGAAGTGATGATGCGGACAAAGAGACATGGCGACAAGGCTTGGGAAATCCACCATACTATTTCCAGCCTAGCCCGCCTTCCCGTCACTTACTTTGTTCACCAACTTCACCTTTACCCAAACAGACTAGCCCCAATATCTATTTTTCCGTATCCTGACATCGATCTTGATTGGACACAAGTTTCCAGGAACAATCTCTTCACACTCATTCGCCAATAACCCGACGAGATAAAGATAAAAAGCCCTCATTATTTTCTTGTACAAGTTAGACCAAAAGCCAGTCATACAATCCGGCGCAATGAGCTCCGAAGAAAGGCCAACAGGCAATGCGTACCCAGTCTCACTATCAGAAATCGAGTTCCCATCTGCAGCTGTCTCGGTATCACAACTCCTAACATCATTACGACGTTCCGCGCTGTCAGTTACGAATCGTCTCCGCTCAATTGAAGCAGACGCCCGCTTTGTGTCAGAGGTGGCCGATCATTATGGGGGGTTACCCCTCATTGCCAACGAACGCTGTGGCAGTTGGTATATCAATCCGACGCACAAGGCCGGTAGCGTCTATTTCAAGAGTACGGATGGCCATACTGGGGTCTGGGAGTTTAGTTTCCGTAGGCTCAATTTGCAGGTTCTCGAGCTTGCTCGGCAGCACGGCGGGTAAGCTCTCAACTCTATCATTCATACGCTACCAGCACCGTCGCCACGAGTCATTTTTGGCCGAGATTAATATGGGTTGTTATACAGGTGCATTATCGTGGATTCCACCCGCAGGGGCAAATGTACGTTTGATCCACTCACTCCATTTCTGATCCCGAAGAAATACGGGGTTGATAACCCGCATTTGTCTACATACATGGGTTATGGGTTACATGTGAACCTGGACGAGTCCATTCGTTGTCCTCTGAACTAACACGTGTGTGATAGTGATGCCTGATGCTCTCTCCAAGACTGTTCCGATATGGAGTGCTGTTTTGAACCGAACCCTGTTTCCATCAGAACCTGCATATCATCCCGTGCAGTTTCCGCCCAACTTTTTACCTGCCTCGGAAGAAGCTCAAATTGAGAAGCGAATTGACGGGTTTGTTAAGACTTTCAAGGTATGTTACTAGCGTTAGTCTCCGGTGAAGCCTCCTGCTAACATTCATATTTGATAGGAGTTGAAGCTTGATTTAGACCAATTGAGAAAGGGTCTAGGCTATCCAATCAGAATCGCCTGGGCCAATCAGACTTATTTTCATCCTACTACACTTCAGAAAGGGGACGGATACAATCTTTTTGTGCTTTGCTCGGCCTCGAGAAGAGTGCATGGTGCCGAAGCATCTGAAGGAGGGTATATTCAAGGCGCAGGCGACGATGCTGAGAAATGGTCTCACGGTTTGACTGCTCCTATCTTTTGGGCAAATAGAGACCTTCTTATTAGCACAGAAGAGAGCGACCTACCAGATGTCATCCAAGAGTTGATCTCGAAAACCGATGCTCACAACAATGGCGATGTTAAAGTCGGCGTCCCAGTCCGTCCGTCGTCGAATTTATTCATCTGCCAGTCTCGGCCCAATGACTTAAGCATACAGAGTGACTATGATCTCGTTATCGCCTGCAACGATAACCCTGAACTATCCACTGCGAAGAGGCTGAACCTTGGTTGTGGTTCGCACAAACTCGGCAGTCGAGATCTACGGTCTGCCCTGGACAAAGTGAAAGCATTTGCGGAGAAGAATCTTACGGCTAATTCTGCGCAATCAATACTGGTCACCTGTGAGACGGGGAAAGATCTTTCTGTCGGGACACTTTTGACTATCATTTGCCTGTTTTATGATGACAAGGGTGAATATCTTTCAGTTTGGCTGCTTTGCTTATTTACTAAGCCGTTCTTTAGGTAAATTCGTCGGACCGCAAACAGAAGTATATATCGACAAACAATATATCCGCCAACGTTTGACATGGATCGTAACATCAAAACCGGACGCGAACCCGTCACGAGCGACACTCCAATCAGTCAACGCATTCCTTTTGCAGAGGCCAGATTGATTCATGACCTGGTTTGGATATAAACGCTAAATACAGTATTTCCGTCCATGATTCATCTAATAATCATCCACTGCTTCGACTATAGCCCCAGCGGCACCCTGATCCAGGCCATTCAGAACGTCCATGTCCTCCTGACTGATTTCAAAGTCAAATACATCGGCATTGGCGGCGATTCGTTCTGGATTCGAGCTCTTGGGTAGCGGAACCCAGTTCTTTTGTAGACTATACCGAACTAATACCTGGGCAGTGGTCTTTCCGTATTTCTGAGCCAATGCCGCAAGGGTAGGATCATTGGCCTTGTTGCCGCGGACGAGGGGACAATAGGCCTCAATGACGATGCCATGCTGTTGGCAGTATCGCACCGTCTGGCGCTGTTGACACCATGGATGGAGCTTTTCTCGTCAGTACATAGCAATTTACATAGGATTGGAAGGGCGTACCTCAATTTGATTAACATGGGGTGGCCAAACTCTTGCATAGCTTTTCATCTCCTCGATATGCGCAACCCCAAAATTACTCACACCAATACTCCTCGTCCTCCCTTCCTCCAACACTCTTTCGAGTGCCTGCCACAACTCCTTCCTGCCCGATGCTCCCGACTTCGCGCTATGAATTAAAAACAGATCCACAAACCCATCCTTGTCACCCCCCGAAATCTTGTCTATACTCTCCACAATCTTTTCGTAGGTTGCCTGCGGCGATCCGCCGGGACTCATGATCTTGGTGGTTATAAAGACCTCATCTCGCTTCAGGCCGGATTGCCGAAATGCCTCACCGACTTCCTTCTCGTTGCCGTAGAACTGGGCGGAGTCGATGTGTCGGTATCCCGTCTTGAGGGCTGTCAGGGTACCCTGGACGCAGTCGTCGCCGTGGCTGCGGTACACGCCGAATCCGAGGCGGGGGATTTGCACGGTTGATTGGGGGAGGGGGAGGGTGTCTGTTATGCTGAGGGCTGGCATCGCTGCGTTTGTAGTTTTGTATGTTCAATTGAAGTGTATGGAATAAGGTGGGTGGTAAAGGAGAATTATTTTAAGACATGACGTGCAAGGTAAGACGGTGGATAAGAAAAACCCCACATTGCCCAGCTGTCGGAATCGGAGAGAAGATGATATCATTACAAATGGGCTTTTCTGTGGATTTGTCGATTGAAACTACAGTACATCATTTGGGATCTAAAATACTAGATGAGTTGGTACTACCATGCATGCCAGTAAATACTCCTCTGGGACTTTTTCTGATATCGTGATAACGACGATCGATATATGCAGGGTCTAGGATGAGGGGTTATCCGGTCACCAACTTGTCTGCTGTACATAAACCAAAACAAAAATAGTAGATCTCGATAATAGACAATTTCAACGGGTTTACGACCTTCTAGAACCAACATGGCAAGATCACGGCCAAAGAGAAGTAAGAATAATAAAGATGTCCAAAATGTGGTTCGGCAGGGCAGCCGGTTGCTGTGGCCAGGGCTTTGGGCTGGCTGGCGGCTAAGCATTTGTTGACAACGCAAGCCCTAGTCCAGAAAAAGGAGTCGCCCCTGCCCGTGCGGAGAAGAAAGAACTCTGCCAACAAACATACACAAGTCAATCCCTGTTGACGATCTTCTCTTGTACCAATTCTGATTCTATCAATATTTTCGCTTCTTTTTCGAGGGAAAATTACTGTTCTGCGAACATCGAATACATTCCATCTTACGATTCTTACCAGCATCCCGTGTTTCGATCCGGATCGGCGTCAGATCGCGGAGACACCAGAGAGGGGGAATTAATTCTACGAGTTGTTTCAATCCGTCCGGTCATTTCAACACTGCCCCTCCTTGCAGTTCACTACGTTCATCACATATTCTTCGTCTTCCAACGGACTGTTTCTTTATCCTCGAATACGCTATTTAGTACTGTTATTGCTCAGCTCGTCCGAACCCCGCGGCGCTCTATGCAACCATGTTGATGGTCGAGAAGCAGTGGATTCTTGTGCAGCAAAAGACATTCACCAAATGGTACGTCAGTAGGAATTGTTCCACTGTGACCGTCTAATCTTACTTCACAGGCTCAATAATAAGTTAAAGGTCAGGAATCTGGCCATCAGCGACCTGACCAAAGACTTATCCGATGGAGTAAGTCTCTACCTGCATGGCTCCATCAGACGAGCACTAATATTCTGGGTTAGGTCAATCTCATCCATCTACTGGAAATCCTCGGAGACGAGTCCCTCGGTCGATATGCCTCCAAGCCAAAGCTACGCGTCCAGAAATTCGAAAATGTCAACAAAGGATTAGACTTTATCAAATTACGCGGAATTCAAATGACCAACATCGGGGCCGAGGATATCGTCGACGGAAACCAAAAAATCATTCTCGGATTGATATGGACTCTTATTTCGAAATTCACCATTAGCGACATTAGTTCTGAGGGCATGTCCGCCAAGGAAGGGTTGTTGCTATGGTGTCAACGCAAAACGGCTTGTTACCCCGAAGTCGAGGTTCGAGATTTTTCGGCGAGTTGGAATGATGGTTTGGCTTTTTGTGCTTTGCTGGATATTCATCGACCGGATTTGATTGATTTTGATTCTTTGGATAAGAATGATCATCGAGGGAATATGCAATTGGCCTTTGACATTGCGGCAAACGAGATTGGTATTCCAGATTTGCTCGATGTGGAGGATGTGTGTGATGTGGACAAACCGGATGAGCGGTCGTTGATGACGTATATTGCATATTGGTTCCATGCTTTTTCCCAGTTGGAGAAGGTCGAGAATGCTGGTCGACGAGTTGAGAAGTTCGTGAGCAACATGCAAGGTGCCTGGGAAATGCAATCTTCCTACGAGAAACGGATGAAGGAGTTGCTGGCTCAGATTGCGAATCAAAGAGCGGATTGGCAAGGCGCGTCTTTTGAGGGTACATATACTGATGCAAAGGTGCAGCTTGCTGAATTTTCACATTACAAGCGCAACCAGAAACGAAAATGGGTAGCAGAAAAGTCTGATCTTGCTGCTTTATTGGGAAATATCAAGACCAAGCTCAGCACGTACCGTCTACGACCATACGAACCTCCTGCGGATTTGTCTTTGGACAGATGTGATCGAGATTGGGAAGGGTTGATGAAAGAAGAGCACGAACGCAGTCAGCTCATCAACGAGACCATCCGGGATATCAAGAACAAATTGCGCCGCTCTTTTGCCGACAAAGCCAATGATTTTGCGCTCACTCTAAAGACACTGACTCTTGCTATCTCGGGTCTCGAAGGCGATGTTGAAGACCAATTAACTCATGTCAAGCGTCTGAATGATAATCTCCCGCCTCTAGACGCATTCTTAGAGACCATCGCAGATCTGGAAGAACAGTGTGCCGAAGCGAACATCGATGAGAACGATTACACGACGTATACACTGGACGAGTTGTCATACGAGCTGGGGCTGGTTAAGTCAAGCGTTGCAAAGAAGCTTGCATTCTTAGAAAACCAAATGGTGGCACGGAATATGACCAATCTTACACCGATACAGTTGGAAGAATTCGAATCCGTGTTTCGACATTTCGATCGTGACGGATCAAACACTCTACAAGAAATCGAATTTTCGGCTGCTTTAGCTAGTCTTGGTCTTGTATATGATGAGGACGAGATGCACGAAGTGTTCTTGGAGACTTGTGGCCGCAACTCGACAGTCAGCTTTGAGCAGTTTATTCGGTTCATGGTTAGTGTGACCGAAGATCAGAACACTGCAGAGCAGGTGTTTCAAAGTTTCCGTGAAGTGGCCGATGGAAAGGTGAGCGTTCCACCCTCGAAACTATGTTTCAAAACTAACAGTGTAACAGCCATACGTCACAGAACTCGATCTTCGACACTCTCTGATCCCTGACGAACTCATTGATAATCTTCTCGAGTCGATGCCCAAGCACGAAGGACCTGATCTTCTAGAAGACAGGGATCTGCCCAAATACGACTACATTACATTCATGGAGAGAATGATGGACAATCAAGGGACGTCAGAAGATACCAAACGCTCGATCAATGGCGGTCATTGATTCATAGGAAGGAAGTTGGCAACTGCTTTATAGTAATCAGCATTTCTGGTGTTCGTCCATCACATACATACAGGGGGTTTTTTGTTCCAATGCATTGCTCATATTGATTTTCAGGTAATACTCTGCATTGTTTATGCATGCTGGCCAGGCATTGTTCGTTTTTCTTTGGGTTTATTCATAGTTCTGTAGGCTTGTCTTGACACAATCCTTCTCAAGAGGGCAGTATTTGTACTGTACAAATGCGAGGCCATCATTCAATTGCTTAACTAATGAGCCCTTTTCACCAATAACAATTCCATTGAACCCGTTCTATCAATCATCTCATGTCATGAGTCAATCTCGTACTTGTCACGTGATATATTATGCGGCTGAGGCTCATCTATCCCGCCGCTTGAGTTTAATTCAACTTTAATCCATCCATCAATTTACCTATCTACAACAACCCGAACACCACATACCTCTTTATTCAAACCCATAGATTTTTCTAAACGGAATCATGGATCGCAGTCTAGAGGAAATCATTTCAGAACGTCCTGTACGATATCCTTATTATTTGTGTCGGATCGAATTGTGATCCAGACTAATGTTGTCATTCTTCAGGCGAAGCAGCAGCAGAATCGTCAAGGACGAGGCAGTCGAAACACTAGCAATGCGCCACGCGATGGTGTGAAAAAGGTACACATTCCCCTCCCTCTAGACCTTTAGAAGCAAAACCAGAATACTGACGAGATGGGATAATTGTCACAGGTCTTCCTCCTCTCTCCTCCTCACCTCCTACGACATTCAATTTCCGTTCCATAATAAGAAAAGAAAAAGAAAAGATATCCACCTCGAAGATTGTTATCTGATGGGTCTGACCTGACTCCTTCGTGGTCAGTCGGTCAGTTCGGTCTTTTAATGACCGATATGCAAGTCAGCAAACTGACCGGACAATTCTACTGATGCAATCAATCACAATCATCAGATTATTTTGGACGATTCTTGGAACAGAACTTTTCGAAAGAATCATATACGTATAGCAAAAATTTGACTTTCAGCTGACCTTTGTGCCTCCTTTTGATATTTACAGTCATATCGTGACCGCGTTGATCTTGATCGGTGAGTTATTTTGCCTCCTACGGACTCTTATGCGGTTGCTGATGGTTACTGATGGTTCAAAGTGATTGGGTCCATGATCGATTCGATGACAACAATGGAGACTGTGCGTTAATTTCTACCTTGAGTGTTTGCGGGTTCCATGACTTACGTCTATATCAGCCCGTTCTCGTCGTGACAACCGATCTAGACGCGAAAGAGAATCGCCAGATAGCGATCAACCGTGAGTCTGCCTAGCCTCGAAACGGAAGATGACATATGCTAAGAGGGTGTACAGAGCACGATTGCGCATCGACAACCTTCATTGGGACTTGACGGAGGAAGATTTGGAGGTTAGACTGTCTGTCCCTCGCAGGTAGTGACCTGGGTACTAATATTTTTTGCAGGGCTTGTTCAGCAGCATCGGACCAGTTCAGAGAGTTCGCATCAACTTTGACCGTGCCGGCCGCTCGGAAGGAACCGCCACTGTTACATACCAATACCTCGAAGACGCCAAACAAGCAATCCGTGAATTCGACGGCGCCAACGCCAAAGGCCAGCCAATTCGATTGACTCTCTTACCGGGCGGAGGCCGTGGTGGTCCTGGAGGACCCAAAGCGGAAAAATCAAAGAGTCTGTTTGACCGAATTGAGCGTCCGCTTGCAGACCGAACCGAGCGTAGCCTTAGTCCCGACGGAGAAGGCGCCACGGGTGGAGGACGACGTCGTCGAGGCGGAAGAGGACGAACAGGGCGCAGCGACACATCGAAACCTGCACCGGACCACATTGATCGCTACGTCCCCGGCCAACAACAATCGCAACGCTCACCGACCCGTCGCGGCCAGACAGGCCGTCGTCCTGGCGAACGGCGAGATGATAGACGCGGTGGTAACAGGGATGGTCGTCGAGGCGCGAATGGCGGCACTGGTCCCCGTCCCAAAAAGACGCAGGAAGAACTTGATGCGGAGATGGATGATTATTGGAGTAATACTGCCGCTGCTGCTGCTGAGGGCGGTGTTGAGGACAAGGTCGTTTCTGCACCTGCGACTGTAGCTGCGGGTGAACCGGCAGGGAATGACGACGACATTGATATGATTGAGTAGCGGGTGACAACAAAATGGTTGTCTTTTCGTGACCTGGTCTTTCTATGGGTAGCTGGTGTATTATCATGATTGCAATTACTATCGTGTCGGACATAGATTGAACTGGAATACAAAACCTCAACCCTCAACAAATATACAAGTTGACTTGAACCGTTTTTAGCTTAGCATTTCTCGCGAGTTCTTGATTCGATGATCTATCTTCCTAACCTAACAATGCTTGCCTCATCTCGCTTCGTGCCAATGTAGCTATCCAATCAACAAGTAATTGGAAGCGGAGGATACAAACTATCGCCATAGTCCATATGGCTCGCGACACGCTTTCCATAGCTTGATGGTTCCATCCTCACTGCCCGTTCCGTACAACTTCCCATCTGGAGAGTAACTAACCGACCAGATGGGGCCATGGTGACCTTTTTGCACTTCTACTTCTCGTCAGCCATATCTCCCAAAAACACTCGATAGAAAAGGGAAGAAGATGGGACGAACCAAGTTCCTCATCGGTATGTAAATCATACACCCTCGCCCAGGTATCCTCCCCAGCACCACCAGTCACAAACCTGCCCGTCTCATTATTAACCGCCACACTGGCGACCTCATACCTAAAATCAACTTTTTTCAATAATTTGCCCGGCATCGCACCATCAAACAAATAGACACTTTTGCCAGCTGCAACGCTCAGAATGCCGGCTTCATTGGGCCGTGTAGCGAGTACGTTCAGTTCGCAACTACCGATTGTGCCCTCGACACTGTATTCGACGACAGGGTGGCGAGAGCGCAGGTCCCACCAGCGGATTTTCCGGTCTTCGGCGGCTGTGGTGAGGATGTTGTAGTCCGTGTTCCAGATGATGGATTTGATGGTGCCGCCGTGCACGCCAGGCCCGATTTCGTAGCTCGTTACTGCTGCTGCGTTTGAGTTTGAGTTGTCGTCGTTATTAGTTACGGGAGGTGATGAGCCGTCGTTGGCAGATTCACTACTACTACTGCGTGTAAGATCGAAGATGCGGAGTTTCTTCTCCATGCCTCCTGTTGCGAGGACTTGCGGGTTTGTCTGGATGGGGAACGCGACTGCGCGCACTATGTGGTTGTGCTGTAAGGTGCGTAGGCATTCGCCGGTGTGTGTGTCCCAGACCTTTCTGTCAGGGAAAGTCAGCATTGACATAATCATGCTTGTGAGAGGCAGTAACAATAACATACGCGGAGAAATCTGCCGCTGCTGTAGCGGCTATGTTTGCATCTGCAGACAATCTTGCCTGCCAGACGGCGCCTTTGTGACCGAGGAACGTTCCAATCCTGTTGATTGTTAGCAGTTTACTCGTTCATTGCAAAAGGAAAGGGGATTGGTACCAATCACCGGTAATGCCATCGCGAAGCATCGGGTTGTTATCTGCAGGCAGTCATGAGCTTATGGACTACACACTCTCTTGAGCTTCAAAGCAAACCTTTGCATGCCGAAATCAAATAGTATTGATCCTCTTCCACTATCGAGGAGAAACTGATATGTGGAACTGGACGAGAATGTCCATGACAAGTCAGGGGGACGACTTTGGGTACATCTAGACGATGTTAGTTTATTCCTTTCTTTCTGAGAAAAGAAGTCCAACCTGTCGCCATATTGAATATTCAAACACGACGTTGAGAGGTCGATATTGGTTCTGCAGAAAGTTCGATATATGATTGGCACAAGAACGAACCTCACACTTTGATGATCGAGCTGAGTTCCTCTGAGAGACGAGTTTCAAATAAGGCTATTCTTTCAGTAAGTGGTCGTATCGTAAGAAAAGAGAATTCGTCACGTCGTTAGAAGAAAGATGGTCCTATTCGTATATAAAAGAAGAATGAGTGACGGTTGAAAGTTTGAAGCTGATACGTAGATCCCGCTTCGTTGTTTTCTTTTTGCGAGACAGCTGATCTCGAAGTGATCGTATAAATAGTACAGCAACTTTCGTTCTTTCTGTGAGTCGAGACTCTTGGTGTAAAATATATGCAGAGAATAAAGAAAGATGAGTAGTTGGAAGTTGCAACTGTTTGAGGATTGGGATGGGTCAGATCTTTCTTTTCTGAATTTCGCGTGGAATCAACGGCTGCGCGTGTGATTGGCTACGCCCTAGAATTGCTGCGCCAGGAACGGAATAGCGCTATTCAGTGAGTACTTTCTACTCTATATACTCCATAATATAAATATATTAATATATCGAACGTGAATTGTATTTTAGTCTATGTACAGTGCCATGCAGCATCACGTCCGGCGATACACTCCCATCCCCCATGACGCCCGCAATACAAACAACCCCCAAGCCATCCCGATACTATCCCAGACAACATTCAACTTGCTACCTTTAACTTCCCGCCAGCCCACAGGCACTTCAGCAACAGGTATCTTGGCAAACTCGGCCAACATCAGCATCTCAACGTCGAAGATCCAGCCTTCGGAGTGCATATAAGGAATGATGTAGGGCAGTGAGGCGCGCGAAAAGAGCTTGAAGCCGCATTGGGTATCTTTTACTTTGGCGGTGGCGGGGGGAGTCAAGAGCCAGAGGATGAGGTGGAAGGAGTGCATCAAGAAGTTGCGGAGTTTGGAGCGCTGAAACTTTAATTAGCCTTAAATTTGATGAATAAGGGATAAACAGGCGTACCTTTACAACAGCCTCGCTACCCACCATGTGTGCTCGCGAACCGACAGCCACCGCTCGCCCTTCAGAGTCTTCTACTTTCTGAGCAGCAATCACCAGCTTCCCAAGATCGGAGAACTTGCTTGCACCATCAGCATCTGCAAAAACAACAAATTTCCCTCTAACGTGTCGCATCCCGTGTGTTACGGCACCACCTTTGCCTCGGTTTTCAGTCAAGGTGACAATCCGAATACTTCCAGGAGGTATGTGTACTCCTTCATGTTTGTCTGGTGACCACGGCCCTGTATGAGCCCGAGGATGTAGAGATAGCTGATGATCCCGGGCGAATTCAAATGCAACCTCTTCAGTCCTATCTGTAGAACCGTCCGAAACAAGCAGAATCTCCCAGCCTTTGGAAGGGGCCTCATCTGCGACATGTCCATTGCCTGTCCTGCGTTGTCGGACACTATCATTCTTGCCTTTTCCTTGTTCGTTGCTGGCTTGATCGGCTAGAGTGCCGTATGCATGTTGCAGATAGTCCACCGTCTCCTCCAACATGCCAACCAGGCGCTCCTCTTCATTGTACGCCGGAACTACGACTGACATGAATAGTTCCGGCTTCTCAATACCTAACACTGCGCGCTTGTTTGTATTCTGGCGGCCTCGTTCCCAGCTCTCCTGCCAGCATGGTAGTTGCTGGGGCCGGGTCGGTGTGCCATCTTCGGATAAGGTACGATAGGTCTTTTCTTCGGGGAATGGTGCTCGAGGTCGGAACGCAACTGCAAAGAGGATGATGTATACCTAGGAAAAAATTAGCACACTCAATCGTAACGCGGGTCTAGAAGTCGTAAGATCTTGTAACCACTTACAAGCGCAATGAATCCAATGACACCGGCGGCCAATGAAAGAAGGAATACAGAAGGCGGAACAGTGCTCAAAAGCTGAACACATGCCACACAAGCCTGGCTTATATACTCGGACATGATTGCTGTAGTCAAAAAGCCAGTGGGAAGCTCCAGTCTCTCAGGAAGTATCAGGAGACGGAGGTGGCGATTGCTTGCACTCCATGCAAGAGCATCAATGGAGCGATTTCTGCTAATACAGCAGAGAGAAATATCTCCCCAGGTAGGTGTGTAGTACGTACACAAGTTGTATATGTGGTTGTATGGAGGACAACTGCCACTTGGCACGATGCCCGAATGCGCAATGCCGATTGGTCACATGCCCACCGTAAGCTTAGGCGGCCTTAGCCTTCAACGCGGCACTTACGTAGTAGTTCTTCCTTCCTTCCATCCAGATCCAAGTGCGACGCAGAACGTCTGGAGTTCCTGGTACTTTTTCAGCTTTTCCAGAAAACGCGAAATAAAGCGACTCCCAGATTTGGGCTATGATACAGCACCTGCATCTTTTTTATGTCACGGATCCCTGGATATACTCCATAGGTTGAAGTCAAATAGTCATTAGTTTGCTTTTCATGTCATAGACGAAGTCAAAAAACTGATCACTGTGTTTCCGCTTGTCAGTCCATCTTCGATCCACGCTACAAAATCAAAAAAATGCTGCAATCCTGAGCATTGTTCAGTGGACCGGTTCGTCCTTCCAACGGTTTTCTTGATGACGACCACAAGGAAGCCTATATATCAGTGAAGCTTGAAAGTCGAAGAGAAAGCGTTTTGAAGCCGACATGAAGCGATACGATGCGAGAGAACGGCGCGAATTTTGGAAATTTTGCAACAAAATACCATTCATTCGCTCAATATTCTGTCCTCGCGTTCCGGAGACGGAGAACATAACCATCTACTGTTTAAATGGCAGCCTTTTGACCCGAACCTATCAATATCTTCCCCTGGTCGATCAAATCTGTATGATGGCACTCAGCTGCAAAAAGCTCTTGTCCTGCTACAAGGTGCTTGCCAAAGACAGCTCAATGCTTCCTCCGCAACCCGCGGACCAACATCTCATACGTAAACAATCATGCCAAGTTACGAGTCCAACTTCTTGTTCGACTTGAGAATCCACAGTGGGTATATTGCGCTGAATGTTGTGCGTTCAGCGCACCCGTCCTCCAGAGGCATTGCGCGCGCTACGATGGCGTGATAGAATTATGCCAATGTCTTCATCTCACTCTTGGAGATCGGAACCATGTGAGCCTTCTTGTCTCGTCTCGTGATGGGGTCCGATACGGCATTTTTGGCTTTGAACACACAAAGTGACAGAACAAGACTGATTGATTCGAAGTAGCAAAAAAGAAAAAGAAAAGCCTGCTCTGCTCTTACTCGGGATCGAACCGAGGACCTTGTCATTACTAGTGACACGCTCTACCACTGAGCCATAAGAGCTAGTGAAAGGCCTAGCTGCTCTTACTCGGGATCGAACCGAGGACCTTGTCATTACTAGTGACACGCTCTACCACTGAGCCATAAGAGCTAGTGAAAGGCCTAGCTGCTCTTACTCGGGATCGAACCGAGGACTTTGTCATTACTAGTGACACGCTCTACCACTGAGCCATAGGAGCTGGTTGATGCTGTCGTTTGAAGAAAATCCTATATAATCTCGTCTGCTCATTGAGCACTATTATTTGCCCTTTAAAGTGGAGCCCCCACGAATCACCCAGGTTTGCAACTACTGTTAAGGTCGTTGTTTACCTGTGTACTGATGATATAAATGATTCCTGATACATTTACCGCGCAGGATGATATACGATGTTTGGTGAATAGAATGACAAGTATAATGCGGACGGAAGTTGGTGGTATAGAACGAGATTTGGCTTCTCATTTTCGCGGAAATATAAAAAAGTTCGAAGGACCACCCTACGCCGAGGGCTGCCAATGAATCCAGATTGTCAAAGCAACTCTATATTCGTTTTGAGGGGGTGATCGTCTCGACCATCAACGGACCTGTTGCGTACAAGAAATGGCAGGTGAGACGATTTGTTATCTAGAATGCTCTGAAGCCCCTACTAAACAAAGTTATCGGTTGAACATGTTCTCCGTACTCGACCTGCTTTCACCAGGAGAGAGATATATATACAATATACCCCCCGACCAACCTTTGAGAAATTCATACCAGCCGGGTTTACCTTCTGTCAACCCTGCCTTGTTTAGATAGCGGCGAATTACCGACTGAAACCTCCACACCTCAGACTCTGCATTAAGCCTTCGTGTCACCTATCACACCCAGTCACAGTCATATTTAGGTTAAACCAAAGCCGCAACTCATCCTTCAACAACGATTGACGCTGAGCTTGAAGATGAAGACGGCCTATCCTCACCTGGAGGCTATAAATGGAATCAAGGAAAATAGGGCCTGGAGGCTCGAATTCGTTCAACAGCCGACCTATGCCTACAGTTGTTGCCGATGCATCGCAGCTGGGGGGATTTGGATTCTGCAATAGAATTCTATATAGCCAAAAATGATGATCTTTGATTGCTGAAATCTGGCCGAGCCAACATTGAAGTTGAGTGAAGTATCACCACAGCAGACTGCAGAACCATCCCGTATCAATGTATGAATCACATGATAGGTAACCCCTGTAGAGTCCAGGTACCTTCCTCAGCGGCCTGATTCCTTCCCTAACTTCGTCAGCCGCACTTACCGTACCGTATACACCGCATTACTAACTCAACAACAAGTCTGATGAAAAGCGATCCATCCAGATTCTCTTTCTAGTTTTCGTTCTCAGCCTTGTTGCCTGCTTTCCCACTACCACATCTTTATAAAAGTTAAAGGACTTCGCAGCACGCGGCCCGCACGAGCGTCCTCAGTTTGCGATCAACCAAACAAATAACTATCCGAGAGCTTATTTCCACCTTCATCTTCTTTCTGATTTCTCCGAGTCGATACATCCTTGAAACTTACGTCTTAGCATATTTCGTCAAATACGACAATTGCTCTACGATAGATTCGATCGATTTGCGTGTCGTGATCGGCAGCAGCAGTTTTCCCGGTTGTGCGTTGCGGCTCGAAGTGAGACGGACCCCGCCGCCACACGCGCTCTCTCCCTTTCTGCTGTACCTACTTCTGCCTCCTCTGTCACTCCTCCCCACGACCTGCTCACGCGCCATTCTCGACTTGTATACATTATATTGACTAGTCGGTTTGATATTGATAACTAGTCAAGATGATGGAAAATCAGATCGTAAATGCGGTGACGCACAAAAAGCCCGTTCCCGAGATTGATTTCACCTTGCACAGAATGGAAGATGGCACCCAAGTGTCGACAATGGAACGAGTTTGCAAAGGTACATCTCTTTATTCCGGGACTATACTACATGATTTAAGCCTGCATACTGACATCCCACAGAGGTGCAGGCACCCGCGCTTACAACTCCCTCCGACGAAAGTTTCTGGTCACCGGATGATCCCAACAAACCGAACTTGCCATTCCTGAAGCAGCATTTTTACAGAGAAGGCCGACTCACAGAAGAGCAGGCATTATGGATTATCAAGGCCGGCACTGAGATTCTTCGCTCCGAGCCCAACCTCCTCGAGATGGATGCCCCGATCACAGTATGCGGGGACGTACACGGCCAATATTACGATTTGATGAAATTGTTCGAAGTCGGCGGAGATCCTGCCGAGACTAGATATTTGTTTTTGGGAGATTATGTCGATAGAGGTTACTTTAGCATTGAGGTCGGTTCCCCGTCTTGTCCCATCGTGTTTGGTATGGCAACTTGATTGACGAGTTCTAGTGCGTGCTTTATCTATGGTCTCTCAAAATCTGGTATCCCAATTCACTTTGGCTACTACGAGGAAATCACGAATGTCGCCATTTGACAGACTACTTCACCTTTAAACTCGAGTGCAAACACAAATATTCGGAGAAGGTTTACGATGCATGCATGGAGTCCTTTTGTTCACTACCCTTGGCTGCCGTCATGAACAAGCAGTTCTTGTGTATCCACGGCGGTTTGAGTCCAGAGCTGCACACCCTTGAAGATATCAAAGCTATCGACCGATTCAGAGAGCCTCCCACCCACGGATTGATGTGCGATATTCTCTGGGCCGATCCGCTAGAGGAGTTTGGACAGGAAAAGACTGGCGAATACTTCGTGCACAACAACGTTCGAGGATGTTCGTATTTCTTTTCGTATCCGGCTGCATGCGCCTTTCTTGAGAAGAACAACCTGCTTTCAATCATTCGTGCGCACGAAGCTCAAGATGCTGGTTATCGAATGTACCGAAAGACTCGCACTACTGGCTTTCCCAGTGTGATGACGATTTTCAGCGCACCCAACTACTTGGATGTCTACAACAACAAGGCCGCTGTTCTCAAGTACGAGAACAATGTTATGAATATCCGTCAATTCAACTGTACGCCTCATCCTTACTGGCTTCCTAATTTTATGGATGTCTTCACCTGGTCGCTTCCTTTCGTGGGAGAGAAGATTACAGACATGCTCATTGCCATTTTGAACACCTGCTCGAAAGAGGAGCTCGAAGACGATACGCCGTCATCTGTTTCGCCTACATTGCCTTCGTCTCCACCATCTGCTACCGACAAGGACGACAGTGACTTCAAGCGACGTGCAATCAAGAACAAGATTCTGGCCATTGGTCGTCTATCTCGAGTCTTCCAGGTTTTGCGAGAGGAATCCGAGAGAGTCACCGAACTCAAGACTGCATCTGGCGGTCGTCTTCCTGCGGGAACACTTATGTTGGGTGCTGAAGGTATCAAACAGGCGATTCACAACTTCGAGGATGCGCGCAAGGTCGATTTACAGAACGAGCGACTACCTCCAACGCAGGAAGAGGTTGCTCGTAGAAGCGAGGAGGATCGCCGGATTGCTCTTGAGAGGGCTCAGCAAGAGGCCGACAACGATCCTGTGCTGAACACCATGGCTAGACGTATCAGCGTGTAAGCCCTTCCTTCCGTCCTTTGAAAATTCTCATTCATCATTGATACTGATATTTACCAGGTCTAGCAGCTCGAGACGCCGGAGGGAAGCACACAATCGCGAGGCTTCTAGTTAAGCATTATCATTAGTGATGACTAAAAGAATATACCCATTGCGACTTATAATCTATCTCAGTCTCTAATGCTTTCTCCCTTCACAATGTCAAATGTGTTCGACATGAATGTGTACATAACTAAATGAGCAATGAACTAAACAAACAGTGGTTAAGAATTTATTTCCTATCTGGTTTTCTTTTGTTTGTCTGGGTTGTTGGTGCTGCCTGCAGGATGTTTGATGGAGCGTTGGTGATGATGAGTTTGGATGATGGTTATTCAGTGGCCGGGCGTTTATTACGAGTTTAAACGATGACAATATGCTGTTTTCTTTTAGAGTATTGATTGTAGTTGTGAAGAAGTATGATGTCGATGTCA
This sequence comes from Talaromyces verruculosus, assembly GCA_038993655.1. Taxonomy (NCBI): domain Eukaryota; kingdom Fungi; phylum Ascomycota; class Eurotiomycetes; order Eurotiales; family Trichocomaceae; genus Talaromyces; species Talaromyces verruculosus. The sequence goes on along the minus strand of JBBVQN010000012.1, from coordinate 266,529 downwards.
AGGTTCCCGCGGGCGGAACCGTCAAAGCGGAATATCGAAAAGTAAAGTTCCCGCCCTGAATCCATCCAATCCTTAACATCCTTCGTGCACAACACCAACAATGCCTACAAAACTGCGCAGCGCGGTTCGCAAGAGCTTACTCCCTCTTGCGGGGAAGAATAGCGGCGGTAGTGTAGGCATCACGACAGAAGGAACGGTGTTTTATTGTCCTTCGTGCTCGACATGGCGACGACGAATGGTGTCAACAGCCGCTACAACCAATAATTACCGAACGCGCAACGGAGGACTTCGGCATGTTTTTCACAGCAATAATAACATCAATACGACGACGACGGTACGCCGGTATCTAAGTTCATCCGCTGCGAGCTCCAATGGTCCAGCTGGCCTCGTCGACGTCAACATCAAGAAAAACGTACCGGCGCGCTTTCGAGAATTGTATGCCGCGCTCAAGGAATTAGAGGACGTCGCTGCGGATCACATCAGTTTGAGTCGATTGCAGCTTGCGCAGCGCGGATTGGAGTCGGAGGAGCATGTTGTTCGAGTTGCTGGTATTTCCCCTTCCCTTCGCTATTACCGAAGCAGATATCTGATCGATTGGATGGGTGGGTAGTGCTCGGTGTCAATGATGCGCGTTCTACACGTCGACTTGTGAGGTTACTTTTGGCGGATCCGCTGACCGAGGAGCAGTCTTGGGAGGAATTGATAGATTCATATGGAATTGAAGGGTCGAATGGGCTTTTAATTCGGTTCGTCACTGTTCCACGTAAAACACACAATGGCAATTGGCTAATAAACTACGATTGATAGATACGGCGAAGAATCCGGAATCGTCGAAAACAGTCTCTGTCCTACGATATCGATCAACTCTCCGCTGTTGAGACAAGGCAAAATCGAATTGTTTGTGAGCACGCTCGGAACGGGACCAGAGCCGGATAATGGGCCTGTCTCGGATGAGGCTTTTTTCGTACCTACAATCACTGTTCAGGCAACGGAAAGTGGTACGCATGAAGTGGTCAGATATCCGGTTCATAAGACTATTATATGTGGAGCGGGTACAGAGGGTCTGTTGGCGTACTCTGGGCTATTGGGTCGTGCTGCTTTGAAGGCTTCGGAAAAATTGGTGCATGGGGCTATTGAATTGAATGTGGAAGGAGCTACGCGAAAGGACAGCACAGTGACGTTTGTGAATACGCAAGTGGCAGAGACGGCATTGGCGAGATTTCGCGAATCAGTCCAATTCGCCTCGGAATACGAGCGTGGTTGGACCGCGGGCGGCGTTCAGTCGGTGGCTGACTGGCTACCTACGACTTGTGCAAACGGTCTGAGTACAGACCTGCAGACCATCATTCAGTCATTGCTGGATACAGCGGAAGAAGGCGTTGTCGCGGATGAGGCTACTCGTAGCAGAGAGTTCGAATTGACCAATACATCCGCCGAAACTCGTCAAAATCTCGACCAGTCAGTCTCCATATGGGCTGAACGAGCCCATACCGAACTTCGCAATTCCTTGGACGAAGGCTTTGCAAGTCGGAGATGGAATGGATTGTCGTGGTGGAAGCTATTCTGGCGTGTCGATGATGTGGGATCGGTCATGTCGGAGGTCCTACAGACTAGATTTTTGCTTCGGTCTGAGAAGGAGATGATCTGGACGGCAGGACGGGTGAAACAGACTGGTTTGTTGGATGGAGCGCCTAATTCTTTGGATTTGACCGAAGTGACAGCCAAGAATACGGAGCAGACTGAGTCTGGGTCTACTCAGACTGAAAACGAGATCGCTCCCTGGCCATTACAAATCGCTACCAGTCGTCTGAACATGCTCCGAACGACAATCCCATCTCTGCAAGCACTCTCGCAAGGTCTTGTACTCTTCAGCGCCTCAACTACAGGATTGACATCAGCTTTATCAGCATTACTGTACACATCTTCATCAACCGGACTGTACGAAGCCTGCACCATCGCCGCTGTTGGATTGATGTACTCCCTCCGTCGGCAACAGGCCAAATGGGAAAAAGCGCGGTCATTGTGGCAAGCCGAAGTTCGTGAAAAGGGGCGTACTGCGTTGATTGAAACAGAGCAGATGTTGCGACAGCTGATTCGGGATGGCCCTTCGTTACGAAGGGACGAAACGGCCGAGTTGCGGGCGAAACAGGTTATTGCTCGAGCGAGGAGAGCGCTTGAGGACGTTCAAAAGAAATGATGTATATTGTAGTAGTATATTAGATTATTGTAAACTAGCCATTCTTTTTTTTCCTTCAAGCCAACTCAATAGCACCATCCGGCACGCCCTTCCTACTCTTTAATCTTCTAGCGAAAAACTGCATAACAGGCAACATATCCTCTCTACTCTTCGGCATGCCATCCCCCCGTCTATTCCAACGATGTATTTCCACAAACTCAAAGACATCCCTGGTCCTTTTGAGCGCGGTATCCGTCACAGCCGAAGACCCGTCGTCTCGTCCCGCCAGCAACAACACCGGCGTCCTATCTTTCGTCCCGCCACCAGCAACCGTACTCGCCGATAAAGGATACGCAGCGCCAAACGAGACCACCCCCGACAGCGAAGGACGATACTGTTTATCGCCTATTTTTCCCCTCCCTTCCCTCGCACTCGCACTCGACGGCGTCCACGGCACCTCTGTCGAAGACTCCATCGTCGCCGCAACAGGCATCTCACCTTCCACAGGCGGATGAAGACCCAACTCCCTCGCCGCATCCAGCGCAGCCATGCCCCCTTGCCCAAACCCCAGAAACATTATGTCACGTAGTTTGTACCCATGTTTCTTGACCAGGGTATCCGTAACAACATCTTTCACGAGTAAACTTCGTGCACGATCAAACCCCGCGTCCATAGCCAGCGCGCCCTCGGTGCGAGCGTCGTTGTCGTTGTTGAAGACGACATCATTGCCCCAGTGATATCCGCCACCGGGGATATCGATGAAACTGCTGGGTAAAGGTGTGGGCGCCTGCACAGTAATACAGATTGTCTCGGGCAGATTGAGCGCGCGGCCGAAGGAGGCGAATTTGGTGGCTGTGTCGCCTAGGCCGTGGAGGAGGATGAGGATGTTTTGCGCTCTCTCTTTTGGGCTGGTGGTGGTGGTGGCTGTTGGGGGAGGGGTGGTGTCGTGTGAGCCCGGGTAGGAGATTACTACGGTCACATTGGAGGGGAAGTCGTCTGCGATTGGGATCCTGGGTGCCATTTTGTCTCTATCGACCGTGTGGTCAATTGATCGATAGTGATGAGTTTGTGTTACGTATCGACTCGGCGGTATGAAGATGAGGTAAGTTTACCGCCGACGTGGACGTGGCATATACATGACGACTCCCTATGAGATGATGCTATTGGCACTTCGTCAAACTATAGAGAATGTTATTTTTATCATCAATTTGGCCAATTGATCTGCTCCAATGAATCTAGCGTCAGATATTTTCTATTTTCTTCTTGTATGCATGTGGTCGTTGAGCAGCACCGCCACAATCATCTCATCATACTGTGGCTGGTGAGCCCCTCCTGCCCCGCCATCGTTCCTCTTGTATTGTCACCATTCAACAACTGTTAACTATCCCAGCCAGCCACACTGCCACGGCTGCCTCGGACTGTACTGACGCTCGACTCGAGAAGAGAAGACCGAGGACTGGTTGATCGAGTCATCTGGGTGGACATGGTATTGTTACAACCCCTCCAGTGAACCATCAGATTGTGTAATTCCATCTCTCCTTTGGGAACACAATGACACCATCAGGCCATGCTGTGTTTCAGCTCTTCCCGGCTCAGGGGTATGCCCATCGCCAGCACGATGCCACCATTGGCCACTGTGGTCAGCGTACCAAATCTCGGCGGTTACGGAGTAGTAAATTACATCTGATATTGTGAATGGTACGGTACGGTACAGGAAGAAAGCGCTCGAAGCAACCAATCAGACATGTTAGACAGTGGACTGCGTGTGGCTGAGTCGGACTGAAAGTCTGAAACCGACTCAATCGAGCCAATCATTTACCTCAACCAGTGAAGTTTTCTTGTCTATTGGTTGTGGTGACACCGCAGTGGAGATGTGAAAGTGAAACCCACGATGTCGAAGCTTCGCCAAGGTACCTTGGCTAAAGCTTGCGTTACGTACCTCTTCCTGTCAAGGTAACAAACAACACGTGGAACAATGCTGGTTGGCTTGGCTACAGTACTACAGCTCTGCCACCGTAAATACCTCTGTAACGACTAAGGCGACTGAGGGGTAGTGCTCTCCCCGCAGCTTATAAGAAGCTCTCCCTCCCTCTGCTGTTCGGCTAGCTTTGTTTTTACTCTATCATCAAACTGCGTACTCTTTCTTCAAAGGCATAGCTTTTTTATACAATTATTCAAAATGGGTTTCTTCGGTTGGGGTATGTTCTTCCTTCTCTTATCCTCCTTACTTGATGCATGCTATGATGCTCCGCATGCATGTCACGCATACATGCAGGACTAACAGCTTTCTCTTCTAGACGACTCTCAAAACTCTCACGAGCAGGTCTACGGCGGCCAGCACGAGGGTAAGCTCTCCCACGAGCTGATCGCTGGTGCCGCCAGCTTCGAGGCCTTCAAGGCCTTTGAAGACCACCGCCGCAAGGAGGGTACGTCTTACCCCCAATAACAAGACATAACAACACAATTGGAGTGAACAAATGCTTACTCGCAAACAGGACAACCAGTCTCCCACGCCTTCGCCAAAGAGGCTCTCGTCGGCCTCGTCGGCGCCGAAGTCGACAAGCTCATCGAAACCAAGGGCATGGACGAATACGACAGAATCCAGGCCAAGCGTCACGCCCAGGAGAACGTGCAGGGTCTGTATGACCAGCACTATGGTGGACAGGACCAGTGGCACCCTGACTACGACCGTCCTCAGAGATGGTAAATTAGTCCTCGTGAAAACCTGCTTCGGTAGCTATTGATTTAGTGATGGATGGGTTGTGTAATGAATAGGAATGAATCTTTTTGAATATTACATTCTGACACTGTAAATTGTAGAAGATTCTAAAATGAAGAACGGGCTTACGGTTGATGGTAAGACCATTGATTGGGGATCTCACAGCTACCTGATCACAAAAAACACAAGCTCCGTCCATGTATATCAAATCTATCTCAACAACAACCCATTGATCGATCCGGAAGCAAAACCAGCTGCTTCATGCAACACAATTAGCAAAAAAAAACAACAACCATATACTTCATTTCGGTGGACATCTAATAAATCCTCGAAATCCGATCCGTGTACACCCCCGTCGCAACCCCACCTAGCAACTCCTGCACATACTCCTCAAACGAAATCGACTTAAAGTCCGGATACAACTCCTTCGCATCCAGATAACCCAAGTATTTCGCATACTCGGGCACGTTGTCGCCTCGAATGCCCCATGAAAGTTGATATTCGGCCGCGAATCGAGGGGAGAATTTCGTCGGTTCGAAGGGGTATGTTTCGCTTGAGGCGCGGGCTTCTGCGACGCGGGCGTGGACTTCTTCTTCAGTGATCTACCTTATATTAGCTTTGATCATTCGTCTTTGGGTTGTGCAGGGACGTACATATCTCCGCTCAACCTTTTCACCACTCAACTTCTCAACCATATCAAAAATCCCCGCCGGCGTCGTGACGGTATTATACGCAAAGACCATCTTATTCTCTGTCCTAGGGTCAACAATGATTCTGGCGACGTATTTCCCGATATCGCGCAAATCAGTGAATGCGCTGGGTGTCCTGCCATCGCCGATCAGCTCGTCGTTGGACGTGGTCATGGCATAGTCGATTTTGCCGGATGGGAGGCGCGGAGTTGCGATTTGGTACCACCAGCCGATGTCGATGATGGTGTAGGGGAGTTTGAGTTGTTTGATGTGGTTGTATACTTTTTCTTTCTACTAGGACGTCAGCAAGCTGTTCTACTGGAGGAGGAGATAGCGGGGAGACGGACCTCATCGCGCAACCACATAATCCCCCCCGGCGCACAAACCGTGATAAAGCCACAGGGAATAAACCGCTTGACACCCGCTGCCTTGGCCGCCGTCGCAATATTGATTTGAATGTGTTGATCTGACGGGCCGACGCTGCTGACCACGATATCGATTCCCTTCAGGGCTTCGGCGAGTTCGTCCTCCGGTGCGGTTAGATCGCATTGTCGGATTATGACGCCTTTCTTTTCGAGGTCGAGGAGTTGGGGTTTGGCGACGGAGGCGGCGCGGGTGAAGGCGTAGACTTCCTATATCAATGTTAGAAGTGTCTATGCAACGATGCTGTAATGTTTGAAAGAGAGGAGATTGCATACAAATCCGCCGGCTTCGAGGAGGCCGTTCGCAATCGATCGGCCGGTCTCTCCGGTTGCTCCAATGAGCAACACCTTGACCGGAGCCATGTTGATGATATTGAGTTGTCAGAAGTAGTGGTAATATCAAAATCAAGATCTCTCGAAAGAAATATCACAATTAATAAATTTCGAAAACCACTCAGACTATAGGCTACAAGAAAAAAGAGAAGAGAAAGTAAAAAGATGAAGAAATGAACAACCTACGTAGCTCACCAGCTATGACGATTTCGTTATGAAGAAGATGGGATGACCCACCAGACCAAACACATAACCATTGGATGGCTCGTCATGCCTGAATTATTGGTCTGCTAGATTTATATGGATTTGGGAGAAAATAAAATGGATACTCGATGCTACGTGCAGGCAAGGTAAAACTTCGCAAAACATGGATTGGGTGAGCGAGTTGAGAAAGGTGGGTCTGTTGAAATGGGAGGTAATCAAACTGGGAGAGTTGTGGAGGAGTCAGGATATTATCAGGTGCTCTGCTGCAGTTGTGGTCGTCGGGTGATGTCCGTGGTTATATCTGTATGCGAGAATGAAGCTCATGATAGTTCGAACATAAAATGCGTTGTCTGATGTTGGCTCAGACGTTGAAAAGATGAAGAATGAATGCATGACGTCAAAGTCCCGTGTCGACGCCGGGCCGAGTCTTCGGAATACTCAAACTCTACGGAATGCCGATTCTGTCGTGAATTTGCTTTCTCACGACTTTGTACGATTCATAGCAAACGGATAAACCAAAATGAATATCTTATTGAATTTGATGTCTCGCTGAGAAGCCCGACTTCATCGTACTGAGGTTGCGATGGCTTACACACGTCGTTAACTGCGTCGGAGCACATACAGCCGACACTTTGACCGGTCTAATGAGTCACGATGCATGTCAACTTGATATAGACTTGGATATCGTCAAGAGTCTGCATGGATGATTTGATGATGAATGCCGATCATAGTTCCATATCACAAGCGTGACTTTGTACGTCGTGACGGGCTCCTGATTGTAGTGTACTATCTGGCTACTGAAAATACTACTTACCGACGTACTTGAAAGTGTGTAACCATTTTAGGTGTCGATATTTCTCTTTGGACAGTGAGCTAGGATTGAGCAATCAGTTCGATTTTGGTGTGTCGGGTGGGAAGCGTTTTCTAACCCATGGTTAGCGACACTTCCGAGGTTGAAGATCTGTCGCTACTATACGTACTACGTACGGAGTAATGCTTGGTCTTAAAAGGCACCGGTAGTTCCGTAGATCACAGGCAGGATGGAAAACCCACAGTAGATCCCAGAGGAGCGCATACTACAAGACGTAACGAGCGACTCAATTCGTGAACCATTCGAACAACGGGCTGGATGTTTTTTTAAGCAGTATGAACTGTCGCTGGTTCGCCTGGCATCTGTTGTTGTAACCGTACTCCGTGCAGACTTCAAGAAAGTAACGCTGACTGGGCTAAGGGACTGGCTAGTGAGACTCTGAGAGACAGCTTATGAACTCGCGACACAGCTGCACCCTTGCTTCTTGCCGATTGGTTTGCTACCTACCGGATAAAGTTGCGAACAGTTACGTAGTACATAGTGACACTTACTCCGAAGTCAGAGAGCTCGCCTAAAATAGCACTCTGAGACGCAAAGGAATTGCTACGAATTTGCATCAAACCACTGGTGTGTGGCAGCTCATCCTTCAGGGGCGGTTATTTTCCAGGGTAATTGTGATAAGCGGTTTGATGATCACTCCTGAGAGTCATACTACATAGTAGTACTCAAAGTCGTCCAACAGGTTAAAGATGATACGAATCAGTGATGAATCTGATCCACCGTAGAGATCTCTGCTTGGCTGGTAAAATAGGAGATAGACTGGAGAAAACTGGAGAACGCAGTCGATTGGCACGCCTCAGGCCAACCACATCCCCTGTCGAAAAGGGGTCGGCCCTTCTGGGCTTAGCGTTAATACAAATTCCGAGACACAATACGTGGCCGTACAGGTAAGTGACCCGCCCTTGGCCAATGATGGAGCGTGGCTCAGCACCTGGGACGAGAAGAGAAGCGCCAATTAGTCTGACTCAGCGACTGATTGGACAGCGACTGTCCCTGATCCACTCGCGCGGACCACCCGGAACCCACAAGTGGGCCGAGCGGGGCCTGGCCCTCCCAAACTAGCGCGAAGTCACGCATGCTCGAATCACTAGCCTGTAATCGCTGTATTTAGGACAATACACGCAGCGCTGAAACAGTAATTTAATGCTCCCTGGCTCCTTGGCACTTCCTTCCATTCCCTCTCCTCCTTCTTTCTTCCCCTTCCATACATACCAAGACTCACTTTGACGTTCGTTATTCTCGACACCCAGTTTCATCTTCTTTGAGCCTTTTTCTTCATCGCTCAATGAGGTTTTTTCTTTCTTAAATCTTTCGCTATCATATTTTGCATCTTCTAGTCGGTCATTCATTATACATTTATTAATTTAAGCAAGAGCGTGTTCTTTTCATTTCAGCTCTTCACAACACTCGCTATTTCTAGGACTTTGACATCTACTGATTGATACACGCCAAGATGAAATTCTCAACCTTCGCCGCCGCCGGCGCTTTTCTCGCCAGCACTGCCCTTGGCAGTGTCGATGAGATTGTCATCAAGGGAAGCAAGTTCTTCTACAAGACCAATGGTACTCAGTTCTACATCCGAGGTGTTGCCTACCAAGAGCCAGCCACCAGCTCCAACAGCTTCATTGATCCCCTCGCCAATTTGAGTTCCTGCCAACGTGATATCCCCTACTTGACTGCCATCCGCACAAACACCATCCGTGTCTACGGTGTCGACCCTACCAATGACCATTCCGAATGTGTCAACGCTTTCGCCGACAGTGACATTTACATGATCATCGATCTTGGCTCCCCCACCGAATCTATCAACCGTGCTGATCCTACTTGGGAACTTCCTCTCTACCAACGCTACACTGCTGTCATTGATGCTTTCGCCAACTTCACCAACGTTATCGGTTTCTTTGCCGGAAACGAAGTCACCAACAACGATTCCTACACCGAAGCCAGCGCTTTCGTCAAGGCTGCTGTCCGTGATTCCAAGGCTTACATCAAGTCGAAGGGCTACAACAAGGGTGTTGGATACGCCACTGCTGACGCTGCCGATATCCGTACTCAAGTCGCTGACTACTTCAACTGCCACTCCGTTGACGAATCTGTTGACTTTTACGGCGACAATGTCTACGAGTGGTGCGGAGATGCTACGTTTACGTCATCTGGTTATGACCAAATTGTCAAGAACTTCTCCAGCTACTCTGTCCCTTACTTCTTCGCCGAATATGGTTGCAACACTGTCAAGCCTCGTACCTTTACCAACATTGATTCCATGTACGGTACAGACATGCAGGACATGCTGAGCGGTGGTTTCGTCTACGAATACTTCAACGAGGATAACGACTATGGTTTGGTTTCTCTTAGTGGCTCTTCAGTCAGCACTCGCTCCGACTACAACTCCTTCTCGACCGAGATTGCCAAGGCTACTCCTTCTGGCGTCAACAGTGCTTCTTACACTGCTACCAACACTGCTCTCCAGGCTTGCCCCACCGTTGACTCCCTCTGGAAGGCCAGCTCCACCCTTCCTCCTACTCCTGATGAGGATCTTTGCAACTGCATGGCCAAGTCCCTTACCTGCGTTGTTTCTGACAGCGTCTCCTCTTCCGATTACGGCGACCTCTTCGACTTGATCTACGGTTTTGGTGTCTCTGACTACGTCTCTGGCATTCAGACCAACGCCACCAGTGGAGTATACGGTGCTTACAGTATGTGCGCGCTCAAGGACCAGCTCTCCTGGGCCTTGAACGCCTACTACACTGTCCAGTCTGCCAAGGGTAACGGTGCCAATGCTTGTGATTTCAGCAGCTCTGCCACCACCCAGGCCGCCACTACCTCCGGCAGCGCTTGCTCTACCAAGTTGGCCGCCGTCGGCACCGCTGGTACCGGCACTGCCTCTGGAGCTGGCGCCACCGGCACCGGTAGCTCTTCCAGCTCTTCTGGCGCTGCCTACCCCGGTGCTTCCCCCAGCGCTGTCTTTGTCGGCACCTGGCAATTGAGCGCTTACATCCTCGCCGCTGTTCTCAGCGGTGGTGCCATGCTCGTTCTGTAAAAAAACATCAAAATTGATGATACATATACATAAAAGCTGCATATCATCTACCCGAAACGACCATTTGCCTTTCTGTTGTGTGGATCTGTTAGGAGGGATAACCATCTCCCATTTGAATTGTTTTGGCATGTAAATTGAACTTGCTTTCTCTTCTGTGTTTATTTGTGCTTTACTATACAAAGTCATTCTTTGTGATTTATTATCATTCGGAGTCCAATTTTCATTCTTTGACACACTTTATACACCATAGTCGGACTTTGTAATATACTTTCGAATCATTGATCTTTAAGTCAAGACCCGCTACCTCCCCTGAATCATGGCATATACAGCGTTCTTGAACGACCTCTTGATGATTTCGACCATGTGATAGGATTTGTACATCACCTCTCTTCCAGTATTCATGCTATCAATCAACACTCCTCGGCCTCTGCACAAAAGCACTCTTCTCCAACAACCAAGTCCGATAATCCATCATCCCCTCAAACTCCTCTCTGCACCAACCCACATCTCCCCCATACCCATTCTCCTCAAACCATCGAAACATATCCCCAACAGTATCCTTCTTAAAGAACTTCACAGCACTCCCCACAGGACACGGTATCATCGGCATACGCTCACCCACCACCTCCTGAAATATGACCTCTGCCTCGGACTGCGTCAATTCATCACCCACCAACGTCAACGCAACATTTCTGTATTTCGCAGGATCCAGAAACACTTTCGCCGCAACACGGCCAATATCTCGCGTCGAAATAAGTTGTAGCGGCTTACTGGACCCCATCTGCTCCCACATACGCGCAAACCCCTTTCCGTGGATATCGGGCGTCATGTTTTCGAAGAACGTAACCGGTCTGAGGATTGTGTATGTTATACCCTGCGGGCTGGCAGCCGCCAGCTTTTGCAGATGTTTCTCAATAGCGAATTTGGCGGCAAAGTTCTTGACGAATGTGGGATCGGCTTCTGACTTCTCCGGGCCGCCTCGGTCGCCGGAGGCGTAGACGAAGTGCTTGACGCCGCGGGCTACGGCGGTTGTGATGAGGGCTTTGCCTTGGGTTTCTTCATTGGGGGAATTGATTTGGACGCCGAAGACGCCCCATACCCCTTGGTTTGTATGCACAGTGTTGGCCTGGTCAAAGATGGCGTCTGGATCGGCTAGGTCGCCTGCTATCACGCTTATGTTGGGTTTGCTGGCTAGAGCCTGTGCGCTGCGAGAGGTGGTGTCGCGTGTTACGGCGATGATGTGGATTGGTGTCGCGGTGTTGCTTGAGGCGAGGAGGGCGTCGATAAGGGCGGAGCCCTGTTTGCCAGTTGCGCCGGTGACGAGAATTGTGCGTGTGGTGGTCATGGTGTCTTTCTTCTTTATTTCTGGGATGCCTTTTTTAAGTATCCGAGATTCTTCCAATATCAAATTTCTGGAGAGGATGAAAAGGTGTGGTGATTGTATGATTATATAGGTCTGGTCTGTCAGGAGGATTGATCAGAAGTTTAAACAGCATGGAAATATTTAATCTGTCCTGAAATTTCCACTGGTCAACACCATTGCCTTTTATATCAACTGTCAACTCACGTAAGTATATAGTTAGCTAGCATATATGATGGAGACCGTATCGGTGCAATCAACTACCCGGCGTCAGAGCCCTAATGTCCTCCAGCTGAAGTCAACTGGTAGCTACGGCCGTTAAAGCCGGAGGGGACTATCGGGCTGAATGATCACAACTTTAAAATAGAATGTTTAAGATCTCCAGTAAATATTCGTTGAGCAATACCATCGACACTGATTATGCCCTCGAGCCTTCTACATCTACCGATTAACCTTGCAAGGATGTAGCTGTATCCATGATGGACGGCCATGTCGGCGCAATCAACAACCCGGCGCCAGAACCCTAACTGTCCTACGGCCGTCGCACCGCTTAGCCTCTCTTCTAGACTACCTAATCAATTGCTGATAAATCTATCTTCTATGGCTATTTTATTTAAATAATGTAAGAGATCTTAAGAGTTAATAGAGCTAAATATATTTTGATATAAAAAAGTATCTCTGCCTCCCATCAATGCGAACTGAATGATCAAACTTAGTATATACAGAGAAGTCAAGGGATGCACGATTCTCTTGTATAGATTAGACTTCTACCTTGTGCCTGTCTTGGTGCTTATATGCTGAGATGCAAAGACACTTGTCGAAAGAGACACATAGACGGAGAAGGGATCACTGCGTATCAACTTTGGGTGAATGAGAGGACAGAGATGATCAAATCGATCAATTGATATCATCCATCATCTGTACTCATTCACTCTCAACTGCAACCGCTCCACCAGAAACTCTTCAAATGCAATTCTGGTTTAACCTTGAGACAACATTATTCATACACTATCAGCCTCGAGAACCGTTAGTCAAATGTATTTTTTAGACGGTGGAGTATGGATCCTCTAAGAGCCATTCGAACTCGACCTTGGCCTGATTCAACTGCCGTGCTAGCATTACTGCATGAAAGCAGCCCAGTGGAGGAAGAGAAAACGCCTTACTACAATCCTAAGCGCTTCTATCCCGCTCGCCTTGGTGAAGTTCTTCATGCTACGTACCAACTTGCTACCAAGCTTGGGTATGGCACGAGTTCTACTGTGTGGCTTGCAAGGGATCTTTATCAGTTAGGATAACTTCCTCCTCAGCTATGTCAGGTATAGTTACTGAGTTGGTTTAGATGGTGGTGGTTACCGGAACGCTATGTTGCGATAAAAATAAACGCCTTTGATCAGCAAGGACAGCGAGATGCTGAGACCGAGTTACAGATCTCAAAAATCATTTCTAAGGGACAATCATCCCACTATGAGCGACATTTTGTTCATAGCCTGCTCAACCATTCAATTCTCGAAGGACCAAACCACCAACACACATGTCTTGTATTTGAGCCCTTACGCGAACCGCTTTAGCTTATAAGAACTAGGTTTAATACAAACACTCTCCCCTCAGAGATTCTGAAAATAGTGGTCCAAATGCTGCTTCATGGCCTTGACTCGACTCTCATCATCATCCGTGGATAAGAGAGTCGACCTGTCGATCCTGCGAAAACGGAACTGTTCAGCATCACTTGGAGACCGAAAGCTTTGACATTAAAGAGAAACCCCCATGCTAACCATACTTATCTCTTGGTGTCTTCTATCTGAGATCTCGGGGAATTATGTTCTTGTGAAACTCCAAGGCGATACAGCACACTTTCTATGATCTCTATACGGATGCTATCAATAAGATTGAAACCGCGTTTAGAGCAGGCGGGGCATCCTCGCGGGGGCCTTGTTCGGCTTGCGGGGTATCGTCAAAACTGTGATCAAGGTTGACACAGAACACTATTGTGGAATAGTACTTGCAGTCAAGTCGTATCGCCGTGAATGCTAAGGAAGCTAGGATCCTTATTCACAGAATATATGGGAATGCGCAGGAGGAAGAGAAGAAAGAATGTATTACTGCTTGCTAGACCCTCAACTGATAATTTCTAAGACATTCGGTTGGTGTCTCTTTATAGAATGAGATTTATACCTATATCGGCCTGCGAGTGGCCCTTAGACCGTAGCTAGCTACAGCATGTACATCAAATCTAAGTAACTAACACATTTACAAAGCAAAACCCTGAAGTACACTGTCCTTGACGGCTAACTAGGGAATGGATTCAAAATCATGTGAGTATCGAGATTAGATAAATTCTGGTGGTACGATTTACTCCGCACAAATAATCAATGAGGATCAATCTATTTCAACGGATTCGTCCCTGACATCCAGATAATCACACGAGTAAACTTGCCATGCTCATCGACATCAAAGAAATTACAATTGTACATATCACTGTGCGTTCCGTCAAGCAACTCCCCAACGTACCTCTGCTCAGTTGCGATTCGTCTGGTCGCTAGGTCAATGACCATACTTTTGATCTCATGTGATAACGTCTTCGAGTTGTTCACGAAAGCAGCAAACATATTGCGAATCTCCAGCACGCCACGATATGTGATTTGATCCGACTGAATGGTCAGTGTAGCGTGGGGAGCAAAAAGAAGCATTAGAGCATCAATGTCCCTTGCATCGACCGCCTTAAAGTATCTATCTGGTAGCGCTGCAAGGGCGCGGTAAGTGAGGGTCATTGGAATCGGCGTGGTGGTCATCGAGGAGAGACAAGAACTGTTCACAGGTTGTTAGCTAAGCTAGAGATGATTTTATTCTCCACGTACATACATACTATGTCTCTGGTCAGATGGTTTTTATTCTTTAACACATGAACTTTGGTCAGCAACTTTTTTCATTCATTGTGTCTATCCGAAAAGCAAAAATAAAAAGGAACAAAGGGGAAAAGTCTATCCGGGGCTGAATGTGCCGCAGTTTTAAGTTTTGCCAGTGGATCCTCTGTTTTGATCTTCTCCCTGGACAACTACTAGTAATAACACATAGTTACACTATAAGAATACGGTAATATACAAATCAAACCTAGTCCGAATAGTTACATAGCAAATGAATTACGAAAAGCCTCCCAGCCACTCGTTAGGCGGCATGTAGAAAGGTGGATGTCTTATGCTCGTTATATACAGTTATATATCTATGGATAAATTGTGCAATGTGTAAATACCAAATTGCAGAGGCTGTCCACTTCCTAGAACTGCTGGGCATGCTCATAACTCTGAGATACAATAACAGTTCTGCAAATTCCGCCGGATTCTTCTAAGCCAGTGGCTTGAGATGGGAGGCTTTCACGTGATCCTCTTGTCTCTGCTGGTGTGGAACTTTCGATCACGCTGATTAACTCGACTTGATCCGGCGACAGATACGGCAAGGCATGATCGGTTCTGGTGCGCTTCGATAGTTTCGATGCTGCTGACATCCTTTGCCAATTATCATCAAGATGGCGCGAACTCGCGTCCGTAGAGTTGTGAGCCTCAGTACGAGAAGAGAGATATTTGTTCAGTGCGGGCAAGCAAGCACAAATCAAGCCGATGCCAGCTTCGGCGTTTCTAGAATTGTAACCCAGCGAAAATCAACGAGAGTCATGAAAGGGAAAAGAAAAGAAAACAAGTTGAAACTTCTCAGATCTATGGGAAGAAAGAAAAGGTTCAATACGTACCCTGTTAGGACAACACGAACGAAGAGGATAGTGTAATTAGGAGAACTGCCGTCCTCTACCATCATAACAAACCGCCATACACTGAATGCGGTTGCAATACCTCCCGCTCCTAAAATAGTTATGATCCTAAGTTTCTTCGCTTTTGTCATATGCAGACTCCATGCCAATGGAATAGGTATGACGAGGATCAAGAAATCGCTGGTCACACTAATAACCGAGTCTGCAATGATCACCTTCTGTTGATCAAAACAAGCACCCCCATGCTCTGTCCCTTCCCAATAAGCCGATATGGGATGACAGAAGAAAATCTTGACGAAGATGGCGATACAATAATATAATAAAAGTACACCCAAGACTGCATTGATAGCTATAACCTTCTTGCGAGCTGGCGCAAAAACTCGAATGACGATGGACAACAAAGCGACCTTCACAAAGAATGCCATAGGAACGTAGATAATCGTGATCACGTAGGTGAGCTATGCAAAATATTAGTTTCCTCCTCTATTCTAACTCATTGTGGTTTGTTCAAGAGCAGAACTAGGAGGGCTCTTCACTTGATTGGGAGGTGGTCACCTTCATGAACGGAATCCGTTGGTCTATGCGAACGTCCCAGGCATTATATCCACCACCGTGATATGAAACTATTGATCGATATTCGGGTTCGTTAGTATACAGCCAACACCTGCTTGGTTATAACCGAACACGTACGCAAAAGCATGCAAACACAGAAAGCTATAAAAAAGGCCTGGAAAAGACGTCAATGTTGGAGTGATTCGGGGTCGACGGCATTGTTACCCATGAAATCAAAGTAATATCTGCCAGACATTGAGAAATTAGTCAGTCAATTATCCTATTTTCAGGAGGACTATACGCACAATCCTCTACCTGAAGGCCTGAAAGATAACGGGCTTTGACGAACAGTCGAAGGGCAACGAAGATAGTGATTATTGGAATGCACAGATATTGTGTTGTTATATTCACGCTTCGCAAAACATCTCGCGGGTGGTCAAAATTGGAGATGACTCCTGATGGTGGAGGAATAAAGGATGCATCCGCCATCAGTCTATCTGCATCTCAAACTTTGACCTTAGGTTGTAGAGTTGCAGTAGCACGATTGCCGTCTCTCACAAAATGTCTATACCCATGACACGTTTAGCCATCAAACCTTGTGACTTGAAAAGAGGGATAAGTTGCTCACGCGTGTGCAATAGAATATCATCCGTTTATATTGTCCTCATATCTTTGCCAGGATTTGAGCCGGAAGTCACAAATTCATTCATGACGTTGAAGACTTTGCACAACAACGGGAAAGGAGGAGCTTGGCCCAGCCGAATTTCAATCTCACTACTACGAGTACAGAGTAGGAAGTAGTGGGTCCACTTTACGAGACGAAGACGGACAATGGTCTACGTAGACAAGTACGGAGGCGGGCACCAAAAGTGAAGGCAATACGCTAACCCGCGCTAATAGACACTAGTAATTTATAACATATTTGAAATACACAGTATTACAGGTTGAAGTTCTTCTATTCGATGACGGCTTAGTATCTAAGCTATTTAGAGCTTAGTTTTGTAATACACAGGTATCAAATGACACTCTAACTCCGTAGTGTATACGCTAAGAGCTAGCGGATGCCCACCCCCGGAGTGGGTCATTGGAAGTACCGTTCCGTAACCCAAAAATTAAACTAGCGGGATCTGCTCAACTCAACCCAGCCGCTCCTCGGCCACCGCAAATTGCCATTCTGTTACTTTGACCCTGCCCCTGGCTGGGAAAGGTTTAGCGGGAGTATTATCGTGAGTGGATTGCATTCGCGGGACCATTGAGAACGGAAGCTTTACGTCGTATTTCCTATCTCCCGCTCCTCTATTAAACTTTGGGATTCGGGGTCCATCATTCCTACTAGAAGCTAATGGTACGAGAAAGCAGTCGGAGCTGTTACCTGATCAAGATAGTCACGGATCACAGTAGCTAGACGGGCGTATGGAGCCCTCTGGCTAGACCTGATTCGACTCATCGACCACCCAAGAAACTGCAACAAAAGCCAACTCGGGTGGATGTGATACGAGCTTGGCCGAGCTTCCTCCGCCTGTTTACCTCCTAGCTGCCTTTTACAGTTTTGGGTGCGAAATGCGGTCAGCCTTCGTAATTTTGTATATATTTACCCGTAACATCTTGCAGCCTAGGAGCACATGGCCTCCTAGGGATCAGGATCTGACGCTGATCGCCACCAATCACCACAACACCCTTCTCCTCAGACAGGTCGAGTCCAAGCGGTTGATGTGTAACTCAGAAGATGTTAGGCAAAAAACACTTCAAGGTGAATCCAATGGCTCTGGCCAATGAGGCGAGAGATCAAGGGGAAGACGACGTTGAACAAGAGGTATTTAGAACTAGCGCTGATGGTGTGAATTTTCGAAAAGTTGGCTGGTTCAAGGCTTGCATCCTCTTCACCAAAATCATCTTCGCAACTGGCGTCTTGTCATTACCATCGGCTCTATATGCACTTGGGGCAGTGGGAGGTGGAATCAGCATTATATCATGGGGCGCTTTGAATACGTATTGTTTCATGATCCTGGGGAACTTTCGCCAAAAACATCCCAGCTGCCACTCCATTGTGGACATGGCCAAAATTGTGGGTGGGAATATTGCCAAGGAAATAAGTGGCATCTTATTCATGATTGGTTACGTCCTAGTCACGGGCACTGGTATCATCGGAGTGGCCACCGCATTAAATGCACTTTCTCACCATGGAGCGTGTACGGTGTGGTGGTCCTTCATTGCCACGGTGATCATCATTCTCACAGCGTCGGTGCGCAAACTTCAACACCTTGGATGGCTTACCTACGCCGGGTTTGTCTCGATATATGCTGCGGTCTTCATAGTGGTCGTTGGAGTCACCCAACTGTCCCGCCCAGCTGCAGCGCCACAGTCTGGTCCATATGAACTGGGGTATCATGCCATCAACAACCCCGGGTTTGCCGCTGGTATGGTCGCGTCCAGCACTATTTTTGTCTCCTCAGCCGGGACGAGTGGCTTTTTGCCAGTTATCTCAGAAATGAGCAACCCGAAAGACTATAGAAAGGCCTTATATCTATGTATGGGTCTGGTTACTGCTTCATACCTCTGCTTCAGCTTGGTTGTTTATCGCTGGTGTGGACAGTGGGTTGCAAGTCCGTCATTAGGAGTATGTGATTAGTCTATGATCCTGGTTGAATGAAGTAGAGGCTAATTAACAATTCTCCTAGAGCGCTGGGCCGACGATCAAGACTGTCTCGTATGGTGTTGCATTATTAGGCCTTATCATTAGCGGATGCCTTTATTTACATGTAAGTCTGTGAAAGAGATTTTCTGCTTGATGGATGGTCTGGTTGATATATCATTTTTAAAGATTGCTGCAAAATATGTTTTTGTTCGGCTGCTCCGTAACACACGACACTTGGAAGCCAATTCGTTTGTGCACTGGGCAACCTGGTTGGGGTGCACAGTTGGCCTTGGTTCTCTCGCTTTCATTATTGCCGAGGCGATCCCAGTTTTCAACTACCTCGTTGCCCTGCTCGGCTCCGTTTGTTTTGCACCATTGGCTCTGGTACTCCCAGGTTGGCTGTGGCTGTACATGAATCACCATTATCTACATGGAACAGTTCTTCAGAAGATCATTTACTTACTACATATTGGTCTTGTTCTACTCGGCCTATTCTTTCTCGTGGGGGCAACATATGGAGTCATTTTACAAATTATCGATTCTTACGAATCCGGAGCAATTGGTTCGTACCCTTATTCCTTTAAACAAAATGTCAATGGCCATTGAGACTGATAACTCACCACAGGAACTGCATTCTCTTGTGCTGATAACTCCAATTCTTCTTAGACTTGGTCTCCTGCCAATATGGATAGAAGGTTTCTTTGCTACTTAAAGAGGAGCGTGTACTGCTGAGGAATTTATTAACTAGTGGTTATTGTTGAAAGTACATAATTTCATTATATTAAAATATATAGATAAACTAACTTTCTAAAGATATATATCTACTTCTTATAGTACTAGTAGTGCTTTAAGCTTAGAGACTGATATTTCTTAACAGTTACGAATTTGTACTACGATTCTATAGTCTATGCCTAGCTCTGTATAACTTATACTAGGGTGTGCCTCATCATACACTGTATCTTTACATGTTCCTATTGCAGCTTGGGTGGCTTGCATGTGTATATGCATTTTGATGACAGCGACAGCGCAGAAGCATGCGTGTACTGTTCCCCGGCCGTCCCTCGATCAAGCCAAGGCGAGTTCTTGGTATCTATTGCATCTAGAATCTGTTTAGGATCAGCTCTGTAAGAAAGGATTGTAGGCAAGCGGCTAGCCGACCTAGGATTAAGTCTCTATTCGAGCCACCGTGCATAGTCTGACCCCCGAAAAATACCTCATCTGGCTCACACGCTCCATGAGTGCTTCCATTGATTCTCGCTGTCCGTGGAGAATCACACCAGAGCTGGCCAGAACGGTGCATAAACTGGAGCGGGTGATAGAGCTCGCTAGCCGAGTACTCCAACGCAGGTGGCAACGCGATCCGCTGTATAATGAGTTCAAGTTTCACTGCCGAGGATTGTGCTCTCAGAAAAAGCGAGTCGAGCACAGAAGAAAACGTGTCCTCCAAACTGTCATCAGTACCATCGGGCTGAGTCCAAATATCAGCACGTGATTGACCCAAACCGATCATATAAGCTGTCCCCCGAAGAGTCCAAGTTCTCAATCAACTTCCAGCTATTTGTGCACGACAGGATACGGTCAATAGGCGGAAAGGGCAGTGGAAGGATCGGGAAGCCAAGGTAGAGTGCGGCCATATAGCCTGCAAAGCCCTCTTCAGTCCCCGTAAGGAAAGAAAACCTAGCAAATGCCATGATCAGCTAACTTACAGAAAAAAGTAGAACAATTACATAATCGCACAATGAAAGCGAAGTGGAGATAATTATAATAAAGCTCTTTATAAGCTATACAAGAAGAAGCAACAACAACAGAACCAGCAGATTTAAGAGAATACCTTGGAACGTCTACCACCCGTACACTTCAGATAGAAAGTTACTTGGTTATCAGAGACAGGCGTTGTCCTATATCCCGATGCCTCGCACTAAATAACAGTAACTTACCCTAGTACGGGATTGATATGTCTGAAATTAAACGTAAAAGACAAATTTAACCTTTGGATACCGTCATAGCTTAATATTTGACTCATAATAAGTGCTACTATGGAACTGCATTAACTAGCCAATCAATATGAATATGTAAGCACATTGCACCGAGCCGAAGTTTACATAGTAATATCTTTCTTTTAACTAATTAAATGGTTCCAGTCGATCATACTCTGTATAAAGTTAATTCCCCACATAATAGGCCCACTTGGCGTCAAATAGATCCACCAATGAAATAAAAAACCTAAGGCTATTATATGTCCTTAAAAGTTATGAATATACCTCTTCTTGCTGGTTTCATGTATTAAGTGTCTCTAAAGGCTTCTTGTCGCTATAATTGGGCTTTTATCATAGAATTTTAACAGACAGTCAGACAGTGAAAGCATCTGACTCGCCACACGTAAGATCCGTCCATTTTTAAGACAGAAATAGCTAATAAGACCTGTCCCTCTTGCTCAGCTAGATTTTTTGAGGTCTCATTGCGAATTGGTGGCATATTGACGCGTTGAATAATATGAAATCAACGTTGTACGCGGCGTTCGGGAAAAATGACCGCTGGCTTACAGTGGCGGCTCGCTTACCGATTACGTTAACTAGTGTGTTAACTGACTTGCCATCAATTTCACTTCAACCCCATTTATCACCATAAGCCACAGGAATACATACCTTAGGGACTCCTTTCGGGGGTATGAGGAGATCCCGCACAACGAGAAATGGTAACTGAATTATCTGATATTCGTGTGTCTGGAAGCTAATGCGTGTGCTTGCAGGCTAACTATCCATGGCACTCAAGAGTGGTACGATTTATATACTCCCGAGAGAATAGCAGAATTACATGCATTTTTCGATCGGTATACCATCGGATCGAGAACGGATGGGAAGCAACACCGCGTATTCGTGGAGCCCTCCTGACCTTCAACGGGCCAGCTCAAACTGGTATTGAATTTTCAGAACCTTTCTGGAACTACGAAAAGAACCTCAGGAAGATACTTTACGTTAATGGGAATAATACTTTGTCCAAGCAAAATCCATCAACAAAAGGCAGCCTGACCTACGATGCTGGTACTGCGCCAGTCGCGCAATTGGATGCTGATCCTGAAGAATCGAAATTCAGCTTCAAGTTTGACAGAAAGGCTTCGCTTATCGGCCCCTCACGAGCTGTGCTATACCTCAGTACATCCACAAAAGGTGATTTTGACGTTTACGTTCAGTTGAGAAAGGCGGACGGCAGCGGTCGTCTACTACAAAACCTCAATATTCCGTTTGAAGATTTGAACGTCTCATCAGTGGATGATGTTCCCCTAATCAGTCCTACCAAGTACCTGGGACCCTCAAGAATCCTACGAGCTTCAAACAGAGAGATCCACGAGGAGACGTCAAAGCCGCATTGGACGACATTGTCCCATAAGCAGGTATTGCCAGCGTCATCGGAGGATCCAGTACGAGTGGCAATTGAAATCTGGCCTACTGGGATTCAATTCAAAGCTGGCGAGCAGCTTGTATTGAAGGTCTCTAGCCATTTCATGGGGCCTGCAGAATTCGTTTCACTCCAGGGAACTTTCCCCGTCACTAACGGAGGACAGCACGCATTGTGGTGGGGATCTGGATATGAGAGTTACGTCGAAGTCCCATGTTCAAGATCTCTCATCGTGAGTCCATGTCCTACTTTCCAAGGTGGCTTCAAGGGCTCTCTAGAAGCTTCAGGACCATCCTATAAGACTCCAAAATATGTTTGATAATTTTAATGAGGCTGTCAATCATAATTTTAACTTATCTTGAGAATATCATCTAAAGCCAAGTTACATAGCTACAAGATATCGAGGTAATATTCACTGATCCGCTGTCATCAAGCCCCACGAGCCATTTGATGAAGGACCGCCACTCACCCATGCGAAGTTATTCCAATATCAAGGGGAACGATGAGAGGCTACCTTTTGAAGAAACGCAATACCCAAGAGGATTACCTAGGGCTTAGCAAGCCACGTGATCAGGCCCCAGAGCATGCTGAGCTTTATAAGCAGGTCCACGTATCAGTGATCAACCAGACCAGCGCAGTGAGCGCTACCACATGCTCGGAGATCGGTCACTGTGCGCAAATTTGGTGGGGGGGTGGTGGTGTATGGTGATGCCGTATGGTACCAGTGGACAACATAGGACTACTTCAACCAGATCTTACAAGTTTACAAGTAGATGTAGAGGAAAACAAACTCATATTTTTTGAGGTCTTTCTCTGGATACAAAGTATCCTGTCTATAACAAACTAATGGCCCCAAAGAAACGCCGCGTTGAGAATGGCGCCTGTTTGATAAGCTTCAAGATTTCATCACACATCATCTCGTCTAACAAGGAAATTTTCACCCAAAACCCTCCGGTAAATGCATATGCTGTTGAAACAAAGATTTTTTGGATACCGAGTCCAAGGTATAATAACAAAGGAAAGACAAAGGAAATACGTAAATGGGATATCAACTGAAACAGAGTACGAGTCCACTGGTCTGGAGGTGTAGAGATCGAAGGAGAAGGAGGAGAGGTATGAAGATAGACCAGCTCTCAGCTTGCACTAAGCATTTAAGCCTTGTATTGCTCACGGAAGTACTTGGCAGCATCGACCAAGTGGGTCAAGGCAGGCTTGACCTGTTCCCAGGTACGGGTCTTGAGACCGCAGTCAGGGTTGATCCAGAGCTGCTCAGGGCGGAGGTACTGCAACATCTCAGAGATACGCTGCTTGATCTCCTCCTCAGGAGGGATACGAGAGGTGTGGATATCGTAGACACCAGGTCCGATGTGACGGGGGTAGGCTTCGTCAATAAAGACCTTGAGGAGCTTAGCATCGGAACGAGAGTTCTCAATGGAGAGAACATCAGCGTCAAGAGCAGCAATAGCGTGGAAGAAGTCCTGGAACTCAGAGTAACAGAAGTGAGAGTGAATCTGAGTGGAGTCCTCAACACCAGCGGTGGAGAGCTTGAAGCTGTTCACGGCCCACTCCAAGTAAGCCTCACGCTCCTTGCCAGAGCGGAGAGGGAGACCCTCACGGAGAGCGGGCTCGTCGACCTGGATAACGTAGATACCGTTCTTCTCAAGGTCAACAACCTCGTCGCGGAGAGCGAGAGCGAGCTGCATGGCCTGGACAGACTGGTGGACGTCGTTACGAGGGAAGGACCATCGGAGGCAAGTGACGGGTCCAGTAAGCATACCCTTCATAGGTTTCTTGGAGATGGAAGCAGCGTACTTGCTCTCCTTGACGGTCATGGGAGCGGGACGAGAGATGTCACCGACAATGATGGGGGGACGGACGCAACGAGATCCGTAAGACTGGACCCAAGCGTGGGTGGTGAAGACGTAACCCTCCATGCGCTCACCGAAATACTGAACCATGTCGTTACGCTCAGGCTCACCGTGGACATAGACATCAAGGCCAAGCTCATCCTGGATCTGGACGGCGTAGTCAATCTCCTTGCGGATGAAAGCATCGTACTGCTCTTCGGTGATCTCTCCCTTGGTGAACTTGTTACGCTGGATACGGATCTCCTGGGTCTGGGGGAAGGAACCGATGGTGGTGGTGGGGAAAAGAGGCAAGCTCAAGTGAGTCCTCTGTTGGGCGTAACGGGTGTCGAAGCCCGACTTACGGTTGTACAAGTCAGGGGTGATCTTAGCAAGACGGTCCTTGACCTCGGGGTTGTTGGTGCGCTTAGACTCAGCGCGAGACTTCTGAGCAGCAGCGTTAGCATCGAGCTCGGCTTGGACGGAGGCGGGTCCCTCAGTGGCAGCCTTGGCGAGGATGGCAACTTCCTTGACCTTCTCAACGGCGAAGGAGAACCATGCGTAGACTTCCTCGGGGAGCTTCTTCTCGCTGGCGAGAGTGTGAGGAACGTGAAGGAGAGAGCTGGAGGTGGCGATGATGATGCGGTCCTTGCCAAGAGCAGAGGCAGCAGCGTCAATGATCTTGAGGGACTTGGAGAAGTCGTTCTTCCAGATGTTACGTCCGTCGACGACACCGAGGGAAAGAGTCTGCTTGGGGCCGAGGGCCTTGATGACGGTCTCGAGCTGCTCGGGGTTACGGACGAGGTCAACGTGGAGAGCGTGGAGTCCAGAGAAAGCGGAGACGGCGTCGATGTTGTGGACGATGTCACCGAAGTAGGTGGCAACGGTGAGCTCAGGGCCAGCGGCTCCGAGAGCTTCGTAGGCAGGCTTGAAAGCAGCCTTGATCTCGGGCTTCAAGTCGAAAACGAGGACGGGCTCATCGATTTGAACACTTAACATCTGGTTAGTCGTTGTTCACCGCGCTCAAACAATGACATAGTAAGACTTACGAGTCAGCACCGGCAGCCTTGAGGGCCTTGAGAAGCTCGACGTAGACGGGGACAAGCTTGCTCAACAAAGAGATGGGCTCAACAGAGTGACCACGCTCAGTCTTTCCGAGAGCCAAGAAGGAAACGGGACCGAGGAGGACGGGGCGGGTGATAAAACCAGCTTCCTTGGCCTCGAGGAACTCGCGGACGGGCTTAGCATCCTTTGCGAGGGCGAAAGTCTGCGAGTCGCTGAAAGAAGGCTTTGTGTAGTGGTAGTTGCTGTCAAACCATTTCACCATCTCCATAGAAGGGACATCGACACCGGCACGCTGGCGACCACGGGCCATGGCGAAGTACTCGTCGAGGATGTTGAGTTTCTGGGAAGCATAGCGCTCGGGGGTGGCCTATGAAAATATTGTGAGCGAGTTTCTATTAGCACGTAGAGAAGCAATGCATACGCTGAAGAGCTGGATGTGGTCCAAGACTTGATCGTAGAAGGAAAAGTCGTTGGAGGGGATGACATCAACACCGGCATCCTTCTGGATCTTCCAGTGAGCAAGACGGAGTCTCTTTCCCTCAGCAACGAGGTCCTCCTGGGAGATCTTGTCGGCCCAGTAAGCTTCGGTGGCCTTCTTGAGATCTCTCAAGGCTCCCATACGGGGGAAACCCAAGACAGCGGATTGAACCATTGTGACTTGTGATGTGATAAATAGATGAAAAAAAGTTGATCAAGTGGCCTCACAAGGCAATACAATTACGCTGAAAGACAAGAAAAACGAGTTTATCAGCGACAATTGATGATTGTGAGATGAAGAGAGAGAAAAAAGTGAAGCTTCAGACACAGAAGATGAGTCTTGTATTAAAGGAAGAAAAAAAGATGGTGCCAGCAGGAGGGGTGACTTTGCTCTTCGGCCTCCGAAATTTTCGGGCCCCGCCAAAGCAGGAGCTCCCTAAGGGCTCAGGCCAGCACGCTCCTTCCGCGGCGTCCAGTGGTTGCCCGGAAAACCGAGGCGGTGAGTTTGCGGGGTACCAAATGTGAAAATATTGCCGGATTGCGCCATAGGCTCTTTTTTCTGCTCGACTCTTTACTTTTACGTATATACGGCCGACATTGTTCAATTGATCAATTGACCGGATTTACTATCTATCAGAGCATGGTGATTCATTCCATGAAAGAACCAGTACCACACAGTCGCGTAATCGCGTCGAATCCCCTTCATTCGCTACTTCGAGCTATCTAGTCCACCCCCGTTGTGTGCCGGTCATCGATGTACGGATTCGGTCGGAGAAACGTATCACCTAATTCTTACCCGAGTTGCTACGGAACGAGATGCTCGACCTTGACCGGTGATTATTCGTATAAAGGAAGACCACCCTCCCTCTTGTGTCCAGCCGGGCTTGAAGCCGGTCATGTCAGCTAGGTATCGAGTCCCGGTTCTCAAGGGACAGATCGCTCTGAGGTCAACGCCGGACTCGCTTTCCGTACCGCTAGCTTTCATCTACAACCTCGGTGAAGTTCTTGTTTAACACCAGGAGTGAAGCGGTTGTTATTGTTCCTGGATGCCAGCGGGCGTTTTCAATACACGTGGTTACTACATCTTCGGCTGTGGATGGACGCTCTCAGCCCTCAATTGCCTCCATACTGACTCTAGGCAATGCTCGTTATTTTATTCTTGGCCATTTATCACTTGAGTTCACATGGAACAGTACAAGTCCCAAGAAAAGACTAGTTTCGGCCATGGGCAAACCCAGCGAGCGGATAATTTTTGAAAACCTCATGAGCGATATCGGAGAGCCTACTGCAAGGGCGGCGGGATGTGAGATCTCGGTGCCTTATCGATAAGGCTGTGATCATGCGACCTTTTTTGAGCTTCAGCTGAACAGCAATTGCCTCTGCTGAGGGCTGTAAAGTCGATGATGTCGAATTTACTCGACTATGCATCATGAAGGATAATTATATTAAGTACATTTATGAAGTTGGGACACGTTGTAGAGTAAAAACGGCATATGCTGGCTTGTTCCCCGCATATTTACAAATTGCCGGTTTCAGCGAAGCGTGGAGCACTAACCCTAGCCAACAGTCGTGGTCGCCTTGACTTCTACATGTGGCGCAAATATAATTTTCTATTCTTATCTGCGCAAACGGTATAGCTGGATTCTGTAGCAGAAATGGCTTGATATGATTTTCGTCTGGATCCTCCTATTCGACGAATCCCAGATAGTTGCTCAGTGAATATCGATTGGTGGACAGCGGACTCTTGATTGGCAGTGGGCAAGCTCTGTCACCTAGACTGAAGATCATCTCTAAAGTCTAGTCTCTATCATCGGAAAAGAGTATCCGAAAATCTGAAGAGAGCGACTTAGTGTCAGCTGGCTATATACGAAAATGCAAAAGTACTTCTCTAGAGGTTGAACTTCTTTCATAAACTTATATGGCCTTTTATTTATGCGGTAAAGGTCCATCTGTCTTGAAATATAAGTGAACATAAACGCAAAATGACAGCCAGCCCCCCAAAACTAAACATCGGCGTCGTAGGGCTAGGCCGCATAGGCCGACGCCATGCCCTAAACGTTCTATACTGAGTCCCCAAAGCCCGCCTGTATAGCGTCTGCTCCCCTATCTCCTCATGAACTCAAATGGGCCAGAACGAAGCTAGAGCCTGAAGGCATCGAAGTATTCACAGATTTCTATGAAATGATTAATACATCTGGTCTGGCGGCGGTGATTGTTGCGTCGTTGACAGAGCTGCATGTTGAGCATACTATTGCTGCTGTTAAGCATGGAATTTATGTTTTGTGAGAGAAATCGTTGACGAAAGATTTATCACAAGTAAGCATATCCCTCCTCACTGAGAAGGTAGAATAGCTAGATCGATTGTTCGCATTAGTTAAACCAACTACTCCACGACCTCAGTGAAGACGGCCGCTCAAAAGTAATGGTCGGCCTCGTGCGCCGTTTCGATGAACAATACCGTACAGCTCTAAGCAGTATCCAGGCCGGCTCAATCGGGACAAGTTTGATCATCCGTTCCCAGGGCGCCGAGAAACTGGACAAAAGCGGGTTCTTTATCGAGTATCCTCGACATAGTGGAGATATATTTGTCGACACGGTCGTCCACGATATTGATCTAACCCTCTCGTTTTCGGGGAGGAGAATTGCAAGTCCAAAGCGCTCTGAGCGACGGGTCTGATTGCGCATCATCATGAAACGAAGGAGTTCAATGACGTGGACAATGCGGTTGGTGTCGTGGAGTTCTGGGGTGGCAGAATTGCATATTATTACCATTCACGAACGACTTTTCACGGCTACGACAATTGCAGTGAAATAATCGGCAGCGAGGGCAAGATCTCCATCAATCTCGTACCGAATGCGAATAGAGTGCAACTTTCAAATATAGCGGGTATTCAGCAGGATGCGACGCCGGAATGGATTGAGAGGTATGCAGATGCGTTCATGACTGAACTAGAGGCGTTTGTGGATGCGGTTTTAAGGGGAGGAGAGCTGCCGTTGCAGTTGTCGTCGGCGTTGCTGGGGATGAAGTTGGCGATTGCGTTGCAGGAGAGTTTAATGACGGGGAAGAATATTGAGTTTGATGAGGATGGGGAGCGGAAGGGGATGGGGTTGAAGAGTTTGTTATGATCATGAGATCCTATCCTGTTAGATTGTTTCCAGTGAGTTAGGGCTTCTGCGGACGAGATCACCTCAAGAATCCGGATGTCATCTACAGAACAGAGTTATCTAGCGACCCGTCTCGAACCACCTGATATGAATTTGAGTATTCACACCTTGGTTTTCAAGTGGTGAATGTTATTCGGCTGTGTAGAAGTACACACCTAGGTAGCATCATATCCTCCCAGATACGGCTATCATAACCGGCGAAATAACCGGACTCAAACAAAAGAAAAGTAGAGACAACACATATTCAAATGAGCAACAATTCAAAAATACATACCATTTGTCCATCATAGATCGTATCATATTTTTCGAAAGGATTGAAAATGACTCACGACGCATCATGGAAAACCGACTTCACTCTCTCCCACGACAACTGCATCCGAGCCTACAAAGCTAGCATCACTACCGATCCCACATACACAGGCTTCGACACTACCCTCCTGCGCGAATTAGAATGTATCTCTTCCTCCCCATCCATACAAACGACCCGCTATGAATTCCGCGTCTCGCAATTCATGTGCAACAAAGACGGCAACTTACATGGCGTGCCGGGTTAACCATCTTCGATAATCTCAGCTCAATGGCGTTGCGTACGATTAGCAAACCGGGGTTTTGGGGACTTGGAGTGAGTAGTTCGCTGTCGGTTTGGTATCATCGATCGCTTCCTAGGGGGAGCGTGGTGAGGTTGCAGGGTAGGGGTGTGGCGGTGATGGAAGGCAGTTCTGCAAAGGTTTGAATAGGTCTGTTCGACTTGTTGAGTTCTGTTCCATATGAACTGAAAATGGTTGCAGGATTAGGGCTAGGGCTACGGGACTCAGCCACGCTAAGAATGCAAGGGATGAGCACGATCAATCGAGGCTCTGGTCCTTATGGATGCCATGATTGGAACCTTTCCTTTAATCCACGCGACGAAGCTTTCCGAAAAGTCATACTCACAAAGAAGCGAGACTCCCAAGAAGAAAGAGCTAAACACCTACGTAACATCAAAGAACGATCGCGAAGATTAGGATGTAACATCATATCAAGATCTGGCACGCCGACGGACAAAACGGACGAAGCGTTACTCTGTACATAAAACAGAAGGCCGAGGGAGGCGGCACCGAGCAGGATTATCAACGAAAAATTCCGATACGTAGCGACGATGGTGTGATAGATCGACAAGCACAAGCCGGAAAACCAACAACGCTAGATGGCCGCCTGCATGATTCAGTGGACGAGGATTGGCCGGTAGTCGACAGGGCCCTTGATATTAAATTTTGCGAGACGCGGATACACCGAGCACCCCGGATTACCAATCCAGACTGCCCTTCTGATGGTTGATATAGAACGGGGTAAAGAGTAGATGGACGAAGATTGATAATTGCTTATAAATCGGACGATCTACACATGCTCGTTCTGCATCCCAGGTAGACGAACATGCATGCAACAATTGCCGGACAGCCGAAACAAACACGGCGATTGGCCGGTTTCAAAAAGTACGAGTGGAGTGTGGAACGGAAGCTGTTTCGCTTAAAGAGCCGAGACCCTAATGTGGCTCCCTGTTTGACCTGTTTGCATTGTTTGCCTTGTCGCGCCGTGACTTTTCATTCAGGGTTCATGGACAGAAACTACCAATCAATCGACACCTGAATCTCGGATCGATGAGTCAAAATGATTCATATCACATTGCCAAGTGTAGACGCGTACTTCATGAAGAATACGGCAGTCCGCACATGGCAGGCCAAGAGTCTTAAGTCGCCTGCCCCGCAATCGAGGGACGCCGCATTAGGACGCTGCATGTAGGGACGGAGTTAATTGTCGACGGGAATACTCCGTGGTACTTGGAGTTAAGTCATTTGTTATCATAGACTGAACGATGGTATGTTGGTTGGGTTGTAAATCATTGGGCCGTGGGCACCGTGTTCTCTCCGCCTGGGTTGCAGGTTCTTCAGCGACTAAATTAGTAATTCGTAAGGGTATTCTTGTTGGGTTTGAGGATGCCCGGAGGAATTTGGAGCGAAGTCTTGGTAAGTTGGTTGGTAATTTGGTAGATGGAATTTGATGTTGGATGAACGGACGAGTACTATGGGACTGGCAGAGTTTATATGATGGGTCTGCCGCTTGGAGGGTAGCCACTGCCCAGAGCAGGAACAAGCTTACTAGCTGCCATTTTGGGAAGGAGGCCAGGCTAAAAAAAAGGCAGGACCGACTGCCGCCATCTCCAGATTTATTTTTTTCTCTGCTCTCCACCTCTCTGTTTTGTCCTCCTTTCTTATTCTTTTTCATCCTCTTTGTCCTTCAACTTCGCCCCGTGTGCCTGGCAGTCTCTCATTCTTCACAAACCGGATACCCTGCACATTCTCTGTGCAAATGGTTCTAGGTCTTGTGCTGTCTATTCGTCCTTTCCCCTCGCCAGCACCATTTACCTCAAACTTTAATGCGGCACATTATTAATCATAATCATTGACTCAAAATACCATCGAATTATCATTGTCCTCATCTGAAGAATATTAGACCTTTGTGCCTGGGCTCATACAGCAGGCACAATGTCGTCACCCGCTAATCCCTCCGAATCCTGGACCAAGGAAGACGACAGTGTGCGAACTGAATCCACTTACGAAGACGGCCGTGAGCAAGTGAGAAACTCTAACCCTACCGGTCTCACGCGGATCCAATCCGGTATCGATGTCGAGCGTGCAGAAAAGGACTTCGCGGAGCTCAACAAACAGTTTTCCAACATCTCTCAGCAAACAAGACGACTCTCGAAACAGGGATCACGGCAATCAAAGCGCGCCTCGGTGCATGATATCGAAAAGACCGGAAGCTCACCCGCATCTACCACTGAGCAGTGGGATTTGGAATCTGCTCTCCATGGGTCCAAAGCCGCCGAGAATGAAGCTGGCATCAAGCCGAAGCATATTGGTAGGTTATATGTTTTGCAAATGCTAGGGTATTGACACAAACTGATCGATACGTAGGTGTCATTTGGGATGGTCTTACAGTCCGAGGATATGGTGGAGTCAAGACATTTGTACAGACGTTTCCCGATGCCGTGATTGGCTTTTTCAACGTATATGAGACACTCAAAAATCTCTTGGGATTGCAAAAACACGGCGCCGAAGTCGACATTCTCCACAATTTTAGAGGTGTCATGAAACCCGGAGAGATGGTCTTGGTTCTAGGTCGACCCGGTTCTGGTTGTACTACGTTCCTGAAAGTCATCACAAATCAACGCTATGGATACACATCGTTTGACGGCGGAGTCACCTACGGGCCTTTCGATAGCGACACCTTTGCAAAGAGGTTCCGCGGTGAAGCTGTTTACAATCAAGAAGATGACGTTCATCACCCTACCCTGACCGTTGGCCAGACCCTCTCGTTCGCTCTCGACACCAAGACTCCAGGCAAAAGACCCGCCGGCGTATCGAAAAAAGAATTCAAGGAAAAGGTCATACAAATGTTATTGAAAATGTTCAACATTGAGCATACAATTAACACTGTTGTCGGCAATGCATTCGTCCGAGGTGTATCTGGAGGCGAGCGCAAACGAGTGAGTATAGCGGAAATGATGATCACTTCTGGCACTGTCTTAGCTTGGGACAACACAACTCGAGGTTTGGACGCATCCACAGCATTGGATTTCGCCAAGTCACTCCGGATCATGACCAACATCTACAAGACAACGACATTTGTTTCTTTGTATCAGGCCTCAGAGAACATTTATGAACAGTTTGACAAAGTCATGGTTATCGACGAAGGTCGTCAGGTCTTCTTTGGGCCGACGGCTGAAGCAAGAGCCTATTTTGAGGGACTTGGTTTCATGCCGAAACCTCGACAGACAACCCCTGATTACTTAACCGGCTGTACCGATCCATTCGAAAGGGAGTATCAAGAGGGCCGCAGCTCTGAAAACGTGCCTTCCACACCAGAAGAACTGGTCAAGGCTTTCGATGAGTCTAAATACCGCACGTTGCTTGACGAGGAAATCGCCGCCTATCGTACTCAAGTCCAAGAAGAGAAACATGTCTACGATGAATTTGAGCTTGCTCACAGTGAAGCCAAACGCAAGCACACACCAAAATCTTCGGTCTACTCAATCCCCTTCTATCTACAGGTCTGGGCTCTGATGAAACGTCAGTTTCTTGTGAAATGGCAGGATAAATTCACTTTGACAGTCTCTTGGGCTACATCTATCATTACAGCTATTATTTTGGGAACTGTTTGGTACAAATTGCCAACTACCAGTTCCGGTGCCTTTACTCGTGGTGGTTTACTGTTCATTTCGCTACTTTTCAACGCCTTTCAAGCTTTCGCAGAATTGGGGTCGACTATGCTTGGCCGTCCGATTGTGAATAAACATAAAGCCTATACCTTCCACCGCCCGAGTGCTTTATGGATTGCTCAAATTCTGGTCGACACTGCTTTCGCTGCTGCGCAGATATTGGTTTTTAGTATCATCGTTTACTTCATGTGCGGTCTGGTCCTTGATGCCGGTGCTTTCTTCACCTTCGTCCTAATCATCGTATCCGGATACCTTTGTATGACTTTGTTCTTCCGAACAATTGGTTGCGTGTGTCCTGATTTCGATTATGCAATGAAATTCGCTGCCACCATTATTACACTCTATGTGCTTACTGCTGGGTATCTTATCCAGTATCAAAGTGAGCAGGTTTGGCTGCGATGGATCTTCTATATCAATGCGCTCGGCTTGGGATTCTCAGCTTTGATGGTAAATGAATTCAAACGACTCACCTTGACCTGTTCCGAGTCCTCCTTGGTGCCTTCATACGGCGACATTGCTCACCAAACATGTACTCTTCAAGGAAGTTCTCCAGGTTCGAATATCATCCCAGGCTCCTCCTACCTCAGTGCTGGTTTCAGCTACGAAACTGGCGATCTTTGGCGCAACTTCGGAATCATCGTCGCATTGATTGTTTTCTTCTTGTTTACTAATTCTTATCTGGGAGAATCCGTGAACTGGGGAGCCGGCGGCAGAACTATCACCTTTTTCCAGAAAGAGAATGATGAACGGAAAAAGCTGAACGAGGAATTGAGGGTTAAGAAGCAGAAACGTCAGAACAAGGAAGCTGACGATTCTTCCTCGAATTTGAACATCACCTCAAAGGCCGTGCTTACCTGGGAGGATGTCAACTACGATGTTCCCGTACCGTCTGGTACTCGCCGGTTGCTGAACTCGGTTTATGGTTATGTCCAACCAGGCAAATTAACTGCTCTGATGGGAGCTTCTGGAGCCGGAAAGACAACATTGTTGGACGTATTGGCAGCTCGAAAGAGTATTGGAGTCATCTCGGGGGACATTCTAGTTGACGGTCACAAACCTGGTCCATCATTCCAGCGTGGTACATCGTACGCAGAACAGCTAGACGTTCACGAGTCTACACAGACGGTACGTGAAGCGTTGCGCTTTTCTGCCGAGCTTCGCCAACCCTATGATGTGCCATTGGCCGAGAAGCACGCCTACGTCGAAGAGATTTTGTCTCTACTGGAATTAGAAAAACTGGCAGATGCAGTGATTGGTTTCCCAGAAGTTGGTTTGTCTGTTGAGGAGCGTAAACGAGTGACCATTGGTGTTGAACTCGCTGCTAAGCCAGAACTTCTGTTGTTTTTGGACGAGCCCACGTCAGGTCTTGACAGTCAATCTGCTTTTAACATCGTTCGTTTCCTGCGAAAGTTGGCCGCAGCCGGCCAAGCAATTCTATGCACGATCCATCAGCCTAACTCCGCACTGTTCTCAAGCTTTGACCGACTTCTCTTGTTACAGAAAGGAGGCAATTGCGTCTACTTTGGTGATATCGGAGATGATAGTCATGTTTTGATCGACTACTTCCGACGCAATGGAGCCGAATGCCCTCCCAACGCGAATCCTGCTGAGTGGATGCTCGATGCTATCGGTGCCGGTCAAACTCCTCGTATTGGAGATCGTGATTGGGGCGATATTTGGCGTGAATCACCAGAATTAGCTCAAATCAAGGAAGACATCACGAAAATGAAGACTGAACGCGCCGCACAAAACAAGGAGGACGAGAGCACTGCACCACAAGAGGTCGAATACGCAACACCTACCTGGTACCAAGTCAAGACTGTTGTTCGACGGACGAACTTGGCTTTCTGGCGATCACCCAACTACGGGTTCACCAGGTTATTCGTACACGCGATTATTGCACTTCTCACCGGTCTGATGTTCCTTCAACTAGATGATTCGCGATCATCTCTTCAGTACCGTGTTTTCGTTCTGTTCCAGATTACCGTCATCCCGGCCATCATTATCCAACAGGTGGAGCCTAAGTATGAGATGTCACGACTGGTTTCTTATCGGGAAGCTGCATCGAAGACTTATAAATCAGTTGCATTTGCCGTTGCCATGGTTGTTGCTGAGATTCCATACAGCTTGCTTTGCACTGTTGCCTTTTTCTTGCCGATCTATTATATTCCAGGTTTCCAGAGTGCTTCAGACCGTGCCGGATATCAGTTTTTTATGATTCTGATCACCGAGTTCTTCTCGGTCACATTGGGTCAAATGGTTGCTGCAATTACACCAAGCTCATACATCTCCTCACAACTCAACCCTCCACTTATCATCGTGTTTGCGCTGTTCTGTGGTGTCGCAATTCCCAAACCCCAGATTCCCAAATTCTGGAGAGCGTGGTTATACCAGCTTGATCCCTTTACCAGGCTTATTGGTGGTATGTTGGTGACAGAACTACACGATCGACCAGTCGTCTGCAAAACCTCAGAACTCAACACTTTTTCTGCGCCCGACGGCCAGACTTGTGGTGATTACATGGCCCCCTATTTTGCAGCTGGTGCTCCTGGCTATATTGTTGATAATGCGACAAGTGCCTGTCAATATTGCGCTTACAAGGTTGGAGATCAATTCTATTCCGCCTTTGACTTGAGCTATGACAACCGTTGGAGAGACTTGGGTATCTTCCTTTGCTTCATTGTCAGCAACATCATCATTCTTTTCCTTGGAGTGAGTACAGCCTTCTTCTATGTCTTGGTTCGAGAATACTAACGATATCATTTAGGCACGATACCTGAACTTCAACAAGCGTTAGAGCAGCTTCGCTCCGTTTGGTCTCTTATTTTACCCTTATATTGTATAATCCATAATTTCAACTGAGGGGTTTATCGTGAATTTTCACGCATTGAAGATACAGAAAAGCGGGATTTGGATTCAGTTCTTCGCCATTTCGGAGAAAAAAGAGGTGGAGATAGATTCAATAGAAATAGAGAGTTTGATACCAATACATTACTTTAAAGTGCAAGCTCCGACCAACAGGCTGACAAAAGTACCTTCCTATTTGGGTCGATTAGGGTTTGTCGCACGATGTCACGGGACTACCTAGGTAACTAGTTCCACCACGAGACACAATTTATGACAGGTCAACGTGAGGAAACAGCATTGCCATCAACATAACCGACCTCCAGAATACCTAGAGCAAAGATTTGTGTGCGCTTGGCACCGCCGCTTTACGCGCCCGCATCGATCCCAGAGCAGCCCGGAGCGCTCACTGGCCGCTCAGTGATCGTCTGGCGCGTCCAGCCCTACACTAGTTTTCCCATGTCCTCTCGAATTTGACTACCGTACGAGCAGCTACGAAAGATGCCCATTTCCCACCTTGTTCTAACGAGGACAAGAGTGTAAACGTGCGGGTTAGTGAGAATTCAAATATTAGGGACAGAGCGCGTATTCGCATGATCTAAGAGAGCGAACACATGTTGGCATATATAAAAACGTGTGGTGCTCACGTTAGTGCAGTTGGTAGATGTAAGAAATAGGGTTTTGTTGAGGACATATACATGAGGAGCTGGTATATGAAGCACCACACTCCACCGCATTCATTGTTTATTTTCCTCGGTTCACATTCTATGTGGCTTGTCCTGTGGTGCACCTACTACTACTACTACTACTACTACTACTACTACTACTATAAATGTGCAAACTGTAAATTAGCGTCTAAAGAACTCGCAGCCATCGATAACCAAGCAATACGGAATTC
The DNA here is from genome assembly GCA_038993655.1 of Talaromyces verruculosus. NCBI lineage: Eukaryota > Fungi > Ascomycota > Eurotiomycetes > Eurotiales > Trichocomaceae > Talaromyces > Talaromyces verruculosus. Next base: position 229,824 of record JBBVQN010000012.1, on the reverse strand, counting down.
AAACTTGGAATACTAACGAGGGAAAAGAAGAGAGAGAAAAAACAAAAACTCCCAATTAGCGCAGAAGTACCTGAGATAGGGTCCAATTTAGATTGTCATTCCAAACCAGCCGTTTAGCTGCCCATTCATAGAACTCAGCCTTCCTACAATCACTATGTCTCAGTGGATGATAATTATGTGAGGGACCATACAACGATCCCTGTTCAACCATGGAGACAGATATTCGGGAACCATGCTCAAGCAACCAAAGCCAGCCCTCAGGGGGCAGAAAGACCCCGTTGAAAAATAGGGTCTCCAGAAGAGTCTGGCCTTGGCCGTTCTTGGATTTCACATCCGCCCCATGCTGGATCAGCTCCTTTATTATTTGGAACTTTTTGTTACCGGGTATCTTCTTTGTGGCGATCCAATGCAACGGCCTCGTGGAAGCAAAGAAATCGGAAGTCTGAATGGTGGCTTTTGTATCTGCTCCGTGATTGATTAATATCTGCACAATCTCTAGATGGGAATCGGCGAACTCCTGCCAATCGCAGCTTTCGTGGTTGACTAGAAATGTAGCAAGCGCAGCTGATCGACCCACCCCATTCGTCGGCTTGTCCCCTGCTTGCACGAGAACCTCGCACATGGCAGGATTCACACAGGCCTGGTTGATTGTGGCAGGATAACAAACCAACTGCCGGAGGAGTGGGCTATTAATGCCGACCTCAGTCCAGTCCCCGCTACGGATTTTGTACTCGACGTAACGATGCAACCCCAAAGAGACAGCAAATTCCTTCCAGGTTCTTGCTTGACGTTGGGACGAGTCGATTCGGCGGAGGTAGTCTTCGGGCCAGTCTCCTCCTGAACCCAACGACAACTTACGGTTGATATTGTCCATTGTCTCAGGTATTGGGCGTTCCATCGTTTTCTCTGCAAGTGGAGAGTGGAAAACCACCTCGGTAATCACCCGGTTTCTATACCAATGCATTGGTATCTTCGTCAATGCTGCTTCTGGGAAGGAGAGCCATTCCTCGCAAGCTCTCAGGATAAAAGCATGGCCGGTGTCCGGAAGACGGCCCATCGATTGCCATTCACTAGTCTTTGCCGACTGCAAAAAGGCATTCTGAGGGGACAAAAGGAATTCCTTAACAGTCCTGTGCATAAATTGCACAGTCCATTTCCCCATGACATTTGGGGCACCGCTAGCGTTGAATTGGCGTTGTTGCTCTCTTATAAGAGACTCTTCTGAAAGAAACTCGGCAGCATCTGCATTCGACAGTGGGTTAAAGTACCTATCTGAGACCTCCAAAAGGCCGCCACTGCAACTCTGCACCCGGCGAACGAGTCCTTGCAGGTTTTGGAGAAATTGTATCAGGCGGTCGAGACGTTGGTCCAGATTTTGTGACTCCTCATCGTGCTGTGTATCTGTGAAGAGAATAAGACCAAGCTGAGCCAGCGTCAGAGGTCTCTCTGCTCGCAAAACGGATTCCAGCATAACGTACGAATCACGACGGTATTTCGGGTCGACTTTGTCAATGATACGGTGGAAAAAGGAGTTGAGATCGTCCGGGAGGTCAGTAAGACGTTTTTCGGCATCCTCGATAGAATAACCATCCGTCAGGACTTGGTCAAGATCCCTGACTACCAGCCGGACCCAGAGAAACACACCTTGCGCCCTCTCTGCGATATTCAGGGCAAATTTCCTGATACTATGAGATCGGACATTAGGATCGTAATCTCGTGCCAAGCGGGCATTATCATTCAGATGGTGCCTGGCGTATGCCACAACGTCATCGTACGACCAGTCCTGGGTCTTGAACCCGGGACATTGATCAAATAAATCGGTCAATTGATTCAATGGTCTACTCGCTACGCTGATGATGATTCGTGGTAAGTCTGGGCTTGATGGGTCGGAGGCAAACTGGTGAAGAAACTGGCCCATCTGCTTGTGATCTCCCTCGTGTTCATCCAGAGCATCGATGATGAAGAAGGCATTGAAATTTACATCTTTCTGATTTCTGCATCTCATCAAAGCGTCTTGAAGCTGCTGCACAGTCCACGTGTCGAAAGGATTTATCACAATCGAATCCCGAACACCTCCAAGTGACATATAGACCGGTCGACTTACGCTATCGCTGATCTCACCACTTGGCGGCTCTGCAACAAATGACCTTCTGACGTCCGCTGAAAGCTGTTTTGATACGAAGCTATCTGTAAACATCTTCATCTCCGTCTCTCGTGCTAAAGTTTGAAGATTGTCGGGAATTGCAACCGGGATGAGCTCTCTTTTCTGCGACAATAGTTGATGGAGCATGGAATGGAGGATTCCCTGCCATGTCTTTTGCGCAAGGGTACCCCTATCAGTGAAGAATGATCCCACCACAATCCAATCTCCGGGCCCCTGTCGCTGATTCAGAATGGCTCGTGTTTCCGGATTATGATAAATGTATTTGGCAATAGTGGATTTTCCTGATCCGGGCTTTCCCTGGATCCAAAAAATCCCTGCTCCTTCGAACAGCCACCGTCGCAATCCTGGACCAGGATGATTGAAAAGCCAATGAAGGGTTTTGTGGTGAGCTGGTGTGATCTCGTGCTTACGAATTTCCATTTCCGGTAGATACAATGTCATTAGACACGCTGACAAAAGATCAGCAGATTAGAAAAAACCACAAAGTGTAACAGAATGACATTCTCACATTCTTGTATGTCCCGCATCCGCCGTTGAAGTCGAGAGAGATGCCTCTCTACCTCGCTTTTCACGGCGGAATAGCCATCATCCCTGCTTGCAAATCGACACATTTCCATATGATTGGCATTGATTGTCATTGTTTCCTCGAAGCGATGGTCAAGAGTGCATGACTCCGGTTCAACTACCTAACGCATGATGGTGATAGTCAGTCAATAGTGATCAAATAAAGCTTCAAAATAATACCAACAACTTACCCTGGCACTCAAGGGCCCAAAACGACTAAAACCCTGAGCCTCCTGAAACGTGCTGACAAGAAATTTTCCTGCATCGAGCATTTTGCCGAATTCCTGGCGAAGGAGAAGAAGCATGCCCGTGTCTCCGCGCAAGTCTCGCACATTACGGTCATTTACGTTGAAACCAGAACGGGATGCAATTTTCGTTGCTATCAATCCGATGTTCGCATACGCGCTTCCGCGATGGGGGGTGCCCATGAAGATGATGGCGAATGTAGATTGCTGTATATCTTGAAACTCCTTGTCAGTAGGGGGGAAGCTCTGGGATCGGCGCAATGCCTGCCATGCATGTATAAGTTACATTAGACCTTGTTGAATTTATCCAACTTGCTTCTCATACCTCTTTCACAACTAACCCCCCAAGGGAATGACATATGAAAATCAAAGGTCGACCAAGGCAGCGTCGCCTGTTCCCACTCAAATGGTGCAAAAGGTCATTTCCATGCTCCAGGACGGTGTTTTGATTAGCCGAGCCTTTAAAGAAGTTGCTTGCCCTCGAATCGTAGCCATAAGTGAGGACGCGCAATTCCGGGAAATCTCGAGTAATAAAATCACCTGGCCAGTAGGCAGTCGGGTTCTCCGATACTTCAATTTGTTCATGACGAGAATTTATCAAAGAACTAAGTGATACCGATGCCTTGGCCTTATTCTTTTTGCCGCGAGGACATGCCCACGTTCTATACGGGTGACCCTGGAGACCATGCACAAAGACCAAGTCTGCCATTGGTGATGAGTCGCCAGTTGATAGTTCAGTGAGACCCCCATCCTGGACAATAGTTGACCAATCTATATACCTTGTATGTCCGGATCTCTGGTCCGGGTCTTTGTTCGTACCGTCGTCATTTGCTCGGCCTTGCAAGTTGGGCGATGACATAGTACAAACCAGTTCATAAAGATCAGTAGAATTGGTAGTGGTATTAGTTGAAATACAATGAGGCTCTCTTCAGAATGGATAGGGTGGATGGACGTCCACACTAGTGCTGCCACAGCCTTGCATGCCAAGGAAGGACATGATTGGTATTCAACAAAGTGCCGTGCTGTGCGCTTGATAACGTGTCAAGTCACGATATCCATGTAGCCGGCACACTCTGGTTGGGTATAGCGCACTTCACCACCTGGTGCAACAACCCAACTGACGCAACAATTTCACCAATTTACAATTTACACGATTTGAAGTTTTACAACGCAACCAGAAGTGTAAATACAATAAGTTTTTGGTGTAGTAGTAAATAAAGTACGGCGAATCAGATAAGCGTATTTCTACCTAGCGAAAACGCTCAGGGAGCCGAATATGGCGTCCCCTACGATTTGTAGTAACAACAGGCTCAACCACATCCTTGGCGTCAACTTGTCTCCTTTTTGCCTTCGATTGCTCTGATAGAGGGTTCGTTCCCTTCGCACGAGGCTTAGGAGTAGTAAGAATATCATTTTGAAGCTATAAATCTATTTGCTTAGCAAGTATTTTCTCGGTTTTGAGGTGTTTTTTTTTTTCCTGCAGCTTCTTGTTCGCGCTGTTCTCGCTTTTCTTGTCAATTTTGAGCTTGCTCAAGTTTTTTAGACTCCCTAGCCTCCTTTGCGAGCTGCTGTTGTGTCGGAAACTTCAGCAAACTACCGTCGCGAGTACAGGTCGGATAGCTTTTGACGTGTCGAAGTTAAAAGGCTTCTAAGTACGAAAGACTTATTGAAAGCAAAGTCTTGCGCAGGCAAGGATCAGAATATCCGGTTCGATAGACGAACGTATACTCAAGTTAATCCAGTTAATTCAAGACAGTAGAGAAAACTATATACATGGTAAATGAGCGCCCTTAAATACATAATCCTCGACATATCTATCAGAGAATTTCTCTGTTTTCTCTGTTATGTCCGAACATAGCAAACATAGCCCGGCTCTGTTTTGCTCTGTTCAACATATCCATTGTTTAACCAGGGTTGGAACATAACGAGTCCAACTGTCCAAGTCTGGGCTAGACTAAGATGGCTGGCTCTAGTGGGGTGACTGTGCCGCAGATACTGACATCCAGGCCAAGGCCGCTTCTTTCTTTCCTGCTCGCAAGGATACCCGCTCATCAAACAAAGAACGGAAGTTTTCCTGAAGCATGACCAACGATCGTGCGTCGGATTGGTGGGTTTGCTCCAATTCCAATCCTAATTAATAGCTTACTAGGATAGTGAAAAAGAATTGACTAGCAAGATTGTCTGTATTGAGTACTCTCTCTGTCTGAATATGTCCGGTTCCAAAGCTGGGTTTTTATAGACGTATTGGCGGGGGAATTTGTGAGCTGTCATGAGGAGTAAACAATCAGGACTACATTGATCCCCGATAAGAAGTTGGCTTCTGATTGATTGCCTCATTTGATCGCTTCATGGATGATTCCAAATGAGGCGATCATTGAACCGATCAGTATACTGCCGGGCGGTGAGAGCTTCGCCAGGTGGTTAATATATCCACAATGAGTGCTCTGATATCCCAGGGTGAGCGGTCACGTGCCGCGCAGTTATGTGTGTGTGTGTGTGTGTGTGTCGCGACACAAATTTGTTGCCTATATGCTACCTAGGTAAAGCCTTCAACCAAATCTCGGACATACAAAATCATTCGGACTTACTCCGATACTCACAGATTCATCCCCCAAACAACCTTGAAAGTTATGTCCACCAACCAAGTCAGCATCTCTCCGAAATAGACTTTCCACTTTAAGCCATCAGGTTTAGTAAATCTACCCCCGCAAATCAAGAAATTTCCCCATACTTTGTGGGGGTTGATCTGCGTTTCTCCGCTTCGCACATACTCCGCGATAATGTACTACGTCTCCACATTAGAAACATGAATGTACTTGATCGGAGAGATTTCCTTCGGACCCTGAGCGGGAGGGAAAGTATGTCGATTTTGGGAAGAAGAGATTCGGCGAAGATGCCGTATTTTGATGTTGTGTGATGGATCCCCTCGTTGGTCTGGTGGTACATAATGCTATCCCTGCGCTGTGTCGAGGCTCACTTTTCGTCTTTCTTCTTTGCTTGGATTGTTTACTTGATACATCGGAGCTTCTGGGCACATTTATTGTACATAGATATAAATTGATACGATGGGACAATCAAAGGCAACAGGAGCCGAGCTCCAACCCTCATCCAACGACATAACAGCAACAACAACCACTCACAGAGAACACGCACCACATGCAATCGAAGATCCCATCCAAGCCAAAAAATGGAACACTCACGACGGCGACGCAGCGCTCGCCCTATTCGAAAACAGCGACGAACTCCATGAACGCGTCAGTTACGAAGACGAGAAGAAAGTATTACGCAAAATCGATTTTATGATTCTGCCGTATTTGGCGGTTTGTTATGCCTTTTTTTATATTGATAAGGTTAGTCTAGCAAACCTTCCCTATGTTGTTTCCTAGGTATATGTACAAGTGTTGATATGTTATGTTGGTGAAAAGACGACGCTTAGTTATGCTGCTATATTCGGGATTAGGGATGATCTTCATCTCGTTGGTACAGAGTACAATTGGTTGAGTAGTTTGTTTTATTTTGGGTTTTTGGTCTGGGCTTTTCCCACGAATCTTTTGTTGCAGAGGTTGCCTATTGGTGAGTAGCCTTGTGATGTTTTGTCTGGTGCTATGAACTAAGTTGGTGTTCAGGTAAATATCTCGGCTTTAATATCTTCATGTGGTAAGTCTTGTATTCGCAATCGCATTACGACCCAGATTGACAAAATAGGGGCTTCTTCCTCATGCTTCAAGCTGCATGCCACAACTTCGCCACACTCGGAGTCCTCCGAGTCCTTGCCGGTGCCGCCGAAGCATGCTCTGATCCAGGCTTTATGCTAGTAACAAGTATGTGGTACACGAGACGAGAACAGCCCGTTCGTATTGGTCTATGGTATACTGCCAATGGCTTTGGGATTGCTCTCGGCGGGCTTCTTGGTTATGGTATCGGTCATATTCGAGGTGCACTGCCATCTTGGAAATATGAGTTTTTGATCATGTATGACCCTAAACCTTTCACTGGCACAATACACTCCCCATGTGAAGACGAGTTACTAACAAGTCTGTGAAATAGTGGTGCATTGTGCTCGGCCTGGGGCATTATCATGTTCATCTTTCTCCCTGACAGCCCAGTGACAGCCAAAGGCCTGACGCTGAGAGAACGCCGTATAGCCGTGGAACGTCTGCGCGAGAACCAAACCGGTATTGAGAATAAGCATCTGAAGCCCTACCAGATCCGGGAAGCCTTTACCGATTACAAGTTGTACATGTTCTTCTTCCTTGGTGTTGTTTGTATGTTCTCATTCCTTCACTTCAACGAGAACAGTACTAATCTTATAGGCAACGTCCCCAACGGTGGAATCTCCAACTTCGGCACCATCATCATCAAAGGCTTCGGGTTCTCAACTCTCGTCACGACACTCATGCAAATCCCCTACGGCGTCATCATTGCGCTCTCTATCCTTCTTTGCGTCTTCCTCAATGATCGATTCGAGAATAAACGATGCATATTTGTGTTACTATTTTTGATCCCAAATATCACCGGCGCCTTCGGACTACGATTTGTCCCTCTTGATCGAAAAGTTGGACGATTGATTTGTTATTATTTGACGGGACCGTATAATGCGGCGTTTGTGTTGGTGCTTAGTATGCAGATTGCTAATACTGCTGGTATGTTCCCCCTCGTCTTTCGCTGGCAGGATCAAAAACAGCTAATGCAGGTGGCATGTAGGACATACCAAGAAAGTCGTCACGAACGCTGTATTGTTCCTCGGATATTGCACCGGTAACATTGCAGGTCCATTCTTCTACAAGACTGATCAATCGTAGGCCTTTTCCCTCTTTCCCACATCCCATTTTATTAATTCACGTAACTGATATATGCAGACCAACATACTCCCTCGGAATCTGGTCCATGATCGGATCTCACCTCATCGAAGTCGTGCTCATCTCTACTCTTGGCCTCCTTTTGCGACGGGAGAACAAGAAGCGTGATAAGATCCAGTTGGAGATGGAAGGTGGATTGGAAGGAAGGGATTTGGATGCTACTGCGTTTTTGGATTTGACTGATCGGGAGAATTTGAAGTATGTATTTTCTGCTTCTTTTTAGTGGAGCGAAAGCTGACTATTGTGTGTTTCTAGTTTCCGGTATATTTACTGAGAAAGTGGTGAACATGTTTTGTTACCTATCTCATAATACAAGATCTTTTACATGAGATAGGGTATCCGTGAAGGATTGCACAACAAAGGATCTTGATACACAATGTTCATGCAGACATGGCACCAGTATCTTGAAGATAAGAGATTATCACTGCAATGTCTCTTCCTATTCTAGGAATCTAGCTTGATCCACTAGAAATGAATAAATCACATCAATCTCTACATCCTCCCCTCTTCTTAAAACATATTTCTCACGACCGGACCCAAACTCAACACTGCCCACATGCATAGCCAACGCGATACGCCAGGCGAGTAAAAACCCAGCAACATTCCATGAAACTTCCTCTGCTACCGTAGGAAAGACTCGCACCGAATAATCGCCAGGATTATCACATCTTGTCTTGAAATTGGTAGAGTAGGTTTCTACCCAGGCATCGTAGTTGTCAACAACCTCCTTTGGGAGACCGGAAAGGGCATCTTCGAGTTCAATGTGACTGCTTTCGCCGTTATAAGCAGGATCATTATCATTAAGCCAGATGAAATCGGTGCCGTAATCTGGAAATACTCGAAAATGCCGAGGGCTCCTTGATGTATTTTGCACGATTTGGCTCGCTGTTTCAACAGCTGGAATATCCAAATTCACGGAGAAGTCTTCTCTGTTGGTGAAATCTTTCTTATTGTCAAATTCAGGCCAAATGTTGTTTCTATCAAGGCCGAGTCTCCATGCTCAGGCAGTGGCGGCTGTTCCGCCAAAGTGTGCCATGGATACTATCGCCTAGATTTCTGACCGTGTTGATATATCGCCGAGAGGTCGAATGGGTACTGAATGTAGCAAGCGGCTTTAGAAGGTCCGCAGACATTTGTAATTTTTGAATCTCGTCCTGGGCTGATGCTTTGCTTGACACGAAGAATGAAGAATATATTCAAATGGTTATGTTGCACAGCCTCTCTGAAGTCTATCATCCTCAACCCACTTTGTCTCATCGCCCTAACCCCAACCCTATGTAAGGCTGATAGTTGAAGCAATTGACTATATGGCGCTGTTATGTCCGAAAGAACGGTCTCTGTCTTTGTGGAAATATTTGGAAATAGTACAACTGCAATCCCAGGTATTTTCACTTGGTTGTCGCGTTATTCCCAAAAGGGGATGACATTAACCCTAATTTACAAGTAACATAATCTAGTCTGACCTGTGTTGGCGACTAAAAACGAATACAGCCAACAGTAAACATATAAACAACCAACCAGGAAACGAAGGGACCTCCCAGCTGAAGTTTGATTGATGGCTGGGCTTGTCACGTTTTCTAAATGTAAAGCGCAGGCAGCAGATGTGATAGCCGAGAAAATGCGCGACGCGGTTGCTGAGTTTATAGCCGCACCGCAAGGGTTGTAGTTGGCGTAGCAGGAGAGAGAATGGCACATGGATTTCGACCGTCTAATCTATCCGTATCCCACACATCCAGTATCCATGTCACATTGAAAGTAAAGCTTTCGTTGGTGCCAGCGCACGCGCTTTCCACTGAAGCGGCGACGAAATCCGGCTGTTGCGTGCCGTTTCGGGTCGTGAAGACCATTAGTTTCCTGGATTTGGGTGGTAATGTTTGTTAAAATTGGTTCTGACGATGTTCAACAATTGTTCGTAAACAGGGACTAGGAGAGTGGCCACCAATCTTCAAGCCATTCATGCTACCAATATAGCCCCAGGCATAGTATGGGTCACTGCTCGAGAAGTTTCACGTAGGTGAAATACGAAAATGATGAGGTAGTCTTGTTGGAGACATTGGTGTCGCTAGTGAAGGAAAATTGAATACAAGGGAGGAGTAATGATGCACACACAAAAAGAGCCAGGGACAGAACAATACCGCCGACGAATAATGCATTGCTGACCATCGCTTCCTAGTATACCCCCGCACACCGTACTAACGGCGCAAATCAAAGCGTACGAGATCCAGGGTGTCCTGCAGCAGCGTAACGCTTTAAACGCCTACGGACTGGACCAGGACCACACAATCCTCGTCAAAATAGCCTCGACGGCCGTGACAGCGTGGCTACTCGAGCTCCCAGAGCCCGCCGCCCTTGCTACTTTGTCCCATGCATGGATTGACGGCCATCCGCTGCGTGCATTTCGCCAGTCCCCCAATACTGGTCCGCGCGAGGGCTGGGCCGGCGGTGACGCCTGTATGAGAGCCGTACATCTGGTCCTTCTTGCCCGCACGAGCCACGGTACAGCTATCCGCAAGTCTATTGCTCCTCCCGCTGCGCAGCCAGGATTTTCTCCAATGACGACCGTAGTTGGTTCTGCAACTCCTGCTAGCAAGGACGCTGGCGCTGGCGTGGAAAACAACAGCCCGCTCTGGGTGGGGGCTGTCACTGGAATGCCTTCTGCATTGACAGCCCCGCAGTGGGGGTTTAACGACGCTCTGCTAGGCGGGAACCCGGTCCTACACTTCGAGATTACAGCACATGGGTGATTGAGACAGGGTTCTTTAAGATCACCGCCGAAGGCCATGGAATCTCTGCGGTTGAAGCTGCCGTAGAGGTCAGCCGCAACCTCGCAGCTCGTTGCTTGAGAGCTGAAACAGACATCCGCGCAATCCGCCTCCGTACTCAGCAGCCAGTTATGACCATCATTAACAAAACGGGCCCACTACAGAATGCCGCAGACCGGGATCAGTGCCTCCGGTATATGGTTGCAGTGACTCTCCTGAAAGGTTATGTAATCCAGACACTAGATTACATGGATGTATCACCGTGGGCGACAGATTCCAGAGTCAATTTGCTGCGTGAACAAATGATTGTGGTCGAGGACGCAGGGTTCACTCAGGACTACTACAACCCGGAGAAACGAAGTGGAGCTAATGCCATCACGGTAGAGCTCGTCAATGGAGAAGTATTGGATGAGGTCGTTGTGGAATTTCCCGTCGGTCATCTAAGAAGAGACGATACCGCTGAACAAATGTTGAACAAGTTCCGTGACAATATGCGTCTCTTGTTCCATAAGGAGGAGGTAGAGACTATTATTCGAGCTGTTGAAAATGACGCTATGCCTGTTCATTAGTTTGTTGGTTTGTTTACTAGGTAGTTATTTCACGATAGCAAATCCACGTAAAAATTCAGATCGAAAAGGCACCCAAATGAACGTTGATTCTCTTCCATGACTAAGTTTCTTTCCCCGTACTGCACGGTGGGTGTAGAAATATTCTGCTACCCTCTCTCCACGAGAAAGAAGATCCGTCTTTGGTCTCTTCCGACAAAGAATCTATTCGGCCTGTTCCCATTCTGTTCCTTTGCAGCCTCCTCCGCTTCCCTTTCATTGATTTCGTCTAGATCATAATCAGCCCACACCTTCAGCTTCACTCCGAGCTTTTCTCCAACGCGCTCCAACATTTCAATCATGCTCTCGCGACTGTGGCGCCAGACGACCTTGTGAACACCGGGATCCACGAGTGGCGGAGGCACTGCAAACTCTCCTGGGTTAATTGTACCCGTCTGCGCTCCGATGATGAACGAGCCAGGGTCCGGACGCAGCAGCTTTATGATTTGTGCGCAGGCAATTTCCGACTTGTCCATACTGAATAGATGTAAGAACATTACAATGCTGACCACTGACCAGGTGCCCGCAGTCTTGGCGAGCGGGGAAGTTTCTTTGTTGTTATCAAAAATATCCCCTATAATGAAGTGTCCGGGGGTGAAACGATCGGCATCCTTGAAAAGCGTATGGCCTGCACCTTCAAACTCTGGTAGCAGGTCTGAACCGTAAAGTCTAGAGATGGGTACACCGTCATAGTATAAAGCGCGTAAATCCTGACCAAGACATGTGCCTAGGTCCAGAAATCTTGGAGCTGGTTTGCTATCGTTCCCTGATTCAGGCGGCTCCTGCAGGAATGACACTAGCCTTGCATACTGTGGGTGTCTGCGAAGGCCAAATGCAACAAACCAATACTCGCCGATGCATGGCCATGGACAGATGTCCCAGGCTAAATCACGCTGGAAGAGACTCCATTGTCAGCTAATAGAAACAGCTCTGTGGGCAGACACACCCACCACATAATTCACGTGTGAATCCACATCGTCTGGTGCAATCCCACTATATTCCTGAAACAGCTTACGAGACTGCGGGCTCAGTCTGCCTTCGACGGAGGGCGTGTACCACGGCAGCTTTTTGGAGCGCACCGGGTGGTTCTTTGGGATGTTCCTCGGATCAGTCATGATGATGTTGAAGAGATTAAGGGGATAGTCTAGTGGACGGGGATTGACAGAGAGAAGGAGAGAGACTGCGATGGCAGAGAGGCGAAAGAAAACAACGGAATTAAACGCTACGAAGAGGGGAATCGGGGGGTAGATATAGAAGAGAGGAAGGGGTGTGGAGAGGAAGCCTCGCTTTCTTTGTTTAGTACATGGTTACTAAACATCCCTAACTATTTAACTGGCTATTTTACAACGTACTGGCTGTATAGTTGTTGGATTCGTATATATAGTATAGGAGAGTGTGACACAGGCTTGGTAACGAAATCGTATGTGTGTATATCCTTTTTTATTGATTGAACCTATGTTGTTGTAATGACCGAGTTGAACGATAGGACAAGTATGAGAGTATGAGTTACGGAACACTTGAAGTAACGAATACTAAGGAATCCACACGCAAGGGATACGAACTAGGGTAGAGCAATATAATAATAGCAGATGGTATGGGTGAGATTGTACGAGAATACCTAGGTAGTCGCCGGGTCTGCCTAAACCTAGACAGTCTGTCCCCTCGCCCCAATGTACTAGGCAAGGAAATCGAACAGTTTGTCTTGCCAAGTTTTGCTACCTAGGTACATCAAACGCCGATCACAGAATGTAGCTACATGGCTCCAAATTATACAGCTCGATGTGTCAACGCTATGAAGCCGGAAAACAAAACACAACTGCTTAGAGGTCTCGACTGCTCTACCCTCACTTCAAGAAGAACGAACGCCAAACCCTGTGCCCCGTTATTGCGTTGTTGGACTGCTTTTTAGTAGTTCCTCTGCGATCGGCCATCAATGTCAACAAGCTGGATATCCACCACACCACCAGTGTCCACCCTGCTCAGTTGGCTCATTTCGCTCTTATGCCCCCTTGACATCTGGAGTGTTGGTCTGACGGTCGGTATTTTATCTACTTATCTTAGTTGTTTCTGGGAGGCTTACGACTATAGGCGTGGGATCTACTAGAGCCGAAAGGAGTATTTACAGCGCGGGATGAGGATGGTGATATTTATGATGCTGCACATCTCCCACAACTGATTGCGGCGTTGGGACCGCCTCCCCCTGAATTTCTCGTCAGGAAAGCACGCAACAATGGCGGCAAACGTGATGTCGATGATGTCGAAACAATAAACTACATACGATTGCCACGTGAAGTCGTCCATCGGTTTGAGGACCAACACATTCCGTACAATACTTGCGATAGTGGACATACCCCCGATGGCGAATACCGATGAGACACGGTACTTCTTAGCTCTGGGCATGTGCAATCGTGCAACTATCACAATAGGAACACACAGCAATGCAATATCCGACAGCATGTGTAAAATACGGGTCGACAAACTAATAGCACGTCGGTCCAGGCAGCGAATATCGTGGGGATTTGCCATTGCCCCAACATATGTAAGACTATAGCTTGCAGGGACTGGCAAACACTGGAACATATTCAAGAAAGTGCATATCGGCAGCAGGCAAGGGAAGATACCGATGAAAGTCCAGTGCACTGTCTCCCATGCTCTCGAGTAGATCAACCCGAGTGAGCCGCTGGTTGCCAAAAGCAATGCTGAGTTTAATGGAAAACACGCTGAAGTAGAAAAGTGGTTCTTGAACCATGGAGATCTGGGTTAGGATTGTCAGGTTAATAGGAAAGAGCATAGACATCTTGGACCTTGCTAAACCTATCGTGGAATTAGGATTGAACCAACCTTGACATACCAGTCGATCTCTCTATATGTACATTCCCAAATATGCTTTCCCAAACAACCAGCTGTCTCCGCTGCAATATTCATCGACAAGTACGCAACACAGCCAAGCTATCACTGATGTCTTAGCTAAACGCCATCACGGAGCGAGCGCTCGTTCGGACTGCCCATTCAATTCAACTTACTGCACCCGGAATTATAATCCAGTCGTCTGCTCCCCATGCGCGCCTGTAGAATTTCCGTACTAACAAGCGGCTAATTGCAAACAAGAAAACAAAGAAAATGCCAAAAGCTTCGCCTGTTATTAGCGATATAGAACGTTGTTGGTATGTCGCCCCAGCTGGCGGGTATGGGCTAAAGGGGAGAGAGGCATTAGGGTTGATCTCGGACGGCGCCACAATCCGTAGGGCCATGGAACAACAGCAAGACGTTCTCAAGTCCGCTGCTGTATGATTGTGACATGGCACCAAGACTTGCATTATCAAAAATTCAACTTATCTGTGACATGTTAAGCGATGGCGTCAATATACCCAGGTTGCCGGTACTGTTGCTGCAGTCGACAATCAGTGTATTATATACAATCAAACCTGTATAGTAGAGTATCGAACAGGTATATGCCTTATGTGCGAGTTATTGTTATCTGAGAATTGAATTCTGCGATGCCTCTCACTAAACTAGCATGCACAGTCTCGCACTATTTTATCGATGGCACACCTATGTCAATTATTTTCACTCTTTTAGACGCACATGAATACAATACAATTCGCGTTCCCGCTCAGTTTCTCACGAGAACACCGCCTAGCAACTTCGATCGAGATCTATGGTATTTTAAACTGCTCCTGAAATTCAATACGCTACAAGACGCGATACCGTGAAGCAGTAGATCTCCCGAGAGTAACTAAATACGGATTAGCGTGGTTGTGCCACTGTACAGTATCATGCCTAACTCAGGGTCAATACGGTTATGATTCGAGCCTTTTCCGGGAGCCTGATTTTCCGTATATAAGGCTGCAAATGTCCCAGAAATGATGATCATGTCTCATGTACGCTAGCCTTGCCATATCCTGAGCTGTATGGCCGTCGTTATCCTTAGAATCCATATCAATATCTTGTCGTTCCAGAAGGAGCTTTACGACGGCTAGGCGGCCAAGGCGATCTCTCTCGTGTGTATGTTTTCCGAGTCTTCCAAATGCTGCCAAGTGTAAAGGCGTTTTTCCGTCAAAGTCCTTGCAGTTGATGAGGATGTTTTTATGAGCAAGTAAGACCCGCACGGCGGCTTCATTTCCCCGAACTGCCGCCTGCGCCAACAACGTTTTGCCGTCCTCAAAGGTGTCATTAATAGAGACACCTTTTTGGTCAAGTAGAAGTTGTACCACAGCTTCGTGATCGTTAAATACTCCATTTGCCAAAGCGTAACTGCCAGTTTCACCCTCTTTGACAATTATATCTTTTTCAGCAAGTAGATGTCGAGCCACAGCTTCATGGCCACGCGAGGCCGCCCGCTCTAAAGGTGTCACCCCGCGATGGTCCTTACTCTTGACAGAGACACCATGGTCAAGCAACAATCGAACCACAGCTTCGTGGCCACTGGAAGCGGCCTCTACCAAAGGAGAGTTCCCCCCGTCGTTGTTGGCAGAGACTCTTTCCACCCGGAGTAGAGCTCGCACTACAGCTTCATGACCCCTCCGAGCTGCGCAGCATAGTGCTGAATCCCCGGCAAAATCCTGATAATTGATATCAAGGTCATCTCGATTTGTAAGAACGCTTACAACGGCAGCGTGTCCGTTGATGGCAGCGTGAATAAGAGCTGTTTTACCTCCGTCGTCTGTGTCATTTGGACTGATATCTGTTTGCTCAAGAAGAAGACTGACAGCACCGGGATCCCCCCCACGAGCAGCTACTATCAGAGGCGTCATTGAAGGTTCATGAAGAATGTCGTCTTTCCCATAGAGAATCTGTGGACTCTGTGAACCCTAATAGGAACTCCACTCCGTGCAAGTCCGTCTAGGGCACTGCCGTTGTTACGATCGCAGGTGGCCACTGTGGTGGGGTACTCTTGGTTGACTCCGGTGATTTCCCTACGGCTTTTTGTGCAGGGGTCAACTACCAATAAAATTTACCGAATTCTGCCAATTCTGCCACCTCTGCCAATTCTGCTGATATTTTTGCTAACTACGCTCATATTTAGTTTGGCCACCTTCAGCAACAGTTACAGCCTCACACCTAATATTGGAGGATTTTACCACCAGCACCAGAACGGTAATTTCCTATTCTAGTAATTTTTTTAGGGTTAAGGTTATAAACGGAAGTCCCATGGGACTTGCAGAGGTCTATAAAGGCTGAGAAATAGGCAAGGAGAGTAAGTGGCAGTGGTGAGGCATAGAGCGGCGTGCTGTGGGCGCGAATCTAGAAATCTGCGACCCATGATTGCCCATTACCGTAATACCTAGGTATGCCCGGCCGTCCAATTTACCAACATAAAATCATAGACAACGAATACATACCGTACAGCCCAATTGATCTTAGGAGCCAACTATGATCAGTTGTAGCAAACAAATATGAGATTATGCGTATTTACAGCGTAGAGTCTTAAGTACATATAGCTGTTAAAGCTGGCTAGTATTAAGTCAAAAATATCAATCTGAAACATGAGAAGCAAGGAAATCAAGATAGATCAACTTAAAGATAGCAACGACTGTTGAAGATTGCTAACGTAAAAAAGTAGATATCATAACAAGAGCAGAGAAATGGACAGTTAGAGCAATAGCTACTGAAGTTCACTGGCGTTATAAAATACAGTTAGAAATAGGCAGTAGACTTGGCAAGGCTACCTTCAACAACCCAACAACGCCACTTCTTCAGTGATTGTGGACTTCCAAATTTAGGTGAAAGTGTATGTCTGAGCTGTGCTAGTGCCACCACCATTTTGTACAGTCACCGATACGGGCCCCGCAGTTCCAACTGTAGGCGCTACGGCCGTGATGGTGCCGTCGTCCAGAACAGTGAAAGTGGTTGGCAAACCACCGAAGAAAACGTTTAGCGCTCCTGTAAATCCGCTTCCTGAGAGGGTCACGTTGTTGCCTCCTGTTATAAGGCCAGTTGTTGGGGTTATGCTAGTGAGAGTTGGTGCAGTGAGATATTGGAATAGGGAACCGTTACTGAAGATAGAGGGGGTGCTGACAGTAATAGCAACTGCACCAGTTCCAGGAGGAGAAACGGCGGTTATGAGGTTATCAGATACCACGGTGAAGGAGGCTGCTGGAGTCGTTCCAAAGAAAACGCCAGTTGCGTTTATCAGCCCGGCTCCGTTGATGTTCACCGTTGTGCCACCTGACTCTGGTCCCTGAGTGGGACTGGAAGAAGTGATGACTGGTAGTGGCTGGTAACTGAAGCTCAGTGAGTTATCCGTGCCACCTGGAGCGACGATGGTAACTGGAACTGTACCAACCGCATGTGCAGGTGTGGTGAGGTCAAGTTCAGTATCCCCAACAACACCGGTAATGACAGCAGGGGTTGATCCAAAAAGGACACTTGTTGTTCCTGCCAAGCCAGTGCCAGTTATAGCAAGCGGGGTGCCACCAGATATCACACCTGCGGTTGGGAAGATACTCGTTGGTGTTGGCAGCGCGATATAGGTGTAAGTGGCAGGAGGACTGGTAAAAGTGCCAGAGGACACAGTCACACCGATAGCACCAGGAGCAGATCCGGCTGGCGCAGTGGCATTGATAGATGTAGGTGATAGAATTATAAAAGACGTAGCTGGAACGCCACCAAACGAAACACCAGTAACAGTATTGAGATTTGTGCCCGTTATAGTGACATTATTTCCGCCTGCGAGTGGCCCCGAGCTTGGGATTAAAGAAATAATTGAAGGTTGGGGGGCAAGATTGTATGTATATGGAACCCCAGTCCCAGTACCAGACGGACCAGTTACTGTAATGGTCACTGTACCACTTCCAGGGGGGAAATTCCGGTGATAGATGTATTATTGGTCACTATGAAGCTGAGGGCAGGGGTTGTGCCAAACGTCACCTGCGTAGCAAATGTGAAGCCACTCCCTGTCAACGCGACTGGGTTTCCACCAGCAGCAGGGCCAGTATTGGGGACAGCACCAGTTACTACAGGTAGAGGTATGACAAGATTGTAGGTGTAGGTCAGAGGTGTAGCACTGGTACCTGCTCCGTTTGTGACATTGACGGATGCTGGACCGGCACCAACTGGAGCTGGCGGCACCACAGCAGCAACCTGGGTGCTAGATAGAATAGCAAAACTGCTAGCATTCACAGTAGTGGTTCCCTGTGTAAAGCTCACAGCAGTTGTGTATAGCAGGCCAGTACCAGTAATTGTTGTCACATTCCCACCGCTCACAGGGCCAATATTGGGAGTTAGAGAGGCCAGTACAGGTGGAGCAATACTTGTAAAGTTGAAAAATACTGGCTGAGTGCTACTACCAGACGGGGTAGTCACTGTCACTCTTGCCGCCCCTGGGGCAAATGGCCATGCAGGCGTTGTAACAGAGACTGATGATGCAGTGGAACTGGCTGGCGTTGCCGTTACGGAGGTAGCGCCAGTACCAAAGGCCACTGTAGTGGCGCCAAACAGGTTGGAGCCAGCAATCAATAATGAGGTACTACCGGAGACTGGTCCAGTGGTGGGATTGATTCCTGAAACAGCAGGTGAAGTCATTATCACAAGAGATCACGACTGAACGAGATTGTTCAGAATTGAGTGGAAGTATTCAGTGTAGTGGAGTGAGTTGGAAAGCCTGTGTTGATTGTTAGTCAACCTCTGGAGACCAGGAAACTTCCCAGTTTAAATAAACGTCTTAAGCACAGTGGTCCTCGTCGCCATCTTCGGTAACCTAATTGAGATCGTCAGTTGATATGGTGGTTTAAGTGAAGCTTGGATATAGAGTACCACTCTCTACCTCAGCTAGTTGTACAAGCTATGAGCTGATGGTCCTCTAATCCCTGTGTCGAACGTGATTCGTATGGCCAATTGTTAGAACTATGGCAATCCAATTCTAAGAAATGCAGGGCTTGTCATACCCAACCTTGGAAAACTATCATCAATTCCCCGATCCTATGGTTGTCAAATGGAATTTATACATTCGTCTCATGCATCTCGACGGTGGTAGCACAGAGAACTTTTACTATTAATGTAATATTCCCTCTACTTGAACGAAACTTGCCACTAACTTTCTTCACAATACTCAATTGTCTCTCCAGCGTGTAGAAATTGCCTCAAATCAGTCAGGCGGACGCATTTGGAGGGCCACACAAAGGAAGAGATTTGACCCTCCTCGACCACTATCACGCTCGTCTCTGCCGCGAGTTTATTGGTGAGCATGCAATTTGTACAATTAGTGAGGTGAACATCCCAACCGTCCTTCAGTATTCTTCCTGGCGTACAGAAATCGCTCAACTTTCACCATAATTTGGTTATTCTGAGTTCAGGCACTCGGTGTCTGCATATTTTTGACGGTCGAAAACGTCCGAATACTACCCATTTTTCATTATCCATAACTCTAGGGTTGCGCAATACATGTACCATCAGGTGATCTCAATTCTTCAATCACCGATGTCTCAAGATGCAAGTCACGTAGACACTAAATGTTACTAGGCACATTCGATCCTTCTGATACATTGTCCTCTTACTATGTACCGGATTGCGTGATATCATTGAGCTATGACTCTCCTACAGAAGCAATGAATCGGTAAATCCATGTCAAACCCTTAATCTTTCCCTCTATCACAAGATAATCATTACACGATTCCTTTCGAGACAATTAGGGAACAGCTGAGATGGCAGGGATTTTATACTAGTTTTCTGAAAAAGTAAGTTTGATTGACTACTGTATATATATAATACATAGGAGGATTTGAGTATTGAGCGAAGTTTATATAAATAGTAAACTTAGCGAAGGTAGTTTCACCCTGAATATTGAACTAGAGTCTATGGCTTATACTTGCTGGAAAATTAATTTTTGCACCAAACTTGCTATAATAAACATTGATTAAATTATACATCCAATAGTGGCCTACTAACTGACACCTCCCGTGTTTACTGGTATGTCACACTAGTTAGATAATGTCATTCTGGGTAGCAAAAAAACGACATCTGGAAGGTCTCTCTGGGGAACCCAGGTTATCTGAGAGAACGGACCAGTTGACACTAAGCCAGATGTCCTAACCACTAGATATCGCGGCAGTACTGTAGCTAAAATCTATTCTACCGAGGTATATTATACACAGTCAAGTGTACCTATATGTTGTTAGAGTTAGGGCTACGACCTCTATCAGATGTCATTGAGCGTGATGTAAGCAGAGATGTATGAATGAAGACATATTGATAGTCTGCTCTTGGATAGTAACGCCCTCCAGTTGCTTCAACTCAAAACAGACATCTACAGCAAACGGAGTAAAAGTTCGTCAACTGCTGATCTAGGTTCACTTAGACCATTTACAAACGGGGAAAAAAGTGAAAAGCAGACAGAGTTATTGAAGTATGACAAAAACCTTGATCATTTAATAGGCAAACCGAGGATCCGAACAAACGCCGAAGACCCAAGATACACTTCTAAATAAACGGAATCACGTTCTCTGCAAGATGTACAAATCTCAAACAGTCAACAGCCAGCATGAGATGAAGGATGAAGTGCATATTGAGGTTGGCCTCATATTAAGGACCGTGACACGCATTCAAGAGTGTGACCATTACAGTTAGATGAAACGTCCCATACTTTCCGCGGCCATGAGCGTAAACGTCCGAGAGAAGTCATTAGATCATTCGAAGCATTTCCATTTGATTATAGCATGTCAGTTAAATGCGTCTTGTCATGTATTGTGTGTGTGCTCTTAGGTGATTTGTCGCCTTGTCTAGAGCTTTCAATATGCGCCAACGTAAGACGAAATAGTAGAAATATTATCACGAGAACAAGAGTTAAACAACCCAAACTTATCACACCACCCCTAGGTTTTGATATTATTGATCCCAGAGATGATCTACTGGTAGACCGCCTGGTGATTGTGGAGATAATGAGCCTTGCCTTGGATGGTCTTAATCCGACTGGCCGATCGAGCAGCGTGCAGTGTTCCACAAGCTGTGATGTTATGGACCTTGGGTATCATGTGGTTATATGCTTCTATTGAGATGTTTTACTCTTGAGTGCTCGTGGGATCTTCAAGAGACGTATATAGAACATACCAATCTCTGACGGTATGAAGTCCTTCTATAAGAGTAATTCTGCCCTTCCTATCAAGCAATCATCTCTTCTCTAAAGACATTCTATATCTTGAACCTTTCAATATCATGAAATCAAGCAATTTATTTATGGAATTGTTGAGTCTTATTGCATTGTGTGGTGTGCTAATCTCAGCTTCCACTGCAATGCCTACAGACGACCGAGATAGCCTCCCTAGCGACTATTTGCCTGATTAACTTGGCAATGTAAACGAACAAGTGAACGACACGGCACCGATCACGGAGACTTACGGCTTATTGACCCCCGACCATGTACATGGGAATGAGAGTTCGCATAGTTCCGATACGCTCTTCCAAAGTTGGTATATGTGCTGCATATACAGCAACGCAAATGCCACTTCCTTCCCCTATAATCCACCGCTCGGATGTATATATGGGCCTAGCACTGGTGTATGCCAAGGGAATCTTTACAAAGTGCCATGGCTGTGTGAGTATCAACCAGCGCTACGGATTGGTACCATTGTAAGTTTAGCCCTACTGACTCTATTGATTCTCCTGTTCCATAACTGATAACTGGACAGAGCTGTACAGAGCAAGATTGAAAAATAGTAATATCAACCAAGGGTACAATTGGAATAGTCTTGTATTTACGTCGCTGGAAATTTGAAGATATACTAAGTATCTGCCACTTCTCTCATCAACGATTATCTCTTTTGACAACCATCGATTACACGACTAACTATAAGCGAATATGCGAATAAATTTTGAGAATATGCACAATGGCCTTTAATATGTGGAGAATGATGATTATAAGGGTGACAAGGATTCGAAGAGTAAAAATAGTCTATATCCATCAATCTTTCTTACGAATGTTCAGGCGATAGATGATAATATCTTTGATAGTACCTAGGTAAAGCCATTCGCAATCTATGTAGCAAAAATAAAACTAAAATTGCCCAGGTGATATATCGGATCTGCCAGCATTGAAAGAATACTCAATATTACTTTGTAGCTGGCATCTATCTTTATATCTTGTGGAACAATAGTTTCATAGTGTGATGGTTAGCATGGTGACATCTGATCTCGTCAACTGGGAAATCTAATAGGATCTGCTATGGATTTCCCTTTAACTTTCTCCTAACCCTAGTCCCAATGACAAGGCTGGTACGTAATTAATTTCCCGGAAATTCCAACACGTGGAAACGCCTCCCTGTCCATACCAGAGCGAGACAACAACATTGAAAGTTTATATCGATTATGTACCCACGTCAAGTTTTCAAGGATGCTACAACTATGTTGCTAATACTTTTCGAGTCGAGTTATGTGTACTTTCGTTTGTTGTTACTTTTTCTCGGGCGAATTGTGCCCGGGCTCATTGACGGGATGTAAGAATGTTGAAGGTTTAGGGTTTGTAGGCAGTAGGAGAATGGCTGGAGTTTGGACATATTTAATCAATTTTCCTTTTCAATTTTGAAGTTTTATTTTACTCTATCTTGCAACGCGTGTCTCATGGGCTTCTACTGGTCAATATGAATGTCTATTTGACACTCTTCGTTTTCGCCCTAATAGACCATGTCCCGGCTGCTATGCCCAAATTCGTCTTTGCACACTTTATTGTAAGTGAAATATTTGCTTTCATGGAGGTCATAGCGTACCGACTAAACAGCCGACTCTTTCTTAGGTGGGCAATGCGGCGTCTCTCACACAAGAGCAATGGGAGTCAGAGATCAGGCTAGCAAAACACTCACTCATCGACGGCTTTGCGTTAAACATAGCGCAACAAGACACAAACACGGATCAAATCTTACAAAAAGCGTATGCTGCAGCAGGACAAGTCGGCAATTTCTCTCTTTTCCTTTCGTTTGATTATCTATCCGGCGGTCCTTGGCCAGTGGATAGAGTAATCGACACCATCAACAAATACAAGGAATCACCACCCCAATTTTACTATGACGACAAACCACTTGTATCAACATTTGAAGGAGTGGCCAATATTGATGACTGGCCTACGATACGCAACAAGACAGACTGTTTCGCCATGCCAGATTGGACAAGTCTGGGACCCCAGCGATTTGCGGAAGTACGACGTAATGTCGACGGCTTTTTTAGTTGGGATGCATGGCCTGCTGGTGCCAATGATAAGACAATCAACAGTGACCGAGTCTGGAAAAATGCCACACATGGCAGACCATATATGATGCCCGTTTCGCCATGGTTTTACACGAACCTCCCACAATGGAACAAGAATTGGTTATGGAAAGGTGCACAGCTTTGGACATATCGCTGGGAACAGATATACCGTTTCCAGCCTGATTTTGTTCAGATCATTTCGTGGAATGACTATGGCGAATCGCACTACATCGGCCCCGTTCATGCCGATGGTATCCCGCAAGGAGCGGCACGATACGTCGAGAACAATCCCCACGACGCATGGCGTGAGCTACTGCCATACTTTATTTCATCTTACAAATTAGGTGACAGATCCAGAATCCGCATCACACGAGACACGTTGGTCTACTGGTACAGACCTAATCCAAATCAATCCGGTAGTAATGGTGGTACTACCGGCAATTGTCCACAACAGGGCCAACAAGCGATGGACCCAGCTTCCCTTGCGGAGGATAAGATCTACATTGCTGTCTTGATCAAGGAGCCGAGTTGGATTGGTGTACAGATTGGCAGCAGCAATAACATAACTAGCTTTTATGCTCGGCAAGCTGGATTGAGCACGTTTGAGGCACCCTTCAATGGGCAGACCGGAAATACCACATTCTGGATTGTGAGAAACGAGACAGAAGTTGCCTACACAACGGGTCCAGCTATTACGACTGATTGCGTTGATGGGATGGTCAACTGGAACCCGGTTGTGGGATCGAATTAGATGGAATGACCCTCGATCCGATGAATCTGTACAAATTTGGTGCGGCATGTTCGTTTGTCCTTGGATACCTCAAACGCACATTTTGAATTATTTTATACTTCATACCCATTCTATGACTCAGACAATAGTCGGTGTGCCTTGCTTCATTTAACTAGCTTCGGAGTAAAACATCGGAGCTCGTAACTAGGGCTGTGAGTGCAACGTGACCGCCGCCGATAAGATAAGAGGGCGCGTGACCCTGGCGGCTGATAGGGCGCCCATGTTATCATCGTTAGCGGCTGTTCCTGGTACCTTGCTTAGTCGCTCCCTTCTGCCCCCCCCTTTCTGTTTACTCTCCTTCGCATACCTACCTCTCCGATTATACATACTGCTCCCTATCTTCACTACACCCATCAATATCAGTTCTATTTCCTTCATTCTGCATACTTGAACGCATATTGAACATGACGAGAAAACAAATTTCATCCCTTCACTCCTCGGTCTCGCGCCTGGAGCTCTCCGAGCCTGTTGCCGTGGAGGAACCCAGTCCGATAGCTCCCCCGCAGCAGCAACCGACCACTTCCTTCTCCCCAGAAGCTTATACACAGCCTTTTATCGACTTTATCAGCAAGAACCAGACTATTTTCCATGCCGTAGACCATTTCGGCAAGCAACTCGAAGCTCGAGGCTACAAGAAACTCTCCGAACGAGACACGTGGACGTCCGAATTGAAGCGTGGTGGAAAGTACTACCTCACTCGCAATGGCAGCTCTTTGATCGCATTTGCCGTGGGTAGTGAATACAAGAGTGGTAATGGTATTGGGCTTGTTGCGGGACACATCGATGCTTTGACCGCCAGATTGAAGCCCGTGCCAACGTTGCCAACCAAGGTTGGATTCAAGCAGCTAGCGGTTGCTCCTTACGCAGGTGCTTTGAACAAGACTTGGTGGGATCGCGACTTGGGTATCGGTGGTCGCGTATTGGTGAAGGGTGCAGATGGCGTTGTCAAGACAAAGTTGGTCAAACTGGACTGGCCCATCGCTCGTATCCCGACACTAGCTCCTCATTTCGGCGCAGCTTCAACCGCTGCCAACCCAGAGACCAATATGGTTCCTATCATCGGAATTGATAACTCCGATCTGTTTGGTAGCGCATCTGGCTCTGATGAGACAGTAGAGGGTATCAAGATTGGCACTTTTGCCGCTACCCAGCCTCCCAAGTTGGTCAAGATCATTGCAGGCGAACTCGGTATCACCGACTACAGCAATATCATCAACTGGGAACTAGAGCTCTTTGACAGCCAACCTGCACAGGTTGGTGGTCTTGAGAAGGATCTTATCTTCGCTGGTCGCATTGACGACAGGCTTTGCTGCTTTGCAGCTCAGGAAGCTCTCCTCGCTTCACCTGATTCCACCTCACCGGGTCTTGTCAAGCTCGTCGGCATGTTCGATGATGAGGAAGTTGGATCTCTCCTCCGCCAGGGTGCACGATCAACTTATTTGAGCAGCGTTATTGAGCGCATCGTAGAGGCATTCGCTGACAACAACTACGGACCAAACCTTTACAACAAGACCGTCGCCAACAGCTTCTTGATCTCGTCTGATGTCATTCACTCCGTAAACCCCAACTTCCTCAATGCCTACCTTCCGAACCATATGCCCCGTCTCAATGTCGGAGTAACTGTTTCCGCAGACCCTAACGGCCACATGGCCACCGACGCCGTCAGCCACGCAATCCTTCAACAAGTCGCCGAGAAGTGCGGCTCTACACTACAAATCTTCCAAATCCGAAATGATTCTCGGTCTGGTGGCACAATCGGCCCAATGACCAGCGCTCAGATTGGATTGAGGACCGTCGATGCCGGTATTCCGCAGTTGAGTATGCATAGTATCCGAGCAACAACGGGTAGTCTCGATCCCGGTTTGGGCGTGAAGTTGTTCAAGGGCTTCTTTGATCATTTTGAGGAGGTTGATAAGAGCTTTCCTAGCCTATAGGTGTGCTGCATTTGTTCAAGGAAGATCTTTACATTGTTTGCTTTAGCGTATTACTTGGTAGTTGGATCAGCTTGATGAGTGAATAGAGTTACATATAAGCGTTTCATGATCTTGCCAACGGAAACTAAAGCTAGTAGCGATGGATGTGCCTTGAATACTCCTGCAAACCGTAAAAAATGAAGAATCATCCTGTTCAACGGGATTTCATCCAAATCTCCTGCATGGCCGCCATGTGGAGACACTCCCGTAGACTATCAAGCATCGAAGGAGGTGGTTTCTGTGTCGGTTCTCGTACCATTCTCTATTCTCGAAGAATTACAGCCCACGATAATTCAATCTTCTGAGTAGAGTGATTGTCCGGAACTGGATAAAGCACTTTTCGTTCCTGATACTGTTTGGCCTTTTTGTGGCTTGGTCGAATCTCCAAAACTCCACGAATCCTTCTTGAATGGATTGATCTGTTGCTGATAATTGTTTGATTTTGACGAGGATTACGCACCCAATATCGCCTCGCGAGCCTTCAATGAAGAGTTTCATGCCGCGTTTGATGTCTCTATATGTTTCCGAGTATCCGACTTCGAGCGCGATGGTAGGCCACCTTCTGCGCAATGGAAGGTAAAGCTGGCCATCGGGTATTTTAGTACTAGGAATAAAACACACATTAGAACTATTTCTCTCTCACTGCCGAAGGATAGATTATCTCACCTGCCCTCATACTCCCCCTTGAATCGCTCAATTCGAACACGGCCAGAGCATTTAACTATATCCTGCACTTCTGGCAAAGATTTTACCCATTCCCAAAACCATACGCAATAAGGGGCAGAATGAATAAAGCCAAGCGCAGTGACGAATCTCAACTCGCTAATATCGGACTCGAACGCGTGGCCACTTTCAAAAGTTAGTACATTACTACATGTTTTGAAGAACGCGGTTGATAGGAACGAGTCGGAATTTTGACCTGGCTTCTCTATGATTCTCTTCTAGAAAATCTTCGAGTTGGATGTAGTCGTCAATAGTGCAGTTGAAATGGTGGGTTTGTTCCCTGCATGGGGTGGATGATAGTGTCTTCGTGATGGCAGCTTGGATATTCCCGACGGTGGCTTGAGGTGGAACAGACGATGGCATGATAATAGTGACTTGGCAAAATTGCGACTGCACTGAAGAGGGGATCTTTGAAAGGGGTACGTGAATGGGAGATATAGGCGTCCGTCTCTCGAGAGGAAAGAGCTCCGAAAAAATCAACGAGGGATAGGCAGCACCCGGTCATGATGTCATGTAGATTATTCGTATATCACTGAAAGTTGTACTGTTCAACACCGGAGGGCATCAGAGGGCTCGTAATGTTTGTAAAGAGGGAAGAGGGAATATGCAGAATTATAGGCATCAGCCGGTCGATGGGTTTGTATAAGATACTGCCATCTTCATCGGTAAGTACATGGTAGACTCGGAGCTAAGGGGCCAAGAGAGTTCTATATTTACTTCATTAGCCGTAGCCAAGTTGAAAATATATAGAATATTGAGGGAAGGACCATATGTAAGAAAAGTCGTGACTATAACCTTCATCATGGTTTGATTGCTGTGCTCCTATGTCAAGTCCAATACACAACCAGCATCCTTATCGTCATCATCTTTCTCTTAGACTCATTGCCTCGTCATATAACATCATCGTAATTCATAACTCCCGAGCACGCACTATCAGACTAGACTGTTAGGACGCTGCTGCTGCTCAAAAAACGAACCCTTCCGCGCAAGATCCTGTGCGAACCCATTACCCGGTGTGGGTATCATCCTGACATTTGGAGGTGGCTGCTGCATATTACTACTACCGGCACTGCTCCCAGGTTTGGTCGTAGCCACAGATCCGCGATGTGATTGAAGCTCTCGAGGAGCGTAGAGTATCTCATGGACAATGGGAACTGCGGCACTTTCGTCCCTTCGGCCGTAGAAGGACGTTATTTCATCAGAACTGGTGCGACCGCGTCGATGGCCGGGGACGAAGATTGATGCTAATGCGGGCCAGAGGCGAGCGAGGGCCGGACGGAGGGTTGGTAGGCAGGCGCAGATGACTCCTGTGTTGCATTCAATGGCGGACCACATTAAGACGGCTAGGTTGTCGTCTAAGACAAGAATATATATCAGCTTCTGTGGTGGGGTTTCAGGGGCAACAGACTCACAAGAACGGTCATGAGAATTGAAGGTAATTGTTAAGCTATAAAGACGGCATATACTCGTAATGCAGACGCTGAGGTTGGCCAAATATTAGTATTATACCACTTAATTATCTTCGGGAAGGAGGGACAAAACTTACAAACCACCCAGCGCAAAGACACAGCAACACCCAACCTTCTGTCTCAGAGGCAAATCCAACGGCATCAATGCAGGAATAGGCATAATCAAGATCACCACATCAGTCAGGATATTCAAGGCTGCGTTCGAGTACCAAAGCGGCCTGTATGCGAGACAATGACCTGGAACATTTGGGTCCCAGAAACGTGCGACTGGGATACAGTTCAAGAACCCGCTGAGAATGACCCAAGTACCGTATATGCCAATGACGATGGCCATTATCCAGCAGACAATGCGCATTCTTTTGGTTGGGAAGACGTGGAAATATTGGATGATGATCGAGGCTTTGGCGGTGACCATGGAGGCATTGTAGAATGGGGTACTGAGCCAGTAGAGCTGATTGCTGATTAGTGTGCCCATTTTTATTTGCTTAAATGTCTGACCTTGCTTACCTTCTTCTGCTGGATACGATCCAATGGATCGATTTCTGATTCATGCATACCCACGCCATAGATGACAGCTAATGGGTCTATCAGCTTCGACCTGCTGACGATAAAAATATTAACTTGAGCAAAGCACTCACCAGCAATGAAAATTCCAACGAAGGTCACGGCAAACATCTGTCAAGCATTGTGATGTCAGACGATCGTTTTAAAAGAAGCTAGAAAAATAGCGCCTACCGAGGCAAGCAAAGCCATGTAGTCGCTCGCCTGCACAGCATCAATGAGATGGCGGCGAGTATAGAAACGCACAAACAGCAAGGCAATGGCTACTGTCATGAGAGTCACAGTTGCAGTTAGTGCGTGCTTAGCCTCGTGTCCCAGAGGGAATACGTGAGGTTCAGAGGTGCTCATTTCGAGCGAGAGGATTCAATGTTTTGTCAGAAAAGGAAAGTATCGAGGGAATGAAACGTCAGGGTGAAGAAGTAATCAAGTAGGAAAGAAATATTGCTGAGGCCAACTTGTAAGGGAAAGATGTTGTTTATGTTGTTGTCATAGCCAAACGAACCTAAAAAGGAAAGACTGTTGAGGAGGAGGCACGTCACATGTCTAGACTTGTTGACATGCTCTCTAAAGTTTCTCACGGATGGTGGAAAGACGCAAGCAAGTAGCTTCGAGTTACGCCCTGAGGGTAGAGCACCTAATTACGCCCGACGTTGGTATTCAGTATGGAGGGGCTTGGGGTGTGAAAGAAGTCCTCTACGATATCGTCTGATGTTGACGAGTGTACGAATCAAAGACTGGTCCAACTACCTTAATAGAAGGCAATCAGACCATGGCATGCCATCAATCGGTGCCCTTTGAAAAGCTGGCATTGTGGCTTATTGCTCTCAACATAATTTTACAGTTAATTCATTGAGATTGGCGATATCATCCTGTGCACCATCAGTTTTCTTGAGTTAGGGATCCATTGGCTAACCTCCAGGATGAATAAACAGCAGTCCATAACCAATCTTGACAATAAACAGCACTAAACTTGGATGCTATGAGTACTGACTATATTTCGGAAAGCAATTGATGGAAAAAAAGGAGCACCTGTTTTCATTTTTCGTCATTTGAGGGGTTGATTGCCAGTTGTGCCGGCTGACATGCCACGCCATTGGTCAATTGCCGACATTTAGAGAGCCAATTAGACATCCGTAACAATATTTAAACATAAATACTCATAATTTCCATTCAATCATCCTAAAAAAAGATATCAAAGCTGGTGATGAGAGTTTAGGGCTGATGATGACCGCCAGAATTGGAAAGCAGCGATAAGATAAGGATTACCCGATAAGAGATAAGGACAGCCGTGCACGGGCCATCCACAGAAAAAGTGGAAGAAATTCTTCTACATTCAACACAACCTTTCTGCTATATTGTTGCGACATTTCGTTCGAGTCAAATTCAAATCGCTGGATAAGAAAATACAATATCCACCGCAAATATGGCAGAACAGCCAGCATCAACAAAACCGGTGCACACCATCGTGCTCGACGCCGGCCCCATCCTAAAAAACGTTCCCCCGCTATCGACATTGCTCGCCCAAGCCGAAGAATTAGTGACCACGCCCGCAGTGGTAGGCGAAATCCGTGATCCCGTCGCCCGATCTCGTGTTGAGACGTTATACCTCCCATTTATGAAACAAAGGACACCATCGCCCAAAAGCGTGCAAGTCATAAGCGAGTTTGCGCGCAAGACGGGAGATCGTGCGGTGTTGAGTAAAGTTGATATTGAGATTTTGGCGCTTGCGTATGAGATTGAGTGTGAGAGGAATGGGGGTGATTGGAGGTTGAGGAGTGTGCCTGGTCAGAAGAGAGTGAACGGAAAGCCCCCGGTTAAGGAGGGGGAGGCATCGGCGGAAAATGCTACAACGAAGAAGGTTGACGAGGCTGCCGAAGGAACGCAAAAGGAAGGAGAAGTGAAGAATGAAAATACTACCGCAGATGTCGACAAAGTCGCTGAGGATTTGGCCGAAACAACAATCCAAGAGGATGCCGCTCGAAGCACCGAAGCAACTGAAATTGTGCCTGAGGAGACTGCTCCCGCTGCTGATGGTACAGCGGAAGATAATACGGATGAGATCACTGTCGAAGTTGTTGAAGATGAAGAGGAAGGCGAAGACTCGGATGGCGGCGGTGAATGGATCACGCCTTCGAATATCAAGAAGAAGCAAGCTCGCGATGAAGAAGCTGGCTTATCAGGAACACCGGAACCTAAAGTCATGCAGGTTGCTACTATGACAACAGATTTTGCCGTAAGTTACATTTCTTCAAAATGTGGAAGTCCATGGACTAATTACTCTCCAGTGTCAAAATGTTCTTCTTCAAATGAACTTGAACCTGCTATCAACAACGACACTGCAACGAATTCGTCACCTCAGGACATTCGTCAAGCGCTGCCACGCATGCTTCTCCATCACAAAAGAAATGAACAAGCAATTCTGTCCCCGATGTGGAAAAGACACCCTCACACGAGTCTCATGCTCGACCGACGCCAACGGTCAATTCAAACTCCACCTCAAAAAGAACATGCAGTGGAACAACCGCGGCAACGTGTTCAGCGTTCCCAAGCCAACACATGGATCCTCCAATGGGAAATGGAAAGGTGGCGGTGGACAAGGAGGTTGGGGAAGTAACCTCATTCTCGCTGAAGATCAAAAGGAGTATATCCGTGCAGTGACGGACGAGAAGCGTCAGCAACGAAGAGAGCGTGATCTTATGGATGAGGATTATCTTCCTGGCATTTTGACTGGTGAGAGACACAGATCGGGTGGTCGAGTCAAGGTTGGAGCTGGTCGTAACGTGAACTCGAGAAGACGATGATGATTGTGCGCATGGTATTGCATTATGATGGCGTTTGGGAGGACCATATACATACTTTCTGGCCTACGTCGCCCTGTTCTCTCTTACTTTACGATGTTGATGAAATACAAAAAGTACATATATACTTCGCGCTTTGAAAATATGTGTAGAAAGTATATCAATGTTACATCAAATGTAGAAATCGTCTGCACATTTCAGCTATGCAACCTGACATGCTTCTCCTCCGAAAGTATCAAAACTCAAGAATTCAAACAACATCCCAAATAGATCAAACACCGTTCGCCATATATTTCGATAAGGTATCACACTGCAAACTTGGCACGCCTGCCTGATGCCATTGCTTTTCCCATATTTTTGCGATAAAAGACTTTACATCTTGGCAGCCACCTTGTCGGGCTGTTGCGTGAGGAGGAGACCGTAACGCTTCTTCAATGTGACGCGGTGTCTATATAATATATTTTGTTAGCCGAATTATTTTATCCTCGCTTGTGGTAGAGTCGAGAGCTCACCTCGAGTACTTGTCATCCGGAGAGAATCGTGCGGGGTGCGCGGACTTGGTGACTTCGCCGCTGAGGACCTTCTTAAGCGTATCTGCAAGATTTCATATTAGTAAAGGGCACAGAGATAGCTTCGGATTCCGGATTGCGTATGGGAGACGAACAGATGCGCTTGCCATCCTTGTCGAGAGTGTACTACCTCACTGTTAGTGCCGTTGCCCCGATTATGATAGTAGGAAATTGAAAATACCATGAGATGCATTTTGACGGAGTTGCTGAAGTATTTGGCAATAAATGCTTTGGTAAAGAATGCTGGCTCGTAACGATATCTGATCACTGCTGCATTCAAGCAATTTTGTCTATCGGAGAAATTTTTGGTGTATTTCTCTCACCGCCCGCCAGGCCGCGCTAGCTCCTCGATCTCGGCATATCATTGGTCCGGAGCCGTACTGACAGAGATTTTTGCTAAGCCAGTTTTCTCTTTCCGCTGATTATTCTCTCTATTTATTTTCATCTTCTCTTCCTTCTTCCAGGCTACAATCACGATTTTACTTCTCAGCTTGGAGCATCTATATTTGCTACATGCAGAAGTTATTGAGATGGTTGACTAACCACATCACCTTGCAAATTGCGAACGCACCGCCCATTGTAGGGATTACCGTCCCTACATTTGCTATAACTGGTAAGCTACCTATACTGTCTCCCCTACCCTCCCCTCCGGTACGACCCTCGCTTCGGTGATGACACCATATCATATATGCCTAGACTTACGGCGTTTTGATTTCTTGCTGTTTGTCAATGGTGGCGTTTGATTATAGACTACAACGGTATCTGAGCAAGCGAATTTCCTCACTTCATACTTCCATATGTATTTGAGTTATTGTGACTCGTTCAAGGCTAACGGCATGTCATAGTAGTGGTTGAAAACATCAAAGATAAATATTGCGACTTAATCAAACATGATGAACTCGACGGCACCGCAGCCCCAGGGCGGCGGCAAGAACAAGCATCCTCGACCTCAAAAGCCCAATTACAGACACATTCATCGCTTCCCACTTCCTGTTGCAGTCCATCCACTACCACCTTTGATCCCCCATAACCCATTATCTGTCATTAGTGTCATCCTGTCGTATCTCACAACATACTTAGTCTCTCCACCAGAGAAAGAAATATATTCCGCTTATTTTGATGCTTCTACCTCATCCATACAAGTCACGGATCCAAAAACCATGAGAGCTCTGTGGGAGATGGGGTTCTTTGGTAGAGGTAGCCTGAGCAGAAGTGAACCTAGCTGGCTGGAGCGTGAGAAGAAGAGAAGAGGTTTACTAGCCAGCAAGACGAATGAAGAAATAACGGGCCAGCGAAGAGTAGAGCGTCGTGAAATGAAACTCGAAAGAGCGAGGAAAGAGCAAGAAGCTATTGCGCAGCAATTGAAAGAGGAGGCTGCTCGGCAAGCGGGTCTTGCTCTTCAATCAGAGACATCGGCTTCCTCTGCTGGCGAGCACATGAATGGCACTCTCAATGGATCTGCCGATAAACCTGTCATCGAATCCGAGACTGCGGTGGTTGACGAGCACGCAAATGGCTCTTTAAACGGATCCACTGAAATCATCACCATATCGTCCAGCGAAACATCGAGTACAACCAAGACCGTACGCTTTTCGCCGGTGGTTGAAGAGAAGAAGTACACACCTGAGCGAAAGCATGGGCATACCAGTGGCTCGACAAAAGCTACAGAGGATTCCCTGATCAACGAGGAGCATCTTCAGCTTACCAACGAAGAGGCCCTCTTCCTTGTATATGGTTTGGGAGCTCTTCAGGTCTTTGACCAAGACACGAACACCATCATCCCGATCCCCTCTCTCATAAAACTCTTCACTCAGAACTCTACATTTCCCGCCCGACCTGACTCAGAACCCATCGCTCCGGATGACCCATTCCTCATTTCCTACGCGGCCTACCATCACTTCCGCTCCCTTGGCTGGGTAGTTCGATCCGGTGTCAAATTTGGCACTGACTACCTCCTCTACAACCGTGGACCGGTTTTCGCACACGCGGAATTCGCGGTCCTTGTTCTACCTTCCTATGAAAACTCATACTGGGAATCTAACCCCGAGCTCAGAGAGTATTCGGCTAAGAAGCAATCGCGGAGTTGGTGGTGGCTACATGGCGTCAACCGTGTGCAGGCACAAGTCAAGAAAACGCTTGTCCTATGCTTTGTTGATGTGCCACCTCCATCGGCGTCGGGATCATTGAATAACCTAGGGGAGGCTCTACGTGGGTACAAAGTGCGTGAGATTCTGCTTCGACGATGGCTACCGAATCGGTCGCGCGATTAACTCTATCGTGGCTATGAAATGAAATGAGCGAGTGTTATATTCCTGTATATAGATGCATGATGACTGTATGATAGCATGATACCCAAATTCTTTTCAATTTCCTCGAATTCTTTCTTGAATGATACCTTGGCAGCAGAAAAGAGTTGAAACCGCGCTAGCCAAGGAAGGCCATATTAGTAGCCCCACCAGACACGAAACCGTCACGTGCATTGACGCGTTTCGCGTCATGGCCGAGAATAAGTGGATGGTGGCACGAAAGAGGATTGCCGAGAATATGAATAAACCCACCCAACAATGTCCTTCTTCAAGTGATCAGTTACTCCAGAGTATGGATTCTCAACCCGACAGTCTTGACATCGCAAAATTAAAACGTTTTGCGCTAGGCTTCGATGTAGGCTGCCCTTTTTCCATCGCCTTGCGCTGATCCGATTGGCATGACGGTAGCGTCTGGCATCCTGGTTAAACGCGCTAACAGCTAATATAACGCTTTTAGGAAACTGATGTGTCGCAAGCGCTTGTGAGCGAGGCTGAATCTCAAATTTCTTCTTCCCTCAACGTTCAGTGTCTTGCCGCCGAACATATAAACGTCGAAGAACGTGTTTCTTTCCCTCGAAGTCCGTCTCGTGCGAAAATTGTCGAGTCTGTTGTCGCTGTGCGCGTAGTTTCGTCTACGAACCACGATGTCCACGAGATCACCGAGCGAGTCCTAAATTCACAAGAAGAGCCCTTGAGCACCGTTCCTGAATCGAATATACCTAAGATGAGTGCCGGGGATACCGCCGCCGGCGACACTCAACCGATTTCGCAATCGATTTTCGAAAATATTATATCGCGCGGGAAATCTTTTCAACCCTCACAGACCAGCGAACATGGTTTGTCAGATGCATACAATGCCGGCCAGGAATCCTTTCAGATGACAGTCAAGGAAGGAGAGTCGGGCCATATAAATTTACTAGCCGACTTTGAGTCGAATAAACAAGCAGCCGCACAAAATTGTAGTTCAGACGATGAGGCAATCAGCTCAAAAGATGGCCAGTCCTCTCCTGCACAATTTCCAAGTCATAATGTTTTCCCGGAATCGCAGCGCTTCCTGGAGACTCCAGTCACTGCAGAGAAGCGGCGGGACGTTCCCAATATGGCAGCCACGACCCCGTCCCTTCCCCGGAACCCTCTTGCCGCCGATATGAGCTCCAGTGGTGGCATCCTCTCCATGAGCCAACTGTTCAAGGCAACTCAGACTCCTGTCTCGCCCTTTGCAAATAGATTGCCTTCTGGTCCGCTGTCAGATCGTCCTTCGCCTGATCTTCCTATACAAGCTCGCCCATTAGGCGGATACACATCTTCTCCTACTCGCACACCTCGGGCTAATTTGACTCGGACTCACACCGATCCTTTTTCGTACATCCCCATGGACGAGTCACAGAAACGACGTGCTCGAACGATGGAGGAGAGACGAACTAGGTCGGCTGAAAATATTGATTCGGAAGAGCCAATTGACAGGGACTTTGAAGAAGAATCAAGTCTTGTTCAGCGGATGAATCGTCGAAGGGACATTGACCATGAGACCAGCCTGCATCTAGCATCCGTAACCCACGGAAGATCGTCTAGTGATTCTGCAGTCAAGCCATCAACAGCCTCAACTAAGCCTCTAAGCCGAGTTGTCTCGGTAGAAGCGGATGAAACACAAGAGCCTTCTGTCCCGCTTAATGGCGAGGGTGTGAGCGAAGAAGAGACTGATAAGGAGGACATCACTGAAGTTCCCCCAAGTCAAATTCGGCAGGCTCCATCATCTTCGGAAGAGGATAAAGAAAACCACGTTGGACCTTACGCAGATATGGCACAGGCAACTACTGCAGCGCATGATCGTCTGTCTCAGGCCCTAGATATGCATGACGACTTGACGATGACCGATACACCCCCAGCGGAAGCACGCCGACTGGAAACTGGAACTTATGTCAAAAACACGCAACAGGAGATCAATGTGCGAGACTCTCAACCGCCGCCAAGTCAACGAGTATCCAAACATAAGAGGACTACAAGTCTACTATCCCAGGCTGAGTCTGTACATATTCAATCATCCTATGACGATTCGTCACCACCCACGAAAAGGCAGCGCCGACATCTTATCACAGAAAAGGCTCCTCTATCGCCTGCCAAGCAACTTGTGCAGCAGACTTCGCCAGCTGGGACTGTTCGACCTCCAACTCGGTCA
The DNA here is from genome assembly GCA_038993655.1 of Talaromyces verruculosus. NCBI lineage: Eukaryota > Fungi > Ascomycota > Eurotiomycetes > Eurotiales > Trichocomaceae > Talaromyces > Talaromyces verruculosus. The sequence continues at coordinate 193,089 of JBBVQN010000012.1, read as the reverse complement.
TCGCAGCATCAAGTCTCATCCAACGAACCAGTCTCCTCAATTCAAAACGGCACAGAGAAGCCATCCTCGATGCCGTCACATGTCGCCAATACCCCATTGAACAAGGTTGCTTATGACACCATTCCCGAAACAAGTATTCCAGAATCGAGCCCGCACCGCAATCAGCAGTCTAGCTTAGCTCTAGAGCCACTCAATCAACTTCCGACGATGCGGGAGGCCGAGCAAGAAGATGACGACCTTCCTCCTCAGCGTCACATACGGCAACGGAATAGTGGCTTACCAGCCCCAAGATCCTCCTCCAACAAGAAACCGAGCTTTTTAATCGGTTCCAGCCCAGAAAAAGGATCTATCAAATCTTTATCAGAGCTTTCTGCTGAGATGTCACCTCAATCAGCTAATGGCGAACCCATCAACTTTGATGATTTCTTGAACAATGAAGACCAAGATTTCAACATGATGTTCAAAAGCCCTAGTCGGCGTACACCAAGGAAAAGGCTTCGAACAACCCAAGACTATGTCAATTCACAATACGGCTCTTCGTTGAAAAACGTGGAATCAACTCACACTCTGAACGTAGAGCAGTCCGAGCCTCCCGAGGAAGAGTTTCCATATTCAGAATCTCCGCCCATGCGCGCTGTGCCTCGTCGCCAGCGCGCCAGGCCATCACAGCTCGGCGAGGACTTGTATGAGATGGATGGATCACCTAAAGCTCGCAAGTCGACTTTCACGCGTCACGTATCTGGATCGTCTCAAAATCTTCCTCTGCAAGAAACGGTCCCGGAGTCTGCTCTCCTACAGCCGCCCTCCTCGGTCCATGGCTCGCCACGTTCAGCCAAAGAGACGGATGCCAATCATTTTCAAACAGAGCCAGCAGAGTCGACTGCTCATGAAATACATGTCGTCCCTACTAGCACCAAATTGTCGATTAGGGATTCCCAGTCCGAGAATCTTACCTCCGATATACAGCCTCCAGAGCCGGAAGACCCGATCATAGCCCCATATCAGGTACTAGCCTTCTGGAATGGTCGCAAACGTGCTTACTACCCTGCCACTTTCATGCATGCGGACGAACCACAACGATGTGTGGTAGCTTTTGCCGATAGTGGACCGGTCGATGTTGCACTTGGATCTGTCAAGAAACTACAACTACGAGTTGGAGATGCTATCAAAATTGATTATCCCAAAGTGCCCAAGGTCACACACATCATCCGCGGATTCTCACAGCAACTTAGGCCCGAGGAATTGACGCAGAGAAATGAGTATGGTTACTTGCCCGTCACGGATATCTATGGATACTCGACTGTCATCGTCGCTGCCAAGCAGCGTAAGAGCATTCCAGGAGGCGGCCAATTGGAGAATGAGCAGACGATCGAAGTTCCAATATATAGTATCTATCTAGACATGATACTGTGGAACCAGATGAAAGGTCGCTCTTTTGTTGTCCCTGAGAAAACAGAGCCAGCCCCGACTGCCTTACAGACTCCAAGTCGAGGTGCCTCGACACCACTATCGCCAGGCTCTAGGCTTTCACGTACTCATCTTACCATACGCCTGGGTCTTTTCTCTGGAATGGTGTTTGCTATCTCCTTGGGCGACCAGGATTCTCATAAGAGTCGCCTTGTCAAGTTGATATCCTTAAACGGTGGCCAGATCCTCCAAGACGGGTTCGAAGAATTATTCGAGTATCCATCTAGTGCACCTGCAGTCACCCAAGCCGAAACCTTGTCACAGGCCGAAGTTGCTGAGGAAGCAGTAGACTTCCGTCTAGCATCCAAGTATGAAAATACAGGATTTGCATGCTTGATAGCCGACAAACACTCCCGTCGTGCCAAATATATGCAGGCTCTAGCTCTCAATGTGCCTTGTCTTTCTAGAAGGTGGATTGAAGATTGTGTTGAGCAGAATCGTATTGTCAACTGGGAACATTATCTTCTCCCTGCTGGTGAATCAAGCTTCCTTTATGGAGCTATCAAGTCCAGGGTCCTAACTCCAGTAGCCGCGGACAAGGCTCTATTCGCACAAACATTCGATGCGCGAGCAAAACTACTCGATAACCAATCGGTGCTTCTGGTACTGGGACGAGGCAAGACAGAAGAAAGACACAAAGCGTATATTTTCCTCATGTACGCTCTGGGAGCCGCAAGGATTGCCCGTGTTCTTGATCTGAGGTCTGCAAAGACACTGCTTCGAAAACAAGCCCAAAAGGAGGACGGGCCCAGATGGGATTGGCTCTATGTTGACGACAGTGAGGAAGCCACAGCAGAGGCAATGATGGGCGACCCTTACGAGACAGCTAATACTGGCAAAAAGAGGAAGCGATCCACCTTGTTCATGGAATCTCACGGGGACAACAAAGCGTCTCCACGAGTTATGAGCAATGACCTTGTTTGTCAGAGCTTAATCTTGGGGAAGATATGCAAGTAGATTTGTTATATATGTTTGCTTTCTGTTGATGTGCTTGCTTGCTTACACATCGTTTGTTTTATCGAGAAGATACCCACCCATGTACGGAGTACTGAAAGACTATAAATTTTCGCTAACACAATTAACTGTTGAGAAGATAATCAATTTCGCACACTTGAATATGCTCGTAGTATAATACATTTGTGGCACTCAGCTGAAAGTAATGAGATTCGACCGATTGCCGTTATAACAGATAGAATACAATGTAGGAGAAACAGACGCCTTTAACGAAACCCAATCACCAGACCTTCAGACCTTAACGGAGCGATCACCTTTTGGCCTTCTTGCCAGACTTCTTCTTACCCTTCAAACTCTTCATCTGTGCAGCACGCTGGGCACGAGCCTGTCTCTTTCTCCACGCCAGCCATCGATTGTTACGATCAAACGATTCAGCAGTGGCAGCAACCTCATCTCCGGCTCTACCAATCTGCCAATTGGCTTCACGATACATATATCCCGGACGAAGTGGGAGGGTATTAGTCTTAGCCGCACCCTCAACGTCAAACACCTTCGTGTCCTCACCCTCAACATCCGCATTGAGGTCTCCCTGTTCACTAACCGGCTCCACGCGCGGAACAGCAATCATATTCAATCTCCGTCTAGTCGGCGCATTCCTCGGCGTCGGCAACGTCCCCTCCCTCTCAAAACAAACACCAATATACCTCCTCTTCGGATGCAACTCCGGATCCCGATAATATTTCACATAGCCTGCCTCAGTAGCATAAATCGTGTGGTCTCGACCCATACCGCAGTTCTCGCCGGGAAACCATAATGTGCCGCGTTGTTTGAAGATGATGTTGCCCGGGACGACGTATTGTTCGCCGCTCTTTTTGGCGCCGAGACGTTTGCCAGCGGGATCGCGGGCTTTGGCGTTGGCACGGCCTTGGGTTGCGTGTGAGGCGTGACGAATTTGCAGGGTGGAGAGAATTGTGGAGCGGGGGAGTGATGATTTTGTGGTGGTCAGGTTACTGGATATGGATGAGAAAATGGAAGGTGTTGATCTGAGTGTTGACGAGGAGAGGCTGGAGCGAGAGGTTGATAGGATTGACGAGCGCTCCAGAACCCGCCATGACGTCCTAAGACTTTGCTGCATTGTGAAGATTTATATCAAATTGCTCCTAAGAGCACAATGGCCGATTATGGCGCGTAGTCCGGGTGCAATGGTTGCTGTTGAAGGAGTCAGATGGAGGTGATTTGCGGACAGCGGAACTTTTTCTCGGGGGAGCAATCGGAGCACGGACCAACGACGGTAGTGAACAGGTCACGTGCCGGCATTGCTACTAGATTACGATGCGATATCTGGCTTCATTCTCTACAATCGAACAATTCACTAGTTGGTATACGAAGCATTGTTCTTGATTTACTCATGATATAAAAAGAGCAAGTTTAAAATTTTCTCTGGCATCTGTGATCTCTCCTCCGGCAACATGCTCGCCAAACCCTTAACCGCCATCTGGACACTGTTCCTCCTCATCTCAACCGCACAAGCACAATTCCAATTCTTCGAGCACATGTTCGGCGGCGGCGGTTCGCAAGGAGGCCATCCACAAGAACAAGAAGCTTCCAGCGATAGCTCTTGGTATCAACGAACATGGGAAGGAGGTGAGCATATCCTTTACTGCCAGTATACTACAGACTGTGTATTCTTGAGCTAATATTTTGGGGGAATAGCACACTGCACGAGATATCTATGCCCAAACACGCTAGCCTGCGTCCATTTCCCGCATCATTGTCCATGTCCGCATCCGGGTGTTGAGGAGAAAGTCGAATTGGGCGAGGGAAGTGCTGTTTGTGTATCGAGGGGAGGATGGGCTGCTGGAGAAGCTGCTAGGAAGATTGAATTGGCTCGCAAGGGTCTTTTGTGATTGTCAATATCTTGAGGCCTGTATAACGAAGTTGGAGAGAGTTCTTGGAGTATATTAGCGATTTGCATTGTTTGTTTGGTTGTTTGGTTCTTTGAGTTTGTTTCAAACAGCATGCGGATGTTGACTGTCTGGTTCAATGCGAGATTTCATGACTTGTTTCATAGACGTATTCTCCTAAATATCGACAAAGCGTAACATACGCCACTCTGATTACCTATCCAGGAAGAACGTCGTCTGCTCATTGTTGTAAATAATAAGTGATCTATCTAAACCCGATATTTGGCCGGCGGATAAGCAGCGACCCACCGTTCGTTCATGAGGGGCAAACGCCGCAGGCCGGTTTGTGACACTCCATGTCCGTCTTTCTTGGTTCGATCTACATCTACCTAACATAAAATTGTCTGGACCAATTCGAATAGTTAACGACGAAGTCGCTCGGTGCTACAGTCAATATCTTTCACCGTCGCCGATCTCCACACAATCCATTCGACAACGAACAGTTACACTCCATACTCCACATCACCGCTCCCACCACCGCCTCTATCCACCCATCAAATCAGCGACAGAGACAGAGAGCAAAATGGGCTCCAACGTAGCGCAAAAGCGCCTCTTCCACGAATACAAAAACCTCTCCACCAACCCTCCGGAAGGAATCACTGCCGGCCCCATCACCGAAGATGACATGTTCCACTGGGAAGCTCTCATACAAGGGCCTGAGGGGACACCATTTGAAGGAGGCGTGTTTGCTGCGGAGCTCAAGTTCCCCAAGGACTATCCGTTGAGTCCGCCTACGATGAAGTTTTTGGGTGGGGTTTGGCATCCAAATGGTACTTTCTCCTATAAGATTCCTACACGTTGGAGATTTTTGGAAATGCATGCTAACTAGACGGTAGTGTATCCCAATGGAACAGTGTGTATATCGATCCTTCACCCACCCGGTGACGACCCAAACCATTACGAGCACGCCTCGGAGCGATGGTCACCAATCCAGAGTGTCGAGAAGATCCTCATCTCAGTAATGAGTATGCTAGCCGAACCGAACGATGAGAGTCCTGCGAACGTCGAGGCAGCAAAGATGTGGCGAGAGCGAAGGGGGGACTACGAAAAGCGCGTGAGAGAAGAAGTTAGAAAGACTTTGGGTCTTTAAGTCTTGGTTTTCCCGATCAAGGAAAGAGAAAAAGCGACTTGGAATATGATTATAATGCCAAACTGCCATGCTGATTATCGTTATGCGTGATTTTATCGGATGCATCTGTTTCTACGGCGGGCGTTTTTGAATTCAGGGTTGGCGCTCAGTCTTCGCTGGGTACTGTCTGATTCAACATATATATGCATAGGTATTTTTATTATGAAGCAATTGAATTGACCATTATTGAACAAGCTGACTGCACATGAAATGAGATACCAAAGAAAAGACATTAACCCGCACTGATCAAAGAGGTAGACTCTCCATCTTCCGATCAATCCATCCTTCAAGACCACCTTCAGTCCCATACAGAACCTCGGTTTCAATCTTTGTGTTCAGCATCATCATCGTCTGCAACTCCGCTCTCCATTCAGGTTCCGGGCCGTCCTCGCGAAACACTGGATTCCTCGCCAACATGCTTCGGATTTTCTTGACGTCTCTAGGGGATAACGAAATCATTACCCAATCCTCGTCCTCGACTTCGGTTCTGTTTTGTTTTATGATCACGCCTTCAAGTCGCGTTCCAAGCCATTCGAGTCTCGGCACGTTGAGGCTGGCACTTGCATGAGCGTGAGCCATCGAGCCGTACTTGTATGTGGACATGATAGCCATGCCATCACAATCTCCATCTACCAAAGCGAAGAAGCTCGGTGGGGCTGGCGATGGAAAGATCTCAAGGGTCTGAAGAGTCGGGTTGTGCCTTCTGAATGCAATATCTGAAATCAAATGGACAAACTCGCGCGTGCAAATGTCAGGGTAGCCCTTCCCCGTGATCAGAATGCCCTTGCCAGCGGCCGATTCCAGGTGGTATTTGTTATGCACAAGTCTTCGAAAGACAGCCTGTTTTTGTTAGATCAAGTGTATCATGGCCAATCCCGGACGAAACTCGCCTCCTTTTCCACGACACAGACCCATTTGACCTCGGATATATCGATGCTGCTAATTTCTATGAGACGGGGTATAAGCGCATCCTTCGAACAAGGTCAGCTCGTCCGAAAGGAGAAACGTTTACTGAATCGCACCTCAGCCGTCATATCAAGCACAGTGCCACTCTTGGTCTTTATCCGAACAGCTCCTGCAGCCAATCCTTTGCTGACTGAGATCTGGGCCGTTCTACAGTCAGAATCAATTCGAGAATTCGTCCAGAAGGGGACATACGATATGAAGAGCCGTACGGTCAACTCCAATTGTATAGGCTATATCGTCAACAGTTGCGTTCACTACGGTCTGGGTGCCGAACAGCCCTGGGTTGTCGTAGTAGATACTCCTTCTGGTTATCAGCATGAATGCAATCTCCAAGTTGATTTGGCAGGACCAGACCTCTTCGTGATCAACAGGTTCTCTTGAATTGCCTCGATGATGAGGGACAGTACTCGAAGGACACAAGCTGTTTGCAACTTAGCATGATCAAAACCGAGAATCTTGTATGCAGCCACATACTAAATTTCCAAGCCTCATAGGGAGATTTTCCTGGCCATGAATATGTTATCAGTCGATCAGACCCGTCGGTTTCCGTTGACAGTAGCCTTTCGTCCGGGTCACCATCATGAGAAATGACTTGGAAATGTGATGGTCTTTTCTTCAAAGTGATTGCTGGTTGGGCGACGTCCTTGTCGAATTCGTTGAGGAATGACAGCTGTAGCCGGTCGAAGAATTGCCGGACAAGAGGATTCTCGATGACATGACTCTGAAGGAGGTCCATTTCTTACGTACTAATCATTGCAAGAGGTGAAGTTGAACTGAAGTTCCTCCGCTCCTTCCTAAACCCTGTTGTGCTGTTGTGGCAGGTGCGACTGCCTTCACTGCTCCTTCCTTATCGTCACCGTCGTACTTTCCTTCTGTACTATGCCATGCTTATCAAATACTTCTATGAGTCTTGAACAACAAATGACTTCTTCTTTCAATGTGTCTTACTCGAATCATTGACAACATACTCTCTTCAACCTTGTTCGATATACTTGAGCAAGCTAATTGACCAATCACAAGCGGTCAGTCCCTGTCATCTCATTTAGCGCTTAGATAAGAATCATAAGACCGGTTAAACAGGAATAGCGTCAACTGTGGGGAAGGTCATGTGACTGCAGATCGGAATTGCTGAGATTCCGATTGGCCAGCACTCCTTGCCTCCTTAACTTGACCGGGGAATAAACACTTTGGCGTCCTTTAGGCTTTCTTCTATTCACCACCTTGATTCTTTTTCTTTCACATTGGCTTCCTTTGCTCTGTAGCTTGTTACTCCCTACAGGCAACGGCCATGGCAAAAGAAAGCAAAATCCGGCCCATTGCCAATTGGCGAACACATGCCAATGGCCACCTAACGAAGGATGCTGAGGGAGACGATAAAACCGACTATGCAAGGTGGAGATTGCATGATAATGACGGCCGCTTGACGTGGCGCTATCTGGAAACTGATGAAGAGAATGAGAAATGGCCCCAAACCTTTTACGACAAATACAACCTGGGACTCCCAACTGTAAGTGATTTCTAAGAATCTTTGTATCGTCATACTCATCGTGATTAGAGAGCCCCGGAGCTGGCAAAAGCGAAGACTCCTCTGGACGCAGCTACCAATGGCCTGGAATTTTTCTCCAAGTTACAGATGCCAACCGGGCATTGGGCATGCGAGTATGGCGGCCCTATGTTTCTTTTACCGGGTGTAGTCATCACTTGGTATATCACCAACACCCCCATACCTCCCGAGTATGCGGTGGAAATCAAGCGATATCTCTTTGCGCGACAGAATCCGGTCGACGGCGGCTGGGGACTTCATATTGAAGGTCATAGCTCGGCATTTGGAACGGTAATGACCTATGTAATCCTGCGTATACTAGGAGCAAGTGAAGAAGATCCTCGAATGATCAAAGCACGAGGGTTTGCTCATAAGCTCGGAGGCGCACTTTACGCGCCACATTGGGCGAAGGTCTGGCTTTCTCTTCTGGGTGTCATGGATTGGAGTTGCGCCAATCCAGTACCACCGGAGCTTTGGTAAGTTTTCCACCCTAGTAAGACATGGAAAAGATCATGGAAGTGTTGACTTCTTCCAGGCTACTTCCTGACTGGGTACCTATCGCTCCTTATAGATGGTGGGTTCACATGCGCATGGTGTTTTTACCCATGTCTTACCTGTGGTCCAAGAAATGGGTCTTCCCCCAGAACGAATTGACGAGTCAGCTCAGAAACGAGATATACGCGCAACCTTATGAAAGTATAGACTTTGCTTCCCACCGCAACTCTATTGCTAAAGAAGACAATTACTATCCAAAGACAATGTTTCTCAACGTGGTCAACAGTCTCCTCGTGAACGTGTGGACGCCCTTGCTTCGGTTTTCGGCGCTGGCCAAGAAAGCTGAAGACTGGGTCTGGGAATTGATTCGAATGGAGGATGAGAACACGGACTATGCAGGACTTGCTCCCGTCAGTAACCCTCTAAATTTTGTTTGTTGCTACATTCACGACGGTGAAGGAAGTGAGTCGGTGAGAAAACACCGCGAGGCGCTTCACGAATATCTATGGATGAAAGGGGAGGGCATGCTTTGCAATGGCACCAACGGCGCTCAAGTCTGGGACACCGCCTTTATCACGCAGGCTGTTTCTGTGGCTGGCTTCGCGGAAGATCCCAAATGGCGACCAATGCTGACCAAAGCTCTTGAATTCCTGGATAATCACCAACTTCGTGAGAATGTTCCCAACCAAGACAAGTGTTATCGTCAACATAGAAAAGGAGCTTGGCCCTTCAGTAATAAGGTTCAGGGTTATACGGTTAGCGACTGCACCGCAGAGGGTCTACGATCGGTTTTGCAACTTCAGGAGATACACGGATATCCAAAACTTGTCTCCGCAGATCGCTTGAAAGACGCGGTCGATTGTATTCTTTTGCTGCAAAATGCGACTGGTGGTTTTAGTGAGTATGAAAGCAGAAGAGGCTCCCCTCTTTTGGAATGGCTCAACGCAGCAGAGGTGTTTGGCGGAATCATGATTAGTTACGATCACGTTGAATGTACGACTGCATCTATTACTGCGATGTCACTTTTTAGCAGATTCTACCCAGACTATCGTGCTGAAGAGATCAAAGCTGCAAAGCACAAGGCAGTCGAATATATCAAGCGTGTCCAGAACCGAGATGGGAGTTGGTATGGTAACTGGGGTATTTGCTATACTTATGCGGCCCTGTTTGCGCTTGAAAGTCTTTCCAGTGTTGGTGAAACTTATCGCACGAGCGAGTATTCTCGCCGTGGATGCGAGTTCTTATTGAGCAAGCAGAAGGAAGATGGCGGTTGGGGAGAGTCGTATCTAAGCAGCGAATTGCACGTTTACACCCAGCACGAGATGTCCCAAGTTGTCCAGACAGCTTGGGTGTGTCTGTCTCTGATGGAAGCTGATTACCCTGACCCAGAGCCTATCCGCAGAGGAATCAAGCTTCTCATGTCCCGACAACAAGCGAACGGCGAGTGGCTCCAAGAGTCAATCGAAGGTGTTTTCAACATGTCTTGGTAAGTACTCCACTCTGCACCAAGAGCGAAGCATGACTGACTTTATATAGTATGATCTCGTACCCCAACTACAAGTTCTACTGGCCCATCCGAGCATTGGGTTTGTTTTCTCAAAAGTATGGCAATGAAGCTTTGTTCTAAGCTATTGCTGTTTGTTATGATGTTCAGATTCTTTCATGACGTGTCATACGATCTTGTAATATTAATATACTCATAATTTTCATAGACTCATTTTTTTTCCACTTCTAAATATACTCCTAGGGCTGTAAGTCGGTTTCAATCTACTAAACTTTTACGATCCCATCAAGCCAACGTCGACAAAGATGCACTTGCCCTAGCCCTAAATGATTGACCTGGAGGCTTATAGCGTGCAAGCCACCCTCTCTTCCCTTAGCAGGTGACATTGACATAACCCTATGCTAACCCTAAGTCAGTTGATTCGTGCGGGGAAGATCAGAGATATCGGCATACCTTCCCCTTTGGGGACAGCTACTGCACGATCGGCGAACAACAACAACATCCAAAGTCAAACTATCACCGCCATTTTCTTCACTCTTCAACTACACCCTTGAATAGCCTGCGCCACATTTTATCTGGTTCCCTCGAGTTGCATACTTGTACCTTTGAACTTCAAAACACCGAGAGCAGTTCGACAACATGGCTGTAGCCCCAGGCTCTGCTTTGGGTTATCTCCGAGCCCGAAGTTTGGTTGACTGCGATACGCTTGATGCCAAAGGTACTCTTCTTCTACCTTATGAAATGGTGGATATCATAGAAGAAGCGATACTGACTTGACCAAAAGTGGCACAGGGACTAGGGCCCTTTCAGGACTGCACATCTAATCAGGTATGAACACCTCGTACAAGGCATTGACCGAATAGCTTCATAAATATGAGTCTTGATAGGCAATCGCACTCTTCGAGCTATCAAAACCAGAACACAAAGAGCTACTTGCCGAGTCCCACCTCAGAGCCGGAATACTCCTGAAATCCATGGCAGAGACCAAGGATCCTCGCTTCGCTGGTATTGAACTTGATGAACTAGCTGTTGAAATTGCGGTATGCAATTTGTACACACTGAAGATCTTGAGCTATCTTGCTAATGATCGATCAGACTTTAAAAGTTGCCATACAAATCATCCCTCATCTTCGAGGCAAAATGCACATTCAGACCAATCCATACTATGCATATTCAACCGACAAGACGGTCGCAAACGCTTTTCGTAAGACTGTCCGCATCCATGGACGTTTTCTTCACTCTGATATATTTACAGGCATCGTCTATCTCTTCAATGAGTTTGCGCCCAACTGGGACAGTTCCAGAATCTGCATCAAGATACCCAGCACTTGGGAAGGGATGCTGGCTTGTCGGACATTGCAATTAGCTGGTGTGCATACACTAGCCACGACGCTATTCTCGATGCCTCAGGCAATTCTTGCTGCAGAGGTGGGTTGTACATATGTCGCGCCATATGTGAATCAACTTAAGGTACATTTTGAGCCTGGGTCGGTTTCCTCATCATCTCAATTCAAATATTTGATATACATCTAACCACCAGAACAGATTCGTTGACCCGAATAAACTCTTCTCCCTCTGCGTCGCAATCCAAAAGTACTACAAATCCGTCGGCGCCGTCACCCAAGTTCTACCCGCCAGTCTTACCTCGACAGACGAAGTCCTCGCTCTAGCTGGTGTGGATCATATTACAGTTGCTCCACCTCTATTGGAACTTCTATCGCTCCCAGACTGTCCTATTACTCCGTCGTCCTTTGATGGTGATGACTCGGGCATTTTGGCTCTTCCAAAGATACCTTACCTGAAAGACGAAGCGGCATATCGGATCGCATTTACGCGAGATCTTGCGGGAGCGAGTGAGGAGAAGTTGACTCAGGTATGTTCTCAATAGGAAATCGCAGAGATATATTTCTAACTTTTGTGTGTGTAGGCCATCAACATTTTCTGCGACATGCAAGACAAACTAATTGTGTTGATCAAGTCAAAGTCAGAGTAGCTTCTCTTAAACACTATGACCTTGACAATTGATATCGAGACATGAGAAGAGTAATGGAATGTCATTTCATAGAACGAATCTAATATATACCATGAAACCGCGCTAATCCCAAAAAGTAAGCCACGCTAAGCTTCCCCAGATTTTCGTCCCAATCGGGAAGCTGCACGTGACCTCATGACATAAATTTTTCCCTGGAACTCCTCCGTCAAGTTTCATTTTCTCATCTCTGTCAAGATCTTCAGTGCCACGAAAGAGTCATTTTTCAAGCCCTTCGCTATCATTTTGTTCTCTTCTTGGGCTTGGATTTGATTCTGGTCAAGGCAATTGAGGAGCACGATTCATGCCAGGTTTTGAGTTTTTGCTCATGTCGTCATATGAAGCCAGTGTTGGATAATCATATAATCATTCTTTGGCCGATATATTCGCGCAGAGAGCTTTCCGGGCAAATTCTGTCATATATAAGGAAAAGAAGATTGATGCCCTTCTGATCCGAAAATGTTTCCTCCACAATCTAGTAACCTAGATATCGAAGCTCTGAGTGGTATTCTTGGGTACGCCAATCTCCCCGTTTCCTTTGCTACCTAGGTAGTATATCACAAGGAAACATTGTTGCTAACTTTTTTCTGTCAGCCATATCTCAATAGCCTGTTGGGTAGTTGTCTTTTCTCCCCAAATCATAGAGAATTTCCGCCGCGGATCAGCCGATGGACTCTCTCTTTTGTTTATCGTCGTCTGGCTTGCAGGCGATGTCTTTAATATTCTTGGAGCAGTACTTCAGGGTGTATTGCCTACGATGATTATTCTGGCGGTGTATTATACGCTTGCAGATATTGTGCTGTTAGGGCAATGTCTTTATTACCGCGGAATCTGGTTTTCACGCGAGAAGACTGTAAAAGATGGACAGAACGGGATATTAGAAGAGGGAGATGTCGACGAAGAAGCGCCGACAGAGCGTACAGCGTTGTTGAGTCAGGAAAGTGGAAATGGAAACGGACATGCTTATACCTGTGGCAACGGCTATGCGCAGCAACACCAACGCACTATCCAAGTCGACGGTACACATCTTTCCCCAGCGACTCCCTTCATAGACGCTGTTACGCCTACAGAGGACGAAATTACACAAGATACCACCCGGTCATCAATCTCCAGCCTGCAAGCCGCCCTTCTTAATACTTTCGTGATTATCCTCGTCTGCGCAGCAGGCATTCTAGGATGGTACGTAAGCGCACGCGTATCCAATAAACACCCAAACGACGACGACCTTCCAGACAACCCGGCTGAGCCTCTGACATTCGACCTCTGGGGCCAAATATTCGGCTACTTCTGCGCTGTGTTGTATCTCGGCTCACGCATCCCTCAACTCCTCTTGAATTATCAACGAAAGTCTACAGAAGGTGTTTCGTTACTATTTTTCCTATTCGCCTGCATCGGCAACCTCACCTACGTACTCTCGATCTTCGCCTACTCACCCGTTTGCAAGTCACATGTCTGCGAGCCAGGTGAGGCGTCGGCAGTTTACGGGCGATACATTCTTGTGAATTGTTCCTGGTTAGTAGGGAGTTTGGGGACGTTGTTGTTGGATATGGCTATTTTCGTGCAGTTTTTCCTGTATCAGAAGGATGACGATGATTATTGATTATACGATGTCATCAAATAGATATAGAAACCGCTTTTATATAAAAGATTATTTGAATAATTTTATTGATTGGATCTAACTGAAAAGCTAACTAGTCAACTAGTCATAAGGTAGTACTCCATGATACCCATCACAATGTCCCGATTCGAGATTTTATGCTTTTGAAAAACTCCAACATGCTTTCAAACGCTAAGTGAAAAGAAAAACGAATAGCAGTCAAGCCGCAAAGCAAAGCACACCACATACATAACCTAACCTGCCCCTGTTTTCTAGGGGAAGTTAATCCTCAGAAGGCGGAACAACAGCCACCCTCTCCTTCCCAACCTCATCCCAATTTGTGCTCAGCGCCGTCCCCTGACTCTCATAGAAACTCTTCATCATGGCCCGACGCGTATCCGGATCCGCGCCTGCATACAATTTCTTGAAGAAAGAGTCTACTGCGTCGCCGCCCATGTCTGAGTCTACGGATGCTGCATCGTCGTCGTCATCTTCAGCGTCCTCGTCATCTCCGGATTTCTTCTTCTTCTTCTCGTCCTTTTTCTTCTTGGCGGTTAGGTCATCCGCGAGTTTATCCCAGTTCTTGACTCCGTGTCGTGATGAGGTCGGGTATGCGGGTCCACCGACGTTGTTGTTGATCTGAGCAGGGGTTTGAGTGGTTGGTACCGTGGCAGTTGAGTTTACCGTGATTGTGGCATCCGAAACAACAGGAGCCGTTGCCGAGCCTTCGAGGGCGCCCCATTTCTGTCCTGGTGTTCGTTTGCGAAGTGTAATCTCGATTTTTGTGGACAGGACGTTGATTTTGGACTGTGTGGTGTCTATGGGCGCGTAGAAGGGGTCGAGGTTGAAGGAGTATGTTGATCCGGATGGGAGGGGGAATTCGAGGGATAGCTTTGATATTATTAGCCATAACAAGGATTTGAGGATAGGAGGGTATGGCTTACTGAGTTGTCTTGGAGATCAGCCTCTAGCTTGGATTTGTCGACATTTTTGGCGTAGATGGTCACGACAACGGTGTCCTGAGACTGGTACCATTCATGCCTAATCTTGGCTGGTGTAGCTGCAGGCGCAGGTGCTGTAGTGGCAGGCGCCCCAGGACCAGCTGTAAACGGAGCAGAAGTCGAACCTGACACATCCAGCGTGCTCTCCTTCGTCCTATCCACAACCGACGCAGCTCCAGAAGAAGAAAGCTGCTCCTTAAGACGCTTCCTCAGCTCCTCTGCCTCCGGAATCTTGAGATCCGGATACTCCTTAATCGACACCGCAAGCTTCTCATCACCAGCTTCCAAATTGCCAATCTTTCCCTTGATTTTGAGTCTCCAAATCTTCAACTCATTCTCCAGTTTTTGCTGTGACCCTTTCTGCGCGGACATTGCAGCCTGCACCTGCGCAGATTTGTCACCCGCAGCAGAATCATCTTTTATCCCCAGCTTATCCTCCAGCAAATCAAACAAATACCCCGCATCCCCAAACCGTTCAAACTGAAACAGCACAATCGCCCGCCTCAACTGCGCCTCAATAATGAGTTCCCTCTTTCCCCGTTCCCTCGCCAGCGCCAAAGCGAGCTCGACATCCCCCAAAGCGGCGGTTGGATCCGGTCCGCCATCCACGGCTTTGCGGCGCGAGTAGGCGGTGGATCGTTTGATGTAGTAGCTTGGAGCGCGCGGGTTTTCAATAAGCGCGTTTGTGTAGTGCGTTATTGCGAGAGGCCAGTTTGACTGGGAGGCGGCTTTGTCGCCTTGGGTTGCTTCGTTCATCGTGGGCGCCTGCCTGCTTACGTAGTGCGGGGCGAGTTATGGAGTTGTTGAATAAGTAAGTGGATGAGGTTAAGTATCGAAGTGAGAAGATGGAAAGATGGAAGAAGAAATATTCGAGCAGCTCTAGCTCACGTCCTCGAAGCAGACTTGGAGCAGCCGAGAATAGATGTGATGTGTAAGTTGAAAGAGGGAAACGTTTGAGGTTCATTATTGTTTCTAAAAAAGATTCCACGACCTTCTCCGCACTGCGGGGAGCTTGATCGGCCAAACTACGCATCAACTCCAGAGCACGAAACTAGATAAATTTCATTGGGTGTATTTTTTGTGGATGTTAATGAGAATCTACGTGAAACAGCTAGCAAATGACAAGGAGAAGTTGAACAGCTTCAGAACCCCTTCCATGCAGGTATTACTTTTAAACCAACACTGCTCACCAATGACCTGAGATACCTCAAAACAGTACATTTTCTTCTCTTCGCACCATTAGCCACCAACCAAGCTTCATGCAACTTCTTTCTGTCTCTCCCATTCCTTCTTCAACTTCTTAGCACGACTCTTTGTAATTTTCTCGCCCGCAGCGTCACGAGTCTGAACACCTTTATCGACCCAGGCACTATACTCATCGTCCTAAACTTCTCCAAATGACTCAAACGACCCTTTTCGGCCTTTTCGCGTGCTTATTTTTCACGCTTTTCTTTCTCGAGTTGTTTTTGACGGAGCTTGGCAGCTTTTTCTTCGCGGAGTTGAAGTAGTTCCTTTGTGACGGGACGGACTAGAGCGGGAAGGTTTTCTCGGTCTTCGAGGTAGATGCCGAGATCGAAGAGGTCAATGTCGCGGAGCCGGTCGCAGAGACCTAAGATAACTTTTCCAATGGTGTCTGGTTTGGTTGAATCAGAGGCTGCTTCAGGTTCTGCTTGGCTGCTGAAAATGTTCTTAATATCCTCAGCGGAAATACCCTCCTTGGACAAAGCCTTTTCCCGCAACGAGTCACGTAAAGCTGAAAGAGGATACAAGTATGGTTTCGCCTCCATTCAATACAGTTGCATATATCTTCTCCACCTCGGCCCTGTATCTCGACGGCGCTAGTTCGGGGTCGAGCACGGCAAGTTTTTGGTCAGATAAGCCTTGTATGCGGCTTTTGCGGTTTCGAGCACGGTTGCATCGATCGTCGGATGCGCAGTGACGAAATTGTTGAAAAGGTATTTGTTGACGGCCACGAAGGATAATTTTATCATCGACATCGGTAATATTCATCACAAAATGTACATCGGACTTGAAAAAATCGCGAAGAATGCGTCGTAAAGATTAATTCCTCGCATGGCCAAGATGCGAGTCATCGTATACTGCACAAACAAGCAAAAATGTCAGCTATGCGCCGGCGCGTATAACTTTAGCAGGGTAGGGTTGTATGGACTCACAAGTTGGTCCGCAAGCATACCAAGTTACTCTCCGCCCATTGAATCAATCGGGACAAATGGTACTTTGGTCCTGGTCAGAGAATTATAGAGTTTGAGTGAGGGCAGTTTTGCATGGTTGAAACGGCGGGTTGTTGCCATGCTAGCTGCTGGTGAGTAGTCGCCATGGTTCTGGACAAGATTGAAACGAATGTTGAATGGGGATGTGCTTTGAGACGCAACCGTGGTATAGAGAAGAGAGAAATGTTCAATTTCATGCAGAGAGAGGCCGCCGTCTGAAAGGGAAGAAATGAACGGACGAGGGGCTTTTTATTGTTGAGCTGCCAGTAGCATCTGGAGAATGGCACAAGGAGGGGCAGTGAGTCAAAAGTTGACAGAATAGTCGCCCTCAGCGGTAACCCTAATAACCCTAGTCTAACCGCCTTGGGTGAGCTCTGCGGGCCGCAAAAAAAGTTCATCGATTGCTCAAGTTGCATGCGACAGATTTGCGCAATTCATGTCAACTTTTCAATATCATTAATATCTAATTCCTGGAGAGTTGCCATCATGCCGTCCCCCTTCTTCAACCCCGGCACAACCTCTTCCGCCGACCAGATCGCCATCCTCCACCTCCGACGAGACGCCCTCGTCCCAACAATCCTCCGCACCCACGACGACGAGGAACAAGGCTACGACGAAGGCAAAGTCGTCAACACACGCTTCGGCTCATTCCCTCATACAACACTAATCAATCAACCATGGGGTTCTCAGATCATAGCTTCAGACGTCAATACCGGTAAAAGATCGCGCACAAAAGGGAAAAGGAAAGCGGCTGCTTTGGCGGATGGTGGTGATGATACTACTACCAGCAATGCTGCGACTGCTGCATCTCCGAAAGCTGCGAGTAGTGGATTCATTCATTTATTACCGCCTACGCCTGAATCATGGACTTCGGCACTGCCGCATCGGACGCAGGTTGTTTATACGCCGGATTATAGCTATATTCTGCACAGATTACGTGCCGCGCCTGGCAAGACGATTATCGAGGCTGGTGCGGGCAGTGGCTCATTTACGCATGCCGCTGCTCGAGCAGTCTTTAACGGGTACGCAAGTCACGAACCAGCACACAAGAAGCAAAAGACCCGATTCGGCAAAGTGTGCAGTTTCGAATTCCACGCTACAAGAGCTACAAAAGTCCAGGAGGAACTGAAACAACATGGCCTCGAAGACGTCGTCCGCGTCACGCATCGCGACGTCTACAATGATGGCTTTTTATTACCCAATGACACCTCCACCGAGAAATCATCCCCCAAAGCAAACGCAATCTTTTTGGATTTACCAGCTCCCTGGCTAGCCCTCAAACACCTCACCCGCCACCCCACCGACGGCACCGAATCCCCCCTCGACCCATCAAGCGCGGTCCGCATATGCACATTTTCACCATGCATGGAACAAGTCCAAAAAACAATCAGCGTCCTCCGGCAACAAGGATGGCTGCAAATCTCAATGGTGGAGGTACTGCATCGACGGATTGAGGTTAGACGAGAAATCGTGGGTCTTGAGACGGAGGGCGTCAGAAGGGCGATGGTGTATCCGAGATCGGTGGATGAGGCGGTGGGCAAATTGAGGGTTGTGGAGGGTCGGTTGAAGGAGTTTCAGAAAGCCCAAAAGGAGGCTGCTGAAGCTGCTGCTGCTGCTGCTACTGCTAATGGTGAAGCCGTTCCTATCAAAGCCGATGAGTTGGGTGAGCAGCATATCAAAACTGAAGAATCGGATGGACAGCAACAGTCGAATAATCAGAGCAAGCAAAGGTCATCACAGATTCCGTCATACGAAATGGGTCGATTGGTCCATCGCACTGAGCCAGATCTCAAGACGCATACTTCATATCTCGTTTTTGCGGTGTTGCCTCGCGCCTGGTCAGCGGAGGATGAGCGGAAAGCGAGGGAGCAGTGGCCATCGCGACCTACATAGATTGTCTATACATACGAATAGAAGAAGCTAAAAGCTAATGAGAGACGGTCTATTGTGTGGCTTTTGATGCGTCTATGTATGTATGTATCATTTCAATTCTTCGTAATATGTTCAGTGATACCCTCTAATCGTATCACGCCAAACGTGTCGTGTGGAAATGTGCAATATTCAACGCAATATATGCTTCTTTCTCCTTTCGCCCGAAATTGACGATGTTTATAGATTATTCTCCTGGCGGAATTTATCCCATGCTTCGTTGAGTGTACTAAACACCGCTCCTGCAATCATCCGTTGTTCAGTTGTAGCATTCGTAGGAATCTGCGCCAAGTTAGTAAACGATGATCAATCAAAATAAGTGAAATTGTGAAGGAATACCTTATCAGGATGCACCTTCGCAATTCCCTTCATATACTGAATCTTGACCTTATTCGCCAGAATCAATTCAGACATGTTAATCTTCTTCCACCCGGATTCGGGCCACAGGACATTCTCTAAACTTCCTAGCAATGCGCGCAGATTGTCTTGTTTCCCATCTCGCCATGCCGTTATCTTTGCGTCGACGCTATCCGTGAGAGCTAATTTCTCCTCATCGGCGCGCTCGGCGGCTTCGTTGGCGGCGCGGAGGCGTGTGACTGCTTCCGCTGTGGGGGCTGCTTTTTGGCCTGCGAGGTCGCTCAGGGCGGATGTACGGGGGGCTGGCGATGGTTTGCTGGGTGGAGGGCGTGGTGCACTAGGTCGTGCGGCAGCGACTGGCGTAGGCTTGCTGATGCCAGCTGCTTTTTCGCATCGGTTTCGACCCTGTATACTCGTGCTACCGCCGTGACCTGCTTCGACGGCCTGTTTCCATGTCTGTGCTGCATCGACCCATTTCTCGAGATGCTCGAGGGCTTCGGCCTTGCGCATGAGTGCTTTGCCGAAGAAGTCTTTCATTGGTTTTGCGGGTTGGCCGTTGCCGAGTTCGATGCTTTCTCCTTCACCCTTTGCGGGTCCGATGAACGTGAGGATCGTGTCTGCGTCAGAGATGGCTACCTTCGGCTCGCCAATTTTTAGAGCAGTCATGGCTCGATTGCTGAGTACTAATATCGTTACGGGGTGGTTTGTTGGAAGATGGGAAAGCGCTTTCGTAAACGCTTCATGCGCTGCGCCGTAATCTCCTCGTTTATATGCATTATTTCCGCTCTCGCGGTCCCTGTGAGATGACGAAAGTGCTGATTGTGAGACTGGAGGGATTGTGCGTGCGGGAGCTTTTGGTCGTGATGGAATAGGAGTTGATGGCTTCGAAGCTCGTGCAATCGGAGCTTGCGCGGCCGGTTTTGAGGGGACTGGTGTTTTCGGTTTCGAGCTATCCAATAGATCTATATTATTATCCTCCGTGACTGGTGTAGGAGCAGTCTGCTGCGGTCTCCGCCGTCTTGCTGGACTGACATATGCCTGTGCTGATTGCTCTTCCAACGCATTTCGAGTAAGCTGGCTTTTGACATCTCTGCCAAAATCTTGAGGCCGCCGTTGTTGCTGTTGTTGAGGTTGAGGTTGAGGTTGAGGCTGAGGCTGAGGTTGCCGGAAAGGGTTTCTGTTCTCCCGCCTCTCAGGTGCCTCAGTGAAAGGTGCAGGTGCAGGTTGATGTCGTGGCTCTACAGAACCAGGTCTTCGAGGAGCACTACGAGTAGGTCGTCCAGCGCCCGACTCTAACAGCAAGGCTTCATCTGTCATATTTGCGGGCTGTTCAGGCACAGGACCACGTCGTTGTACATCCTTCTCCGGAACTCTAGGACGAGGACCACGCTCTTCCGGATTCCGAGCAGCGGCAGCTTCTCGCATCCACTTGGGTTGGTTTGGATCTGCTTCACCATTGAATTCTTGAACAGCCTGCTGCACTTTCTTGCTCCCTTGTTTCCATAGCGAGTTTGCGGTTTTAAATAACGAATTGCCAAAACTAGCAGCTATCTCACCGACATCACGCTCATGAGGCTGCGGCGATCTGCTATCCCCCCGACGTCCCTCTGTTTCCCCTTCTCTCATCCACGATGGCACGTTTTGTTTACGTGGTCTATGATCCTCGCGGCTGCGTGGTGGATGTTCTTCCGGTGGGAGTCCAGCTTTAGATCTTGCTTTTTGCCGGGATTCTGAATGTGCTTGATTCAAGAGCCATCCAACAGCAGCCTGCACATCCACACCAGATTCCGTATTTTGTAAAGCTTCCGCCGCCTTTTCTGGTGGAAATCCCATATCGACTAACTCGGCCATGGCGCGGTCCCGTGGATCTTCAGCATGTGCTTGTGGACTTGGGGCGGGTGATTTCGACTTGGCCCTAGCAGGCGCTGCCTCAGATACAGGCTTCCCAAGTAAACCAAGAAAATCGTCATCATCATTATCCTGCGTTGTAGGTTGAACCGCTGCCGGCCGAGATTGCTGCATTGTCCCTAAACCAAATGGATCGTCGTCATCCTCGAATCCGATGTTGTTTGTCGGTTCGGCAGGTATCCGACTCATAGGACTCCGCGTCGCTGATCGAGAAGTAGAAGCAGAAGGAATAGGAAAGTTCGTAGATGCATCCACCGGCGCTGTCGAATTGAAAGCAGCTAATATATCATCCTCATCTGGAGACGAAATTTGCGCAGCAGAAGCCGGTGACGCAGTTCTTGCGGTGCCTTTCTGATCCAAAGTATCCCAAAATTGAGCATTCTGTCCTCCGTACTGTGCCTCGTACTGACTCCGCTTTTCGGCTTCTTGCTTTGCTTTTTGTTCTTGTAGCTTCTTTTGTTGCTCCAGCAAAGATAAATTCTTGTTGTTATTAGACGCTCCGAAAGATACCAGATTGGCAAAGCTATCATTAGCGGGAGTCGCAGGCTTCGATGGCGGGTTGGAGGAATGTCCGTTTGATGACGGCGGCGGCGTCGGGCGTGCTTGGATCGAGGGGACGCGCATTGTGTTCATTAACCCCGAGCTCATGGGCGGAGTTTTGTTGTTGGGCTCGCTGGAGCTGGGGGTCCAGCTCAGACCGGCGAGATCATCCATCGTGAAATAGTAGACTCGTTAGGCGGCGCGAAGCGATAGAAGGCGGTTTGAGGTTGTGCGGGATGCTTAGAGGGGGGCACACGGTATCGGGGGTCGAGTCATGGAGACTACTATGTATAGACGGTAATACAAATAAATCATGCCAATCAGTCTGATTGGCAGGCCGTTCGGAGAGAATCCAGGTCTGAAACCAAGCGCCGTTTGCTGTCAGTGATGTTGTGCAGGAGAGTTAGCTATCTAGAGCAGCCACATATGTGTGGCTGAGCATAGTGTCACCGTGTTACTGTGCCACCGTGGCGGCGGAGTGGCACTGTGGCTGGTGGCCCGGTGATCAAACTTTCTGCCTAAGGCTCCCACAGCGCGTCAAGGAATGTCACATGTCAATGCTTTGCTGTCATTCGCAGCCCATGGCGCCATCTTTGCTTGCAACACCAAGACTATCATCAGACGATCAAAACATCATTGATTCTGGTCCCTCCAATCCCAACTTTGGACTTGAGTATGGGGAGAGTCACCTGATTTCTACCACATGACTCTATCCAGAGTCATAGTCTCCATACAGAGTCACGAGAGATGCTCCATTGTCAAGTTGGTCAATTTTTGAGTCTTTTGGACCTCGAGTGGGCCTTATTCTTAAAGTTCGTCTGAATTGACGCATCGGAAGTCTTCCCGTGGAGCACTCACTGTCTCCACCAATACCAGGCCCGTATTGCTACTGTATCAGGCTGTATTCTCGACTATTGAACGTTATTTACACACTCGTAAAACTCAATCGAACGCGAAGTGAAATTTGTCTTCATTTTTGCCGAGTGCATTAACATTTCGCTCATCATTGAGAGCTTGTCGATTGTGCCATGTGCTGAATGTTCGACTACGTACGCATGGTGCAGTGCTGAATGTGCGACAGCCTAATACTAATCCTGATAATCGGAGCACTCCGTTGAGGACTTAAATCTCCCGAATTGGCATATGCAATGGCACGCTACGCGGCTATAATCATCGTTTTATTGCAGAGTCTCCATACGCACGGAGTACTATGTATGTATTAGTCGTACGTATCTGCGTAATCATGCATTCGATAGCTATTCCGTACATAAAACTGTGTTAAACTGTGTCCATCCTGATTTCCTACTACTACGAAGTACACGAATCACAGACCATATATGCGACCCGGTGTCAAGGCCTTGGAACACAAGTTCCTTCTTGCTTATTTTGCGTCTGCAACTTTGACTTTCTTGTGTTCCCTTTTTGCTTTTTCCTAGCAGGCTAAAGCATGATCGCGCTTTCCTTTCCTGGCAAGGGTACAATCTCCGTGGTCATGTACTTACTACATACAGGGTACGGAGTATTACTCTACCCCGATCAAAACCAAAAGTCGAAGGATCAAACTTGAGCTCTTGTCTCTGAGTTGTCAAGATGAAATTTGCCACCGCAATGAGTCTGAAGACTCTGGAGAATTAGACGAGACGGGCTAATGGACAGCTATGGAGGAGCACTGCGGGGATGCTTCTTTTGGTTGTTTGATACGTATGTAGCTAGAAGGATCACTGTGTATCACTATCAGTATCGAAATTCCGGCCTTGTTAAGCTATGTACAAGCGATCGACTTATCAAGAAAATTTGCCGGCCGGATTACCCCTGATTCTTATAGGATTGATCGCGTGTCTGTATCGAATAGATGAAATGAGGAAGATAGGACTGTAACCCTGCCAGGGTATGACAGCATTCCAGCGTAGGGTGTTTTGTAACAGACAGTATAAACGTACCGGTAATTGCAATGGGAGGCGGGAGTCCGTGCTTTGACACGCGCAAATAAACAACAGCACAGGCCAAATTGAGGCCCAGGAAATAGTCTCCGAGCGTCGTCTAATCTGTATAATTACATACATACTCCGTACATACGTAGTAAATTACATTGTTAATGCACAAAATACCTACTCGATCAGGATTGTTATATCATGCCATGTCTGCTGCAAGCACATGCAGGCATGCAGGCAAGGATGCAAGCTTGTATCATGTATGCCAAGTTGGACGGCGAACTCCGTCCAGTACGAAGCCAGGCAGTAGCTTACGTGCTAACTCTTTGAGGGGCAAGGTAACGCCTCGACGCGAATGTATTGTTACACTGGGGCGGGCAGGGAAATAAGGGTCTGCGCCGTACCTTGGCTAGTTCGTGTAGCCAGTTTGGATAGTGCTCCGTGTGCGCACTAAGATAGCACGGAGCAGAGACCAGATAGCGATAGATTGAGACGGTAGTACGCACTACGCAATCACTACAATGTATTATCTAGTTACTCCTTAATACCAATTTATTACCAACTGAAAATATCATGTACCTCACTCAAACACCGAGGACATAGTTGACTCTGTCCAGATCAAGAACAGTCATTCTTCCTCACCATGCCATTGACGCCAATCGCCATTCACGGGTCACCTCGGGGGATTCAGAGTTTCGCTCCTCCGGACAGAACTTTCAACTACTAACACAGAGTAGTTTCTTGCAGGGTCCAGGCTCTACTCCTAGGTAGCCGACGGGCCCTCCGACTAGTCAGGACTCAGGAGCCCCAGTTTACCCGACGCTTACAGTTTACACCCTCTTGATCTTTCCTTCAACTTGACTTCCATTCTGTTCTTGGTCTTCGTTTCTGCTGTTGTTTTAATTACCTCCATTTCGTTGCTTTTCTTTCCTTTTTTCTTCTCCAAAAGTGCTTCTTTCATCGGTGCTTGTTGCTAAACAGTCATAAACAAATTCACCCCGCCGGATCCTCTCACGAAACTAACAGCTCCCTGCTTAACAAAAAAAGTACTATTGATTCCAATACTCCGTTCTGGGACCACTTACAGTCTTCCAAACCGCGAAAAATTCAAGCGACACTCGAATTGAGCTGTGATCCATACGTCCCAATTGCTTTGTGACCAACTGGACATTTGAAGATTGGGTTTTTCTACGCCTGCAGCACGTGTCATCTAATCTCCTTTGATTCTCCCCTCACCCCCTTCCCCGCTCTCGACTTATCTTATGCCGAGCGGCGCGCACTCAAACACCACCAAGACACTTTGGAATATCCAATAAATTGATTTGGATTATTCAGTGACAATGGGTTTATTCAAGAGGAAAGACTCAAAACATTCGATCCACAGCGAGGAGGACCAAGATGCCCATTCGGCGCATAGTACACGCAACTCAACAGCCTCCCTCCGGTCGTCCGCAATCAAATCAACAGGAAATCTACCAGTGTCAATTCCAGAGGTGCCAATCTCCAAGCCTCCTGACCCAAATCTCGACCCAGCTGCCTATCTACGAAGTATACACGCCGTTCGCGAGCGCTCCAGAATTGTGCTTCAAAGAGCGAGAGCAGATAAGTTGACACATTTCGATGTGGACATGAGCAAATTCGAAGCGACTGCATCATATGTCGTTTCCATCATAAAGGTGCGCCGGTTGCCTGATACTGTATTGGCTTTCGCTAACTTGGTTTCAGAGAGATTATGCCCCTGATTACTCGTCAATCCCTCCGCACGGTCGTTGGCAACATTTCGATGTAGGCGGAAGACCCCGAATCGACCAGCTTTTACAATCATGGCCCAGCACAATCGATCCCACAGAGCGAACCAGAAGATTAATCGACCTGTTTTTGATATCTGTTTTACTGGATGCAGGTGCAGGAAACAAGTGGTCGTATAAATCCAAAGAGTCCGGAAAGGTATTTTCGCGAAGTGAGGGTCTTGCTGTGGCAAGCCTTGAAATGTTCAAGACGGGTTTATTCAGCAGCGATCCTACAGAGCCCTGCCAGGTTGACGGGGCCGGATTGAAGAAAGTGACTGTTGCAGCTTTGGCGAAGGGTATGCAACACTCCGAGCAGAATCCACTTGCAGGATTGGAAGGTCGAGCGGGGCTTTTGCAACGACTTTCTGAGGCGCTGAACAATCAAGAGCTTTTCGGAGTCGATGCTCGGCCGGGTAATATGCTTGGTATGTTCTTTTCCGATCAGACGGGGATTAAGGCTAATGTATACCAGATTACCTCCTTTCTCACCCAACCACGCTAGCATCGTCAGTTCCAATCGTGTCGATACCCACATTATGGTCCGTGCTTATGGACGGACTAGCTGCTATTTGGCCACCATCACGGACACAAATCGACGGAGTTTCGATTGGCGATGCATGGAGGTGTTCCAGCTTACCGCAAGAACCCCCGGCTAAGCCCTGGGAGGGCATTGCGCCGTTTCACAAATTAACACAATGGTTATGCTATTCTATAATGGTGCCCATGACGAAGTTGATGAAGATCCATTTCGCCGGCGCCGAGCTTCTAACAGGTCTTCCTGAGTACCGAAACGGTGGTCTTTTGATCGATTTGGGACTGTTGACCCTCAAGGATGCGGAGATGGAGAGAGGTCTCAAAGCTTATGAAGATAATGCTCGGAGAGAAGGCCAGCCGAGTATGGAGGTTGTTCCTGTGTTTTCAGCAGACGACGATGTTATTGTTGAATGGCGAGCCGTCACTGTGGGATTCTTGGACGATTTATTAGAGGAGGTCAATCATCAGCTCGGTCTCCGGGGAGATGATGCTCTATCTCTAGCTCAATTGCTTGAAGCTGGCACATGGAAGGTGAGTCATTTATTCCAGTTTCAATAAAACAAGTCTAATCAGTGATCAATAGGGTGGACGAGAGATTGCAGAAGTCTCAAGACCGAACACCAAAGAACCACCGATCATGATCATATCCGATGGTACAGTTTTCTAATCGGCTTAACGAATCTCGAGCATATCCTTTTTACGACGAGCCCCTTTTTATTTCGCTTCTACTCTTCGACTCAACATTTTTCTATTCAACCTTTTATTCAACACAGAGACGTCTTAGATTGATGATGATACCAATGGTTGAATGAGTTTCCCTATCACGACGGCAAAGACCATACCTTGATGATGCAACATACGATTGCATGACCACACCTTATCTACCAGCATAATAATATCAGAAAATCGATACAATGGACGCATCGACTTCGATTCTTGAGACAAGACCTTGTGTCTTTTTTTCGCTTCTCCACAACCTCGTTTTTTACTTCTTTGCACGCCTTTTGGGTTCCCGGTGTGACATATACTTGAGCATATATTTATTTTATATTCTGACTTGTAGAGAATATTCTCTTTATTTCTTCTCTGTTTCTGTATACCATGTTACTACCTGTAGTGGGGTGAGCTGTGTGGCTATTGGCGACGGTTCTTAGTAATGACGCACTGGCTTTCCTGCCTTGCCGTAGGTATCTATCTGATTAGCCTCATTCACTTCATTCATTCAATCAACAGATTGATTAGCCTACATTATACAGTACTCAATCACTGTGCATAATAGCTGACATTGCTGTACAGTTTACTCGCACCTATTATCGATATATTGAAAATACTCTTACATATCCCACCGTATGGGAGTTCCCACCCAGCTCTAACGCACAGGACCACTGTCCATGCGACACAACCAACCCAACTGAGAACAACCACCTCAGTTATCCACCACACAACCAGACGTGTCCACTGTCTACGCTGGTGATCAGCCAGTCATATCCAGCATGGATCTCCGCAAGAAGAAGAGGAAGGTCCTTCTAATGGGCAAGAGTGGCTCTGGAAAATCCTCAATGCGATCGATTATCTTTAGCAATTATGTTGCAAAGGATGTGCGGCGGTTAGGTGCGACTATTGATGTGGAACACAGCCATGTGAAGTTTATGGGGAATTTGACCTTGAATCTATGGGATTGTGGAGGGTATTGTTTTATCTCTTTATACTGATTTCCTGCACAACTGACTTGCTGCAGACAAGATGCCTTCATGGAAACCTACCTCGGCGGCCAACGAAGCAACATATTCTCCGACGTCGCCGTCCTCATTTACGTGTTCGACATTGAATCCCGCGAAGTCGAGCGCGATCTCGATACTTACAACGCCGTCATCGAGGCCCTGCACCAACACAGTCCCAGCGCCCACGTGTTCTGTCTAATCCACAAACTCGATCTGATCCAAGCCGAGCACCGACAACGCATCTACGAAGAAAGGTCGTCGCTGATCCGCCATCGCTCAAAACATTTCGATATTGATACCTTTGGGAGTAGTATTTGGGATCAGTCCCTGTACAAAGCGTGGGCGGGGATAGTGCACAAACTCATTCCGAATCTTTACGTTATCGAACGCTTTCTGAGCGCGTTCGCGACCAAGATCGATGCCGAGGAGGTGATTCTGTTTGAGCGCTCGACTTTCTTAACGGTTACATCATTTGCGTCTGAAGTCGGAAGCCTGAATCCGATTTACGATCGTCACGAACGACTATCGAATATCATGAAGGCATTCAAACATTGCGCAGCTCGCAATACGCATACTACCCCGGCCTCCGCCGGGTTTCTGGTTATGCACACAAAGACGCCGCAATTCAACGTCTTTCTGGGCCGGTTTACGGATAACACGTACATCTTTGTGGTTGTGCCACCCGGCGAAGCTGCCTACAACTGCGCAGTGCTGAATACGATGTTGGCGAGAGAAGGGTTTGCGAAGGCGGCGTTGGCGGGGCATGGTGGTGATGGGTTTCCGCTGCCGATGTCTACGTCTGCCGCGTCGCATTCCAAGGGCCAGAATGGAGGTCAATATGGATCTTTGCGGGAATGATTGATGAATTGAATGATATGAATTGCCGGGAGTCATGCCATAGATTCGATAGATGCGCACACTACTTTCCATTTTCTGTTGGATTATACAGTCATAGTGTTTTGATTGTTGATTATCTTCAGCGATGGCGTTGGTACTTGCGAAGGTTCTTTGGTATGAATCTGGAATCCGGTGCTTTGACGATACAAACAAAACTCATGTACATAGTCAAAATGAACAGATACCCTAAGCCTTTTAAACTAAGCGTCAATTGAGCTGGCTAACTGTAAGTGGCTCGCCATTTCGTTAGTCGGTCTAATAATCGATCTAATGCAGGCCGTGATCCATGGATAGTGGTACTTCAGATAAATAATTCGCGGAGAAATTGTCCAATAACACCAAAATGTTCGCTCGGACATTTGTATCTGCTTCATCCAATAAGTTGAACAGATATGCTGGGGTTGGTTATTTCGTGAAGCAGAGTATACTATAGTCAGAATCAAGAAAAGCTACATGAAGATCAAATCCGGGGAAGGTGGTTGCATCATCATGATGAGGCCCATCACCACACCTCGAATCTACATATCAACATGCCCGCCTCACCACTTCAAACCCTCATCTGAATATGTCTCACTACAAGTGATATGATTCTTAACCGCAGCCATGGTGAACACAAAGAATCCCACACCATGCTCATCCTCATCAAAACCATACGAAACCCGCGACGCGATCGCCGATATCTGGGGCCCGCGTACACCATATAAACACGAATGGCCGACTAGAGTCGATGAACGACTGATCGATGAGCCCGAGAAATGGGTTCAGAGTGCGTGCGTTTTGTGCAGGTATTCCTCCCTCTGTACACATTCATGTTCGGCCAGGGGTTAATGGTGTGTAGTAATGGATGCGGCCTCGACATCGGCGTCAAAGATGGAAAAGTAGTCGGTGTCCGCGGCCGAGCAACCGACCGCGTGAACAAAGGCCGTCTAGGGCCCAAGGGACTAAACGGGTTCGTCTGTCCTCTCTACAATGCCCTCTAATTCTCCTGATGTATTGGTAGGTGGACAGCAATGTCCCACCCAGACCGCTTGAAACATCCCCTAGTACGCAAAAAGGGGAAACTAGAGCGCGTCTCATGGGACGAAGCTATGAATACGATTGTGCAGAGAGTCAAGCAGACCCAGGCAAGGCTGACGAATCATGGAATCGGGTTTTATACGAGTGGACAGCTGTTTTTGGAGGAGTATTATGTTTTGGCGATGATTGGGAAGGCGGGGTTGAATACGTTGCATATGTATGCTGATTCTCAAAGAGTCGAGAGTTCAAGGGAGCTGACGGTGTAGGGATGGAAATACGAGACTGTGTACGGCGACGGCGGCGGCTTCGATGCGCGAGTCGTTTGGGTCTGATGGGCAGCCTGGCTCGTATGCTGATATTGATTATACCGACTGTTTGTTTCTGGTCGGTCATAATGTCTCGCATACCCAGACCGTGCTCTGGAGTCGAATGCTGGATCGACTAGATGGACCAAACCCTCCCAAACTCATCGTCGTCGATCCTAGACGATCAGATACCGCGAAACGTGCGACGGTTCATCTCGCCCCGAGAATCGGGACGAACCTGGCTTTGCTGAATGGCATACAGCACCTTCTGTTTGCCAATGGATGGGTCGATGAGGAGTACGTTTCCAAGCATGTCGTCGGCCTCGAGCAACTCCAAACCACCGTCAAAAACTATACACCCGAACATGTCGAAGAAATCACCGGCGTCCCCCAGCACCAACTCGAAGAAGCAGCACAAATAATCGGCACAGCAAGGAGCCTGCTATCAACAGCCCTCCAGGGAGTCTATCAATCCAACCAAGCCACCGCCAGCGCCTGCCAAATCAACAACATCAACCTCCTGCGCGGTCTCATTGGGAAACCCGGCAGCGGCATACTGCAAATGAACGGTCAACCCACAGCCCAAAACAATCGCGAAGCAGGCTGTGATGGCGAGTACCCGGGTTTTCGCAACTTTCAGAATCCGAAGCATGTTCAGGAGATTGCCGATGTGTGGAATATTGATTTCATGCATGTCCCGCATTGGGCGCAGCCGACGCACGTAGAGACTATGCTCAAACATATCGAGCATGGCTCGATTGATATCATGTGGATTTCTGGCACGAATCCCTTAGTCAGCCTCCCTCATCTCCAGCAGGTGCGCGACTTATTCACGAAACCGGACTTGTTCGTGATTTGTCAGGATATTTACATGACCGAAACCGCGGCAATAGCAGACGTAGTCCTTCCCTGCGCCCAATGGGGCGAGAAGACAGGCTGTTTCACAAACGCCGATCGAACGGTCCACCTCTCCCACCAAGCCGTTGAGCCTCCCGGAGAGGCAAGACCCGATCTGTCTATATTCCTTGACTTTGCGAAACGCATGGCATTCAAAGACAAAGATGGGAATGACTTATGTCCCTGGAGCGAACCCGAGGAAGTTTTTAATGCGTGGAAGAAGATGTCGAAAGGGAGACCGTGCGATTATAGTGGACTGAGTTATGAGAAGTTAACCGGTGGATCGGGGGTGCAATGGCCCTGTAATGCTGAGAATCCGCATGGCAAAGAGCGACTGTTTACCGATGGGAAGTTTTTCACGGATATTGACTATTGTGAGAGTTATGGGCATGATCTTGAGACGGGGGCGCCGATGACGAAGGCACAGTATGAGTCGCTCAGTCCGGCGGGGCGCGCGATACTCAAGGCTGCTGCGTATCGGCCCCCGCTGGAGACTCCTGATGAAAAGTATCCGTTCAGATTGACGACAGGTCGGAATGTGTATCATTTCCATACGCGCACAAAGACTGGCAGGAGCGACAGATTGCAGCGCGCATTCCCTGAGGCGGTGGTGCAAATTTCGCATGAAGACGCACGAAATCTACAATTAGAGGAAAAAGATATGGTAGTCGTCCGTTCTCGTCGCGGCGCTGTTGAACTCCCCGTCGTTATTGGCAATATTGAGAAGGGCCAGGTTTTCATCCCGTTTCATTTTGGATATTTTGATGCCAAGGATGAGCGTGCGAGGGCTGCGAATGAGTTGACTATCGGTATTCCCTTTCCCTTCCCATAATGTGTTCTGGGGTGCCCAAAGCTAACGAGAATAGAACAATGGGACCCCATATCCAAACAACCAACCTTCAAATCCGGCGCCGTCAGCCTGACAAAAGTAGACGACCTCGAGCCCGGCACAGTCAAAATCCACGCTAGACAACGACAATCCGAAGCCGTACACAAAGTCGAATCAAACCCCAGACCAACCGACAAGAAGCAAGGAGGAGATCAACTCAAAAGAAGACTCGCACCCTGGCTCGGCGCAACGCACGACGCTCTCAACACTTTGGTCGAGATATACGACGAATTCATACCAAAAGTAATCCAAGACCTAGACATCCAATCCGGTCTGAGGCTGATGTGTAGCATGACCCACGAAATCATCGACCATCTCCAACCATACATAGAGAAATACCACGAAAGCCGCCGGTACAGCGCACAAATCTCGCATGATCTGCGCGACTCGCTGTTCTCGCTATCCCGTGGCTCAGATTCGTTCCGGGTTATTACGACGCTGCAAGCAGTTGATCTCTTCGTGACGT
Organism: Talaromyces verruculosus; assembly: GCA_038993655.1. Lineage (NCBI taxonomy): Eukaryota > Fungi > Ascomycota > Eurotiomycetes > Eurotiales > Trichocomaceae > Talaromyces > Talaromyces verruculosus. The sequence goes on along the minus strand of JBBVQN010000012.1, from coordinate 161,028 downwards.
ATATTGATGGATATTTGACGGCATTACAGCCAGCGAGTATGGCGCTATGGGATAAGGGGTTCGTTGATGCGGTGGGGTTTGCGCAGGCGCAGCTCGCGAGACAGCAGGCCTGGGCACGGTTTCATCTTAAGACGAAGAGTCCGCAGACTTTGTTGGTGCCTGTGCAGGTGGAGGTTGATTTGGAGTGTGAACGGCCACCGAAGGACTCTTCTTGATTGCGCACATGCAATTATGTTATCTCTACAAGTTTGGTACAGGACGAGGTTTAGCAACCTTCTCATAAGCACTCATAAATCGTAACAATATCTCCTCCTCATTGGCTTTTGCGATGATGCACAATCCAAACGGCCGCTTGTTATATCGAAGCTGTCCTATCGGCACCGTGGCGATTGGATATCCTACACAAAGCATAATCAGCGCCCAAATCTTAAGTAACAAAACGGAAGTAAGAAGAGATAGGAACATACCAGCAGCAGCAGCATGAATACACAGCGGCGAATCTCCGGGTGCAGCAATGAGACTGACCTGATGTTCATTAAACACCCCGTCGAGGATCTGTCTTGCTGTGCTGCGGAGGTCATGTTTTAGTTTGTCGATGTTTTGTATTGTTTCAGTGTTGTTTATTGCGGATTCGAGGTCGTTTTGTTCTGTGAATGCTACACACAACTTATAAGCAAGCAGGAAGTAACCATTGGAAGGAGGAAAAGAAAGACCTACGAGCAGGAAGGGCTATTTCGTGGTTCTCCTTGTTGTATCTAACGATATCTGCGACGCTGCTTATGGAACATTCGTCGAATGACTCGATGAATGCAGGTATGCAGATGTTTTTGAAGTCCCAATCTTTCAAACGAGTGGTTATTGGTATCATCCGAGGAGTGCATGTGTCATTCAGGGTGTGAATCATGCATGGGTGGTGACTTACATGCAATTGCGAGTATCCCCTTAAGGGCTGAGGTATCCTTCAGGCTGATCGGATACTTCAATGAGCAGCCATGGCTTCGTAAATTAGATATTGTCTCCTCGTACTCATCGACCTAAATAAAAAGTCAGCTTGTTTGCAATACAACATTGTTATAATATATATACACACCATTTGCTCCGCCGTCCCCTCAAACTGCGTACAAAAATCGTCTGTCATCTTCCACACCTTCGGATCCAGAAAACCCACCTCAATCCCCTCCCAAATATTTGGCTCTGACTCTGCAGGCAAATCGAACTTTCTTCCCAGTAAAATCTCAGTCAGTGCGCGCACATCAGTGGCCGACTTCGCCATTGGGCCGGGACTATCAAAGAATTCCGTCATGCAGTACAGCCCAGTTGAGTCTTGAATTCCAACGGTAGGCTTAAGAGCGTACAGGGCAGCGCGCGTTGAGGGTGTGACGATCGACCCGATCGTCTCTGTACCCATGGCGAGAGGAGCGAAGCCAGCTGCTACTGAGACTGCGGAGCCGGTTGATGAGCCGCCGGGGGCCTATCTAACCCATCAACACGACAGAAATGCGGATAGTCGGGGGTGGTGATGCATACAGAATGACCGAGTAACTTCTCACTCTCCTCCATCTTTCCAACGTAGGGTGAAAGTGTCTGGCCGCCGTGCGCAGACCAGCCGGGCATCATCATGGTCATTTTCATACCCGCCAACTCCTATACATAATCACCATCTTCTCAGCAGAATACCTCTGAGAGTGGGGGGAAAAATACAGACAGTCATATTCCCCTTCCCCAAGACAATCAACCCAGCATCAATCAACCGCTGCGCAATCGCGCCATTTTTCGAGGCTACAGATCCAATCAACGCCCTCGATCCAGCGGTCGTACTCATCCCTAACTCCGAGGCAGTCACAAAACTATCCTTCCATACAATAGGAATTCTGTGGAATGGACTTCTTGGGCCAGAAGTTTTGCGCTTTGCGTCTAGTGCTGCGGCGATGGCGAGGACTTTGTCGCGTGGCGCGGGTGATATGAGTGCGTTGAGGAATGGTTCATGGCGATCGATTTGCGCGAAATAGGATTCGAGGATTTGGACGCTTGTGAGCTGTTGCTGGGTTAAGAGGTGTTGAAGATCGACTGCGGTGGTGGCTAGGACGTCGAAGGTCATTTTCTGCTTTCCTGCGCTTGCAAACTCAAGATGAGAATACCCAAGGTTGAAAGTAAGTGTTGGTTGAAGCACGTGCTCGTCTTATATGTATTGCGACAATTTAACTACATGTAGGCTGCTTAATAAATTATTGCATGGTGAATGCTTTGTTATTGTTACATCGTAGCGCGATCGTGAGGGGTTAGCGTCTTAGGGCTAATGAACCCGATTAGGCAATTTTACTGTGGTCCCTGTCTAGCAGCTTCTAGCCTGCTTTTTTAATCCAGGGCAGGTAGATATACGATATGCAAAAACGTTAAAGCGCAAACACAGTATTCTAGCACAAATCAAAAAACAAGACCGTGAGACTATTTCCAAGGCTTGCTCTAATTGACCATGTTAGTAATGCTCAAGTACATTCGATAATCAGACCCCCCATCTCCTAGCTTGGATGAGGAGTGTGATAAAGAGCATTTCGGAAGTTCTAGCAAAAAATCAATGATGTAGACGTTGGTCTAGCTGGAGGGATAAAACGGTATGGTACATTTGAACACTTTTTCTTAGGCTCGCATAACATCAAAATCTTTCAATCGTCCATCAACTGTGACCATCAAATTACCAAACAACTATAAAGTTCTTATAGTCTGGAATCCTCCTACATATGTAGTTTTCTCCCGCAAAATATGCCCACGTCACCAATCTGAGAAGCACATCAGGAGACTTTTTATCCATTTACGATAAAATAAGCCCGTGAGGAGTGATATTTAAAGTAAATAATTGGTGCACAACACACAATAATCGACCTAGAGCTATAAAGAGAGGACTAGACGACACCTGAAGCTGCTGCAGTAGACGCAAAGCTAATCGACATGGGTAATACCCCTGTTCTTGAGCTATGAGGTTCATGAATTTGCACACACTAAGTATTGAGACCACACATTTTTATATAGAGGAGAAATCGACTACTTACACTGTTATCTATATCAAGACAACATTGTTCCATCTAGGTCTACCTAGGTATATAGAACATTTCATTGGCGTCTAGGACACAAATCTTTGAAGCTAAATGATGAATGGCATGTTATAGTATATGAAGATATAAAAATAAGATAAAATCAAGCAAGACAACAAATTATTTCATGGAGGTAAATGCTGATGGTCTAGCATAATGCACACCACATCTGCACATACGATTTCCATATCTGGTATTGTACAAGCTTCCCATATGTACCCACAGAATTTGAAAGGAATGATTCGAAGATGAATAACTTAAAAAAAAAAAAGACACTTCAAGGATTCAAAACACTCCAATTTCATCTCAAAAGACCAAGTCAGACTTTTCCCAAAGAGGGCGTGGAAGGCACTCCGTCAAGTATCACCAGTTTCATTTGCTCAAAATCAACTGCACCATAAGAGATGAAGCCCTCGAAAGCGCCCTCGAAAGCGCTGTTGACAGCGTTGAATGCAGCGGAAACCCATTCGTCAACATTTCTACCGAATTCACCGCCCTTTTCGAAGATATTTGAATAAAATTCATGGGGTAAGTTGAGAACATGGTTGAGCCAGTTGAAGACGGTACCGACCAATTTTCCAATGGCAGATATCGCTCACTTGTGAATTTTGGCTGCGGTTTCCCGGATTGCTTCTGGTATTTTCCTAAGCACTTCAACAGCAGACCTTTCAATATCATCGAACCGTTTGTTGCATTCAGCCGTTTGCCTGTCGGTCAATTCACTGAGAGTTCTTTTCCAATCTTCTTCAGTAGCATCACTTTTCGTTTCCTTGAAGCTCTACATAGATTTTTCGAGCGCAGAATAGTCGGACTTGCTCTTCTTGATTGCGGTGTGACACACCCGTTGGAAAGTTTTAGGGCTAATGTACCCCCAATTAGGCAATTCTACTACGACATCTGCCCACCAGCTTCTAGCTTTATTTGTTTTTTAGATTTTTGAAGGCAGCGATATACGATATGGAGAGTGATACTATTTTTAAGGTTTGCTATAATTGACCATGTTACTAATGCTCAAGTACAATGGATAATTAGACCTTTCTATGCATTTCTTTCCATTCACAACAGCCTCTTAGGTAAAGGACATTTTAAATGTTCCCAAACGTCAATCCGTCAACGTCCAGCGGATACCCTATTTTGGAACTTGGAGGTAACTTCTAGTAGATTACAAGCATCCAAGAAAAGAAATGGCATTCATAAAAATTTCATTATTATATTAGTCATTCCCTAGAGGAAAATGTACAGCAGATATCTCTACTACAGTAGAACCTGTCTATAATGAATAGAAGGCCTTTCAAAGGCTGGATCTGCTGTCTAGAGATTTTCATTCATATGAAAATGGAGAGTACTCTAATATATTAACCTGTCTGATCAATCACCATTCAGAGCACTCTCCATATTCATATGAATAATATCTAACTTGATATCAATATACTGATAGGGGTCCTTCTGTTCGCTATAGCCAGATTCTACTGTACTTCTCACAATTTTTACCTGAGGTTCTTCTCCTATATCTTAACAATTACCTTCGTCACAGCTCTGAGGCGAACTCACCGTGGAAATGAAAAAGCCAATTCTAAACGATCATTCTTCGCTGGCTAACAGTAACAAGAGGCCGAGGACCTGCTTTTCAATCCTGTCGATCAAAGAGTCCAAACTCCTGCTGTTCAGAGAAATATCTACAACTTGTAGCAGTTCCTCTTCATGGATTGCCCGAATACCCTTTCGCAGGAGCATCTCCTCGATCCCCTGATTCTCATGCAGATATCCAACCTCTGAAATCATACTCAAGCCAAGAGAGACGGCGGGTTTATTACATAAATTGTGATAGCGCGCGAAAGTATCGAAGAGACGGTTTGCGGCGCAGCAATCTCTTTCAGTTGCTGTACCGATGCTACCAGAATCTCCCTTCCAGAGGATGTTTCGGATGTGATTATGTTCTTGAGCAGCCCCAGGTCCAACTTTATGACTGGAGGTGGAGTGCTCGTTCAAGGTGTACGCTACAACTTTAGATTTGAAACTGGGAAGAAGAAAGTGGGAATTGAAGATAGTATAATTGATCAGGACGTGATATCACATGAATCAGTTTAGTTCACCAACTAAGCAGAAGCTTCGGCGTAAGCTTTGAGATCCTTGTTGAATTGATTATATTGACCTAACATCTTTTTCCCAAGGAGGGAGGGCGCCATGAGGAATGCGATCGGACCCGAAAACTTCTCGGTCTGTTTGAAGATCGTTGAGGAGCCATCGTTGGCTGGTTCAATGTGGAAGCTGTGGAGCCCTGCGATGAGACCGTAGACTGGCGGGCCTTGCCACTGGAATAACTTCTCTGAATTCGCCTTCCGATCCTGGTGTCAGCTTATTTGTTATCCATGCCTAGCGAGGGGGTTCGTTTTGCTCACCGTGATGTTCGCGACAAATTTCATGCCATCGATATTGCATTTGACTTTGTCGCCCGGTTTGAGTGACGGGAGCGACTTGGAGCTGTCCTCAGGCTCGAGCAACTTGACTAATGCTGTGTGCCATTGTGGATACTTGGAAAAATCGAGCAGCTGCAGTATACTCCCTTAGCGTTTAGTAGAGGGAAATAGAAGAGCAGTACGTACAATTTCTCGCACCTTAGAAGGTGGTGCTGCGATTTCAATCTGTGTTTCAATCATTATGATAATAGTTCGAGTGAAACTCGATAATGAGTCAGTTCGAAAGCGAAAAGAAACGAAGAATCGACGAACTGTCTATAATTCTGACGGAACCCTCTCCGCAACGGGTTAGATTCCTCGAAATTAACAGCATCTATGGAAACGGGGTAACTAATCCGTTTGTTTTTGGCCGATTGCCGAGATGACTGTATCACTGTCAGACCTAAATGAAGCGGGATCAAAAAGTTAGGGCATCAGCTTTTGCAAACGCTTTCGTTCCTTCCGTGGATCTCTCCCCCGCAGCTGAAAACGAGGTTCTTTATTACATTCAGATCTAGACCAGTTTATTAGCTATATGATGATTTGATAGTCTCATAGTTAAGCTAACTGAATGCATAACGTAACATATTACGGTATGCTCCACGACTAGGTACAGTATATCGGCTTGTTTGTTGTCCCATCTATTGAATGTCTCCGAGGACTGGGGCGGTTTATTGTTCCGTTTATTGAATTAATCTCCCCGAAGACTGGGGCAACCTGTATTCATTAAGAGGATACATAATCCGAAGTGGTCCAAAGGAATTGTTAAGCCTTGAGGCTCATATGTGTGCCTTAAGTGTCCTTTCCTATGCTTGGATATCAATTGATGTAGTTTCGCTTCGTCACCTACAAAGCTGAAGGCTAAACATCAGTGGAAGTCAGCACTAGCCAAATGGCATTCCCGCGCAACGTAACTGGTTTCAAATAAATTCTCCTATTCACCACTGAGTTGTTATTTATATTTTTGTTTGCTCTTGACAACACCATCGTCTCCGATGTACAACCTAAAATCGTTGATATATTCCACGAAATCAATAAGCTGCCATGGATCTCTGTCTCCTTTACTCTTGGCGCAGCTACTGTCAATCTCTTGTGGTATGTAGATGCAATCCGCAACGCAGAAAACGGCTCTGAAAAGTTACTGAAGTATGCCTTTTTGGAAATGGCAGGGGAAAGGTTTCCTCGCAGTTTGAAGTGAAGACATCCTCATAGTTTCAGTCGCCCTTTTTGAGGTCAGCTCCGCTGGGTGCGGGTCCAGGTCTAACCATGTATGCTCTTATTGTTAGGAGAATTCTCTGCGGCTTGGGGGGGTTTTGGAATCTATATTGGTGCCATTAGTATTATTTCCATCAGCACGACTGAATATGGGAGATCAGGCTACTTGGGTTTCGTTGGATTAACTTGTGGTGTTGGAACTGTGTAAGCAAGCCAGCTTAAGGGCAGACGGATGTGATCTGATCCTTTCTAGACTCGGTTTAATCACTGGGGGTGCCTTTGCCGACTCCGATACGGCAACCTGGCGATGGAGCTTTTACATCGACCTCTGTGTGGGAGCTGTGGCCGGACCCATCTACCTATGGCTCATTGAGACTCACCAGCCTCGGCCAGGGTTGTCTCTAGCTAACCACCTCAAACAACTCGATATATCCGGTGCTACTCTTATGGTAGGCGCTTTCGTCTCTGGCATCATAGCCATTTCTTTCGGCTGTGCGTTTGTAGGCTTAGCGAAGAAGACAGAGTATTGGCCTCTTCGTCTGCTCTGGCGTTCTATGGATCTTATTTGCCATTCACCAAATATTCTTTACAACTCCCGATACTTGACTTTTCCCAATTCACTTTCTTGAATCCTATGAACAGATCACTCTCTTTGTGGAGGTGGCAGCTGCGGTAACATGTGCCTTTGTCCGTGTCTACTTCATACCACTGTATTCCCAGTTCATTTTCGGGTACTCATCCATTCAAGCCGGAATTCGCCTATTGCCATTTGTCTGCGTAGTGGTCTTTGCAGTAATCACCAATGGAATCTTCATGGGTATTGTGCGTTACATCCTTCACATAGCCTCTACCAAGTCGGTAAAATAAATGAATCAGGTCTACGGCTGGTCTTCCAGACCCGATATCAACCGGGCTAGCGTGGTCAATGGAACTGCAATTGGCCTACTCACATATGTCAGGATGAGACGAAATGACATGGCGAATTTCCTATACTAGAGAAAATTGTCAACAGTGCCAACCCGGATCTGCGAGTGCGGTGACGTTGAAAATAATTCCTATTTATGTTGAATCACCATCCAATGCACCGTAGCAAAAGAAGCATTGTGAACAAGGTGCCGCTTCACACGGACCTGCTGCTGAAAATGGGAATAAGGGCGAAGATTTCGGCTAGATGGCGGTCGAGGAAAGGTTCTCGGACTAGTTTACGTTGGCAAAGCATCCTCTCCTCAATGAAGAGGAGACCAAGTGATTAGGCAATCGTGACACACCGACTCCGGATCTTGAGAACGCTTTAGAACGAGACGAAAATGGAAGGCCGGTTTTTTTTTTCTTTTAGCGAGGAGCAAAACTCCAGTTTTGCTCTTCTTTCTTCGCGTAACATAGAGGATCTGAATGGCGCAGGCTACGTAGCTGGTGTATGCAACTAAGCTCTACATCCTTCGGTTAATTGTGAATGAGTGAATGAAGAATGCAGGTAGCCTCAACGTTACAATCGAACTTCGGAAATTTGAAGGGCTGATGTTGTTACAGGCAAGGTCAGATGAGGATCGTACCTGCTAAGAGACGGTAAGAAGGTCTTCACGGGCATAATCATATCAAACCAATATCGCCGATTGGTCGAGAACTTCTCTGTTATCCAGGCGTTAATTTCCCTCATCTCGTGTGAGGCAGTTGGATTCCTCTGATTATGGCTCTCCACGTACACCATTGGTGGATGTTCTCGTATTGCCTGGCCTCGCAAATTCCCTGCCGAAGGTTCACTCATGATCCTTAGCTACAAATCATGTCCGTAGTCCCCATCCTAAAAGGAGTTTACAGGGAGTATCAGACTCAATATGAGTTCAGAGCCGACATTCCCCATCTAATATTTGATACCCCGAGTATTCACGCAGGCGGTTCTGATTCGAATAGTCCTCTCAATTTTCCGAAGAGGAGCAGGATGTAGATCACAACTGGTAACTATAAATAAGCTGAGCAAGACTGCGAGAGAATAGCTGATACTCAACGATCTCAGCGCTATCAGCTACCAAACTAAACGTTTCTTGCTTTTCTAGCTGCTATCAAAAACCTCGTCTGTCATGATGTTTTGGGCTACTTCTTTGCTTCTCTTAATGCCAGTTGTATCGGCGCAGTCTCCAGTCTACGGTCAATGTGAGTGCTTGAAGGCAAACTCGTGCGTTCTGTACAATGACACTAACGACTTCAGGCGGCGGGCAGAACTGGACCGGACCTACTTCTTGCGTTGCTGGATCCTGTTGCACCTTCTCCAGTGTTTGGTATTCGCAGTGCCTTCCATGCACTGGAGACACCACAACAACGCACTCAAGCGCAACGGCCAAGCCATCGTCTCCCACCACATGTCCACTTCCGCCCAGGTACAGATGGACTTCAACTGGGCCACTGGCCAACCCAGAGCAGGGTTACGTCTCTATCAAGGATTTCACTCACGTCCCTTATAACGGTCAGCATCTGGTTTACGCCTCAAATGCCAATAATGCAGGCGTCTGGGGATCGATGGGATTTTCTCTCTTCTCAGACTGGTCTCAGATGTCCCACGCATCTCAGACGCAGATGCATACCGCAGCTGTGGCACCGCAACTCTTCTATTTCACGCCCAAAAACATTTGGGTGCTCGCCTTTGAATGGGGTGCCAATCCCTTTTCTTATATGACAACCAATAATCCTACCAACCCAAATGGATGGTCTCAGCCGCAAACACTTTTCACGGGATCCGTTCCTAACTCTCGAACTGGCCCAATTGACCAGGCGCTCATTGCTGACGACACAACTATGTATATGTTCTTTGCTGGAGACAATGGCAACATTTACCTGTCCGAAATGCCTATTGGAGACTTTCCTAGAAGCTTCGGCACATCTTATACAACTATCCTTACCGACACGACTGCCAATCTCTTTGAAGCTATTCAGGTCTACACTGTTGAGGGCCAGGGTCATAATCTATATCTTATGATTGTTGAGTGTATCGGGGCAAATGGCAGATATTTCCGCTCTTTTACAGCTACGAGTCTTAATGGCACTTGGACTCCGCAGGCTACAGGCGAAGCTAATCCTTTCGCTGGAAAGGCTAACAGCGGCGCTACCTGGACCGACGATATTAGTAGTGGCGACCTTATTCGGAGCAACGCCGACCAGACCATGCCCATTGATCCTTGCAACCTCCAATTTCTCTATCAGGGAAGGAACCCGAGCTCTAATGGTGAGCCTTACGCTGCGCTGCCATACCTCCCTGGTCTCTTGACCTTGGTACACTAAGTATGGTCGTGACACGGGTCGCGAGATGACCCTCGCGGTCAATCAAGTATGCCCTTAATGTATGGTGTGCTATTTGCACTACGTTTCTGCAACTGATACTATTCTTCTTTTCTGGAATTTGGAACAAGATTCTAAAGACTTTACGTGCCAGCTTGTTGTCTCAATTTTCAAATTCGTCTGCATCACGTTATTGGTCTCATTCCAAACAAACTTAAGTCACTCTTGATATAAGCAACAAAATACCTAAGTTGAGAAAATCCAGAAAGATCTGTAGTCTTTAAAATTAAAAGCCACTTTTATGTTCCAGGTCCCGTTAAGTTAAAAAGCTGTACGTACTTACGTTCTAGACGAATGAAATAGATAATTAACTGACATCTCCACAACAGCTCAAAGCGCCAAATTTATTCCTAGATTTGATTCACTCGTACATAATAGTTGGTGCGGTAGTAGATACAATCACAGAATCTTCATCGTCGGAACGAAAATTAAGAGATAGCCTAAAGCTCCCAAAGCAGGTTCGTAATGGATTTGCCTATTCGGGTAATTTAGCCCTAAGGTATGGTACATACATGCATATATTGTTAAACACCCAGCATGAATGGATAACTGACTGGGTTCGACATTTAACAATGTCTTTTAGGATATTGAAAATGCAATCATTCATAGTGGCCAGAAATCCGTAATCGCTGTGAAAAGAATATTCGGCAACTAATAAAAAACTTTCGTAATAGCAATAGCCGATGGCTGAAATTCCGGTGGTTCACGATTATAATTCATCATTGAAAGAGGATTCATCTCACCAATCTGAAACTGTCATAACCTATTCTCCAAGCGGTCCATTTGATCACCGATCCGGGCACCCATCGCGAATTGTGGTCTGCTAGGCCGACCATGAGCGCGCTAGGGTCATGCGAAAGATTCCGAGGAATCGAGTCTTGTGTGATACAAACAGGGATGCTTGGTAGACATTTGGTGGCGTCTACTACTTATTGCAAAATACCTAGTTCGTCAACGGTCTGGAGAGCTTCGGGTCCTTGTTGCTGGGCTGCGGATTGGAGGATAATCTTCTTGTTGCTGCTGGGCAATTCGGTGGCCACCGGTTTCTCATGTGCTGCGGCTAGTAGTTTTCACAGCTTCGTGTTATACACGGCTTCTAGCAACAACGACAAACCGCGTCTACGCTCACGGATTCTCCTATTCCAATTTCTGCTGGTCTCTGGACCGGTGCTTTGATCTACCAAGGTGAAACCATTCTGAAAGAAACAAATGCCTGGACCAGTGGCACAATTTGGGTGCCACCCAACTGGATAATTGGCATCTAGATCACTGGTCACAATGCTTTGTTTCATCGAAAGTCCATATAACATTACGCATATGACAAGACTTAGAATTGAAATTAATATAGAGGCTGAAAATTTAACCCATCCATTATTTCTAAATCGCGCAAATCAAACCATTATTGATGCATTTGACTGGAGGTTGGCAAGCATTGATGCATCACGGTGTTGCTCCGACCAACCCATACCCCTGTCTCCAGGTATGTACGGACCGGACGTCTCGCTGAAGAAAGAAGCTGGTTTGCCTACACTGCAACAATTTCAAATTCTCCTGTGAGAAATTGGGCGCGGGATATCGGCAGGGGATATGATCTTGCAATCTTCAACTTGAAATATCTAGATTCAAGCATTTGCGATTCCCCAGTCCTTGAAGGTATTTATTTGTAGACATCTGCCACTTTACATATATCCCTATTGCTATAACTTTATCTCGATATCTGACTGTTTCTATCATCGAAGAGTTACATAGTCAATTGCTGAAATGTCTTTGTTTCTTTTGCTCAGTTTTGCAGCACTAGTTTCCAGCTATGCTAACCCTGAGCCATGCAGTGGCCAATGTGGAGTTCACGATCCAGCTTTAATCAGGAGAGCTTCTGATGGCACGTACTTTCGGTTTTCAACTGGCAACAAAATCTCCTATGCACGGGCTCCATCCATTCAAGGGCCATGGACTGGGGAAGATTCGGTTCTGCCGGGTGGATCATCGATCAACCTGCCAGGAAACCAAGATCTTTTGGTATGGGCACCGTTCAAATGTTTTTTATAGAAAGTCCCGTGTCAATGAAATCTTAATTGTAACTAATAGGCCCCCGACGTTTCCTTTGTCAATGGCTCATACTATCTCTTCTACGCCGTAAGCACCTTCGGCTCGCAAAACTCAGCTATTGGCTTAGCAACATCACCCACGATGGATCCCAACACTTGGGCAGATCACGGATCCGTGGGTGTGACTTCGTCTCCTGGGAAGCAGTACAATGCTATTGATCCCAATCTTCTTGTGGACAATGGCAGATCTTACCTAACATTTGGTTCGTTCTGGCACGATATCTACCAGGTGGCGATGGATGGCACTGCAGCTCATGCCGCTGGGGGGTCTTATAATCTTGCATTTGATCCATCTGGAGCTCATGCGGTTGAGGGCGCGTTCGTGTATAAACATGACAATTATTATTACTTGTTTTATTCCGCTGGACAATGCTGCGGATATAACACATCACGTCCACCACCTGGTGGAGAATACAAAATCAAAGTGTGTCGGTCGATGACACCAAATGGTGGATTTGTATGTTGCATTTGATTTTCCTCCGATTCTTTCTTCTGATATCATTAAATCTAGTAGAAGCTGATTATTGCTATTAGGTCGGCAGGAACGGAGTATCCTGCGTATCTGGCGGTGGAACCATTGTTCTCGAAAGTCATGACTTCGTTTATGGTCCAGGGGGGCAGTAAGTTGCTTGATCAATATACGAAAATAGGATTAGACAATCTAACCTACATACAAAGGGGTATTTCATCCAGCTCTCGGTCCCGTCCTGTACTACCACTACTTCAACACAAATATCGGCTATGCAGACTCACAAGCACAATTTGGCTGGAACCAGATCAATTTTTCTAGCGGTTGGCCCGTCGTCTAAATACAATCTGTGCAAAAGCCGTTGATTGGTAGTTGTTAAAGCTGATTCTCTATTTGATTTGTGGCTCAACGTCTTCTCAATCACGTCTCAGAATTTGGATTCAACATCCTATGAGATTGTATGGGTAGATACAAGGAAAACCTTAGTTATTCTACATGCAGTCGTGTGTACCTTAAATATGATGCCAACTATCTCTTGTCTAAGAATATCTATGAAGTACGCTTCATATATCGGCTGTTTCAGTGAAGAAATGCTGAATAATGTACCGTAACAGAATGGCCATGTTCTCATGTCAGGACCTTTGGAGATGCATGCAGACGAACTTTTAGGAATTATTACAATAGTCTTCTATCAAAGAATTGCAGGAGGCAATCTAAATGTTTGACCACACGCGGCCTTCATGCAGAGTTGAAATGCCAAATATCGTGAACCAAAAACAGACTAGATTTCATTCGTATACTTAAACTCTTTTAATATACAATACTTCCGGTCGTTCATGGCCCTTACTTTGATGGACGTAAGAAAATATCCGTCATGATTAATGGAAGGCTACATAGTAACAAAGTATGAAATTGATGATCTGTTGGGAACCAACTAGACCAAAAAGCTGCGCGCATACTAGATGATCTAGTATGGTAAAATATAGCTAGCAACGAGAATCATATAGTGTGTAGAGCGAGGGAGTAAGATGTTGTCTCAAAAAACTATAGAATCAGAGCCGACGTTCCCCATAACAGTTAACACATCTACCGAGACATATCTTTTGCTTTATGGACAAATGGATTTCAATGTCTCCATCAATAATAAAGTGGTCTCAGCTTAGGAGCTGTCTGGGCAGCTATTTCAGTTAGAGAATGTTGGTTACGAGGTATGCATAGAACCTTGAGAGTCTCAAGACGTCAGATGCAGTTGCATCAAGGATGCGAATTCGGCATAGCGAGGCTTTTCCAAGGCACAGAACGAGTTTACAGGTATGTTAAAGCACTCGGAACAAGCCGTCGAGATGTCCAGCCCAACATTGAAGGCTTGAGTTTTGCTTTTGGGGTGTCGATCGGAACAACTCCGAGTCAGACGTAAGGTCTATACATATATACACGCTAGTGCAGTTTCAAAACCAGCAATTTACGACATACTGTATATGGAATAACAATCGCAGCTACTCCGAGCATCTGCAAGACAAGAATAAGCCTAATATTGTCAAAGGTGAGCAGATAAATTAGCCGACTATGTCAAGATGCTCAGCCCGAGTGGTTCTCTGGACACTCGGAATCACTCCAACTACGAGTATAACATGCATGGGACAGCAATCGCAGCTACGCCGAGCACTGCAAGACAAAAACAGGCCTGACTAGTATATTGGAATGAGATTTGAAACGAACCAATTTTCCCAAGCAGCAAAAGTCTCGGCCATTGCGGGGTGTCCAAATGCTACTCTGTGCTACGATCTAAGATGAACCCTGAGCTTAGGAACATTGCCTACAGTAACAATGGTGTATGGATACGGTCGAATTTTATTTACGTATGAAGGTATTGGTTACAATTCTGACTCTGTCTGGCGCTTCTACAGTTTTATCAGCACTCCCCCTCCCATCATTTTAACCGAAGAGCTCAAAGAGGGATGTATCTTCATGAAGAACGTCCGAAATGAGTAACTACTGTGTACTATTCAATCGATCCAGTCATCTAGTCTCGCTGTGCTTTGTTCTGGCCAAATACCTCCTCCATGTTCTCAATGACTAATAAAGAGACCGCCTGTCTAGGAAGAGTGATGTCAAGCGTCAAACCAGCCTCCTGGTCGCGAAGTGTCGTTGGGACTTGCAGAAATTCCAGCTCCCCAGCGAGCTTCAGCTGTGTAAGCTGTGCGTGACTCGGGGTCTGAGGCGATCCCATTTTCTTCCACGTCTCAAAAGCATTGCTATGCTCAGCATCTACTCTCCAGTGTTTTATTTTGTGATCTCTTATTTTAGATGCATTATATCCTTTCAATACTAACGTGACCTCTGCTGATGGACCTCCAATATCATCGTCGTGATAATGCCAGAGCATAACGTATATATTATTCGTTTCATCCTTTGTCGCCATGACGCCAACGTCTGGTTCTTCGCGGACACTCTCTGATAGTAGTGTCTCTAGAGCAACTTGGTGAGAACTCGATGCTTCTATTCTCTCTCCTTTCATCTTAGCGAACATGCGATGCACATTCAGTATAGGAAGATCAACATCATTCGAGGCCAAGACTCGAAATCCTGCAAAAAATGGCTGATTCTCAAACTCGAAGGCCCACGTCAGGGCTCCCTCGAGGTCGACTCCATGTTTTGCGGCCAGCTCATGTTTCCGTGCAAACGTCGCCGCGGTGTAGGATGAATACATTGTCCCGTTGCGGTACTCCAGGTGCCGACCTCGATCGGCCGCGGCACCTTCGGGATCAGATTCTCCAATGATAATCGGTTTTCCTGCGAGTTCTAATATGGATGCAATAGCCGCAAAGGCTCCGTCAATCACACGCAAGTGACATCCGGCATCCATGCGGACGTACTGTTCCTTTTCCAGGAACACAGGTGACCCCTTGGCATGAAACGAAATAAAGTCGAGAGGCGTGCCTATCTCCCCTGTAGCGTGGTTACGGCCTCGTACGCAGTGCTGTAAGAACTTAGACATATAGTCGCCTCCAGTATCTGCTGTCTCCGGACCGCCAATAACAGCCGATGGAAGAGCGCGACGCACCGCCGCCACTGCATAGTCGTTCAACGCGCAGAATTCCTCGTGTGTGCCTTGCCAGTATCCAAGGTTGGGCTCATTCCATGTTTCCCAGTACCATGTCTTGACCTCATCTTCGCCATAGCGTTCTATGACGTGCTTTGTCCACTGGTAGCAGATCTCAGCCCATTTCTCATAGCTCTTGGGCATATATGACCACCCTGTGATTATATCAGAATAGGGGGCACCTGGTGTCCAGGAGTGCTGATAGGGTTCTGGCTTGACGGAAAGAGCCTTTGGCATAAATCCTAGCTGAATATAGGGTGTTACATTATTGCTCAGAAGAGTGTCGTAAATTCGATCAGCGATTGTCCAATCAAAGATACCGTTTCCATGTTCGTCTTCAGTGTATAGATTTGTGCTCCCCCATTTGAGAGCATGTATACCCTCTCCTGTGTTGAAGAGTTGGTGGGCACGAAAGAAGATTCGGTCGTTGCCACCAAGCTGGCCCAACTTGGAGAGCAGCTTCTGCCCATCTTCCATATAGACATAGTTTATCTCGTCAGTTCCGAAGAAACGATATATTGGACGCAAGGGTCCAAGCCGTCGGCTGTGATTGATGTTTACACGCACTGGAAAACCCATAGCGATAGATCAATTTCTGTGCCGCTTGTATATGCAATTAAGTAACAAGAGGTGCAAAGTACTCGATACTGATTGACTGATGTCGTTTTATGTCTACGCTTCCGTTGGTTCACTCTAGCATATATGCTCGATTCTAGACTGAAATTCCGAATTTACCGAACTTTCAAAACTCGGTTAAAGTGTGAGTAAATGAGAGGAGAAAGGTCAAAGCTCATCGACTACGATGCTTGAGAGATATAACTTAACAAGATGGTGACCGTGACTCATTTTCAAATGGTCGGCTAAATATAGCCCGGTATTGAATCAGAGTATGTAACGCATTCCCATGGAAAGTCACTACTATTCACTGGCAAATATGAAGAGAGAGCCGATTCGAAGCTGTTGCATATCGGAGAATGGCCGAAACTTTCGCTGTATAGACGAACCGCCCTTTGAATATCAAGTACAATGGATGATGCTTTGAATATAAAAGGGTGCCTATAATGTCACGGAAACCATCTCCCTTGCCGTTCAGATTGTACAAAAGTTCTACAGCAATCCTATATCAATAGTTCATGTGTATTTATCAATGGCTTCCATTACAAACGATGCTTCTCGGGCAATTATCAGCCTCAATCCTACGCATCGTGTAGCTAGTATCAATCGCAACATATTCTCAGCATTCACAGAGCACATGGGAAGGTGTATCTATGGCGGGCTTTACGATCCTCAGAACCCGAATAAGGACCTGGTCACTTCCGAAGGCTTCAGAAAGGACGTTATGTATGCATTGCGTCCCTTGAACATCCCCCTTGTGCGATATCCCGGAGGCAACTTTGTGGCTACCTATCATTGGGAAGATGGTGTAGGTCCGAAGGACCTTCGACCCGCAAAATTCGACCCAAGCTGGGAGTGCGTGGAAACGAATCACTTCGGTACCGATGAGTTCATGGCGTGGTGCAAACTCGTCGGTTGCGAGCCTTACCTATGCCTGAATTTCGGAACGGGCACTCTGGATGAAGCGCTGGGATGGATCGAATATTGCAACTCCAGCTACGACACTTATTACGCCAACCTGCGCCGATCCAACGGACATCCAGAACCGTACAATGTGAAATATTGGGCGCTGGGCAACGAGAATTGGGGGGATTGGCAGGTGTGTCAAGCCACTCAGGAAGCTTATGCAGAAAAGGCCTACCAATGGGCCAAGGCAATCAAATTGGTTGATCCCAGTATTCAGCTCATTCTTTGCGGGAAAGTTGGCCCGACGGACTGGGATCATCACGTACTTCGGCGATGTCTTCGCCCAACGGGGACCGACGATATTGCCCCGAGCCCTCGACCGCCGCTGGTTGATTTGCATAGTATTCACTACTATACAGCGGGCAAAGGGCATTATGAGAACGCGACTGCTCCTCTCGCCGCAGAGCGGTTTATCGAAGTGACCTCGGGGCTGATCGATCTTTCGCTTTACGAGAATGGGATCGTGGATGCCCGAAAACGGCCAGGCATTGCTTTCGACGAGTGGAATGTTTGGGACCCGATGCGCGCCATTGGCTCCCTGGGAGGAGAAGAAAAATACACTCTGAGCGATGCATTGGCAGTAGCAATATGGCTTAATGTGTTTGTTAGACAGTGCCGCGATGTGGAAATGGCTTGCTTAGCGCAGGTAGTCAATGCGATTGCTCCGCTGATGACGACCCAGAAGGGGTTGACAAAGCAAACTACCTGGTGGCCATATGAACTCTTTTGTCGATATGTACAGGGTTCATTGGTAGCGTTTGATGTGGAATGTGGTACCTACGAAGGGGCAACAACACCTGCATGGCTGAGAGCAACTGGGAAGCGCTTGGGTCTCTTGGATGTGAGTGCAAGCATTGATGATACTGGGGTAGTCAGTCTGTGTGTTGTCAATATTCATGAAAAGAATGACATACACACAACGATCAATGGGATTGCACCAGGAACGGAGGTCACCGCCTTCACCATTACTGGCCAAGATGTTTCAGTGACAAATATGGATGGGGAGGAGAAAGTCGGAGTTCAGGAGACTACGTGGGTAGCCGATGGAGCATATACCTTTCCCCGTCATTCTTTTACTATGTTGCGATGGACATGACCTCGGGAATACCTACCGAGGTAGACACAAAAGCGAGCTACTTCATGTCCGCATATAAAGTACTGCAGTAGACCCTGGCTGTAACGAATAGAAGGCCCCCTTGTCATGATTTTGATACCAGGTTAGAAATTATTCATTCATATATGAATAGTGCGCTGAATCGTTATTGACCAGACATATTATTATATCAGAGTGCCCTCCATTCCCATATGAATTAAAATTTCGAGATATCTGATTGGGCTTTCTGTTAGTTATAGCCAGGTTCTACTGTATGATGAATTGATTACTAGGTTATCTGAGAAAGAATTGGGAGACCTTTCGGGGTTCTAATCACCAGAATGGAGACGAGAATGTTAGTAGATGATTATGGAAAGTTTTGATATATAAGTATACTTGGAATCGACATTTGGAAGAAGGATGGTATCAATGTTTAATTTGCCTTCAATCTCCATACCTATGTAGGTGCTCTGAACTGACATCATATTGACACCTGACCAAACCTTGGCAGGGCAATTGCTCTGGTAAATCTACGGAATGTTGTACCCATATTCTACCTAGGTAACTAAGCCCTTGTTACATCCTCCCTTTAGCTACAGACCGACTACATACATCAACCTCATCTACCAAAACAATGACTCTGCAAGCCCTAATCCTCGCCGGCGGACAATCGTCACGCATGGGATCGCGCAAAGAACTTCTACCACATCCCAGCGGAGTACCAATGTATCAATACCTCCTCAACATCTTAGGCCAAGCTTGCCCTGGACTTGATACAGTTTACATGTCCGTCAAAAATGAGGAGTTTGTGCCACCCTTTGAGATGCAGCACAATCAGTCAAGGGGGGATAATATTTCGGTACAATTTATATATGACCAGCAGCTCAACAACAGGGATGAAAGTGATATTGGTCCGGCAGCTGGTCTTCTGGCAGCTTATAGCACCAATCCGGAGACGAACTGGCTTGTAGTCGCGTGCGACTTTCCGCTTCTTACAGTCAGGACATTGACGCGCTTGATATCTGTGCAAGAACAACAGTCTTCCCCATTGACATGTTATCGGAATTCGAAAGGGTTTTGTGAGCCCTTACTGGCCGTCTGGTCTCCTGAAGCTCTTGAAAAGCTTGCCGGGAACGTGAAACAGGGACGCACAGGACCGAGGTTTGTGCTTGATGAATTGTCCGATGCGCGGATCATGAGCCCAGAGGATGAGGTGGAGTTGTTCAACGTGAATACCGTTGAAGAGTGGGTGAAAGCTTGCCATTTGTTCAAAAGTGTGGCATGATGGCTTCAAATGACAAACACATCTACAACATCCCCGTCATGCAAGACTGTCTTTTCTCGGTGAATGTGTATCCAGCAATCAGCTGCTAGAAAGGGACTTATCTTTCCCGGACTATGGTCTTGGATCATTTGAACTTCGAGATTGTTTCGGGATTGATGTATGATTGTGCCAGTGCGGAAGACGTCTCGGTCTGATGGAAATTTCGCAATCACATTCCTTCCACGGTCATCCTTCGACGCAACTTGTTGCTCGTTCGACACCACTGATCTGACGACAGCCTGTCCAGGCTTCTCAACCTCCTGACATAGAAGACATCTCAAAAACGGGAAGACCAGGAACCTCAAACACGCCGCAGCAGCCACCGGGTTTCCCGGTAATCCAAAGAACGGAATCCTCAACTTGCTTTCATTAGTCACAGATGGAATCTTCGCAAACAGTGCCGGATGACCCGGTTTCATAGCCACTTTATGAAATAAGACCCTTGCATCAAGCATCTCCAAAGCCTTCGGAACAAAATCATATCGTCCTATAGACACTGCTCCCGTAGTAATCACCATATCGTACTGTTTCCGCTTAATATGCTCTGATATCGTATCCGCCGCAGTCGTAGGATTATCTTCCAAAATACCCAAAAAGTCCACTTCACAAGTAAACGTCTCCCGCAAGACGCTCGTAAGATACGGCCCATTCACATCTGATACCTGCTGACGGCCCGAAGATCCATCTTCAACAGCGCGGGGGACAACCTCCGCTCCTGTCGAGAAAAGCGCGATACGAGGCGTTTTGAGAACCTCGATGCACTCATAGCCCACAGATGCAAGCGCCATGACATGATTTGGTCGAACGACTACATGTCGATCAACAATCACGTCTCCGTGCCGAAAGTCTTCGCCTGCCAAACGCTTGTTCTGATTTGGACGGACGGGTGCAAGAATTTGCATCAGTCTCGAACTGGATTCCGCGCCGTCGTTGACGGTGCTGCTTGACAATGGGCGTGTATCCTCGACCTTCACGCAGCAGTCCAGGGCGTCAAGAGGATGACTAGATTCGACACGCGGGAAACGGGCTCCTGTCATTATTTCCACGCATATCGGCGTGTTATTCTTTTTTGCCGCTTGGCTCACAGTTGGGTTGATGATGACCTCTTCCCCACCAGCTGCGATGGTCTCTTTGACTTGGCAGATTGCTGGGGTATGTTCTGAGGCTGCCTGGGTTACTTGCGAGTTGATGGCGTACCCGTCCATGGCTGAGGTGTCCCATTGAGGAGTGTCACGTAGGGAACAGTATTGCTTTGAGGTTATTCGGTTGACAGCTTGTGCTAATGGGATTGTTTCGGAGGGCGCACTGAAGGTGGTGCGGTGGGATGTGGCCTCCTTTTGGAGGATTTGGATGGCTTTTAGGTAAGTCAGCGACATATTGACTTTGCAATTAGAGATTCTAGTATCGCATTGTAAGGATTCTCCTCATTTATTTGAGTCTTTATAGTTTTATTGTATTCCAAGGTTGTTGTTGATCCTGCCGCCTTCCTATTTAGGCGGATTAGATAATGCCACCGTCATCCTTCCAAGACTACGGCGTTCAGCCTATACATAGTAAAGTGTACATGTTATAAACTGCTTAATATAAACGCTCATTATAATATTTGATCTAATCGTTTAGATAATTTGTTCAATACAGCTGTACTCTGCTCCCTCCCTGCTCAACTCAACTCATCATTGTACATCCGGTAAGCGCACGGCAATGTCGCCTGATTGTGTAATGTATCGTACCCAGGGCAGAGATGGGTATTGTAACTAGGACATGTCAGATTTCCCATTTCCTTTCTATTCTTTGAGGAAAACTTACCTTCGGCTCAATAATCTTCAAATATCGCACCTGTATACCACTCGTCGTAAAGTAAGGTATCTCAAACTTGACGTTTATAGGGCGCTTCCCCTTTCCAGTCTGGCCTGCTCCTCCCATACTACCTCCAAACCCACCAGTCATACCTCCACCATGCTCATCATCGCCTTTGACAGAGGGGAGACCGAGTTCGGCGCGCATGAGAAATTCCTTGCCACCTCCGAATTGTTTGATTTTCCAGATGATGGCCGACTTTTCAGGTGCGTAGTGGACTGATCCTATGTTTGTGCGGAAACGAGGCGAGTCCGCGTCCTCAGGGACTGGGACTAGGATTTCGACATTGTTGGCTGTGCTGCGGCGTTTGAATTGAGCTTTTGCCTGTTGATCACACATAATTAGTATAAGAAAAATAGAGTCGGAGTGCTTCATACCTTGAGCATGTACTCAATTCTCGACCCAGAATGAGACTCTACCACACACTCCACCCAAATCAGTGGTTTCACCTGCGTATTGAGACGATAACTCATCAACTCAAACTCTCCGTCCGGCGGAATAAAGCTGATTGTGCGATCATTCTCGAATCGCGACAGACGAACACACTGGTGGAACTTGACGTCTTCCATCTCAACTGCTTTGCCTCTTGTTGCTCGTCCTGTGGTTTCGAACATGGCTTTATCGTTCAGACCCAAGCGCAATTCGGGCATACCGCTGAGGTAGCATTTCATCTTGATAGCGCCCAGGATTTCGGAGCGTAGAACGTTGCCGTTTGCGGAGACGAGGAGGTTGAGGGACTCGATCACGTCGAGGAATACTTCATTCTTTCGGTAGCGGATACCTTCGCTTCTCCATGAAACGGCGTTTGTGACGGCGATGGGTGGTCGGGCCTGAACCTCCAACTTGTGTGACTCTTGCGTGATATACCTGTTGCAACAATCAAGTCAGTCTAAGCTAATAACCTATTCTCAGGGGGTGCAATGACTAACTCTTGTAGAATCTTGCTTTCCGTCGTCTGCGGATACCCAAAGTCCATCATCTCATCCAACAATTCATAAATGACGACAAAGTTATCCCGAATACTCTCTTCTTCCAACTCTTTGAAATATTCGGTAAACACTTCGACAATCTTGTGCAGGAAGAGGAGGATTTCCGTCGCATTGGTGTTTCGTTTCGTTAATGCTAGAAGGTAGAGATTATTATGGCGAATATACAGGTACTATGTCACTGTGTATTAGCTGGTATGAATAGGAGGGGAATCGGCAGGGTGATAGAACGTACATTGATGCCCTCGTGCGAAAAGCAAGGAGGCACGGCTGAGCTTTCTTCTTCGGCTTCACTCAGCAGGATAGGGAATTTCTCGACGGCGGACATGGGGATGTCACCGCGATAGTTGCGGGCAAGAAGGGCCTGCACAGAGTCAGTTCCGGACAATATACATCTCGGTTTCCGCTCAGATAGCAATGAGGCGATGATTCGCAGCAGTTCTTCGGCATAATATCCGTACCTTGCCCTTCAGGTCTAAGAAGAAAACAGCCGACGCCATGATGTGAGCGCTGTGCGAGGTCCCTGGGGGGTTCGGAGGTTGTGTAATCGTCGGCGGGGGTGGAATTGCAATCAATTAAAAGCACATTTCGACGAGTATTTCCTATCAATTTCCTTCAATGAGCGATTCAAACAAGCGAAGAGAAATGCGAGGCCGTGAAGTGATGTTATCGTGTGGACTGCGGGCAACCATCATCGTGCTGCTCCTCCATAATATTGATTGAGCCTACCTAGTACATGTGGCCCTTCTAGTCTTCCACCAATCAGAGCTTCAGATGACAAGATCCGCAGCCCAAACCAAAAACAGTCTAGTGTATTCATCTCCATATATTTTCTTCTCCAATTTTTTCCTCCTTTTGTTTTTCTCTTCTTCTTTTTCAACGCTCTCTAAAGACAGTGCAAGACAACACCTGCTTTACTCTGGCATTCTGTCAGTTGTACCTATCAGGCTTTCTATTGCTGACCCTTGCGATACTGAGGTGCGGAGAGTAGGATTTTCTTATCATCGGTTCTATAAGAGCTGGCTGTGTATTTTTCACCGTTGCACAGGCGGTGTCAGATGAATCATACATCCATAGTTTTTGAATTTGAAAGTGATGACTAGGGGTTCAAATCGTGGCATTGAACATTATACGGTATATTTGAGGTGACCGGTCTGAAGTCGTATAATACAAGATGCTGTTCTACATATATCCCTCTTGAAGTGTTGACAGTAGAAACCCCAATCAATCGACCACGTACAACCGAATATAAATACAGGAAAAGAAAAATAACGCCGTGAATGCTCCTGTCGCTAACAGCCCAACCCCATGAACAATCAATTGCTTCCCAAACCCTGGGGAGCCAAGATGCGTTGTCGAGCGAATTTGTTGGCTTCAACACCTCCTCTTTCGAGAGCAATGGCTCCGACGATAGCGTACATTGTATGGGTGAGGACGACATTGAGGCCGGAGTGTTCCAAATCATTGGGCTGTTTGGAGACATGTTAGCTTAAATGTAAACGTTTTAGACAATCTGATGTCGATTACCTTCACAGGCGCCCATCGGAGAACCTTCAACAATCCGTACTTTTCCGCAACTCTCGCAACGTTAAACTTGTGCGTGAACCATCCACGGTTATCCAAGGTGAGGTTTTCGAGGCCCTCCAGAGCAGGATGTTTGATGGTTTTACGTTGGTCTTCCTTGCTCAAAGGCGGAAGCCCGGTTTTGTAGTTTCCTGGATTCTGGACGAGAAGTAACGATGCTTGTAGCTGTACGATCCGTTTACCTGTTCATTGAATCACGATTAGCAGGGTTCAACAAGATCCATAGATAGTATAGCATACCGAGCAGCGCTAGACGATCATTATAACCTCGTCGACCCTGATCAAAGCTCTTATGAGTCACTGCCAACCACTTAATCTCCTCCGAAAGCATTTTATCCCCATTGGGTCCCAAAAGCGACCTATAAAACTTGTCCAAGACAGCCGGGTCCTCGTTTGCTCGGTAAGGCTCTCGGGTACTGTCGATTTGACGAAGACTGAAAGGCGCCTTTGTGCCAGGAGGTGTGTACGACCAGCGCGGCTTATCTGCGTACTCGTTGTTCTTGTCGCCGGCGCAGGTTGACGAGCTGGAAAAGGTGCGTTGCGACGGGGAGAGGGAAGATGGTCTGAGGGCGGAGCGTGCTCGTGACGAGAGGACTCGTATCGTCTGGCGGGGGATGGTGGTCGTCATGGTGTAGCTGGGAGTAAGCAATTGCGCGGCGAGCAATCGCTTATCCGGTAGAAATGGTGCGGAAGAGAGGCTGTAGTATTGTCGTGAAGGAAATTTGGTGATGATGCCGAACTAATTTGGACGAAACTAAAGTTCTTGTTTCCGCGCTAGTCCCGTTTTGTCAGGACATCACGGAAGGTGCCAAGCGGCTGGCATCTTCACCCTTTCCTTTCCTCTCTCCATCTTACTTTCGAAATGATGAAGATATGCTGGCCCAGAATCAATTCAGGAGCCCGGCTAGCATGAACATTTGCCAGTTCGTAGATCGCCGACTACCGTCATACTGCGCAACATCAAGATGTTGCTACCAACTCACCGTTTCTTCATCAACGTCGCAACTTGCCAGCCTTTCAGGTGTCAGAGCAAACCAGCGGTATGCTTTGATTGAGTCATTCTTCACCAAGTTACACGATTTACATGTCAAGTGTCAAGTATAGGCGCCCAGTGCGACCTCACTTTGACCTCTCAAACACTAGATCTAGTTTGGATGCCCTATATGTTTGACTCGTGGGTAGCCAAGGTATATATTCAGTTTGGCATCCAACTATGGGATACTACGGGGACGTCAAGGTTACAATGAACTTGCAACGCTACCGCTAATCTACCCAAAGAGACGGATCTTGGGCTCATACAGCGAACACATGGTGACAGAGATAGTTCAGAGAAACACGTGGATGCTGATCTACGGCGGGATATATGAGACATACGCAGTGCCATAGCAAACTGTCAGCACCTCAGTGATACAAATTATAAAGACAGCTACCAAGCTCGAGTTTAGCTTTCCCAGGAAGTTACGCACTTTCCACCTTGGGGCTATACCTTTCTTGAGCAGTTCTTCAGGTTCTACATCAATTCCAAATTGCGCCACATACCCAAGCCGGGTCATGTAGCATCAGACGCACAGCATGGAAAAAAGAGCTACGTTGGCGAATAGAGTTACACACGGGCATCAATCTGGTATCAGTTCAGGCGGATAATTACTTCCGTTCGAGGTTGTTTACAACGGTTCCTTGCATACCATGGCTGGGCTGGGATCGATGTGCAATCCCGACAACAAATCTCGGAATTGTTTAAGGGGGTAAACCTCTGTTCGGTATATCGACTTTTTCGTCTGCTCATGCCATGAGACCAGAAACGAATAACAAATTCGCCGACGAGAAACATGACCAACCTATCAAATTTACCTTGATGAGAATGCGGACTCAGGGTAGAAGTCAAAATGATTGCCACTGTTGCTAATCCCTAGACCACTGACGAACAGTGGGAGCTCGAGAAAAGGCACTCCGAATTCTTTAAACAAAAGGTACAGTCACGGAAGCACCAAACAGACAATCCGCATTGTTGAACAATGCCATGCTCTACCGATCAGGTAGCCAGACCAACACACTCGCCAATCATCACCATCCAAACAAACGGTGTAGAGATGAGCCAGGACTGTCATCATTTAAGGTATAAACACATCTGCAGTACAACATCTACCCGTAGATATGTCAACTCTACATATGAGATGAGAAGTAGACCGGGGCCGTTTACAATGAATCTTCCAGTTTTCCCTTGAATGCCTTGTCGTCGAACGGACTTTTTATGCAGGCATCTAATGATCTAGCTTTAGCTCGGCGGCGGGCATTTGCAGAAAAGAATGGAACGGAAGTGTCAAAATCAAGAAAAAGCAAATCCTAGATGACATTGAGTAGGCTGGTAGACGGCTTCTATCCGGTTGGGCTGCAATAGGCCAGGAAAAAAAAATATGACAGGGACGAAAAGCACTGGGTGGCTTGGAGGAGATCCAAGATGGCGGTCTGGAAGAAACACCAACCCAATCAATCAGACTTGCATGCAGGAAGCAGGTATCCTGGATGCATACATAGACAAATGTCAACAAAATGTCAACCTTGAAGGCGTACACATGTATGTTCGCCATATGGTTATAAAAATCCCCGGGAGCGCCCCTCCATTTACATTGATGATGAGCAGAGTTATAAGTCTGTCGCTTTCGAGCATTAGAATTGAGTTTGACTCGTGTGTTGATATCAAGTGCAAATACCATCGAAATCACTCGCTCAGAGACAAAGGCCTTCTTGACTATTCGTTCATATTCTTCATTATACCTAACTATAATCCCATCTTCGTTTCCGAACCTCTTGGTTAGAATCCTCCAATTCGAAGCCCTACCTATACTGGCCTTGCCCTAACTCGGAACAATATACCAACCAAACCAGACTCAACCATCAGTTACCAGATAACACACCAAAATCCAACTCTACATATCCTTCGCATCAACCATGAACTCACAAACCAACATCATAAGCCCCATCCCTGGACGAGGAGACACAACAACAGACGCAACAATAACACCACCACACAACTACGCTATAGTATCTTCTCAATCAGCTCAATACCCGCCTTCGCCGCCTCCGTATCCGCCGAATCCGCCGCCTAGTCCTGTTCATGGCGTTGATGGGTGATTTGATTTATCTCCATGTCGAATTGGGGGGAAAAGGTGGGGAGGTGATGGGAATGGGAGGATATGTATGTATCTCTCCACTGCCTTCTGGGTAGAGGGTTATCAATGCTAATACTGATCAGAATATACAAGCAATATTGACATCTGGCGAGTGTCATGTTCTACACCAGCGCAGGATTTAGGATGGACTAATGATTGGATTGGACGGCATTCTTATACCTGATTTCATATACTTAGATGTAATTTGCAGAAGTCTTTCTTTCTTTCTTTTTCTTCCTTCCTGTTTTATGCCATGTTATGTTAAGTTTGCGTTATGGTTTAGGTATTAATATATGTTAAACACTGATTGATTGCGTTGAGGAAAGACTAGGCTAAGTCATGAGTAAGAGGATGTTCAACTGTCGTGGCGATTGCAGCATTTATGAGGGAAACTTAATCTATCAGATAGTACAGAAAATGTCGAGCATAGACTCAGAAACCATATGGCCGAAGCCTTGGAACTGCCTGGCCGAATACTACGCGCAATTGAGTCTGAGGAGCAGTTCATCTGCAAGGCTCAATGGTTGCTTATAGTTTCTATATGCAAAGCAACATTTTGACGCGTACTGTTTGCAATCCAATCTGATATTCCACTTTATTACTTATACAACCTTTATAATACTTTCTTGAAGTTCAGAAGTGCAGACACAGACCAAAAAAATTCAAAGATAGACCTCTCAGCATCCTATATAATAATCCTTACAAAAGCGCAAGCGCAAGCGCACTAACCGTACTCAACCCAACCATCACCCACCCCGTCTGAATAACCTGCTTATTCGTCAAAAACCTTCCGGTATCCCAAACCAAATGCCTCACACCATTAATACAATGATAGGTAAACGGCATCGCAAGGCCCAATTTCACAAAAAATTTCGCGGCGAACGGCAACGCGCCGAATGCAGCTGCGATTGACGCGGATTCGAGATGCCAGCCGAATACAGGCGCAACGAGGTAGGCTGCGGCGAAGGTGTAGAGAGCGCCTGAGGCGACGGAGCCTGTGATGCGGTGGAGACCGCTGGCGTACCAGGTGATTTGGGGACGGTAGATGCTCAAGTGAGGAGAGACGGGGCGCCTGAGGCGTTGTTCGGCGAGGATTTTGGTGGGATCTGTTGTTGTTGTCGAGGTTGATGTTGGTCTTTTTTTTTGCAGGTTGCATGTTAGCCGAATTGTCGGTTTTCGGATGACGTCTTTTACTTCTCATATCCAACTACCACCAACAGACACAATGCAATGGAAAGCAATGAAAACGCAGGGAATGGGTAGGTACCTCATCTGCATATATCTACCAGTCGCAATGGCAGCTGGCGTAGCGAACTTGGCCATTGACAAGGCTATTCCGGAGGGTGCAGCGACTATCCATTTGACCTCAGAGTTAGCAACCCACGCGATCAGAAACAAAGAGAAATAACGTACATCGCCGCAGCGATTGCTGCGCAACCTTTTGAGCAATCATGTTGAATTGTCCGGACTTCACGCAACGAAGAGGGGAGATTGGAGGTACAGGTACGTAGTGACGGAGGTTGAACGGAAGCAAGTTCGAGGTTGTGTCGGCAAAGTGTTGAAGCCGGTCACGGGGAACCTCGGGACGCTACTGAGTGACCTCTCCCGCAATTCCCGTTGTCCAGCCAATCAGATAGCTGCAATCTGCCAGTCCGAAAACAGTAGGCGGAGAACATTACCCGAGCATTTAATTGATCTAACAAAATCTTTTCCTCACTTCTCTTCCTTTCTCCTTCTTCTCTTTCAAGGATCTCACGTCCACAGCTCGAATTGTCGTAACATGCCATGTCTGCGGATAAAGTCTCACTGATGCGGCTTTCTGTCGTTATCGCCAGAGAACTTGACCATGAGGTCCTGAGAGGGATTTTGCCCGTCGTTAATCGCCCACTCTTTTCTGTCAATGAAATGGCTGGGTTTCATATCAGGGAAACATACCACAACACGATACAACTATGATACTTCGATTTCAAGTTAATAAGTGGATTTATTCAGGTTAATGGAAACAATTATAAACATTTTAATCATTATCATTCGCTCTTTGAAAATATATACAAAGGATGCTAGAAAGACTGAATACTAATCATGATGTACACTCGACGCGTTTCGCTCTTTCCCTCATTCATCAAGTGAGGCGATCGATAGGTATGGTCATTGCCATTGTCGTGACTACATAGCTCGTAGCAAGTCGTTAATGGCTCGACACTCTAGAGACGGGCGAGCACATTTGCCTTCTTACCTAGGTAGTAGGCAGCTCTCCGCTCAAAATGAGGTTGACGTACACCATGTGACTGGGTCGGGATGTATGAGTTGAGATGTAAATGTAAATGTAACATTTCTCGGTAATAATCACTTCGAAGCAAATCGTCTATCAAAATAGCGCAAAACTCCCATCACACTGGCAGCTTCAACCTCCATAGCCGGCCGTTCAGAGATGGCCGATCCCAGACTGTCTGTCAAAGAAAGCTCCCGCGGTTTAGGCAAGGTATGCAACTTCGGCAGCCAACTGGTCAGCTCATCACTGGCCTGAGAAAAGTTTGGATGGCGTGAGAGTGTCGTAAATGCATCGGCACAGGTCAGCGTCAATGGCGATGGATTGCTGGACACAGATGGGCGGGGGGCGGGACGCGATTTACAGCATCCGCCATCGACTCCTTTACCACCGCAGCAACCACCAGAGGGTCCACCACTAGCAGCTCTGGAAGCAGCTAGAGTCTTACAGAAAAGCGTGCTTCGAGGATCGGCTCTGCATTGTGCACATGTACCCGGCCCATTGGCACATGGATTTGTAGCCTGCGAGATAGATGGAAGCGTCACCTCTCGTGCATCGCTGTCCGAAGGGGGTGGCGTGAATTGTGCATAATTCTGAATAGGAGCCAAGCGATTCTGCTCAAAAATGTTATCGTGGTGTCTAGAGGATTCTTGATCCGCCATTTCGGCACAGATACAGGCAGTACCGTCTCCACAGAATCCGCACCGCTCTGCTGGGGGAGTTGATGTCGCTGGTCTGCTCTCAACTGGCGGCGCTGTGGTGGTAGTTCGTTGAGCTGCGAAGCGAGATGTGAAATCAATCTCCATTTGATCAGGGTCGTACTTGATGGCTGGCTCAGGAGCTGAACGTTCATCGGGCTTGTCGCTGTAACTGGTGGCCTGGAGAGCATCTTCAATGCATTGACAATGAGTCGTCGAGCAGCTACCGCAGCCTGTGGCAGCAAGATCCGCCTGGTTGTTGATAGGGTCGGTGTGTTGCTCAATGATATGTGTGTCAGTCCTTTTGCTTGTCTTACGACGGATATTGATAGGGACTGTGTCTGCAACATTGGCTTTCTGGTTCCGCTCTTGTATAAGCTCCTGCTCCAATGAGCGACACCGATCCTTCCACCACGACAGGTCACTCTGAGCCTGATCGAGATTTTTAGTGAGTTGAGTAATTTGATCTCTAAGTTCCTGTTCCAGAGTATCATGATCATCTTCAATTTTCTTAATTTGCTCTTCGAGTTCGCCAACGCGAGCAGCCCGCCTCTCACGAAAGGCCCGCTGTGCAGCGCGGTTCTGAGCCTTGCGTTTTGTAGGCGGAGTATCAGTAGCAGGTTTCCGGCCAGGTTTTGGCCTAGGAGGGATGATCCATTCCTTGCTAGTCAAAGAGCCTGTAAAGCCGGGACTCGGAGACATGCTAGTGTCAGTCGGACTCATTGGCTTTGGTTGCATGGCTGGAGCCAGAGTGGCAGTAGCTGGTGATGGCGCGATGGCTGCAGACATGGTGAGGATGAGGAGGAATCAAGGCTGGCTTTGCAGGGGCGGCCTGAGCGTCGGCGGAAGCTCGGAAAAATGCACGACTTTTTCCGAGGATCACAAGTGGTGGATGGCGGATGGCAGAGCAGCACCGACTGCTGAGGTCAGAAAGACAGCAGTCGTGTTGTAAATAGTCATAGACTCAATCAAAAGAGTAGTCAATCTCTTAAAGATAAGTCAAAGCCAGAGTGTGTGCGTTGGGATAGAGGAGGTAGAGCAAGGAGAAAGAAAGAGAAAAGGGCGGGGACTCCCGATTATCTGATTGATTAGATCGCGTCACGTGAGCATCCGATGTCGCTGACTGCAATTTCCGGTACCGATCATCTTATCTGATCGAATATCTTTTTCTTATTGGTTTGTCTTGTATAGTCTTCTCCACTTGGGGATATCAGCACGGGATAAACTGGCCGGCCATGGCCTGATTTGCACTCGGCCAAGCCTTTTACTTCCTCTTTCTTCCTTAATCGAGCAAATTTTTACGCAAGATGGAGGGGTAGTTACGCTTTTGTCTTTCTATTTTCTTCTATTTTCTTGTCGATGCACACCGTTTATCGCATACGAAATTTGACCAAACCAATGCTTATATCAACCATATAAATACCCTCCTCCAACGGGCCCTCGTTTTGGTGCGGTGGTCTTTTTTCGTTGCCAGCAAAGCATGCCACACCGCCGTTCGGTCCGATGACTAACGAGACTACCCCTTCGACCATTGTCTAGTATATGCGCCTGTTGTAGGCTCGGTTGGAAGTTCCCGTCTCCGAAAATACAAGCTTCTACCATCGGCGTCTGATAGAGCTTTCGTCTTAGGGAACTTGGCATGACATCTGCTCCAGAATTGAGCAGATAATTTGTCGGGAACCAACTAGACCAAAAAGCTGCGCGCATACTAGATGATCTAGTATGGTAAGATATAGCTAGCAACGAGGATCGTATAGTGTGTAGAGCGAGGGAGTGGGATGTTGTCCCAACATAATTTACCATATCTTCTCACTTTACTTTAGTGGAGAGGTGTTGTCCCGTAGTAGTCTCTCTCGTCGATGCTGAATCCTCTCCGCACTAGCGTTGACGAGTGTTGTGGTGCAACCAAGTGGATGAGACTGGCTCGGCACATACCAGTGTATGCCGCATTCGGAACTGGTGTCTGTCGAAATAGTTTAGTATTGCTGGTGAGTTGCCACTGTCTACTCTCCCTAGTCGAGTATGGACCCATCATTCTTTAATTCGAGACTCCAGGATTGACGCGCCATTGTTACAATGTTTGGTAAAAGCACTGATCCCCCTCTTTTCATTTCGACAGAGGGAAGAATATCCCAAATTTACCACGTGGTCGGGACCCGCGAAATGCTCCAAAATCAATCATCATCACGCGCTTCCTTTCTCGTTCCATGCCATATTGTTCAATGTAGGATTTGTTGTAAGAATGCTAACTTCGTGAATGGAACGCAGAGATTTCTAAGCCAAGTGGGATATCAACTGCGGGCCAAATTGGTGAAGGAGGTAGCCCGACATAACTCATTAGCAATAAACCTTGCATACCAGCGATACCGTCGTATGTAGAGGCCGACGGAGACCCATTCTCCCTAGAATTCCTTGAGTGTATCGACGAGTGAATAGTTCGATTCGTCAAGTCTCAAAACTCTAACCCTAACCATAAGGACTGCTGACCGGTGTGATTGGGTCGTAGGGTACTCCATAACGCTCGACAAACTGATGGCGATATAGCCTGTCCATTCCTGAGAAATGGTCGTGAATCTGCTCATCAGAAAAATGGTCATAGATGTTGTAAGATGAGTGAGTAGACTCTTGACTCTAAAGGAGCAGCTGCTTTACTCACTTTAGATTTAGATAAGGGTTTCTACTTGGAATCAGTTGGAAACCCTTTCTACACATGAATGTGTAGCCGTGAGAAATGAGCGTGACTTTGAGAAAAAGCCACAATTGCCGGGAGCAGCATGCAGAGATTCGCACCCAATATCGGAATCCATCCTCAAGGGAATCATCGATTGAATGCGTTATACTATACCACAAGTTCAATACACTGAACGTGTCCAAGCCAGCATCCGAAGGTGCCAGGGCCATCACTCATATCATAAAGAGGGCAGCGGGAAACCGGACCAGTCCACGGCTGGGGCATTGAAAGCTCCCGCGGAAATAGGATATTCCGTATCAGGGGATGCAAACAATCCATCTGCAAATGGCTCCTTCTGGAATTGTTCCGGCATCATGAACTGATTCAAACGCTCAGCAGTGATTCCCGCATCAAGTGAGGACAGCGACGTCAAGTCAAGAGGTGGGACTTGTGAGTTCTGGTCCGGTGCTGGCATAGCTACGAGTTCAGGAGACCCGTGTTCTGACTTGACCCGGCGGCGAGCAGACCACAAGCATTTCGTAGGTTCAGCTGTAACAGTAATAACTTTCCTGTGCTAAAGACGCGTCGATATACTTCTCGCGTCGCTGCTTCGTATACTAGCCGTTCTTTGAGGAGTCGTGAATAATCCGAAAACTCTTGACTACTTGTGCGTCGACGACTGGAGCCACTTATTCCATTCGACGCAGGCTGTCCTTCATTGAAATGATGGACCTTTAACGTCTGTACGTCATTCGAACAAATCTCAACACAAAGATGCTTGCTCAGAATGCTAGGTTCAAGGAACCTGTCTGATGGGAAGTTTGACATGAAAATCACGTTCGCAAGTCTCTCATCTCTTTTGTTGGCTTATATATAAAAAGAGGATCCTGATCTCGCTTTGCAAATTGTGCATTCGTCGTTGTCCCGTTCCATCTCAGGATCAGCACAGAAGATTGAGGTAATCCTGATGGCATTCTGATTGGAGCCAGCATGATAGCCATCTTCCTTGTTGATTAGGACTGAGATATCAATAGTCATTGAGTCAGCGATTTCTCATGCGTCATGCAGCTGGTCCAGGAGGGATAGGTGCCAATTGGCAAAGTAAGCCTCGATCCATTTTCGATGTAATCCTTGAAGCACAAATATCCAATGGTGAATGGTAGTCCCTTGACGTAACGAACTTGATAGTCCTCGTGGCACAGGATGAGAACAGCAATCTTGAGACCTTCAAGCACGACTTCCAACCCAACTATAGTAATTGTGCTTGGTATTGCGATTCATCTGAAGTTTACAACATTATAATTTCAACTAGACCCTCAACGCGAAGGTGTAGCTTGTTGGTGTCGATAAGACTCTTCGGAGCTGAGCAAGGCTTCGCCTTCGTCATGGCGTCCGCGGGGTTGGTGTTGCCTTCTATCCATTTGACCTCATTGATTTCTTGACGGTCGAAGGCTTGACGTAGGCATAAGAGATCAATCATGAGCCTATTTTCCTGCGTTGTACCGAGCTCTTGCCACTATAGTCTTCGTCTGTGAAAGCGCAAGTATGCAAAGCATGACTTAAAACAGCCGACTTTCAGCAGCACCATAAAGGCAATTAGTGTGCCAGTGACAAACAACGATATCAAGAGAGACCAGATAGAAGAAGTGAAACTGATCAAGCTCGAAAATTCGCCAATCCATCGAAGAGGACATTGGCTTCGTCGTCTTCTGTCTAGTTCGGGGTCTTCTCTGCTCCTAGTCCAACGTTGCAAAATCAAAAGTCGATGGGGAATGTGTTGGATAGACAAGTCTCCAAAACATGGCATTCGAGGATCATATATCCAAACAGATGTCTGATTTAGTAGCTTCTCTTCTTTCTGTATAATATTGCATGATTGAGTCGAAGAGGAATGTTTTGGGTAGACGATTCTCCGGAACATGACATTCAAGGATCCTCTCCTCTGGTCTGATGCTTCCTCTTCTTCCTGTTCAATTGCGCGAGATTGCAATCGAAGAGAAATACTTCAGTCGGAAAGCCAGATGATTTCCTCTGGCGCATAGTCGATGTGGCGCCTATATACTGACGGATGCACTGCATATATTGCCTGCGACCCATCTACTTTGCAAGGCTCGTCAAATTCAGGTCAGGACATTCATAGCCCTCAACAAACGAATCAAAGTCCCCGAACAGCTTCCATGTTAAGATTGGAATGACGTAAATCTTCTGTATCCATGGGAATCGTTTTGAGGTCCTTCGTGTGCTACCCATCGCATGAGAGACCAATGCGGCATGAGGTGCTATAAACTCTAGCAATCGCGGAGCTTCTCTCCGTCTGGTCATCTGGGCTTGGTGGCTTCTTCTCCGCCATTAAGACGAATTCGAAGTCCATAGGATATACCGCAGTCCGATCGTTGCTCCCAATCAAATGGTTCTTTCCCAACCATCTGCTCGCGACTCTGAACAGGTGTATCCAGTTTTCTGAGTTGATTCTCGGCCTTGAGATACTCCGTGCTGAAGCCTATAAGACTTCAGTCCAAAGAGCTTTTAGTAGCCAGGTCGGGTAGTTCAATTGATCGCACCATTGAAACTCAGAGCAGTGAATGCTGGATGAGAAGAACGAGGCCAGAGGTCTGTGATGATGCATTTCCACAATTCACACATCTTCATTCGTGGTTGTGGGGCCTTTATACCATAATTCTTTTGCAATTGGCAGCAGTATGCCCTGTTCTCGTCTGGCCACCGTTACAGCCTCGAATTGGGATAGCTCAACTGCGCTACTGTCCGAATTATTTCATTGCATCAAGGTCCATGGGATCACCGGATGCTAGGGCAGAGATGGAATTGAGGTGTTTTGGGCGGTTGTGCTAGATGACATCCGTTTCTCGACGCATTCCAGATTCACTATAGAATACATCCATCTCTCACCCTACTGCACCTCACGCTCAATCCACCTGATCTTTGAGATAGCGTGCGAGCATGGATTGACGTAGCTGAATCGTCAAATGAAATCATATCCATTAACTTTGCAGTAGGAAAACATCTGATTTGGACCGCCAAGTAGAATCCACGCACATTAGTACAATGCAAACAGATACCATATCTCTATGCTTCTCGAGAAGACCAGCGCGGGCAGGACCAGAAACCAAGGGAACCCAAGACTTTGTTCTTCAAGCTGGCACTCAGAAGCGTAAGACCGGAGAAACGAACACGCGACACAAGAGTTTCAGTGCCTTCGCGGCTGCAATAGGTACGGTCACCTCGCTCGTCGGAGTTCATGAACCGAATAGTCGCTCCCTTGTCTTGGTCGAACTTGGACGCGGAGGTAGAGATCAGGCGGACTGGGTCATCTTAGCGGCTTCGTCTAAGAAGATGATGTTCGACCGGGTATGTTTAGAAAGCTGGGGGCTTTGGCGTTGGGTCAATACTTGATGTCTCGTTGTGGATCTCTCCAGGTCGTCGTATATCAGAGCAGCCGAGCTCCGTGACATGCAACCAATGCGTGCCATCATATATGGCGACTCAGCGAGGAGGACATTCCGTGCAGCTGAGTGGAGGAAGCACTCCATAATTGTGAAGTTGTATAAAAGGGGAGATAACGAGAGCAGTCTGAGACGAAAATCAATAGAGTCACCTCTGCTACTCATGGGGTTGAGATCTCGAACCGAGGTAGCAACTCAGGAGTCCTGGAGAAACATGTCGTCTCGTTGGCTCGGCTCGATTTCGTGACGGTGACTGGAATTTTGACGGCAACTTGGCGAGCTTTCTCCGGGAAAACACATGCGGGCTATGTTGGTTGTTGCTTGATGATATATTCTCTAAATCATGACATGCAAGATGTTCCCCCAAGTTGATCTCCAGTTGAGATGGGTCATCACCCCAGTGCCGCTTTGATATCTGCTCCATTGGAAGAAGCTTTATTATCTATATAATCCGTCCGATCGTCATAGTTGGTGTTTTTGATTACCAAGGCTATCAATATTGGCACCCTCCTAGAAGATCCAGACGTCAACATTTCATGTCCATTCGCAGTATAATTGATCAACTCTCTCGACTGACCTTTTATATCATTGTCCATCCTGTCCCGAACGCCAATTGTTTCAGTTCCTTCTCCATCTTTCCAGGGAGTTCTTGCAGGAGTTGTGAGGTACGAAACATTTTATTGGCTCGTACTAGAGTAGCGGCTCGTTGAACCTCTATACACTGAGCGAAGGTTAGCTCGGTCATGACAGGTCCCATGGGAAGAATCTCACCTTTCTTTGAAGCGAAAGACGGATCTAGATCCCTTGACATCATTTGCATTCCCAATGTCGACGATTTGAGCAGTAGCCAGTTGAGATTCTTTTCTTGTAATTGTGCCAAGCAATAGCACACTTTCTTGGATTCAAAATCCGTTAATTGGGCCTCCATCTTCTCCGCTGTCGTCGTGGATTGTATGATACGACAATTTTGACCAAATGGTGCGAGAAGAGGGTACCCACAGGTATCGATCTGGTACGATAGACTTGAAAGTTGATCCGTTGTCTGCCAAAACGCTGACCGAAGAAAAGACGAGGCGAACGGTTTATCGGAAAGCATATCTTTCACAAGCATCCATCGTATCCAGATCAGCATAATCGAGGTCAAGGAAATCAGACAACAAACGTCTTCGGTCTCTTATCTCGACATCCTGAAGAAACATGTACTCGCCCTCCTTGTCGTTATAATCGTTTCTGCTAACAGCACCCACGTTCCTCGTTGCGAAGTTCGTTTGGCGGCTCGAATCAGACTCCACTGCGCAGATCAATGATGAATCTCTCGATATACGAGAATTGTCCACTGAAGGCCGCGATGTACTTCCAGCAAGCCTATGCGCCCAGCGTCAGAATTTTTCAAATCAAGCTCCTTCTTCAGCCAGCCAGTCAGCCTTGTTCACCACCATCCTGACCATGTTCCATCTCCTGCAAGTCTAGAAGCTCGTACAGTATCGAATCTCACCTCCACGACCTCTGAGAGAAACGATTGGAAGACGAATGATCCCGACTGGCAAAGAACAGACTTTGTTAGGTACAGTCCTCAAAGTTCACAATCATTTTTTTGTTATCAGCCGCAACCTCTGTGTTGTGGTCTGACGAGGTCAACGGGTCCGCAGGATGGGTCCCTGTATCTTCTTCTGTTGAAGCGCCACTACCAAGTCGCTCCGCTATCGATTGTCATGTCTGTATCGCTTGCAGAGCTCGCCGTCAGACGGATACCTGACACTCGACATTCGGCAGAAATGACGCGCCCGGTATCCTAACTCGAAGCTAGGAACAACATTCTCGTCTGACATGGGGCACCAAATACCGAAGAAGCCTCCATATTGATACCACATATATTCCTCATACCTTCCATGAAGACCAACCAAACGGGGCATCTGTACCAAAATTTATAGCGGCACGCCAGCGAGGAATCTTCCATTCCTCCCGAGTGAAAGTCATTGTCTTTTTGGCTTTTTCTAATTCCGTCGTTTCTTCGTGGCGTTTCATAGATATTCTTTCCTCCATGCCTTTGAATCTGATGGCGGTATAGTAGGGATGGCTTCAGGTCGATGCTCTCGCCAAATCCAATGACATCGACACTGGTGATATTCGCACAAAAGCCGTTTTTTAGTACCATTCTCTTCGGTTTTGTTGAAGTTGCTTGATTTCGGCCATTTCTCAAAAGCTCATGCATCGCATGTCGTATATATATAACAATAATCTCGGCTGTATGATACTCGTAGGCGAAAATCGAGAGAACTAACCTCACAAATTCTATAGGGAAGGGCGGCGAAAAAACAGCCCAGTGATGTGGTTTTTGGTCGTCCAGAGAGGGTTGAGGAATAGGTGACTGTCTTTGGGTTGAGTCTGCATCCCAGCCGCCCTTCGGAGGCAGGACCAAAATCAATAGGAACTGGATCGATTTGAGGTAGCTGCTGGAACAGACCGCACTATACAGGAATCCGCAAAACCCGCGACGTTCCACTCTCATTAGACTTGAGCTCACGACAAGGCGATGTCGACCTGTTGAACAACCATCTTGATGATGGGCTCCTCTGCCGTCAGTATATCGGTCCACGACGTATCACCTTAATGTCCAAAAATGGGCCTGACGAGGTTGTATATAGCCCAGACAAACCGAGTCAAGAAAGAAGAATGACCCGAAACAGCCCGCAACGATATATAGATCCTTGCTATGATACGGCATATTTGGCGCACATCCGGTATTCCTGAGACGGGTGAATTGGAAGCATTGAACCGCGGTATAACCCATTCTCACCCACCAGATTGATAGACAGCTCGCGGGTTAGGAAATCCGGCGGCGATAGGCTCTAGAGATGGGGTTGCTCTGAAATGAATATCAACACAACTGGCAGACCTTTAGTCCCGCTTCAACGACATAAGAGTAGTATCGGTTTTGGCAAGCAGAGTTTCCTATATCGTTTCGCGCATCATGTCAATCTCAAACCATAGATGTGCGGTGGCTAGGCACAAGGGAAGACATGGCCGCCTTCCAAGTATTGGCAAGATGGTTCCCTTTTCCTTCTCATCGAATACAGGATGACGTAGATGCTCTCTATATGTGCAGCCTGGGCCCAGTATAAGACATCCCGCTGAGTTCGGATGGACTGTATAGGTAGCGTTTCCAATGGCTCCCTTCAGGCTTGGAGAGTAAGTGAAAAATGTTCCCGCGGAAAGTCATGGAGTTTCTCCGCATTCTCTTCTATATATTTCTCGGTTGAAGGTAAAAACCTGATGCTGAACTTGCGGATTGAACAAGATGTTGCACGCCTTTTACGGTATTTGTCGTTGTTGAGACGACTTAACAGATTTCAAGTTTGTACAGGGGGCTTTTTTCCATGGAGAATCCATAATTTCGGTGCCTCTTTCGTTTCGTATTCCTCGTTTTTGCTTGACTCATGATTCACCAATCGAGATTGCGATGCCCAAAATGTTGACAATATTGCTGGACATGTGTTTTCGGGAGGAAGACAGAAAACGCATGCATCATTGCTGGTTTGCAGAATCACTGAGACGCCTGAGGTGCACGGGTCTGGGGAGCAAACTGAGTACTAAACTGAGCAGCAATTGTAGTCTGCATTGACGACGACGTTTGCTAGGTTCCCCTCCATTCGAGTCGAAGCTTGACATCTGCGTAATGCAAATGTGTACTACCTAAGCACAAGCATGTCTTCGTTGGCAGAAGGCACAGGCTCCGAAACCCTGGGCCCATTGATTGTGTCAAGCCATGAAGTAGATTGACTATCATTGATAGGAACCTGACCTCCGAAGGGATGAGATGGCTACGCTTGTGATAGTTTGAGGTTTATTGTCGTCAAGACCTTCCACTCTATGGGATGGAGGATGAGTCGTTGGCCAACTATTGAGAGTGCCCGTGGAATAAATAGGAAAGCCAATGACATTGTCGCAGTTGATGCAGCTTTAAGTGTTGTTGACGTGGACCCTGTAGGTAGAAACTCCATATTAGTATCTATCCCGAATAACCAATGTGGTGTCTCAAAGCTGCACGACTCACTTTTTCTGTTCAACGACTGATTGGTTCTCGTAACTCGCTCCATGCATTCCGAGAATGCTCAATCTTCCATCCCTTGCAAGCATTGGTCGATCGATCCTATTGAATGTTATGGGAATTAGCATCGGTATGCAAAACGGACCAAAGTCGGACGAGGTTGGCTGTCCGTCCCTGTGTCAATTGAACACCGTCAGCATGATCGTACAAATTCCACAGAAGGACAAATCTTACCTCTCTTTGGCACAGGAACCGGAACCCCTTTGCGCAGGTCGCCATTGACGCATTGCGTATCTGACTGATCGTAGAGGCTTTCGTAGAAGCCTGGACGAGCATCAACAGACGGGTGAAGCAGTCTCAGCTGGTAGCGAAGTAATCGTCTGAAGTTTGTATATATATGCGGCGGTGAATGATGCACAACTGGTGTGCCCCAGCTCCAGGCTTGAATCAGGAGGGGATATGGGGAGTCTAGTTTCAGGCCAAGTCCCCGTCGCTTTGCCCTAATGTGGACTCCAGCTGCTCAAAAACATTAGAATCAGTATGAGTCTTCTCCAAACTGAGTATGATATCTTAACTTACCAGACCATCACGACCTTGAACCGTTCCATAATCTATACCATCAGACTTCACACGAACCCTTCGTCTTGAGCGGTGACACGGTCATTGAAACACTCAGCATTGAACGGAGCTGCATGTGGGGATGTACATAGAACGATCCGATCAAAGGTGCGAGCTTGACTATGCATGATTGATTCCTCAGTCGCAATAGGAAATCATCGCACGGCAATTTGAGGAAGAAAATAAGGGCCATCAACGATGGAAATTCTCAACGCGAGACCAGCAAAAGGGAGTCATGCGAGAGTGGCCTGGGACTGCCAGGTGGTGATAGTTCAGTAAACCGCGGTATCGGTCATTGCTGAATTGGTCTGGTATATAGGCCTAGATAAATATTCTTCTAGGTTGATGATGAGAAGGAAGAGGAGAAGAAGAAGTTCAGGATGAAGGGGTTGAAGGTCAGGTACTTAAGGAAAATTTTAGCAGTCCAGGGGTCCAGCGGTCCCTGCCATCATTGTCAGCTTCCTATGTCGTCTAGGTTGAATGCTCATTCAGTCTTTGACAGCATCATTTTGCAAGATTCAACCTCCAACACCATTTCTTGTATAAAGATCACATCTCTTCTCATTTCACAAGGTCATTGATACAATGAATAAGACAAGGAATAAGAAAGGGAAAGAAAACTGAGACGTTATGATTAGACCTATCAGATCAAAAAGGGGCGACCTATAGTCTTTCGTTCTCTATCTTTTAGAGTATTGATAGCTTTC
Organism: Talaromyces verruculosus; assembly: GCA_038993655.1. Classification (NCBI taxonomy): domain Eukaryota; kingdom Fungi; phylum Ascomycota; class Eurotiomycetes; order Eurotiales; family Trichocomaceae; genus Talaromyces; species Talaromyces verruculosus. The sequence continues at coordinate 119,194 of JBBVQN010000012.1, read as the reverse complement.
TTTACCTTATATTTACCTTTCATCCATACATCTCTTTTACAGCCTTACAAATAATAATTTCTTGTCTAACTCATGCTTATCGCTCTCTCTGTGGTTAAAGATTCACATAACACACATTATCAAACAAAGAACCAAACTTTGACAAACACAACCTATACCCGTACTCCGTATATACCAACTTCATAACATCAAAACTAATTTACAACCGAGTCAACTCCGGCGCTCCAGGAGCAGGTGGAGCCGAATGACGTGTCTGGATAAACACCTTTTGTATGCCCTGCTGTCGCTTGTCGAACAGATTGTAGACTTTCTCCATATCAGCCACGTCGAAGCGATGGGTGACCATGTGCAATGGCTTGATCTTGTCGGCCTGAATGAGTTCGAGGAGATGGTCCCAGTATTTGTGGATGGGCGCTTGACCATTACCGATCAAGCGGATGCCGGTTTGCATGAGGGAGCCGATATTGAAATGGTTGCACTGTTGAGTATTAGCATCGGCCTGTAAACAAGGGTAGATATCAAAGGGAACCGACATATCCAGCGTAAACACCCGTAATTCCACACCGACCAAAAGCGCGGACAGATGTAATCATCTCATTAAGCAGCTCCGACGTATCCGTCTCCAAACCCAACAAACTCTCAAAATAATGCTGCCAACCCTGCGCATACTCTCCCGCGGCACACTCAATACCCACATCCGGCCCGCGATTATCACACATCTTCTTCAACTGACTCGTCACACTCTCCCCCTTTGGAAGGTCTGTAAAATTAATCGTCTCCAGTTTGGGCAAACGCTTCTTGACGAAATCAAGTCTCCATGAGCCGGAGCCACCGTCAATCAGGATCACACGCTTTGCGCCATTGACAAAACTGAATTCGGCGGCCATTTGCCCGACAGGACCGGCGCCCCAGATGGCGACTGTATCACCTTCTTCGACGCCGGTATCGACGACGGCGTTCCAGGATGTGCAGAGTACGTCGGAGAGATAGAGCCCTTTTTCGTCGGGGACGTTGTCGGGGAGTTTGAGTAGGTTTACGTCTCCAAAAGGGACGCGGACCCATTCGGACTGGCCACCGGCGAAACCGCCAGTGAAGTGAGAGTATCCAAACATTCCTATCCCATATTCATTAACATCTTTCTAGTTGATAACAGAAAAGAGAAGGCATACCGGCAGTCCGTCGCCCATACAACTCCGCCGCCAACGCACTGGAATTCGTCTTTTCGCACACCGACGAAAGCTTCTTCTGACAATAGTAGCATTCTCCACACGCAATCTGGAACGAAGCCACGACCCTGTCGCCGGGTTTATATTTTGTGGCTTTGGCTCCGGTGGACTCGACAATACCACAGAACTCGTGGCCGAGGATATCGCCTTTTTGCATTTCGGGGATTACTCCTACAAACACGTCAGATCAACGCTATCTATTAGGTGTTTGAGGGATGACTACCGTGGTAAAGATGCAAGTCACTGCCGCAGATGGTACTTCCAGTAACCTTGATAATAACATCCGTGTCGTCGATGATCTTTGGTTTGGGGGTGTCGACGACCTTGACAGAGTACTTGCCCTGCCATGTCAGCGCCTTCATCAGCTGGCTATGGTCGCCATAGTCGTCGACAGAATAGTTGCTGATGTTGTCCGTGATGGGTTGCTGCTCGCGAGGCAGGACCTTTTCGGCCAGGTTGGCGGCTTGAGCAAAGGCCATTTTGGAGATGTGCAGAATTGGATGTGTAGCAAGATAGTTGGAGTAAGAGGTTGAGTGTATCTTCCATTTTGTCGAGGCTGTTCTTATACAAGTATGGTAAACTGACATCACAGTGTCGTCTTGACATGTCCATCTCGGGCGACCAATCAGAGCGCGCGCACACCAGAATTTCCCAGTTTCGCTTTATTTTGTATGTGCTTACGTCAGTTGCTGTCTATTGGATATTTTGTATAGAAATGTTCTAGGATTGCTTACTCTTCGACTCCTACTACCGGAATGGTTGCATAGACCGATCGTGAATCCGATGAACCCTAAAATGTCAATTGTCTCCAGGTGAACTCGTCGAGAGAAGAAGCCGCAGTGACAAAACAAACAATCCATTGCCGATTCTCTAATATACAGATATTGATAACACGAGTCCAGCCCTACCGCCGAACCCTCTATTTCCGACCAGCCATAGCCGATTTCTGGCGGAGGTAATTGCGGACAATATTCTCCACGCTGCCCATATCATGCTTAGGTTGGCTGCACAAAACGTTAGTAAAGAATGTAACATAAACCAAGAAGCAGAAGAACGTACCGCATGTAATAAAGCCTGGCTCTCCTCTTCCTCTTCTCCGTCCTCTGCACAATCTCAACACCCTCCACATTCGGACTGTACGCCTTAATCCACATCTCTACTCCAACTCTGGTCAACTGATTCCTCAACAGGAACGCCGTATCAACGCCCCGGAGTCTGATTGCCAGGCAAACACCAGAGAAGGGATCGCCGCTCTTGAATGTCACTCGTACAATGTCGCCTGGTTTCACGCTGCGGGCGCTGCGGCGGTAGTCAAATAGCGCTTTGCGTTCGCCTGTAGGGTCGAGCATGGCCATTTGTCGGCCTGAGACGGCGGCGACGGGGTCTTTGCATATGTTCATTTCGGAGGGGGGGGATGGGTGGATTCGCCATTTTTTCTTCTCTATTCTCTCGATGATTAGCAATTACCACTAAACCAGTGTGCCGCGATTAAATCTCGAGATAATCTAAGCTCTTTTAAAGACGTACCCGGCTGTGGACGAATGTGTAACGGGAGCTGTGAATAATATTGCTGCGGTAGCTTTTCTGGCAGAGGAACCGGTTTCGGGTTCGGGGTATATTTGGTCGTGATTGTTCGCATGGCGGTTCTCGATTGTGGCAGGATGCCATTACTCGGCCTGGCCATGGCCAGTGGCCGTAGGCTTTGTAGAACCGAAGCCATTGGTGTGTTGTGTTGTGTTGCGTTGTTCAAGACGAGAAGATGTTTCGGCGGAGAAATCAGCGCGAGACGACGGAGGTCGGGTGGTCCGAGCGTCTGCAGAATTTCCGCTGCTCAGCCTAAGATTATCAACACCGATTCTACAACTCGACAACAATTGATCAATTATAGCGCTCTCCTTCCCAAAGCGATATCATATTTCTTCATATTTCAATACGAGTCCGATTGACAAGCAAAGACTCAGCTCGCCTCAAAATGGCGCAGAACGCCTTTGGAAAAAGGCTCTTTCGCTCTGGCAGCGGACTCCAACAGACAATAAGCCCTCTCGTACAGCGAAGATGCCAATCCACCAAAGGTATGCCCATCTACCAGCGCACTTGCAAATTGACTCTGACGAGATGTATAGCCGTCCCATCATTCACCCCCAGCTCCTCACCCGCCCTTGACCAAAAACTCGCCCGCATCCGCACCGAGCTCTTCGTACCCATGTACTTTGCCGAACACCAAAAACGCCTCGTCTTCCGCGACCGATACCGCGAACGCCTAAACCAAGAACAAGTAAAAATCACAATTGGCAATGAAGAATTTCTCCTCAAACCAGCAAACCGGCAATCCCTACCCAACAAACGCGAAGTCATCAGCGCTGTGGAAGATATGCGCAGTACACAAGACTGGAAGAATTTCGTGCCGCTGTTGATAGGCTCGTTGCATTCCAAATACAAATTCAAGCCAGACCATGCGGAGAAATGGGTGAGGTTGGCGGGTAAATCGGATACGCTACCCTTTATCTTGGAGGCGGCGAAACAATCCGGTAAGACGGGATTCTCGTTTGCGGATCGCGCGGTCGCGGCTAGGTTTGCGTTTGAGTTGCACAGAAAGGCTAAAAGAGCTGGTTTTGGCGGGGATGCGGTGGCTGCTTCGTTGAGATATGCGGAGCAGGCAGCCCAATTAATGGAGTGGCCGGAACATACCAATAACGACGTTACGCAGGACGCGAAAAGACAACCTTTTTTCGTTGCGTTGTTGACGGAGTTGAGTGCTGCTCGTGCTATTGATCAGGCTGAAAGTCAAGATGTCGACGGCAAGGTACTTACGTACACGCAGAAGTTGCTGGGGACGTGGGATCTGGCGCAGCTCGATCGGCCAACAGAATCGTGGTATGAGACGGATAAGTTGTTGCAGGAGGTTGCGCTTATATATTCCGGACTCAAAATGGCGCAAAAGGTCAAGAGTGTGGCGCAGAATCAGGGTTTGGTCAAGTCTATTGAGCAGCGGTTGAGGCAGTTGAAGACTGTTGCTGAGCGTGCCGTGGAGACGGCCCCTGAGAGCAGGAAGGAAGTGCCCACGCTGGGGTTGGGAGAGATTCAATCAATTCTTTAGAGTGAGTGAAATGGGTGATTATTTCGATAGTGTATTATCATAACTTGTGTACTTTTATATTCATCTAGAATACCTAAATATTTCTTGCAGCCTGGACTGAAGGAATTTGTTTAGAGCTGCATTCATAAATGTGCTAGTATCATTTTGTTCGTAACCGTAGGCTAAATAATTCAAACAATTCCGAAATGTACTTGATGCCAATTCAAATCGTTTATCTGTCCATGCTCCAGGATCAACCTACTTGAGCAATTGCAGCGTATTGTCATCGCGGAAACGTGCACGCACAGGAATCGTAACAGTCTTCGTGACAACCGCCGGTCCAGTAACCGAAAGCTGCAACAGTTAGTCTATCGTCGTGGCTTTGAAGGGAACGACATACCTGTCCCTCAACGGCTCGCTCAATGCCAGTGTCCTCAGTGTGACCACTGAGCACAATCTCGACGCTGCTTAAGGGGGCACCGAAATGGGCGGGTCCTGCGTGTCGTCTGTAATCGAACAAATGTGTCTGAGCAATACCACCAGCAACACCAGGCGCAGTCAGAGAATACACTATGCGGGCACCGGTAAAGATTCGAAGATCGGTCAACAACTCTGAGCTCAAAAGATCCTCTGGGGAGCCATCAACGGGGTACGAGATGGCAAGCAATCGGAGCTTCGACAATGATAATTCAGCTGTCGGGCCAATATTGGCCAATCGACTGAGTGCATTCTGTGAAGGCATTCGTCCGGCATCAAGTGTGCGTGCTTGGGTCGAACGACTTATAGACGAGATGAGGCCGGTGTGGGGCTTCATGAACTTCTTGTGGTAGTCGGAGACAGTTCGTGCCGAAGATACAATCACGGTTGGGGAAATGCCCAAAGTTGCGAGTGCAAAGTCAACCCCTTCACCAGCGACGGAGTTCAGTGCGATAGACGAGTTGGAGTAAAGGGCGGCCAAGATCCAGCTCAATGCATACGGACGGATAAGTGAGTCAATTGTAAGTACCACATCTTTGGCGTCCAATCGTTGGTTTCTGGGCAATGAGCTGAGAAGTGCGCCAATTGCAGAGACGAGATTCTATACCGGTAAGCAGTGATTGAGAGTTTAATGCATTCGTATACTAACCTGAGGCTTGTATTCAATAAATTCCTCGGTGTTTGGCCAGAAAGCAGTTATAGAAGGAGTTGCAGACTTGGAGTCGTAAGCTGGAACCTCTGTATCATCGAGTTTCTTCTTCTCCTCAACAAGCTCATGCCAAACGGCAACCTTGACGCTGCCCGCAAGTTCTGCGGGAACCTCATTCCAATCCATGTGCCGGCTGCCTTCTTTTGCAACCCAGATGACATCTTTAAGCTGCTTGTTGCCTGAAGTAACAACCGTAAGATCGACGGCACCGGCTTCCGCAATGAGCAATTCCGCTTGGACCTTTTTGAGGTAGCTTCCCAACTTCTTGGGTTCTAGGTTATGTGGGATTAAGACCGTCTGGAAACCGTAGAATGCGCTAGCTACAATTCGTAAGTAAGAAATTCCATGCTACTTCCTCAAAGATGAGGGCTTACCGAACAGAGAACCCAGCAGTTCCACGGAATCAGACAAGCTAATGGCGACGACCTTGGCCTTGGATTCCTGGGCATATCTACCAATGACGTTGATCTCTGCTGTAATCTCATCTAGGCTGCGCTCAACAGCACTCTTTCCTAAAACACTGAATATCTTGCCGCGCTGTCCGGCGGTGGTTCCCAATTCACCAGTTGAACCACGAATGGCTGTCTTCCAGATATCACGCAAATCGCCATTGCGTCCGCCCGTCCATTTTGGAGCGTCGGCGTCCTTGACATTAAGACCGCTCTTCAAGGGAAAGCCATGAGGCACCTCTAGGTTTCTAAATGCAGCGGATTGACCTGGCTGTCTCACAGGTGCTTCTGTAGCTTGTCTAGCAAGGAGGTAAGGATGCACATCAGGTTCCTTTGACGACAGTAAAGAGTATGTGACGAATAAAACAATAACAGTGGTGATGACGGTCGAGTAGATATCCCAGTCGGCGAATATACTGGCCAGAAAGGTATCTAGCTTGGCCAATCCGGTAGCTTCTGCCGCCATTTTGAGGAACGAACGGTCCTTCAGAACAGGGAGGATGCAGGTAATATTATCGGCTGAGGTCTCATTCAACTCGGCGCAGAGTTCCAGGATCATTTGCCGGTTGTAGGTGACCTTGGATTGGTAATTAGCGAGAGTTGAAGAAAGAAAGAAGCAAGCTGGCGTGGGGTCGGATGTAGGACGGAGCTTAAGTAACCGTATGACGGCGTTAGCCCGACTGGTGCTAGCTCTTGCCGCCCGTCACTGGGACAGCCCGTCAACCTTCCCTTTAGTTAACCCCAAACCAAACATCAAAGAAACACCTTCCCTCGCCAACTCAACGATTGACACTCCACAATGCGACAATAATGAACGCGTCTCTCACTCACTAACACAGCATGACTCTTTGAATGGTAAGTATTTCGGTAAGTAATTTCATTTTGCTCTTTTTAGGTGAGTCGTCCTCGAATCTTCAACGAGTCAGTTACACTAAGGCAAACGTGCGTCGTGCTCACCACTCAACAGCAAGACCTCATTGTTCACCTATTTCTCGACCTCGCTTTTACACCTCGCGTCAATGGCTTCAGTCGCGACGCCTTCCACACCCAGAGCAGCTGCCTCTCCTGCCGTCGACAGCCAGTCTCCAGGAAAATGGCGTCACCCTCGACTTAAGGAGATTGTCAAGCGACAGAATGCGACCACATTTGACAGTCGCAATGTCAAAACCATAGCACTGAACGTCAGCGCTATGTTGGCAACTCTCATCGCTGAGAAGCCGTTGAACTCAATGTGAGAATTGTGTCACCGTCGAACATTAGTCAATACTAACCCACTACAACCAGGCTCGCTGCGGTCGCCGGCATCACAGCAAAAGCAGATATCCTTCTGGTCATATTTCGCCTGCTTTTCATCGTCAACATCCTCACTGCCTTATACCCGCTCTTTCGCCCAAAAGACGATCTTTCCGACATACCATTGACACCCACCCAACGTTCTCTGCTTGGTCTCAACCCCAACTCTGGACCTCCCGTCACTCCAGGCACGCAGTATGCCACCCCACCAAGATACAGAGTTGTCTCTGGATCGCGAGCTGGCAGCCCTGCCAGTCGTGGCTCCTCACCTCTGGCAAGCGGCAGCCCCGTCAGTCGCCAGCCCTCGTACTCCCCCACCACGACCAGCCCGCTCTTTCAGAAAGCGATGGCTCCCGGAAGTCGCGATAGCGGTCGTCGACAAAGCTTTGGTTCTTCTACATTGAACGCTTCTTTGCGAGAATCGTCGTCTCTTACGGCTCTTCCTTCGACACCGACACCATCTGCTGGCAAGGGAAATAAACTGGGACTGAGCAACAAGTGGCTATACGAGAAAAGTCGCAGACACTCAGCTGGAAATAGCCTGATTTAAGGGTCTAGTCGATAATCGCATATTCGTGGATATATGGAGTCTGGCGCTGGTTGAAGCGATTTATTTTCTGGCGTTGTTCTGTTTGTACCATAACAAGATGAAACGGCTTTGACTACTAATTTTCACAATTTAATGATAGCCAATAGACGATAACTACTTAATCCTCCTCTCTCTTCTCATAGACGATAAGACTCTTGTAGCGAAAACTTAATGTGGGGATAAGACGCTGGAGCTTGGAGACTGGGGCATTGCCATGTACAGTCCCAGGCCGCCCGCATCTGTTCTTCCAGTTCAACCCACATCAAGCGCTGAAAGATCAGCTCAGCTCAGCTCGGTTCCAGCAAAACCAACAAAGCTTACCTACACAATTCAACAGACTATCTACGGTAGATGACGGAAACGCAACAATAGTCGCCTCGCTGCGGAGATGGGAGCCTCGGAGTCGAAACTTGTCTTCAAGCAGGGCATCTTCCGGTTGTATGAGGACAAAAACATACCCGCGGACGACCCTTTTTGGATAAAGGTGGGAATATTACCTGGTACTTACAGAGTATTTGCTGATATATGCTTGATTGTTCAGTTCTGGGAGCTACCTGAATCCACCGAAGATGTCTTTAGCCTGTTCACCCCAACCGACATACGCCGTGCCCGCGACTCGTCCTTACCCAACCTCGAAACGCTCCTCCTCGCTATTTGCTCGCGCTTGATCGTTTTAAAGAATCATCTTTCGTTTCCTAATCCAGAATTCGCTCCAGACACCCATGCTTTGAACTGCATCCGCATTCTGACAAGAGTCCTACCATTCATATACGAAGCAGACCATCTAGAAGCATGGGAGGAACAATTCTTCTGGGCACCTCGCAAAAAGAAGACTCGCCAGGCCCAAGTCGCTGCCGAAATACTCTTCGACGAAGGTCAAACAGAGACCGACAATGCACAAACTCAGCCCCGAGTCGACGACCGTGAAGATGCCAAACCTTTGGCAGAGGAACTGATCGATACACTCACGGACCTTCTTTTCTACACGGGCTTCACTATCCCAAAACTCTCGACTTCAGAAGGAAAAGTGTCGTATGCGATATGGCAGAGCGGAGTTGGATGCAATACGGCAATGGTTTCGACCAAGGAATATGAAAATAATCGCATGGAGATATTGAGACTTTTGCTTACGTTGACTGGCAAATCTATGTACATGTCTCCAAGTCAGTGTCCTCTATCGTACTCTTGCATGCGGGAATCGTGGCTGACGCAGAATAGCCCTCCTTCCGGTCAAAGGTGTCAAGGCCATTACATACCTTGCGACGTGCTCCGATAAGCAGATTGTCCTGACACTCCTCTGCTCATTATTAAACACAGTAAGTCCTGCCAATCCGGCTTGTGACAACGTTGCTGATGGATCTGGACTATGAAATATAATCCGGCGATCTGGAGAGTGCCTTATGATCATGTCGTCTGGAAAGATCCAAAGCAAATACTGGTCATTTACTGTCTACAGTTATTGCTGGTGATTCTTCTATATCCTATTCCAGAGGATGGACGTGGCGCGCCGCCGAAGAACTATTATCGTCACTACTTTGGACGACTACATCGGCCACAAGATTTTCAATTCCTCGTTGAAGGCATGACCAGAATCCTTAACCAGCCAGTGAGTGAAATCATCCTATTCAGAGATATCCTTCTAACATGTTCAGATGCAAGTAACGAGTTCATATCTCCCCGGCAGTCAAAAATCCGTCAAATGGGCCCCTGAAATGCTCATGCTATTCTGGGAAGCCTTGCAATGCAACAAGCGATTCAGAGCTTTCATCATTGAATCAAACAGATCTCACGACTTTGTTATACTATGTCTTTTCTATGCGACTGAGTATCGAAACGACCCTTCAAAACAAGGCATGGTGAAAATGTGCATATTTATTCTTCAAACTCTCAGCGTCGAAGAGAGCTTCGGGAAACGGCTGAATATGAAATTTGAAGCTCAAGAGACCTTACCGACGAGTATTCGCATCGCTGGATTCCGTGGCACTTATGCTGATTATCTTATTATTGTAAGTATGCCAACATGTAATTGCCGACTCTCACTAACAGCCATAGTCGATACATACGTTGATGACCAGCAGTAAAGGAAAGCTCGATGCAGTCTATCCTGCACTCATGGCTATCCTTAAGAATATCGGAGCGTATGTGGAACGGTTATCGTCAACCGCTTGCTCAAAGATTCTACAGCTTTTTGCATCCATGTCATCGCCAAGTTTTTTGCTTGCGAATGAGTCGAACAATTACCTTCTTTCAGCTTTGCTTGAATTTATTAATGTAGTTTTGGAGCATCACTTTACGAGTATGTCAGTTCTATCCGTGTGATTACGAGCAAAAGGCTAATGTCTCAGGAAATCCGTTCCTGGTCTATGGTATATTGAAAACGAGAAAGAAATTCGAGGCCCTGCGTACCTTCACGCTAGAGAGTGGACAGCAAGAAATAGAAAGGCAGAACGAACTCAAGAAAGCAGCTTCTTCCAATGACGGACTCACCGGTTCAGCATCTCAGTCCATGGAAGATCTGCGAAGGTCCAGTGGTGCACGATCCCCGTTGACTCACATTCCAGAAGAAAACAGTCCATTCGCTATCGGGGGTGGTGACTCTGACGACGAAATACCAACAACGCCTTCTCAATCTTCTCCATCGTTACGAACCTCACGCGCTCCCTCGATATCGTCTTCTCTTGATGATAGCGTGCCATTACAGGTCAGAGGCATGTCTGAAAAGGCTAGAGGAAAGATGCCAGCCGGACATATGGGCTTTTCTCGACAGAACAGTTTGACCAGTCTAAGCAGTTATTCCGCTGCAATTCATTCTACGCCAGCTATGTTCACTCCAACTGCTGCATGGGTACGTTTGCCCTTTACAAGAACCTGCTCAGGTACTAACCACTGTGTAGATTGAATCCTGGGTGGTAGAACTCCCTCTACATACAGTTCTCACCATCATCTCGTCGATATTACCACACATACCCGATGCCGCCTTACAATCATCCTCAAACCCCGAAGCAAGAACCCTGATCAACAATCTCCCCACCTTCGCCGAAGAGCCCAACATACGCGCTCTCCTAGCGGATCCATCACCCATCAAAGTCCACTCCTTCGAATGGTCCGCCCTCGCCTTGGGCTGGTACGAATCCTTACTATGGGGCTTCATCTTCTCCAGCGAAATGCTCGTCGGGTCCGCAAGTAATTCCACGCCCGGCTCAGTAGGCGTCTGGAACGGAACGGGTATCAAGCTCTTCAAGGTGCAGGAAACGGCTGCTCAGGGCCCGTCCCTGCTCGCTCCAAAGGGTGCCGTTGATGCGGTGGGAAGCAACCTCGTCAGCCGGATAGGTAATTTGAGGCTGCCGGGACGGAATGGTAATACGCAGGAGAATCCAAATAGTGTTCATTCGCCGACGACTCGAGAGGTTTGAACTGTGCACTGTTGGGGGGATGAATGAATTATACATATTCTTGCAGCTTTAGCCTCGCTGGCGTTATATGCTTAGATATATTGCAGCACAGTAACATTCTATTGAGTAGCGCTCTCTCGAACTGTATAAGTTAGACATACGTTTAATTGTTGTACTTGTTGCATCTTCCGTCGTTGGATAATATAGCACTCCATAGGTACCTAGCATGTCTCCGGTGCAATCTTGACGATGTACAGTATAGCGACGGAGGCTTCCTATTTCTGTTCCACGTGCGCAAAACACAAGTTATCAAGTTGGAGTACGAGGTGAACAGAGTAGAGCTCTGATCAGGCAAATAATGCTTGCTAGACCCAAGGAACTTCTACTGGGTCCTCTGTGAAAGGCTATTCTATCTCTGTTAAAAAGGCGGCTCCGATCGGCTCCGCCATGCTGGCTTTACTGGGATCGAGGAGAATGTACCAATTATGTGCTAAAATCGGACGTCCAACACTCACAGAGAATATCCCCGTGCCGGGACATGATCGACTGTAAAACCGCAGCGGCCACTTCGGACCCGCCGGCGGTCACACTCAGGGAGCTGAGACCTTTCATGACGATGTCGATTTGCCGTTGCCGGACAGGATCCATGCCGAGTGAGTTTGCTGCACAAAATTTCAAATTCTCCGAGTGAATCAACCTTTCGATGGTTTTTTGAAAGACTGTTGCCGTCAAGCTCGGAGTAATGTGGTAGGCAAGGATGGGAACCTCGGCGTCGAGACCGCTTTCTAGGTTGAAGATCTGCTCAGTTGGCAATGAGAGTACACGCTCCACAATGTTGGCAACAGAGGAAACCACTTCCGCTCGGTACGCATCCATGTTTATAATGGGGAAGTCGTAAACAGGATCATTCTCCCTGGTGCAAGAATCCAACAACTCGTCCAGCATCAGGACGCTCAACTCCCGAAATAAGGCAATTGAAACTAATAAAGTTCATTAGTAGATGGGCACTTTCGGAATTTCCGAGACCTACCAGAGGATACTCTGGAGTGAATAGAAAGGCACTCCAGGTTGTTAATGCAGTGGTTGATAAAAGGGCGAAACAGCTGGTTGAACTTGCTGACCGCTGCCACGGTTGAGGCGATAGTCTCAACGCAAGCAGAAGGGAGACCTCTATGTAATGAATTCTTGACTTCGACGATCTGTCTCCAGAGAGAAAAGGCTTCAGCAACTGCTTTTTGGCATATGCTTGGGATTCTGGCATCCAGGTCAGAAGGGAGATTTTGAGGCTTTAGCCAGTCAAAAGCAGACTCCATAGTGAAGAGCTCTGTGTAGTCTCAGCTTCGCAGCTCAAGTCTCTTGATTTGAGCGGAGCCAACTTACCTTTGCCATGACACGAAACGGGCGGCAGTGTGCATTGACGGTATGTTGTAAGCGACGCCCCGATATCACGGATGTATCCCCCCCAACGAACCAGGGTCATGCTGGTTTCCAATAGCATACCATACGTGGAGTGTGCTCCTAGTATAGTGCAGTATTTCTTCACAAGCGCATCTAGCAAGCAGAGCGTTTGGAGACCGGTGTCCAAAAACTCGTGCGGTGACCCGGCCGAAGCTTGAGTCGGCGTGGCAATACCATCGAAAAGCAAAATAGCATACACTATCCTGAACGACCGGACATACTGTACATCTCTGAGGATTTCTCGCGCCTCAAACCAAGAATCGTAGAACGCGTTTCTACATGCGTCACGTGTGGAATCAGCGGTCGGCTTACCTTCGGACGTAGAGAGCCATTGGAGCGAAAAGGTGCGAAGGACAGCTTTCAGCGCAGCATCAGACTGCTTTCGTGCGGCTGGGCCCAGTTGATTGCCGTAGAGCCCACCAAAATGATCAAGAAACCGAACAGCGCCTATTGCTGTTAATGTGCAGGCTACACCCATCGGTGCCACTCCCGGTTCCGATTGGGGGGAGCGATCCTGCGTGCTTGCTCCATCCCAACCTTCAATTCGGTAGCGCGAGGCTGTTGCGGACAGATTACAGTTGTAATCCGCAAACCGGGAGGCGCACCCTGTGATAATGACATTGTGGATCCTCACCAGTCGGTCATCCAAAATTGTTGCGTCTAATTGGGAATTGAGCAGCCGAATGGGGCTACTCAGCGAACTGCCAGGGAGAATTGGCGTAATTGAGCGCCCACTGTTGCGCGGGCCGTTGTAGAGAGACAATTGGGCTTCGCTTAGCGCCTGGGCTGGAGGGACAGTATCGGACATCAAGAGATCTGTTAGATCTAAGCCCACGTTATCATGGCAGTTTACCTCATTACTATGGCCCTCGTCAAAATTAAGCCACGGGACCAGGGTATCTGGGAAGGCCAAGGGGCCAGCCTCAATCTGGCTCTTGGAACCGCTGGAGAGTCCATTGTCTGCGATTTCCGGCAAGGCATTCCTGTTAATCGACAGATGAGAATGGGATCGGCTCCGCCTCAGCCGCTCTCTCATGGCTCGCCGGGATTTGGCAAACTCAAAGGTACATGCATGGCCCAGTCGCTGGCAATTGGTACACATATCCCCCTCGCTGGGACCGGAGAAAGAGCAGCGTCGCTTAGAGCGACGGCAGGAGTCACAACTGGAGTAATGGCGGCGTTGCGACATGATATCGCCCAATCCTGATCACTGACAGGGAGTGCAGTAATCTCCAACCCTGGCTGATGAGGTTTTAAGAGAAAGATCATCCCGATGAACGTCCGTTGATGATGGTCACCTGATTATTCTTGGACTTCTGTTGGAATCAAAATCACGTGGCTAGCACAATACAGAAGGAACCGGTTCGCAAATACCTCAAATACCTCAAAAATACCAAATTCCTTATGAAAATGGTATTATTACGTCTACATAGTAAGTTCTGACAGATGCACCACCCCATCGACAGAACTATCCGAAGGGTTTTCAAGATGCTTGACTAGCGGCCTAAATAAAATTAATGAGGTTGCTCAAGCGTTTGTATAATATACCTCATTTATTAAGTAAGCTCATAGACCTGGCGGGCTTAGGTAGAATGCAACAAGGAGTTGCAACTCTCTCGGCGAGCCATCCCTAGGCCCTCCTCTGCACATGTGGTACTCTGCCCAAAACTCAACTTCACTTGGATCGTTGAAACCAAACAACACATGTCCAAGGCAACCCCACAATTGAGCTCATATGGGCATTCCTGATTCAGGTTCTATCGGTTCCGATGAGCTCGGCTCCGCAGATCACCTTGTGGCTTTATTTTGGCCATCTTTCCCCTCTCTTACAACATCACAAGTGCTTGACTGCACTCTCACACGGTTCAAGAGGAGCCTCGAGAGGAATGAACCTCCAAATCCTCGTTTCCAACAATATCCAGTCACACGGTGCAATGTCCAATTCCCCGACGCTCGTGTTTATACCCGGCTCCTGGCATAGACCTACATGCTACGACAAGGTTATCCAACTCCTCCAGAAGCAGCATGGATTGAAATGTATCTCGATAACCCTCCCCTCAACAACAGGAAACCCAACAGCAACCTTTAAAGACGACATCGATGCTGCCCGCAAAGCCGTATCCCAAGAAACAAACCACGGGCATAATGTAGTCGTCATTGCGCACTCCTATGGCGGTATGGTCGGCAACAGCGCCATCAGGGGATTCACACAGCCACCAGGCACAATTTCAAGCCAACCACCACAGACTACGGGCTATGTTATCGGCCTCATCCTTATAGCCTCTGGCTTCACCCTGACAGGCCTCTCCTTTATGGATCCATTCTTCGGCCGTCCACCGCCTTTCTGGAGGATTAATAATGCAACTGGCTATGCAGAGCTTGTTACATCTCCCCGGGAACTCTTTTATCATGATATGCCAGCAGAAGAGGCGGAATTCTGGGTTTCGCAGCTTACGACCCAAAGTCTCAAGTCATTGTTCGAGGGTGGTGAACACGCATATGCTGGTTGGAAGGACTTGCCTACCTGGTATATTGGAACTATTGAAGACCGGGGTCTGCCTGTGTTGGTGCAGCGAATACAGGTGGGTATGGCAAGAGAGATGGGCGGTAGTGTGGAACACAGAGAGCTACAGACAAGCCATTCACCATTCTTAAGCCAACCGGAGGAGACGGTGGATATTGTTCTAGAGGCTATCCGGGCGTTTACCCGGGAGTCAGGGGAAAACCAATCCTCAACCAGTGGGCGTAGCGGTGCGGTGGCAGTGCCGAAGACCACAGTCTGGCAACCTTCCACGTGGGTTAGATACGGGCTACCGTTAACTTTCGGTCATGTAATAGGAAAGTGTCTCCTCTTATTTGGCTGGGCCAGGAGGCTGTTACGGAGGTAGAAAGGCCTATCTTCGACATTCAACTCGACCCAAGCTTGACTTTTGGAATAAGAAGCACCATCAACCCATGATGCCTTATATCCGTGGCAAATATAGAACCTATGAGCGCCTTTTACCTATGCCGGGCCGGACAGAAATCTTTCTAATAAGAGATGCTGATGCCTTGAAGTGTTGGTTTATTGTAAACTAATCGGAGTTACTTTTTAAAATTTCACCAAAGTTTCTACTCTTCTATATCTAGTCCACTTTAATCTTGTCTAATGCTAAGTTTTCCTGCTCATAAGCAGGTGGCCTAACTGTCTGATAATGGCTTCAGCCGTCCGCCAGAGCTCTATCTCCAATCCTAACAGTGCTTTGATTAGGGCCAAATCCTGACGATCAGCCGTATCCCTAATCCGCCAGGAGTTTTACGCGTTTTCGTAAACTCTTAGACCAAAAATATATAGAAAATTGAATCCAGATTCTGATTTCAATATATGAAAAGCATGATCGCCCACAGGAATGCAGTCAATTCTGGATTCATGGTGAGCGGATAGGTATATAATAATGTCATTCTCCAAACCAGCTCTCGGCTTTGAGAAATCTCATTTGCCCATGAGTTATTCAACATACTAGAAACCTGGGACTCACGATGTTTGGGAACACTCCTCGAGAAGTTTGGGACAATATTCTCGCTTTTCGACAACCAATACCATCTCTTGCTCCATCGGAACATAGCAAACACCGCAAATTGTGGAATTCGATCTTCAAGAGCGACCAATGGGTCCAGGAAATAACGCGGCTTCAGGGCAAGCCTTTGCTTTTCGGTTAGATGCTCGACAAAGTCGGGGAGAAAAACATCTACGTGACGATTCACTGTGGTGATAGAATTGCGGAACCCAACTATCATTGGAAATTGTTCTTAGAGTGCCTACACCGCCCACATAAATATAATGCACGCACGAGAGAGATCAAATTTCGTTGGGGTATTACACTTAATGTTTCGGAAATCGAAAGCCCAGAGGCTCCGTTACTGCTGAACGACAGAAAACTACTTCGATTGCTTTCCTTCAAGGATACCGCTCATCCTACCTCACAGTTTTCATATTATGGCACTAATCAGATCTTCACCCTCCAACCAAATCATATAATCGGTATAGGAGAGCCTCCATACTACTCAAAAGCCCTCAAGTACGGCTATGTCGTCAATTTTCAAGATGGAAACAAAACGACCCAAGTCTATTTTGAAAGTAGACAGAAGAGGTTCCTAGTGGATTTCAATTGCGAGCCAGATGGCAAAATAATTAGAATGATGCTTACAGGGTAGATTCTAAGTTGCTGGAGAAGACTATAGAAAGATTTTCAACAGATATGCAAACAGTCATTTAATATGTCCTCGTTATCAATCACTTCGAGCAGATTTTTCTCCAGATTTTTGACTGTATCGCTTGTCATGCTATGGTATTGTTTCAAGCTATCCGTTGACACCTCACGGCGCGGCCTGCCACCCACAAATTCCATGCTTGAGAACTTTGCAAGAGAGACACCCAGTAAAAGAGCATGGCAAGAATTGGGCTTACACTGGATATAAGCCCATTCGGATAAGGTCATTTCTCGATGTTCCGAAGGCTTCGATTCGGATAGGAAGAAGGCAGATTCGGCATATAGATATACGTTATATTTAAAACTTAATGACCGGAAACTTGAGCAATGTATTTTTTCAACAGTCGATCCAACAGGTTCTCTATCACCCTGTATTGATTTCAGCTTCAGCTTCAAGTAGGCGCTGGACAATGTCTAGGTGTCCTCCAGCAGCAGCAGCCTGAAGAGCATTGCCATACTGTCCTCCCTGAGCGTTGACTTTAGCTCCAGCTTCTAGTAGTCGCCGAACGATTTCAAGACGTCCTCCAGCAGCAGCAGCCTGGAGAGCATTACCATGGAATCCTCCCAATGCGTTGACTTCAGCTCCTGCTTCAAGCAGTCGCTGGACGATATCAAGGTGTCCTCCAAAAACAGCGCCCTGAAGAGCATTGCCATGAATACCTCCCCGAGTATTAACTTTAGCTCCAGCTTCTAGTAGTCGATGAACGATGTTAAGATATCCTGCAGAAGCAGCAGTATAGATAGCACTTCCATGAACTCCTCTCCGAGCATTGACATTGGCCCCAGCTTCTATTAGTCGATGAACGATGCTAAGATGTCCTGCAGAAGCAGCTGCCTGGAGGGCGCTGCCATACCGTTTTCTCGGAGCATTGACACTGGCTCCTTCTTCTAGCAGTCGATGAACGATCTCAAGATATCCTTTAGCCGCAGCAGTGTATAGAGCATTGTCATACCATCCTCCCCGAGCATTGACATTGGCTCCAGCTTCCAGCAGTCTATGGACAATCTCAGAGTATCCTCCTTCTACAGCGGCTTGGAGAGCATTGCCATATTCTCCACATTGAGCATTGGCATCGGCTCCAGCTTTTAGCAGTCTATGGACAATCTCAACATGTCCTCCAGCAGCAGCAGCCTGAAGAGCATTGCCATACTGTCCTCCCTGAGCGTTGACATTGGCTCCAGCTTCAATTAGTCTACGAGCAATCTCAACATATCCTCCAGCAGCAGCAGCCTCGAGAGCATTCCCATATTTTCCTCCATGAACACAGACATCAGCTCCAGCTTCCAGTAGTCGATGAATAATCTTAACGCGTCCTTTGGTCGCAGCCGTATAGAGAGCATTATCGTACTGTCCTCCTCTTGCATTTACATTGGCTCCACGGTCTAGTAGTTGATGGATAATCTGGACATGTCCTCCAGCAGCAGCAGCCTGAAGAGCATTGCCATACTGTCCACCCTGAGCGTTGACATGGGCTCCAGCTTCAAGTAGCCGATGAACAATCTCAAAATGTCCTCCAGTGGCCGCGGCCTGAAGAGCATTGCCATACTGTCCTCCCTGAGCGTTGACATTGGCCCCAGCTTCCAGTAGTCTATGAACAATCTCAACATGTCCTCCAGTGGCAGCAGTATAGAGACCATTGCTATATTGTCCTCCATGAGCGTTGGCGTCTGCTCCCATCTTTAGTAGGTGGTGGACAAATCCAGAGAATCCCCGCAGACAAGCCCACTGTAATGCATTTCGTCCTGACTCGTCAGCTTCGTCAATTGTAAGTGTACCACTCATAGCTATTTGCCACAGAATGTGTTGGTGGCCATTGAAGGCAGCTACATGTAGTGCTTTCATTCGATGATTCTTATGATACGGCATCGCTGCTTTCCAGAACCTGGTAAACCACAAATTGAAATGGCTGGAGGTAGTGTCGTATAGCTTCCAGGCCTCTTGAACAAGTTCAATTTCTGGAGATAATAGTTTCCTAAAATGATCGGGCCAGTTTTCTGCGGAATAATCAAGTAAGCTTTGTGCATAACCTCCATCTTCAGTAATCAGATCATCCATCAGAAGGTACCTGACACATATTTCAGTCATCAGTACCTCTGTTGTGTTCGGCTGAAGATACCACTCGAAATTTGGTGATTCATTGACATTGTGGAGGAGGAAGTCTCTCGCGGTCTGATGAATCAAATAGATTCTGGAATCTTTAATGAAGACCAAAAGGCCACACAATTGCCGTATCTTTTCGTCTAGTCCAGCAACCTCTAGGCATGCTTCTATCGCTGTTTTAACATTCTGGGATGTGGCTACCCCTAAGGCCATGGCCATTTCCCGAATACTCAATGGCCGCCGCGCACCGACGATTATTCGCAGAATTAGCTTTACTTTCGGCTTTTGATCAGAAGTAACTCGGTCTAGTATCCTCTCATATGCTTCAGAGACATTCTTTGGTAACAGTGGAATTGCTTCTTGATCTGGTCGGAAGCTATTTCTTAATGTTCTTTTTATGTCGTCGATTGCTAAATGCAACCAAAGATACGTGCGGTGTTTCATTGCTATGAGCTCTTTCGTCAGACGCTTCTGCGTTTCAACGGAAAGGCTTAGGTCTTTCGTAAGCTCTGCCACTTTGATCTGTACAACGAGATTTATTTCTTTGCGAATTTGGTCATTCTGTTCTTCACCACGGAGATGTAGCTGTGGAAATGATTCTGTCAATGACCTAAAACGATCTTGAATATCATCATATGGCCGACTTGTAACGAGAAATTTCACCCAGCCTCCTTGATTAGCTGAACATCGGTCATGGATGTCACGGAATTTCCCTATGAGCCGTTTCTGATCTTGATCACGGCACTCATCAAGAGCATCAAAAATGCATATTATATTTTCGGATGTCGGATCAGACGTCGCTGTCATGAAAATACGCCACATATCATCTACTTCATGCTGAACCTTCTCTCGATTCCTTTCCCAGGATGGTATTGCATGTCGCAAAACCTGGGGCTTCAAGGCGAATAATTGATGGAGGATAGCACACAACGCAGTAGCCAGCTTATTCTGCTCATCGTTGTCCTTGAAAAAGAAATACAAAATGGAGATATTCGAAGCAGGAGGCATGAATACTTCATCGATCAATGATTTCGCAAGGACAGATTTACCGCAACCTGGATCTGCAGAAATCCAGAGGAGACTATTGTTTGTGGCTTTCCACCAATTAAGGTACTCGGGGCTGTTAAGTACCCATTCACAAGTCCCTTTCACTCGGTTGGGATTGATGTTTTTGAATTTTTCATAAGTAGATGTCTTGAATGCCTGGTGGCAACAATGGTGATCATCACTTAAGAGTTTCATCATCTTCTCATGGTGGTTGATTTCTTGTTGATCCAAGGCTCTCTTCTGGCCTTTTTTAATGTCCTCAAGTAGAGCTGGTGATTATAGGGTTATGTCAGACTTAAGAAGTTTATGAATATAGATACGCTCACATTCACTTACGACAGATCTCTGCAACTAAACTCTCTTGAGATACGGCTTTCGGAACATAGCCTAGCAGCTCCTTTGTTAAAGCTGCCGCCGCTAGTGCAGCATAGCTTTGCCACTGATGATTCTTGTGCGAGTCAGCATAGTCACAAATGCCACGAATCACTAGACAAGGGAAGTCTGCCATCAGACCTGCTGCCTCCATCTCAAAACACAATGCACCGGTCTCCTTGCGGATGGCCTCCCTCGTCTTTCCATCCTTGATTAGAGTATTCCCAGAAGCGATGGTACCATAATGAACGCGTGGATCACTATCTTCACGAGCGAAACGATCCTCTTCCCAGTCCACTGAACACCGATCGCAGGACGTGGCATCGCCAAGATGCACATGCTCTATTTTGAATAAGCGGTCCAATTTGTTATCAGGCCGGCTGAAGGTTTTGCGGGTCCGTTTATTCCGTCCAGTAGCTTCTTGGAGGTAACAGGGATACTGAGGATCATCATACAGTTCAGCTGCTCTCATCTGAGTGAGGGCATTCAGCAAGATCTTGGGCGGGCTATTCAAGGACCCAATGCGTTTAATTTCTCCATCTTTGCCAATTTTACCCAAGTCGTGTTGAATAACGCCGCTGGAAGAGCCTTCAGGCCGACTGACTATAATATCACCCAGACGAATGTCGTGCTCCGCGGAAGGAGCTCCTCCGCCGATGCCCACCATCAAGCCGATGCGGAGCGAGTCACTAAACGTTCGCATCATATTGATGGCCACTGTAGTAGCTGAAGTGGTCCCGTATTGTCCATCTGGCAGACACGCGATCACGACATGGTGCCGACCGATCCGGCCTAAGGTGTATGTGTTGGTGTCGGATCTTTCTTGCTCCTGAAGGATACCAAAATTCTCATCGAGCATCTGGATTGCGGCCGCTGCTTCGATGGGCAGGGCACATATCCAGCCGATCTGGAACTTGTTCTTAGACGGAGTTGCCATTTTCAGTACTCATCGGATTGCAAGGATGTATCAGATGAGTGATGAACGAGAGCGAAGATCAACAGCATGGGAAATTCCTTTCATGCTCATGTCGTTGCGATGGGGTGTTTAAAGATGAGCCTGGACAAGGCTGAACAATGAAGGAACGACAAGGCTGACTTGAAGGTTCTGGGCGGCAAGAAGGCGCTCATGATTGGAAGACACTCATGCTTTTGCAGACGTTTGCAGCATATCTACCTTTCATTGGCCACAATTAAACACAATATGGCCTATCGCATCATAGGTACCTAACCGTTGACAAGGTAAACTAGTGTAGCAGAAAATTTCGATTGCGGTGTAGTGTCATCGCGTTCATTGAGCGCATCTTGTGTTGTGAATATGTTACACGCTCAAACTGCAACTTCGATTTGACCTGACGGGATGCTTCTTGATGACAGAATGTGATTACTTTGTGCTCAATGTTCGTAATAGTTGATAACGCACGTGGAATAACGCGAAAATCATTTAGCCAGAAGCGCACTAGTGTTTCAAAAATCATGTCTTAGTCCATCCAACATTGGTTCTCCACTTGGGAGTGGCAAAAAAAGACAATGGAAAGAGAGAAACTGACCCGACGCAAACAAGCATGATCAAGAAGAAGCAATGTCAAAGCAAAGAATCTACTTCAGCCTGTCTCATACTCATACAGAAAGCGTGTTTTTGACATAAAGTCGATTTTAGCTACTGCGCCTGGTGGAGACAAGTGGAGAAGGTTCACAAATCCATATCCATGAAATTACTACGTACATGATCCATCCACCCCTCATTTCCTTATTCCACTCGCTCCGCGGCAAACCGAAATGGCGGATTATTCACAAAAATCGATCACTGTGAGGCGTGACTCAAACCGGATGCAACCTTCCCTAGGATCAAAACAACTTCACCATCGTGGGCTTCCGCACGCAAGGAGCTGTCAATGGATGGTAGACGGATGGTAATAAGAATATTGCCTTCACTTTTCAGTGCGACATGACAGTCAATTATTTCACCATACCTGTTTCTTACCAGGACAGCCTTCAAAAACAAAATTCTTTCTAGGTATGTATTGCTGTTCGTTCCCAGCAACAAGCATTGGTTCTGACAATGCCTGAAATGCGCTACTTTGTATTTTGAGGGCTGACATTTCTACGAGTGAGACATTTGAACAATGGAGTATTTAGGCGATTTATTCCTTGCTCTTAGGGCTAGATGCTTGACTACCTAAGTATCATATCCGACATCTAAGCTCGGAACTAGGTTGTTATTTCAACCATAAATGCAAAGACCAAGTTTCATACTGGCATATAGTGCATGGCCTAAACAAATCAGATGTGACATTACAAGCGTGACGAAGCAGTCTCTGGAATATAATTGATGTAGCCAATTTCCTGTAGCGAGGATCTATACGCTCGTCCGCTACACAATATCTCCTTCTCAGAAGCCGTGGGATAAACTGCTAAGTCCTACTCCCTGTTCGTGGTAGACAAATTTCATTGTTGATTAGCTCATTCAATCAGCCTCGCTTGCCTCTGCTACTCCTTATTAAACCAACTCGATACCTAAGAAATCGTTCCAAAACCGGACGGAAATGAATTAGGTAGTATATAGACTCTGAAGTCTTCAACCATTCATACATCAATCAAAGGGATGTTTCATAGCATATAAAAGTCAGACAATTACATGCCAAAATAATGAATATCAATGGAAAATACAATTACAAGTGCTTACTATACTCATAGTATACATTGACATTTAGCACGTGACCTCAGATCAACCGCCCAATCACACGCCGGCCCAGCCTTGAAGGAAGGCGACCTTGGAACAACCACCACCTGGGAAACAATCAAGGAGCTCTTCACCATCCCCATCAATATACCAATTATGTGCCAGTAGTAATGCCTTTCCCCCCTTCTGAGCATCATGACTACACCACGGCTGGAAGGCCTCTTAGCTGAGGTCCTGCCCTCGGGCCTCCAGCTCAATGTCCGTCACGTCTCCACAACGCCTACACGCTGCGAGGCCATCTTTTCCGCGCCGCCTGGCCAGGAGGCTGAAATTACTTTTTGTGAATCCCATTTTTTCATTGTCACGGTTAACCAAGCGCAAGATCAGGAAAACGTGGTGGATGATGAAATAGCGATTCTGGGTGTAGAGGTTTATGTGTACACGACTGACCGTCTTACGACGCTGTTTGTGTCCAAGGCCGATTCGACGGGGTACGTGCATTTGACAACGAGTACATTGCCAACAACTGCAGCTGCGCCGAACTCGTTGTTGAGATTGTTGACGACCACTTTTATACGGTTTTTGGCACGTTCGTATCAAAGGCCCGGGGTGAGGTTGGTTCTCTCGCTATTTGCGCGAGCGCAGAATCAGTATTTGTTTCCGGGCAGTGTGGACAATGAGCGGAAACATGTTCTGGATGATCGCGGGTTGATTAAGTGGTGGTGTCGGGCTGCTGATCCGTTGCTGCGCGAGCATGCTGCTGAATCTCGACAGCAGCAACAGCAGACCAGCGGAGAAGATGCGAGTGTGGAGAGTGTGAAAAGCTCGGCGACGGCATATCTACTGGTCCCCGGGTGCGATCAATACGAGACTCGCGCATTTTTTCCACCTACGGCACGATCGGATGAGAATCAGCATCATCCCCGGTGGCGCGTGTCGTACCCTCTAAATCAGATATGTAGTCACCCGGACGCGCCGCCGAGGTGTCTTGTCCCAAGGTTTCCGGATGATCCCAAAGCACGGTTTTTGGATGACTTGGATGATGAGTTACCTAGCACTTCAACAACAACAAGCGGTGATGGTGCCTCTTCTGAGACGGATAAAAAACCCGGCCATTGGCGGAGTGTGAGGTCTTTGGACATGTTTTGGGAGATGATGTCTTTTCGGCAGGAGTGTTCTGCGGGGAGGCTTGTTGGGTTTTTGTGGTTGGTTGTGAATCCGCCTGGGTTGCTAAGTTCGGATGGATTGGTGAGTCGGGTTGCTGCGGTGCCTGTTGGTATGAAGGAGAAGATACAATTTGAGCGTGACGAGATTGCGCCTGCTGCTACGTCGGCAGAAGCGAAATTCGATGAAAGGTCACTATCCGGTTTACAAGATGAGAGACCTCAACCGTCTACAAATACATCAGACGCCGGTCGCAGCGCTTTCTACTGGCCTGAAATAGGCAGAGGCGAAATCATACTGAGCGAGGAAGATTACAAACTCGCAAACGACGTCCTGCTCGACCAAGACTTTGAGACTGAAGAACTCGCCATGAAGGGCACCATGGCTTGGATTCGCAAAGTGGCATCAGTCGCGGATATTCTCTGGTGGGGAGTGAAGGTTACTGGCAGGAAGCAAGTTATCGAAACAACGCAGCCAGCAGTCCCGACGCAGATGATCGGTTCAGGGCTTATTGTTCGGAAACGGAAGAAGGAGGTTGAACCTGCAACAACTAGCGTAGAAGCTGAAGTTGCGCATGCAAATGGTGAAGACAAACCGGTGAAAGCTTCGAAAGACTCTAAAGAAGGAGGGATCAATGTTTTGAATGCTAGTTTTGTCCGAAAGAAGAAAAAGACATAGCTGAATTCTACTTGAGAATAAACAGCTTGAAGTCAAAGCAATAAAAGAGTTTGTTCTTCATGCCCTAGTAGACACATCCGACAAGCCCAAGTCTCCACGAATAATAGTCGCATTATTAGAACAGCTGAATCGTCAGCCAAGCCTCGTAAACAACTAGCCAAGGTCGATCACAGTCTAAACTCTTCAAGTGCAGCTGAAACGGAAGAGAAGAACAACGAACCGAATCATCCGAAGTAAAATGAAAAGCGATCCAGTTCGTCCGATTCCAGTTCCTCCGATACGACAGGGCTCCACCTCCAACCTTCCAGTTCGTCGTCCACAAAATAAGAATCACATCTGTGCCTGGATTCAAACTCTCTTTCTCCTTTTCTTTTCTTTTCTTTTCTGCTTTCTTAAGTTCCTTGAATGCTGCACGTAACTGTCTGTACTGTACAAATGATCAATTGGTTGTTGTTGTCGTCCCGCCGCTCATGATAGCAATTCCGCTGAGCTCCTCCGTTGTCCTCCAACGCGGCGCGGCCGGAAGTTCAACTATCGACACACGATGGCTGATTGAGAGTGTTGGCTGGGTTGCCATTGCGTGGTATTCGCTGGTGGTGTTTGTGTGTGCTTTGGGGTATTTGCAGATGTGAGTACTGACTATGTACAACTCGCTGAATAATCCACTCTCTCTATGTTTATGGGCACGAGTCTAATGATACTGCGTATAGATGGAGACTATATTCCAATGCGCCCCCCAGATCAAAATCCGCCAGTTCCTCTGACGCACCACACGTCACCATCATCCGCCCCGTAAAAGGCATCGAGCCATACCTGTACGAATGCCTCGCGTCAACGCTACGACAAGACTACCCACACGACAAACTAACGACGTGTATCTGCGTGTCTACAAGAGCCGACCCGGCGTTTCCCATACTGGAAAAACTAGTCGAGGATTTCTCGGACGCATGCGATGTGCGCATATACGTGGAGGAAGAAGATCCGCTTCTGCAGGAGGAAAGCACATATCCCATGGGTCCCAATCCGAAGATTCGCAATATGAGTCGTGCGTACAGAGAGGCTAAGGGGGATGTTATCTGGATTATTGATTGTAATGTCTGGGTCGGAACGGGTGTGTGCGGTCGAATGGTTGATAAATTGTGTGGTTACGGTGGGAAACGGTACAAATTTGTGCATCATCTCCCGATTGCAGTCAACGTCGACCCGGAGGATGCATTGACTGGTGAATCGAAACCTTTACTCGCGAATAGGAATGGCGTGCACAAAATGGGTGCAGACAGAACCGACTCCGTGCTCAATGAAGGAGGTGGCCGACTCGAGGAACTTTTTCTGTCTTCGTCGCATGCGAAAATGTATACGGCCATCAACACCGTGTCAATCGCACCGTGTATCGTGGGTAAATCGAATATGTTTCGCAAATCCCATCTGAACGATCTCACCGAAAGTCCGGATACGGCACCCGTCCAAGGACCAGCTCGCAACCCGGGCATTGACTGGGTCTCTGACCAGCTATGTGAAGACCATATCATCGGCGACTGGTTATGGAGGAATAAAGTGCGAGACGAGAAAGAATCGAGAAATGGGCTCGGAAAACATGGCATGGTCTTTGGAGACTTTGCCTTTCAGCCTGTTGCTAATATGAGCGTCAAGGCTTATATTGCGCGACGAGTCCGGTGGTTGCGTGTACGCAAGTATACCGTTCTAGCGGCGACGCTCGTCGAGCCGGGCACGGAATCAATCGTCTGCTCACTATACGGCGCATTTGGCATGAGTACAGTGGTAGCCAAATACCTCGAAACCCGCGGCTACACTGACCTAAGTGCCTTCCTCCAACAATGGCCTACCTTTTTCTTGCTTTGGGCCACGAGCATATTCATCTGGTGCATGACCGATTGGACATTATACCTCAAACTCCATTCCGGCATCACCGTCGAAATCGACCAAAACACGCCCCCTTTTGCGCGACCACTGAAAACATCATCCAGAGACAAAACCTCTCGACGCCCCTTTCTGCAGTGGCTAGCGGCATGGACGATTCGCGAATCTCTTGCGTTCCCCATATGGTTCTGGGCTGTCTATGGCGGGTCGACTGTGACATGGCGCAATCGATCTTTCCAAGTCTCGCTGTGGGACACGAAAGCGCGTGAAGTTAATCAATCCGTGCAGCCTGGTGTTCTGCGGAATGTCAAGGATTCGTCGTACTCGAATGAAAGTAGTACTACAACTGTCGCACGGAGTTCTTCTTCTTCGTCATCGTCGAGTTCCTCCGTAGCGGAGAGGAATAAGATTCGAAAAGATTAATTTTTTTTGTTCTTGGGCCTCATTTCGGGGTATATTTTTGACTAATGAGTATTGATAATGGCTTATGGGAAGAAAGAGAAGATAAAGACTGACGTTTCTGTACATATATTGATTATTTTCAAAAAGATTCAGCATGGCTCAACGTTATATAGCATTGAATAGGATATTACATTTGCATTCCCTTTTTATATACTCCTTATCCTATCTACCGGGTATCTTTCACGTGGTCTTGCGTTCTTGTCTATTGAGCATCCTCCATCTTCGTGTCCTCCTGCTTATTAACAGCCTCCTCAAACCCAGCTCCCTTATCACAACTCAGCAACCACTCCACCACCGCCCTCGCCTTCGTCGGCGGCGCCGCCGGCTTCCCATCATCACCATCTTGTCCTTCTTTGATTTCAATCTCAATCTCCTCTTCTTTCCCATTATTTCCAGCCTCCTCATCATTATTATTCTCGTTTTCGTTATTGTCTTCCTCTACGACAGACCAGTCAGCCCGCTCAGCAAGGAAAAGCGCATCGTGCCCCGCGTCGTTTTTCAGGCTTATGTCCGCACCAGCCTCGACGAGAGCTTTGACGCAGTCTAGCTGCGTGTTGAGTGCGGCCCAGTGTAGGGGTGTGTTGCCTGTGTAGTTGCGGTAGTTGAGGAATGAGGCGAGGTCTTCGGAAGTCAAGCCAGCGTCGGGGGCTGTGAGGGTTTGCAATAGATAATTTAATAATTCTAAATCCGTCAGTCTTCCGCCTTCCTCATAGGAACAGATGGGTGAGAAGGGAGCGACGAACCAACATTCCCATTCGCAGCAGGCCAATGCAGTAGACACGCCCCGGTACCACCTTCACTCTCATCCTCAGTATCGAGTGCAGATCGAATGATCGTCGACGCAGAGACATTGTGTTCCGCAGCAGATTTTGAGATTTCGTCTTTTAGAGCCTGGATGTCGCCTAATCGGGCGTTGTAGATGAGTTCGTCGATTGTGTCGAAGGAGAGCGCCACGGGGGCTGGGGGGTTGGTGGTGTATGATTTCGACATTTTGTCTTTCTTCCTTTTTGGTGGGAGCTTCTTGTTGCGATTTTGTCTTTGGTAGGTATGTAGGTGGATAAATGATTAGGAACTTTGGAGCTGCAATTAGCTTTGTTTTTCAGTAGTTCAAAATATATCTGATCAAAAAGACTGCAGAATTTTCATCCAAAGGTCTTGGCTGAATCGTCGAAAAATGAAGCTGTTTTTCTATCGTGGCAGCGGGGCGGAGATATAGAGAAAATGAAGGGAACAAACTGATAGTTATCGAACACAATGACTCGATAATGCATTGAGCAGGATAAAATCTGGCATTAGAGCTTGAAAATGTACATACCTGTTAATCTTTAACACAAAGAAGAGTATAACCCTGAGCTGAACTGGACTCTGAAAGGTTGAATTGAAATATTGAACGAGAAAAAAAGGTTGCGATAAAAAAACATGTGGTTATCGCGGGTATCTCCACGTGACCGCGAAAATGTGGTGTTGAACAAGTCTACCATTTTTTTCTTTTTTTGCTTCGAGTTCAAGTAAGATGAATGTATTTTGCTGTAGTACAAGAATTTGATGTATAGCTATGTAGCAAGCCAACAAGAGACAGTTCTTGTCGATAACTCCAATACGATGCAGAACCAAGCCCAGTCAAACGCCCAAAATGATACAGAATAGTACAAGAAAGTCGGGAAAACATCATAGTCGCCAATGGCATCACGTCCAGGCATAGCAGTATGGCTTCACAATTCACTCCAGATCTCCAAGTTGAGAGACAGGTCAATCCCTCAACCAAGCCCTCCGCTTCTCCTCCTTCCGCTCCCTCCTCTTCTCCCGAAAAGCCTTAACCTCCGCCTTGCTCAGCTTCTTCCCGCTCCGCTCAGCCTTGAGACTCCTCCCATCATGGCTGTTCGCGGCGGCGTCAACATCGAAATAAGCATTCATCTGCCGTCGCGATTTATTCTCATCATTGAAGTTTTCCGGTGTCAGGGACGAGTCTTGCCATCGGCCTGTGAAGCGATTGAATGCCCCCGTGGCGGCATAGGATTGTAATTGGTCTGCTGTCGCGGTGTGTGATTGTTGCATGTCTGGTTCGTATTGCTGTGCGTATGCAGCTGTAGGATCGTAATCGCCGTGGATCGCGGGATTGTAGCCTCCTCCGCGAGCGACTGGTTCGACCTCCGGTTGACTTATTGGCGCCGGCACTGCAGCGACTGCAGCGGCGGCGGCATCTGGTACACGAGGATTTTCCCATTGCGATACCCCCGTAATCCGATTGTAGAAGTAAAATGCTTGCGCGTTTGCGTCCCAGACGGGCTCCCATCCATCGTCACCTTCTGTATCTTGGCCTGGAGGTGCTTCGTCGGGGAGTGGCGGAACTTCTTCGTCTGGTAACGGTGGCGCATCTTCTGCTGCAGCTACAGCTTTGTTCTCTTCCTCCTGTTTTTCTTCTTTCTGTTCGAGATCGTCCTCACCTTGCTCCTCGTCCTCGGCTTCAGGACTGCTCTGTTTATCGTTCTCTACTCCATTGTTCTCCTCTTTTCGCTCTGTCCTCGACGACTCGGCGCTCGGTTGCTCTGTGTTCAATGCGCTCGTAGACGGACTATCCGCCGTGGTCGCGACAGGCGAGCGATTGTCCTCGGCCATTTTTCCTTGATGTTAGTAGATACACAATCTTGGAAGCAGTGAAAAGAGAACTCTCAATCTGTATTAAAGTTATTCAGCACGAAGAAAATCACAAAGTGAGCTAAATCAGTGTACCAGTCTCGCGCGTATTTCGTCAGTTATCGCTGAATAGATGGCCACACAGAATATTGACAGAGTTGAATCATTAACTGAGAGAAGAGAGTAGAGAGAGTGTAGAGAAGAAGTGGTTGGTTCTTCAGAAAAGCCAGTGGAGATCAAGTCATCACGCTAACCCGTTTGGGACATCTGTATATTCTACGTCATTCGGTCTGAACTTCTTCATCTCTTTCACTTCTCTATCTATTCCACGACCATATTGTATATCAATGTCTACTGTACGAGATTAGTACGACCGCTTCATCGGGTGCACAGTCGCGCACTCCGCTTGATCCAACGTCTTGAAGACAACATCCCGATATCCAACCCTGATCTCCTCGGCTTCCCTGCTCTGCCATGTCAATGTGTGCTTCATATAGTTGTCATCATCGCGCTCATTAAAATCTTCTCTAGCATGACTCCCGCGACTCTCTTTCCGTTCCAGCGCGGCTTTGGCAGTTTGTGCCGCACATGTGAGCAGATTGCGCGTCTCTAGGGTCTCGATCAAATCTGAATTCCAGATCAATGACCGATCTTTCACACAAACATCGTCACGGAATGCGCGCTCGATATCTTGTACGGAATTGACGCCTTCGGTCAATGAGTCATGAGTACGAAAGACGGCGACATCGGTCTGCATCGATTTTTGCAGGGATGTCCTCAGCTCAGCGGTGAGTCGGGTGCCATTTGCCGTGCGCAAGTTCTCTAAATCGTCAAAGGAGGACACGCCGATATTCTCCGGCGCAGAAGCGTGTTTCATTCCCTGCTCGTTGTTGCTGGTGATGTGGTGCGCAGCTGCACGTCCAAATACGACCAAATCCAACAACGAGTTTGCGCCTAGCCTGTTCGCTCCATGGACACTGACACAGGCAGCTTCGCCGATCGCGTATAGACCCCGGACTGTATGTTCTGTATTTGACGAGGTATCAACATCCAAGACTTGACCGTGATAGTTTGTTGGAATACCACCCATGCAATAATGCACTGTTGGCAGGACGGGAATGGGATCCACGGTGATGTCGATACCGGAAAATATCGATGCAGTCTCTGCAATTCCTGGTAGTTTCTCCAAAATGTGGTCCCGAGGAAGATGCGAGAGTTGAAGATATATGTGATCTTTCTCAGGTCCAACACCACGGCCCTCCCTGATTTCGATGTTCATTGATCGCGATACCACGTCTCTACTAGCCAAATCCTTCGCTGTAGGGGCATAATTCTCCATGAACCGTTCGCCTTCAGAGTTGAGTAAGTAGCCACCTTCCCCGCGTGCTCCTTCGGTGATTAGTACACCTGCGCCGTATATTCCGCTAGGATGGAATTGGATAAATTCCATGTCTTGTAAAGGCAGACCGGCTCTTGAGACCATGGCACAGCCATCGCCAGTGCTGGTGTGAGCAGAAGTACATGAAAAGTAAGCCCGTCCATAACCACCGGTAGCTATTCATATCAGCTCAGCTTTCTTTAACATACTCCGGAGTAGATGGATGGCAAACCTAGAATAGTGTTGCGGCTAAAGATTCGATGAAGTGTCCCGGTCTCCATGTCAATGGCAGTCACACCGACACATTCACCATCAACCATCATCAGATCAAGCGCAAAGTATTCGACGAGGAAGTTACAATTGTGCTATTTGCGTCTTAGCAATGAAATCCCCACCGTATGTAAGAACATACCTTCAAAGACTGCCCATAGAGTGTATGGAGCAATGCATGACCTGTGCGATCTGCAGCACAAGCAGTTCGAAATGCTTGACCACCTTTCCCATAATTGAGCGATTGACCTCCCAGCGGTCTCTTTTACGTTTGTCAGTCTACAGTCTCTCCTTGATGATTGGAAGGCTTCCGAACCTGATAGATCTTGCCTTCAGCAGTTCGCGAAAACGGCATTCCATAAGCTTCGAGTTCTAGAATTGCGCGTGGCGCTTCTTTGCACATATAATGCTATCGGCTTGTCAGTAATATTCAACTTAATGGGGGATGCAGACCTACGATTGCATCCTGATCTCCCAGCCAGTCAGAGCCTTTGACTGTGTCGTACATGTGCCATCTCCAGTCGTCGTCTTGCATACTGAGGCCGAACAGTCAGTAACCGTCCCCATAACCGCTTGGAACTACTTACTTTCCGAGTGCAGCATTGATTCCACCTTGTGCGGCAACTGTATGAGACCGTGTGGGAAACTGTATATTGATTCGTCAACAGAATGTGCCGAATACGGAGAGGCATTCTCACCAGCTTAGTGAGACAAGCAGTCTCAAGTCCACTCTGCGCAAGACCCAGGGCTGCTCGCAAACCTGCTCCTCCTGCTCCTACCACGAGGGTACTAATAGATCATCAATTGATGAAGAACCGAGAGAGAAGCATGGACATACTCGTATTGATGATCTATAACATTTGTCCTATTGATTGATGCAGATATGATATAGGCGTAGGCTCGGACAGAACTCGACCCGAAGTTTCGAGCATGTCGTTGTCCGGATGCTCTGATATTCGTATTTGAGATTCTTTGAAACACACGAAGACCGGGGGAAGATGAGAGAGGCATGTCGACAAGCCAATTCTTCCCATTGAATGTATGTAAACAAAATCAGAATCATAAAATTAGATCCTCAACGAATGCCACGACTCGCATCATCAACAGTAGTTATACAACCAGCCAATATAGTCGGCTACCTAGGTAGTCCATACCGACATGCCGACTAACATACAAGACAGTCGGTGAATTACCCCAATTACCACCTGGGCAAGTTCCCCGCACCATAAAGCCGGGGTTGAGATGCCAATTCGGCTTTCGCGGCATGGAGTTATCAGCCTATACTGATATGGTAATATGGCCCATTGTTGGCGATCTTTAGGTGCTGATATGGTCGCTGGAAACCAACGCCAGGTCAGCTAATGGTCAGCGACGCTCCCAATTCTTTTGACTGCAGATGTTCGAAAAACTCTGTAGAGGATAGTCAAGGCCCTTGAGCTGACGCTAGCCCTAATGAAGTTTAGGTAGCCATTACGCGCAAGGCTTCACTCAGCTTGTCTAACCTTCCACTTGTCAGTGCAACCACCTATTTCAAAGTTCAAGAGTTGTGATATCTGCATTACGAGTGAAGAGAAAACATTGCGATTTTCCTCAGTATCGTGAAATTATAATGAATCCTATACCACTTCCCCCTCCTCTTCAAACCCCACCCGTGATCCTCTTACGAGTGGAATGCCATGATTCAAATTCAGAGGCGTATAATGACACTTTTCCAAAAAATGGTATGAGGGCAAGAGATCCCAATCTACCAGTAACCAGAGAAGCGTTTAGGGATTGCCTCTCGTAGGCACATGTCAAAACACCATTCATTCATTTCACAAACAAGAGAAGAAGGGCGTTGAAAAGGAGACGTAAATTCCTAAAGGCAGGAAATAAAGGTGTTGTCATCATTGCCGTCTGGTCGAAAGGCCTGCCCTTCGTCTATGATGCATACGAAGTCGCAAAGGCGCTAGAACGCGACGGTTGCTTAGATTCATCAAGTCATACCGACGAATACCTTGTTTATGGAGGGATTTGGGCAGATGTATACAGAGTTTTGGCCGTATTCAGCGGGCAAAATGAGCTTAAGAATGTGCTACTAGAAGCTCCGGGTTCGATAGGGTCAAGTACCGTTCCTGCATTCACGACGAGTGTATCTAGCGAAACGGCAGGGAGGAGGCTCGAGCAGATGCTCGAACAGGAGATATACAGTCATATTGGTATTTACGGCAAAAGTGAGCAACTTTTATATCTCAAGTATTACATGGTGGAAGCTTCTGGTTGTCCTTTTATAGCGTTTGTGGCCAACCCAAGCCCTAAACCATGACCTCTCCAAGGTTTATTTTGCCTTGGCGAGAATCAAGCAAGCCCAACGTCAGAAAAACTCTCTATAAAAACATCCAATACGGGTCAATATAGTTGGTTGGAAGTGCTTTCCCTGCGGCGATAGCTAAAAACAGTGCTTCGGATTCCCCTTATTAAAGCGGCTTAAAATGACACTAATACTGCCCTAAGAAGAGCGCACAGAGCCTAAGTGGGTATGACACGCGACCTCCACTTTTCTATTCCCATAATTTGGAATGTCTGTGAGAGAGTACTTGTTAATTTCTTCTCCTTTTCTTTCCCCATGTTCGGATTTCCTTTTGAACAGTGAGCGTTGCGGAAATATTTTCAATGCCCTCCTCCACTCAAGGGGATCCATGCACAACATTGCAATGCCAAATGACTTCGTCGAGTCCCTTCGAGACTATTGTCTGACTCGTTCTTGTTGAAGGTTGTTCTGCTAGCTCGTAATTTAACTCCAGCCATTAACCCACCACCTACCTACAAGGGCTACATAGTCGCAACTATAATATAGCGTACCACCACCTAGGAAGTGGTACGGGTGAGTTAGCTTTGCCACCTACTATAGGTAAGGTTTAATGGCCTGTAAGTTGTAACCTATCACTGAGTGCTTAAAAAATAATATGTGATCTTATCATCTTCAACACGTGGGAGTGGGAATATTCCAATGCTCGGGATACCAGTAACAGAGGATGGCGGAAAAACTCCTACGTATGTCTTGCCTTTGTGGATCACTCCGTATACACAACTGATGATCGCGTCTAGTTATGTACGTAATCTGTTAAAAAGTCTATCTCGTGGTGGGGAAAAAGACCGCACGGTTCTGCAGTATACTGACTCTTGGAAAGGCGAAGTACACCCGATTAGGCCACTACCCTATTCAGGTCCTAAACTGTATTTTCTCCAACAATTGGCGTTTTTGTTAATATGTTTGTGATATCCAGTTGTCTGCGTTTTCTACAGACTCAGATCTGTAGATCCATTTCCTCTTCAGTATAGCAACCGCAAAAAAAGCTTTCACTAATCCTAGCAAGTAACCCTAAGACCCAACATTGAACCCTCTCATATTCAGGAGAAAATTCAATTCAGAGCTGAATGCGCTCTTCGAATACCCTTGACCTGAAAGTTAAAAAGGCGTCACTCCTCCTCAGGATCGTGCCCGAATCTTCTATGCGATCGAACACCTCATAAACGCCATGTCCGGCCTTATACGAGCCATCCACCTCCTCCAAACAAACGCCATCGAACATGGCACAGAGTCGCGCTCCGGCCTGCTCCTCCCTAGACAAGATGTTGACACCGAACCCCTCAGCAGCACAACAAAGGCCGGCTTCATTGCCATGGGCATATGCGGCCTTCTATCCTTCGTTGCGGCTCTAGGGCTCCTTCTCTTCCTAACATATCGCTTCATCTTCTGGAAACGATACTACAAGCAACCCCTCGCACACAACCAATACGTCGTTCTGATTTATAACCTGCTCCTCGCTGATATCCAACAAGCCACTGCATTTCTCCTTTGTCTGCACTGGGTTAGCCAGAATCAGGTCTACTATCCGAGTGCCGCCTGTGAGCTTCAAGGATGGTGGATCCAGATCGCTGACCCGGGGAGTGGAATCTTCGTTTTGGCGATCGCGATGCACACGGGGGCAGTTGTTCTTCGAGGACGACAGTTACCATATTCGGTGTTTTTGTACGGTGTCGTCAGTCTATGGGTGTTTATCATTATACTAGGAATCATCCCAGTCTCCTTGTATAAGTCCGAGACATTTGTCATATCCGAAGCTGGATGGGTGCGTTGATACCTTCTCTCCTAGTTACTATCCTCTAGATAATTAACATACCCTATGTGAGATTAGTGCTGGTTGAGCCCCAAACACGAAGCCGAACGCCTCTGGGGCCACTACTTCTGGATCTTCCTCGCTGAATTCGGCACCATCATTCTCTACGGCATCATGTTCTTCTACCTCCGCCGCCGCATGTTCCAGGCCGCAATACTGCAACAATCCCACCAAAAGAACCTTAAACGTCTTAACCGCGTCGTTATTTACATGGTTATCTACCCCTTTACATACATTCTTCTTTCCCTTCCTCTCGCGGCAGGCCGAATGTCGAGTGCACGGCACGTCGTTCCGAGTCGAGCGTATTTCGCCGTCGCGGGGTCGCTCATGGCGTTATCTGGTCTGTTTGATACGGCTGTCTACACGCTTACGAGACGGCAGTTGCTCGTGGTCACGGAGGTGAGTGCGTCGGATGGACCGTATAATGCGTATTCTGGGTCCCATGCGTACCAGACGCATATTAGTACGGTTGGTGGTGGAGGAGGTAAACAGAAGCGGTCGAAGCTGAGGAGGGGATTACAGACGCTTAATGATACTGTTAATGATTATCGGAATGAAAGCGCGGAGGGCATTGTTCAACCCGATGAATGGGAGATGAAGAATATGGAGGGCGGGGTGTATCAGGAGACGACGATTGAGATTACGCATGAGACAGCAGATCAGGAGGAAGATTTTCATAATCATAAGCAGGGAGAGCATTAATAGTTATTGGATAATAAAGAAAAAATAATTATCTATATATGTAGAACAAGTCATACAATTAACCCTAAATACACATGTAGGCAGCTCGGTGGCCTCGATATGAGAACTGAAACAGTCTCGGACACAATCTATATTCCTAATTCATCAGATGCTCAATTCCTTTGTTATCGGGACAGAGATCAACCCGGCGAATCAAGCTTTATGCAAGTACGAGTCCGTCATTCCTTAGAATATGTGGCTAATCTAATCGACTAGGATGTTTGTGAACTAGCCTCATCAATACTTGTACGTATACACCGATACCGAATAGCGTGTGGCTTTCTGCGATGTGACGGTCCCTTAGTGCTGCCCATGTAACCTACAGTCAATGAAAATGAACAAAGAAATTCCTCCTTTTCCATACATCTGTTTTGCGACAGCTAAAGCTGCCCTTATATGATCCGTGAAATCCCCTCCTTGGTGTAAGTCTCCAAGTAATCGGTTGATTTTTCTCGAATGCGTGTCTAGTAGATACGTCCATTGAATTTCATGTTCTTTCAATTGATTCGGATCAATCAATTCTAACCGGCCAAAATGAAAAACCGAGGTCTCACTGCAATAATTCTGTTCGCCATCTTTCTATCTATACACGCACAGACAACCACTGGGTATATAGCCCTTTCGCCATGAAAAAAGCCAAGTATCTCCATACTAATGATCACTAGATTGACATGTCAACTTCGAAGCCCATTACCCGCGATAATAGCCGATGAGATGAACCAAGCACTCTACTCAGCATACGAATCTTTCGAACAGAACCCGACATACTCGAGCGCAAATTCCGAGTTTGCAGCAGCTATGAATGCGTTTCCAGCATCCGTTACATCCTCGCTGTTGTGTTCTGGTTATCAGGGTATCGACATGAATTCGCTTCCAACGTGGCTTACTTCGGTCCCCACGGCGGTAGTGAGTCTTGTTTTGCATGAGCAACAGGTTTATGAGTCAATTGAGAGTTCTTTTGAAGCGGAAGCAAGCATGTCCTACCCGGCAACAACTTCATCTGGTCCAGAGTCGACCGTGTTCCCCGGAACTTCACGTGCCTCTAGTACCTCTGGAGTATCTGCTGCTACATCCTCGTCGTCAGCTGCACGTGAACTTTCCGGAAGTTTCAATGGCGGTATTTTGGCCGTTGCTGGTGGAATACTTGCCAGGCTGCTGTTGTGATGCACGTTAAAAGACCAACTTGAAGGTATTTGACTACTACCACTGTGTTTACTGTTGCTAGAAGCTCTGTATATAATCACCCAGATATAACGGTATATGCACGTTCCAGTACATTCAATACGAGAGCACCGCCATGTACAGCTAGGTTAGGGATCAGCGGTGCGTAGGTAGCAGTTACAGTAGCTTCAATAATGTTTCTTCCACTTGTCGAGGCGGGTCGGTATGACTACTACTATATAAGTAGATCGATTAGCTAGTTAGTTACGTACTACCTAGTGCCCAATTTTTCAATCATGTAAACTAGTGCCAAGAACAGCTGACTTGAATATCGATTCCGACAACCATCTCTCCTTTCCAGTTCTTAAATTTCAGAGCTTTAGTAGCAATGACAACGGAGCCTCATCCTGCCGGCCCCGTAGAAGGCTCGAAAATCGACATTGGTGACGAGGCACGCTGGTCCGGTAACACTGAATCTACGTGTTCTTGTGATATCTGTGGTGTGCCAGTATTTGCGGTATGTGAGCTTTTCATTTGATAATCCGTACTTATCTACATATGTAGCTAATTGTTCGTAGGTCCAAGATGAATTGCGACGTCGGAACTATCAAAGATATCAGTGGTGGGAACCCTGCGCAATTCACGCTGAGGTTTACTACTATGATGGCCCAGATGACTGCTTCTGGGACAAGATAAGTGGAGAGAGTCATGATGTAGCAGTGAAGGTATATGGTATGGACGGTAGGCTTACCTTTTATTCTGATTCAATTTAACCAGCCGCGTGGGATATGTCTTTGACAGATTTGACTAGAGATGGAAATAGAAGGAATCCACCATAGCCAGAAATCCCCAAAAGCTCGTCAACGATGGATTGATCGAATATGTACCCATATCTGGTGCTACGTCGGAAATGTTTAGATATGCTGAGGCGGATTGATAGTCGACTGCCGCAAATATGTTCTGAACCGAGGAGTACATCTCACAGACCCCAATACACTCAGTCAATTTCATGAAGTTCTGGCGTTTAGGATTACCGAGGCGAGGCTATGGTATGACCCCTGGGTGAATAAATTATGGATCTGATCCAGCGAGAACTTATCGTCGTGCAATCGAGCCGCATTTCTACTACTTTCGAGACGACGACATTTACCATGCTGTCGAGTGGCCGATTGGCCATGAGGATGTTCTTGTAAGAAGGAGCTGGTCAACTATTTATTGATGATTTGGTTGACGATGGATTCAGGGATATGAAGTCAAACCCTTTCCAATCGAGGGACTGACGCGTAGAATCCTGTCCCATCTCCGTCCTCTTCCCAAGCGTATCACACAAGATCATGACGAACGAGCCGAGGACGAGAGGCCACGTATTAGTGTACACATCGATCCGTTTCGAGGTCTTCCCACATGTCAATGTCTGGATCGCTATGTTAACGAATACCTCTACAGTAATGCGATAAATCCCTCCAGCGGGGGACGGCCAAGTTATACAAAGGGAAACTTTACTGAAGCTGTTCAACGACACAGATTCCATCCTGACTTCAAGTGCCCTGATGGAGCTGTTCAGGTACTGGGAGGATTTTCAGGACATAGACGTGATGTGCCATCCTATGCCACAAGATAATTGACTAAGAAGAGTCGTGTTCACATGAAAGGATTGTATCATATAGAAAAATACCTTTTTGTTTTTCATCATTGACATCTTCGACGTGGGACTTGCAACAGTGTCAAGCATTTGTTTCTTCCAGCTCTCTTCTAAGGACTGCTTGGTTTCTAG
Source organism: Talaromyces verruculosus (assembly GCA_038993655.1). NCBI lineage: Eukaryota > Fungi > Ascomycota > Eurotiomycetes > Eurotiales > Trichocomaceae > Talaromyces > Talaromyces verruculosus. The sequence continues at coordinate 79,775 of JBBVQN010000012.1, read as the reverse complement.
TAAATTTGGAATCAAACATGCCCAAAAAAAATCTGTCCGTGCCTTGTTTACTTTGTCCCCAGTGCACCAGCAGAAATGCTAGCAAGCATCAGTTTTGATGATTCTTACTTTACAACATACCTGGCAAAATCCGATAACCAACTCACAGGGCTTATTGTAGTTACAGCGATCTAAGAGACCCGGATCTCAAATGCTCAGAAGAAACATTAAACCCTCGGTACGGAATCAGAGCTCTCTGCATGACTACTGACTACCAAATAATGCAACGTATCGATGTTTTACAGCTACCGATTTCATAAACACATTATTCTGCTATTCCTCGTTCCTACAATGAGGGTCGATCATTCCTTGCCGAAAACACCAAACCTGCTTACGTTTTCATTCGCATTGCTAACAATAACCTCGCATACCTTCTCTGATAAATCTAACATACGATTCAGGAAACTTGACCAACGCACTGAATCGGCTTCACAGATTTTTAGCCTTCATTCGTCAATTTTATTACTTAATTCTCGCGGACAGTATACGGGTATCTTACTGGCTGTATGCCGCCATCCCTCGTGCAGTCCTTGCATATAGCAATTCTGCAGTATGACCCGCCCTGCAATGCATTCCAGGATGCTTGGCACGCCACGTACATCACAGACTTGATGGCAATACTCAGGCGTGACCTTGGCTGTCAATTGAACAGTGTTGGCAAGCTCTAAGCAGGAGCCGAAGGTTTGCTAGGAATCAGCCTAGGATGCATGAGCTCAGTCAACGTCTACTTAGTTAGCCCTAGGAATTCCACATATCGAGTCATGGGAGTGTTCAGCAGCGTATACAGTTTACCCCTTTACTGAACCAAGTTTAATAGCGGGATCCAAGCTTCTACCGCAACAGGAGATATACTAGGTCTACTACTATGTCGCAAACTGCAGTAATGCTACCCTCAAGGTATGCCTGTCCACCTATGGATCAATAAGGTACAGACTATTCAAACGATCTGGGGCAAAGTCAAAGGACTTAGTGCCTTGAACAAGCCTGAACAAGGAAGATCATCAGGTCTCGATCTTGCGGTAACCTGTTTGCACGGCGTTGGAGATGGGGAAGATCGCAGTCATGAATGAGCCAATCCACACGCGATAAGCAGAATTGAAATTAGCATACCTCTTCTGCGGCATATGAGTGGTGTTCCTGAACCTAAAGGCTCGTGCAGAGGCTTTTCCCTGGGCGGTTGGAGGTTGATCCATTCCACAACTTACCTTGATCCCATTCCAGGGCCTATCACAGCGCCTAAACACACAACAAGTCATTGCAATTCCTGATGAATGTTGCATTCCACAGCCACTACACAGTTTACTTGAGTCTTGCATGCACAACACGACAGCCCTTTGTCGAAAACAATTCAAGTCCGAACCCACTCCTCCTTCGTCTATATAAGGGTGTTGAATCTACAACCCCAACTCATCCTTTCTTCTCCTCATCACAATCACACTCTCTCAAGCATTCACTTCTTTGCCGAGCAGTCTTCCAGACAAGCACTCTTTACTTTTTACCAACTTTTCGAAGAACATTCGTTCGTTTCAAACAACAAAAATCAAAATGCAGTTCACCACCGCTCTTCTTGCTCTCGCTGCTACGGCAGTCGCTCTCCCCAACGTAGGCCCTGCTCCTGGCAAGGGTTCCGAGGTTGGCGGACAGCAGCCTTTCTGGCCTGTTAGCGACGACGTTACCGTCGAGGAAGCCAAGGCTGCCTGTGGTAACGACAACCAAATTGCTTGCTGCGACGACACCACCTTCACCGGCGACCAGGTTGAGGTTGTGTCCGGCCCTCTTGCTGGTGCCCTCAGTGACCTTCTCGGAGGCAAGAACGGTGCCAAGGGTCTCGGTCTTTTCGACAAGTGCTCCAAGCTCAACGTCAATCGTAAGTTCCTCACTTCAGCTGATACTTCGTTCAATTCTAACACATGCAGTCGCCCTCCCGGGTATCTCCGATTTCATCAACAGCCAGTGCAAGCAGAACATTGCTTGCTGCCAGGGCAACAGTGCCGATGCTGAAGGCGACCTTGTCGGACTCAACATTCCTTGCATCGCTATCGGTTCTCTTTTGTAAAGGGCTCTATGTACCACTATCTGTTTTCTTTCCTATCTCTGTCAATTACCATCATATCTAGCTGATTGTCATGTATCGCGCATTGCTGGAGGAAAAAGGGATGTGGAGGATTTCGGGCTGATACATTTTCAAGGGGGTTTCCTTTTACGTATACTTTTGTTTCTATCACTTGTCTTTTTGTTTTCCTCGCCTGCTAGGTGAAGGATGGTATAAATGTAATAAAAGATTGTCTCGGCATAATTCGTTAATCTAGAGTGTTTGACTTTCAACTTCAGTAAGCCTTAGATTCATATACCAGTACCAACCATCCACTGTCATTCTTCCACATATTTTCGATTGCAATTTCTACATTCAGCACGAACAGATCTCTTCTGCCAGCTATCGATCTTCTGAAATTATAATTTTCACACAAGGCATTGTAGTAGTAAGACAACGAGTCTACCAATAAACCCTACAACTTATGTGTTTCTTCTCAGTATCGAGTAAACTGTCAGTCAATCACAAAAGGAATCGGAGACTCCAAGGTTCCTGCAATCGTAGTAACGTACGTATCAATATCATGAGCTACTTGACAGCCATCACCACTGGAATGTATAATTCTGGTATCAGATACGTCGTGAACTAGGCAGTAGACCATTATTGGACCAAACTTTGAAGGGATTAATTCCAAAGTTGTGTTGAATGTGTGGCCACATTTGGTATGGATATAGATATATATCCACTACATGTATTCACGCACACAGCTATACGATTAACATCAGATCAAGTCCACCACAGGTCCAAACTGATCCACAAAGTAACGAAAGCAGACAGACAACATAGCTATCCATCGGCATTTCCATTTACTTAGGCAACGATAGCTTTCTTTAGGGCTCAATCCGACATCACGAAACACAGAGGCCACTGCCTAATCCGGTTAGTCCTGTGGTCTGCCCTTATCGACAAGAAGGATCACATGCCGGCCTCTGAAATCTACTATGTAAATCTGTCAGGTACAGCCGTATCAAAACAGCAAGGTCGTATTTCTACATGAGTTATGCGGAATCTGAAGTAATATTTCATTTTAATTAATCCAGAAATTGCATAAACTGACATCGCCTAGCTGGTCAGTGAGTGAAGGAGAGCTAAGATCCACCCCGAAAAGTCTCTCCACAGTCCAACTAATCAACTAACCTCGGCTTCTTCCCCACGCCGACAGCCCGCGGTCCGGCAACAACAACGACGTACAACATACACTTTCAGCTACTTCATCTCGTCACTTCTAACTTTCAACATCTGTATCTTGTAGATTGAATTCTGCATCTACATACATACAGATAGTGTCACGACAAGATGCCTTTCAATACAGCGCTAACCCGGAAACTGGGGATTGCAAGTGAGATTTCCTTCACCCTACCTTTGAGATGAAAAAAAAAGCTGATGAAATATACACAGTCCCCGTCGTCCAGGGAGGCATGCAATGGGTCGGATACGCCGAGCTCGCAGCTGCAGTCAGTAACGCCGGCGGTCTAGGAATCGTACGTTCCTCTCTTCCTCCTCCCTTTCAAGCAATCAAACTGACTCTTCACAGCTAACAGCCCTCACCCAACCAACCCCCGAAGACCTGCGCAAAGAAATTCGCAAAACTCGTACCTTGACCTCCAAACCCTTCGGCGTAAACATAACCCTCCTCCCCGCTTTGGTGCCACCCGACTACGCCGCCTACGCACGCGTCATAATCGAAGAGGGAGTCAAAATCGTCGAAACAGCCGGTAACAGTCCGGGGCCTGTGATCGCGCAACTCAAGAAAGCCGGAACAATCATCCTACACAAATGTACGACCATCAGACACGCCAAAGCCGCTGAGAAGCTAGGGGTGGATTTCTTGTCTATTGATGGATTCGAGTGCGCGGGCCACGTGGGCGAGCATGATATTACGAATTTCATTCTTCTGAGTCGTGCGCGGCAACAACTCAAGATCCCGTTTATCGCTTCTGGAGGCTTTGCAGACGGTCAAGGTCTCGCCGCCGCTTTATCCCTAGGCGCGGAGGGAATCAATATGGGCACGAGGTTTATGTGTACCGTCGAAGCGCCCATCCATAACAACATCAAGGAAGCGATCGTTAAAGCGCAGGAGACGGATACAGCGCTCGTGTTGCGTCGATGGAAGAATACGACGCGATTGTTCAAGAATAAGGTCTCCCTGGAAGCGATCAAGATTGAGAAAGAATCGCAAACCGGCGAGTTTTCGGAGGTTGCGCCGTTTGTGAGTGGGCAGCGTGGTAGGCAGGTTTTTATTAATGGTGATCCGGACTTTGGTGTACGTCCCTTTCTCAACTTCCTTTTGTGTCTCGTGTGTTGATGGGGAGCTAATTTGATATAGGTATGGACGGCGGGACAAGTCATCGGTCTCATCCACGATATTCCTACGTGTCAGGTACTACTTGCGCGTATTGAGGAGGAGGCTGCTGAAACCTTGAAGCGGACTCAGGCTTTCTATTCTGGAGAGACTTTGCAGAGCAAGTTGTAGATTGTACATGGCAGCTTTGATGCGTTTCATTTGTTTATGCGAAGAATTGTGTATGTACCTCGAATAGGGGTATTAACAAGATCCATACTACTACTTTATATTACCACATGCAATTCTTCAGAGTATACATGTTAACATTATAAATATGTATTGATATTATAGTAGAGTTGAGTGGGAATCATCAGACAGACACAAAAGGCGCACAAACAAGTCAAAAGAATGGGAATCAATCATCATGCTCTTCTTGCTCGTGCCATGGTATATGTAGAAGAGAATTTCAATCGCAAAAAAATAAAACAATCGCCGATCCAGTCCGCTCTATTCATCATGTACAAACGCCGAAACTCGTCAAATCAATATATTCGCTGAAGGAGAGTAGAGGTCGATCTCAAAACCGTCGGACGATGGATTAGAAAGGACGCGCAACGCCGCCCTTGCGATACTCAAAGCCTGGCGTAGATGCCACAATCTCATCCTCGCCATTCCCCATTGCGGCGCCTAGGAAGCCTGCTCCCCATATACCTGCCAAACCCCACATACCCATTCTCCAACCGCGATAGAGGCCCTGGATACCTTGACCGGGTCTTCGTCGTTTTTGGGCGGGTTGTGAGCCTACTATTTGTGAGACATCGTCTTCTGATTCTGTTGTTACGCCTTCTTCGTAGACGATACCCCACATGGTGCCGATGATGCCGCGATATGTTTTTGGTGTAGGTACGATTGTTTCGATTTCGGTTTCTGCGTCGGTTTTGGTCAGTGCTTTTGAGGACTTTAGAGATTTGACATTAAGATGGCCTCGTTGACGCAAAGCTGGTGATGTGAATGTCGCAATTTGAGCTCGTCGCAAGACGGTCTCCAAAGGGAACCGGACGGCAAGTTCCAATCCACTCGACACGAAGCTGAACAGACTCCAAGCGGAAGGATTGAGAACGGGATCGATTGAGAAGTAGTTTTTGAGGAATAAAGGCGTGCTCATGGCGATAAGACTGGGTAGACTGGAATGAAGGACGGTAATCGGAACAAGGTGAGTGGGTATCGTATAATTAGGAGTTGGGAGAAGTCGTAGCGCTCGGAACAGAGATCGAGGACCATGTGTGAGTGGAGTTGCGATAAGAAATGTACGCGCTGTGTCGAGGGGGGCGAGGATGATAGATGATAGCGCAGAGGCAATGAATGTAATAATCAATGTAGCACTTGGCGACGATACCGTCAAGATGTCTTCAGTAAGCGACGACGCGCTGCCGATTTCCGGCAGACCAATAATCGCAGACAAGAGACTTCGGAGAAAGGTGTTGAGTGTAGGTAGAAGGAGCGAGTACATGAATGTCGCATTTGTGGCCTTCCATACTGATGTCGGTCCGCTTGTTGTCCATAGGCGTGAGATGACTTCCATCAACGAAGAGGGGTTCTTGATCTGTAGGCGGTATTTGGGAGTCGGAGGCTGCTGGATGTATCCAGCTCGGTCGGTGATTTGATGACGAGGTTTGCGTGACCGGGGGGTTGAAGGTGAGGGTGTTGTTGGAGCAGTGCTGGTGAAGTAGTGGCTCTCGTCATCCGAGGATTGAGAATCCTACAATCATTAGCTTTTGAACTACCTAACAACGAAAATGTATATACCTGATCGGAAGTATCATCCCGAAAGTGTTGGCTCTGCCTTCGTCGGACATCATGTATATTCTGAGTTTCCTCTTCACCCGGCACGACATATATCTGAAGCAGCGTCTTCGCGACGTCGAACGGTTGTGCTAGCAGAGCACTCGAGTACTTCCATACTGCCCGATCGAGCAGATCTCTGAACCACTCCGACACTGACGGCGACGCATCTAAATAATCGCTATAATCCAGATCCGACAGCAGATCCCTCGCCGAGCCGCCTATTGTTGTTCTGGACGAGGCATGAGAGGCAATGTGAGCGGCGGAGGAAGCATTGAGGCTCTCGCCGGGAGAAAGCCCAATAGGAGGGACGTAATACGGACGTAATGGGTTGCTTTCGCGCGAGGCCATTTCTGTTGATTGATTGAAGGAGCGAGACTCCGTTGTTATGTTGAGCACATCCGTTATAGACAAAATGAGAGCTCTGTTGGCAATCAATCGAGTGCGCAGTGTTGGTATGTAAGGTGTGGTTGATGTTGAGAGTTGATGGTGTATGAGGTCGCGGAACGAGCTTAAGCTGACAAAAAATTGCCGCTGCCGCCTTTATTTTTCTTGTCTCCACAAGGCAATTATGCCCGAGCCATTTAGCTCGGACATTGAAAACCATCCTTTGTCTTGTGCCACTACGATCTTTGTTCGTCTTACGAATCACGATTGATTTTATTGTCCCTTTCTGTACATCGATTCGGCATGACGCTCTGGAGAGAAGCTGGCCACCAGCTCCGGCGAGCCGCATCAAGGACAGTCTCTGTCGACCGTCGGCATATCACCGGACTTAGTGGCGCACGAAAACAGCTCTTACAATCGACCAAAGTAAGCCAGACCGTGCGACGAGATTCATACTTGCGAGGCATTGCGCAGTCGAGACGACAGTTTTCCGTCACGTCGGTCGCTGCTCATGGCCATATCACTCCGCCCAAGCCCGGCGAAGAGTGAGTCAGTCCTTAACAACCGGAAGTATACGTACTGACCATTGGCAGGATAAATGTGTCGTTCATCGACAAGGATGGCGAAAAGTACGATTTTCAAGTATCCGAAGGCGACAACTTGCTGGACATTGCTCAGGCAAACGACCTGGAAATGGAGGGTGAGTTCCCTGCCTCACCCTGTAACATACCGATTGGAACTGCGCTGATTATTCTATAGGAGCCTGTGGAGGTTCCTGCGCCTGCTCAACCTGCCATGTAATCGTGGAAGACGCAGACCTATACGACCGAATGCCGGAACCCGACGACGACGAAAACGATATGCTGGATCTCGCTTTTGGCCTGACAGAGACATCCCGGCTGGGATGTCAGGTGAAGATGACGAAGGATCTGGATGGATTAGTGGTTCGATTGCCAGCGATGACGAGGAATTTGCAAGCAAGCGACTTTAAATAGGACATCTACGTTGGTTCGACTTTCGATTTCAACTTCAGCTCTCTACTCAACGCTACGACGTGGTTGTGGATGCGCTCGGTGAGCCACCAGCTTGTATTTGTAGATAGATATATAATCAATCCTTGGTATGTACCAAATAACACAAAACTTTTACGAAACCGGAACTCCCAAAAATGCAATAGCGAACGACGTATCGTATCTCATGGCTCACGCCTCCTCAATATTCAATGCCTTGCCCTTCTTCCCATTAATCAACTCCAAGAAACTCTGCTTGCTAACCTCATTCGCTGCCTTTTTCCTCTCCTCGATTCCAATCGTGCCCTTCTTTTGTTCCGCACGCGCGGCTTCTTCACCCCGAACTTGAGCTGCCCGAACCGCATTGAACAGTTTTACGACACCGCGTTGCGCAATCTTGCGCAATCGTTTCTCTTCTTCGGCTGTTTCACCGGCTTCTCCTCGTTCGATACCTAGGACATCCCGGACTCGGCCTCTCTCTTGCTCTTCCTTCTTTTCGGCGCGGAGTTTGGAGCGTGCGCGCTGTTCGAGACGTTCATTTGCGAGTTCAGAGGATGCTTGGGCGGCGGCTTTGCTGCGTGACAGGACTGGATCTGCGCGGGCGGATGTAGGTAGTTTTGTGGACAGGATTTTGGATATGGATGTAGAGAATGCGGTGGGATCGTGGCGTTTTGTGACTGTCTTCAGGCGGAGGCCGCCTTCTTCATCGTCATCGTCGGCCGTGGAATCATTGTCCTCATTTTCTTCTTCTTCTTCATCTCCACTCGATGCATTCACATCCGGTTCGTCGTCTTCGAGTTCATCATCTTCTTCGACAATCTCTTCTTTTTTGCTCAATTTCTTTGATGCCGCAGAAGATGAAAATTTCTCCTTATTCGACTTAGGTTTTGTGGCTTTCTCTGCTTGCTCCTCATCCGAATCAAGTAAATTCACAGGAGCAAAAGTCGAAGCATCATTGTCGCTCTCGTCCTCATCCTCGGTGCTGCTGTGGTATTCGGTCTGTTTTCTGAATTTCTTTTTCGGCTGTATTCTGCCGGCCATTCCATCCTGGACCTTTCTCTTCTTTGAAGCCGCTGTGAGCGCCATTGTGTCGTTGAGTGTATGGGTGTTGCAAGATAATACTCTAGCGGATAAGAAGCTCTCTCTATTTTTTTTCAGGCGGGAGACCAGCTCGCTCCGATTGGTGGAGACTCTCCGCAGTCTGGACTTGCCACAATTAGTTCATCCCACTCTCCTCATTTCGACAACGACCTTAAGTTGCGCATTATATTTCGATTCACGAGGAGCACATAATAAATAGCCATGGTTCTTCAAGATTTGGGGCGGCGCATCAACGCCGCCGTGAATGATCTCACAAGATCAAGCACGCTGGACGAGAAGGTGTGATTGTCAGTGTCCATATCGTATATCTCGACTAACGCTCTATACGCAGGCATTCGACGACATGTTGAAAGAAATCTGCTCCGCCCTTCTATCCGCCGACGTCAACGTCCGCCTCGTCCAAAACCTACGCAAATCCATCAAACATAACGTTAACTTCTCCTCCCTCCCCTCAGCCGTCAACAAGAAACGCCTCATCCAAAAAGCCGTCTTCGACGAGCTAGTTGCGCTCGTCAACCCGCATGCGGACCCCTTCAAGCCCAAAAAGGGACGAGTCAACGTGATTATGTTTGTGGGTTTACAAGGTGCCGGAAAGACGACGACGTGTACCAAATTAGCGAGACATTATCAGATGCGCGGATTCAAGACTGCGCTTGTCTGTGCAGATACGTTCCGTGCTGGTGCTTTTGATCAGTTGAAGCAGAATGCTATCAAGGCGAAAATTCCATACTATGGTAGTCTGACGCAGACGGATCCCGTCGTTGTAGCGGCGGAGGGTGTGGCACAGTTCAAGAAGGAGCGATTCGATATTATCATTGTCGATACGAGTGGTCGTCACAAGCAAGAAGAAGATTTATTCGAGGAGATGACCCAGATTCAGAATGCGGTGCGACCAGATCAGACCATTCTCGTTCTTGATAGTACTATCGGTCAAGCCGCCGAGGCGCAATCTTCGGCGTTCAAAGCAACAGCAGATTTCGGTGCGATTATCATCACCAAAACCGACGGCCATGCTGCTGGAGGTGGTGCCATTTCTGCAGTCGCCGCTACACACACACCCATTATCTTTTTAGGTACTGGAGAACACATGATGGACCTGGAACGCTTCGAACCAAAGGCCTTTATCCAGAAACTACTCGGAATGGGAGATATGGCTGGCTTGGTCGAGCACGTACAAGCCATAACCAAGGATTCCGCCGGCGCAAAGGAGACCTACAAACATATCTCCGAGGGTATCTACACAATCCGCGATTTCCGTGAAAATATCACATCGATAATGAAAATGGGTCCCCTGTCGAAAATCTCAGGCATGATCCCAGGTTTGTCGAATATCACCGCCGGTCTCGACGACGAAGACGGGACAATGAAACTCCGACGCATGATTTATCTATTCGACAGCATGACGACAGCCGAACTCGACAGCGACGGCAAACTCTTTGTCGAACAGCCCAGTCGCATTGTGCGCGTCGCCTGCGGCAGCGGCACCACAGTCCGCGAGGTCGAAGACTTGCTTTCGCAACACCGCATGATGGCCGGCATGGCGAAACGCGTCGGCGGCCAACGCAAACAAATGCAGCGTGCGCAAAACATGCTCAAGGGCGGAAATAAAGAGCAGCAAATGGCCGCGATGCAGAAACGGATGCAGTCTATGGGCGGCGCTGGTGGTGCGGGCGGTATGCCTGGTATGGGTGATATGGCGAAGATGATGCAGATGTTGCAAGGAGGAGGTCAGGGAGGTGGTGCTGGAGGTGCAGGCGGAATGCCGAATTTTGGGAGCATGGATTTGCAGAGTATGATGAGTCAGATGAGTGGGTTGATGGGAGGTGGTGGTATGGGCGGTATGGGTGGAGGAGGTGGTAGAGGACGGGGGCGGTGATCTATATCTCATTGCTTCAAACTTCGTACGTATTTGTTTACTTGGCATGATGCATGAAGAGATCGACGGGGTCTGGAGTCCGGCGTTTGATATGAAATTGTAGCCTGTACCAAGCAAGTCATCGAAGAATATATAACTTATTTGATGTCAATCAAACTATATCCAATGCATTACCTAAAAAGCATAGAAGTCAAAAAAGCTCTATCTAATCAACCCTCATCTCCTTCCTCTCCCAATTCAAAAACGGCGCAATCCTCTCCTTTACATCATCCCAGAAGATTCTCGCCTTCTCTTCCACATACCCAATCTGCTCTTGTAGCCCCCAACCACGCAAACGCGCCTCATCAAACAGGACCTTGCCTGGCGGTAATCGCGCCTTTGAACCAGTGCCAATCTCATCAGGCAGCAAGGGGATGGAGAGTTGATACTTCCACACCACTTTACCATCAACATGCAAGGAATAGGTAAGCACCGAATGCGGTCCTTCCAGATTCTCAAGCAGAACATCAGATACGCCGCCTGTACCGTCATACAGATCAATATCGATCTGTCCGAATTTCACGTTTCCGTCGGGAACGTATTTGACCATTATATCCTCGCTGTCGGTTTGGCGATATGAGCGGATAGGGAGGTAGAACATGTTCAAGGGACCGACACTGAATTCGTGGATTCCGTATGCATCTGCTGTATCGGACGCGAGTTCGTTGGAGGTTAGTTCGTAGCTTGGATCTGGGAATCGGGTTGCGCCGAATTCGTGCCGGTCACCACTCAGCAACACAATGCGAACACCGAGTTCGCGCTCGGCGCGCCAGAGTGCCTCGAGGACGAGGCGGCGATCGTCTAGGAAGCCGCCCCATGTATCCTGTGTGCCGACGCGCCAGTTTTTGGTGAAGGGGACGCTGGAGGCGATGATTTTCCATTTTACTTCTGCTGGTTCGGGGCGGGAGATAAATGCTAGTAGGGAGTTGAGTTGTGCGTACCCCAGGATTGTGGAGTTGGGGAGGTTGGGGGTTGTGCGGTATGTGCGAGTGTCGAGCATGAAGATTGATGCAGGCCCTTGAATGAAAGAAAAGTATGTCGTGTTCTCTGGGGTTGCGTATGGCAGTGGTGGGATAGGCGGGTTTACGCTGACATGGTACAGATTGAATGGGTCGGCTGCCTCTGGGTAAGGATGCGTCATGTTACCCTTGTCCCAATCGTTTGCAATCTCATGGTCGTCCATGGTATGGATCCAGGGTAGATCAATGGGCCGCTCATCGGCAGGTTCATGCCAGCTTGGAGAGGAATATACACGCCTGTATTCGGCTCGATATTCCTCCAAGGAGGAACCATGTCTAAGCGGCACGTCGATATAGATGAAGTCTCCGAGAAAGAGCATGAATGACGGCCGATTCAAAGATGGCAATTTCTTGATTGCGTGCGATACCTGCTCAAGACCCAATATGCGGAGAGGGTGTGAGAAAGCGTGATATGGGAAGTTCGGCTTGATGCAACTCGAAGTCAGAAATGACAATCTGTTTGCCGACTGTGTTCCAGATTGTGGAGCTGTGATAAAAGTACCCGTCTGATTATTTGACAAGGTGTAACGGTACTGCGTCAAAGGCTTAAGGTTTTTGATTGTCACTGGAAAGGTGTAGTCTTTCGCTGCGTTGAGTTGGTATATCTTGCCTTCTTCAGTCCAGAAATCGGTGTCAGACTGTGTGGCTTCCTGATATTTGATAGTTACGGGAAAGTTGGAGACATGCGGTTCTCTGACCAGTAGATTCGCCGTCGTCGGAGAGACATAGCCGATACGAGAGAATGCGAGATCATCTGTAGGATACAGAATTCGGCCCCGATAGAGAAAGTCAAGCGTAAAGCCTGTCAATGCCAGATTTATCAGGATGTTGAGCGCTGTCGCAAACACCTTCTTTTTCGATGGCACGCCAAGCAAAAGTGCTGATATAAAGCTCTTCTCTGTAGAACCATGCTTGCTCGGTTTTGTGCGAGACTTATCGCCTTCTACAAAATCAGTTTTGGATCGTGACCCTAGAGTCAAACAACTCACTCGTTGTGTTAGCTTGCGTTGCTTCCGCCGCAGGCTCTTCATTTGCCGGCCCGAGTAATAGAAAGGTCGATGATAGATAGATTCCGGAGCATGTCAAGATCATAGGAGGAAATGGATGGCCTGGGATCTATACAGTCGTTAGCATTTCCTCTTAATTAAACGTAGGTAAATACGTACCCAGCGAAGAAAAATGAAGCTCGCGATTCGGATCACAGCGGAGCTGAGAGCCGTTGCGATTGTCAGCCAGTTGCTCATTGCGGCAGGATCAGTAGTATAGAATTATTTCAGGATAAAGTATCATCAAGCAAGATGCATATATGATTCTGTCCAGCAGAATCAGCGACGCGTTTGAACAGTGAAAATGATTGCAGGGATGGCAGGTCGTCGCGTCGCCGAAATTGATGTATTTGTGTAGGGCCAACGATGACGTCAGTATCAGACCGTCATATCAACCACTCAACCAGTCCACCTCCATCTTCTTTTCTCTACATTGACGGCGAATTGACGTGGATGAGGGCTACCACTATTGATATGTCTCTTTTCGACAGTCAAGCTCTACTGAGTCATGGTTACCAGCCTACAGCCGAACATTAGGCACTGGACGAACCGAGAAGCCACCATCTACTTCGAGCCTTACGCGAGGAATGTTGATTCGTGAAATCGTTCATACCTATCATTATAAATGTCATGAAATGTCGTTTGCAGCATCACTGCTGTCTATGCTGGTTCTGAATATTATTCAAGAACCCCATTAATCCCTCGCGCAGCGCACCCATTCCGGCAACCATCTGTGCCGTCGACAATACCTGAGCCATTCCCATACTGAGCGACATCTCAGCAGCCCATTGCCAAGGTTGCTCCAACCCTCCCGGCAAGGAATTGAAATACTCCCATCCCATGACGCCTCCAAAATCAGGAAACTGAAGCGTCAAGAACGCAATCACAGGACCAATATCCTCTGAACCGACGTATCCCTGACTCCCGTTTCCGGGATTCGTCAACAGTCCCAACAGGACTTTACTAGCCGGCCATCCGCGGGAGATAATAGTGGCATATATCCTCGGATCCTCAGCCTGGCCCCAGCCATTGTAAAACTGCGTGTTATACCAGCTAATCTTTGACCCTCTGCTGCGCTCTAATTCACGATAATTGAAACCAGACAGATTCCCCAAATCCACCAGAGCAGCCGCGACAGGTGCCAGCGTGATTATAAACGCGTCACCCAAATCAGCCTTGAGCCGATCAATCAACCTGACAATCCCCTGCAGCGACATGGCCTCTTCAACATCCAGATCCAATCCATCAAGACCATATCGCCGCACAATCGCCAACAACGGCGCATAATACGCCTCAAACTCTTCCTGCAGACCATCCAGCCGCTGGAAAGTACCCCTTGCAGCCCCGCCCAGCATACCCATCACTTTGATCCCGGTGCGCTGTATTCGGGGCACTTCCTCCCACAGCGAACTGTATATAGGGCTGTCCGGGGGGTCATCATTGAGCGTGACGTTGCCCGGCCGGCCGTTGATGTGAAAGGCAGCTAATATGATGTGTGTTGCGCCGGTGTAATTCTCTACCAATGGTAACATGGGTACATAGCCGCGCTCCCGAGGCACTATGGTCTGATGATAAAGCACTATGCGGCGCTGCTGGCTGGGGATTCCAGCGCGAGGCAGAGGCGGCATTTGTGCCGTCCGTTACACAAATGACTCGCTAGTTCAATGTTACTTGGCACTTTCGAGGGTTGGGAGCTGGTGTCAAAAGAGCGACAAGGAATAAACAAAATAGACAGTTCAATTTATATGGCAGCAAACTACTTGATACCCCTCTTTGCCAGTCACTGGCACGCCTGGAGTCGTATACAAAGGTAGGTGCGATGAATGTTGACGAGCTGAACTTTGATCTTTCAATGACTAAGCATGATTTCTTGGCAGTGCAAACCATGCGCCACAAGATCAATTAGGGTTAAATATCAAGCAGGGTTAGGGTTACTGTACGTTACGTATACTTCGTCAATACATTCAATTTATATTACATACTACCTCTTTCGTCTTGCGCCTTCCATCATGACCGGCCTCTTTTGCTACTAACCTGAGGCATACTTGTCCTGAGTCTTCGTTCCACTATGAAGCGTAAGCATTCTAGTCCTAGTATGTGAGGGAAATATTAGACTTACAGTAGCTGTATCCAGATCGTACCGCGACGATTGGGGGATCACGCCCGTCTCATCTCTACCCTCTTCCTCTGCTCTAATAAACAAGGTGGTAGCAATGACATTTCCGCGCAGATGCTTGAGAAAGGACAGATTCATAGCCATCTTAGCCATGTCAATCCAGGCAAGTCGCACGCTTCGATCTCGGCATTGCGCAGATAGATTCGTAGCGGCCGTTAGGAATATTCCCCACGAAAAAGTATTCTCTAAAGAGATCAAGGAGCCATCGGGCTTCAACTGGTCATTCAGTTCGGCGTTTAGGTGTGCTCGAAACTTGTCCGTGAGCTCAGCGCAATCGGGTGCCATGTCGTCCCAGAGTTTCGCTGTGGGATCAATCTCGCAAGAGATGATGATATAGGCCAACTTGGCTAAGAGGAATTGTCGCTCAAAGTAATGCAAAATGTTGCTTGCGTGTTTCCTTTTTAACTGCGCTTCGTATGCTTCTATCCATCTTCGCAGCTGGGTTAGGAGTTCTCTTTGTTGATGCAAGAGTTCGGGGTGGCTGTCAACAGAAATATCCATTTGTCGATGGGCTCGAACACGAGTATGCCAGATCAGAATAGCAGCCAGCAAATTCAGAAACTGAAACGAGAATGCCTTAATGCTAGCATCACCATCCGGCGGCGATGGCACATTAAGGTCAGTGCTTGGTATCATCAGCATAGCCTTCGCGCCGTCCGCATGCGCATACGGAGCGAGGTAGAATGCCTTTGAGCATATAGCAGCACACCGGGTCAGGAAAAGCTCTGCTTCAACGATACCTTGATCATCAATAGAACCCGCTAGGGACGACCTCGATGCACTCCCACTAATGCTGACGGTATGCAGCATCTTGTCTCTAAGGAAAAGAATGCCGGTACTCGTCAGGGCGTCAGCAGCTCGATTGTTACCGTGGAAAATCTCAAATACGACAAAAAGGACAGTGATAATGAGTATAGTCCGACGGACACCCGCATCATCGGGTTTGGAACTGTCAATGTATCTGCGGAAAGTGCAGATGGCTTTGTTATGATACATCACAGCGGTGTGATAATGCGTCGATTCTTCCTGGTTGGGCGGATCTGGATTACGGAAGAATGGTCTGCTCGAGTGCATTCGCGTGCGTGCAAGCGCTCCAATGGCGATGATGGCATATGTGACGCTGTCGTCGCCATGGCTGGCCCGGAGCACGGTGCGGAGCCAAAAGTCGGTCATGTCGAGATCCTGGTCCATGAGGGCCAATTGTTCGCGAAAGCATTCGAGGTATACGCCTCCGCCTGGCTCCAGATTACACCAGGATAAAAACGATGAGGGCGGTAGCGTGCCGATCCTAGATGCTGTGGCGGGAAGTATCTGTCGCATGCTGGCACGCTTTTGATCCTGTCCATTTCGGCCATCCTGCTTAGATTTGGGTGGCAGATAGCAACATTCAAGTCCCAATCGCTGACAACGAGCGCATACAGGTCGCTGCTCGGGACATTTCATTCGAACTCCTTTACACTGAATACAGCCTTACACACATGTTAGTGGATTAACGGCTGTCGTATGGTGGACGAATAGGGCTCACCGGTTTGGACTTTGGGTTTGTACGTCCGTCGGCGTGGCATCTGAGGTTTGGTCATGTGGGTTGCCTACGGGGTAGTTTCTCGGACGAAAACAAAGCTTGAACAGTGATGATCATTGTTCCTAAGGTCGGATGTCTGAAAAAGTACTACGTACTCAAAAATGAAGTCCTAATGGCCACCGTAAGGGCTATCCAATCGGATCTCGACCGATGCTATCACCATCTGGGGCTGAAAAAGGCTTGGCCTTCACTCTCTTTCGATGCGTAAGCAGAGCTGAACGTCCAGCAATGTTAGTACAAGCATAATAACATGGGATTCAGAAAAGAAAAGTTCCTTGAATGCTGCTGATTGGTCTTGCGTGATTTTCAGCTTCCCTGGTTTGGACTGAATCCTGTCCATATGGCATATGGTATTGCAGTTTGCCGTGGCCCTGTACTCCCCTATTCCGAGCTTACCATAGACCGGTATGTAACCCGTAAGAGCTAGTTGATAAGCTAGTAGTCAGAATAAACGAGCCCGCGAATAAGCTTACAGATTTGACTTCTGACAGTTTCAATTCTCGAACATTTAGTCCCCAGAGGCTTAAGCGCATCCGCAATCACCAGCGTTGACGCCATCTAGCTTCGCCCCTAAGGGAAATCAGTGCCTATGAATCGAACAAGTCTCATTGGCATATCCGTACGGTCGTCAAAAACTACACGCGCTATCTAATAAGAAGAATTATACAAGTGTGGTAATTAGAAGTGAAACACAGGTCCCCCACGAGTCACGAAGTGCCCTCTTACCCAAATCGGTATCGGGAATCGCTAACTACAAGAGCATGGACGTTATCAGGCCATATCGCAGCTATTCATAGCTCAAGAAAACGTGGCGCATATTCAATCTTCAGCTATGATATTAGACATGGTATCCAGCGAGGCGCGCCGGCCTCAATCCTAGGTATATAATGGATGGCACCGCGCATGATCAATTCATCTGCCACTCGTACAACATCGCTATATCCGCCCTCTACAACCAAATTCAAAATGACTTTCCGCATAATCGTCGCTGGCGGCGGTCTAGTCGGCCTAACCACCGCCCACATCCTCTCCAAAGCCGGCATAGACTTTGTCGTCCTCGAGCAGCACGATAACGTCACCCCATACTTGGGCTCGCTGCTATCAATAATGCCTTCCACACTGCGAGTCATAGACCAGCTCGATTTATTAGACACATTCAACCAGCACTGCGACATGGTACAACGGATGCATTTCTTCAGGGCAGAGACAGCCAAAACGCTTCGGGATGAGAGTGCTTTTTTCAAGCTGGTGCAGGCTGAGTAGGTGGTTCAACTGCTTATGTTTTGATGTTGTGCTGACTCGGCGTATGTAGTTGCGGCCATCCTATATTGATGGGACATCGTGCCGATATTGCGAAAGCGCTTTATGATAGTCTGCCTGAAGACGTGAGGAAGCGTATACTGTTACGAAAACGTGTTACAGATATCAAGGTGCTTCCTGATGGTGTCGAGATCACATGTCAGGATGGCCATGTGGAAAAAGGTTCCATAGTGCTAGGTACCGACGGCGTACGGAGCAGAGTCAGACAAGTTATGGCCAAACTTGAAAAAAGTGAAACAATGGTCGACAAGGAGGAGAAAAGCCCATATATCGCATCACACAGAAATTTCTTTGGAGATCTGCCCAAACTTCCGGGCGTCGAGGCTGGCGTGAACTACGAAGGACTCTCCGACAAAGTTTCAACACAACTTCTGGTAGGAAGTAGAAGAATGTGGTTCAACCTGTATGAACAACTCGACAAACCAAGTTCTGATCACATCCGATATACCGAAAAAGATCAGCAGGCAATATTAGACAAATGGGGTCATTTATTCGTGGCTCCGGGATACCAACTTCGCGACATCTACGAGCACAGACTCAAAGATACTGGTCTAATCAATCTGGAAGAAGGACTGGTGGACAAATGGTACTCAGATCGCATTGTACTGGCTGGCGATGCTGTTCGCAAACTCACCCCTAACGCTGGTTGGGGCTACAACAGCGGGTTTATCGACATGGTTGTCCTCGTGAACCACCTCCGCCGACTTCTCAAATCCGATCCGTCACCGAGCACTGAAGCTCTGAACGGGGTGTTTAAGCAATACCAAGCGGACAGAGCTGGGAATACACAGAAAACGTACAAGGCGTCCGCGGAGCGTGTTCGTGCTGTTGTCTGGCCGGGATGGTTGCAAAGAACGATTGCACTCTGGATTATGCCCTATGTTAGTCTTGGACAGCTTGATTGGGTACTGCAATCGAGGGCTTTGCATCGCGATTCGCCTGTGCTCGAGTGGGTGGAAGAGAAACATTTGCCTAGTCATCGCGTCAAGTATAAGCAATATCCTCAGCCGGACGAGTGAAATTTTCAGCATGTCAAGATCATTCCCGGGGCCTGGACCAGTTGACCTATTACTTTAATACTGTACTTAATAGTTTAGCGGAGCCACATGAACATACAACTCGATGTTTTGAAATGAATGTCGAAGTAGTTCAATGTTGCGAATCCAAACCCTTAGGGTAGGGTTCCAAGGTTGAGAGAACCAGCCAAGCCAACGTACATGTAACAAGCGTACACAGCGAGTAACTCCTAATGTCGTGTTATTGACATTGTGGTTCATGCCAGGTGGGTTTTGCGCGTTGCCTAGGACTGGTATTCCATCAAATAGTGGCTCATTCGACATGCTGTCTGGTAGAGATTGATGGTTCCGCAATACCATATAAATCGACGGGTTCTGATGAAAGTATGAGCGCAGAGTGGCTACAGCCAGACGCGCCACAACATGTCAAGGATAACATCAAATTGATCGATACTCTAAAATTTTTACTTCTATGCCCATCAATATTAGCATATTATTTTTTGTTGTATAGTTCTCACCACCTTGAATACATTACCATGTCCGGTAGCCGCCAAATCTACGCGCGCTGTGCGCAACATCTTCAGCTCTGGAAAAGAAGCCCAGCCAAATCGCAGTCATTCTTCCCATGGGCTCTGTCTTCAACCCGCACTCTCTCCAGTACTGGGCTCAGAGAATACGCAACGTCCACACAGACAACACGAGTTGCTCATCCCAACCCAGGAAACTTTGCGAATCGTCCCAAGGAAGAGCTTAGAGAAATTGGTAAAAAGGGTGGTCAGAAGGGAGGACGAGCTACTGGAGTCGGTGGGTTTCACAACATGGATCCGGGGAAGCAGGTAAGTGTTGAGGCTTGTTAGCTCGGAGCAGTGATCCAGGCTGGACATGACAATGTGAAGACGTGGAGCTGCGGTGGTGTTTGAAATCAGGCTAACAACACATGTTCTTGTACTCGGATCAGCGCGAGATAGCGTCGAAAGGTGGACGAGTTTCACGTCGTTCCTCGGAAGAAGGCAAGGTTGCTGGTGAAGGAGGTCGGAAGAGAGGGAGACCGCGCAAGGGGCCTAGCTCGCTAGAGGATTATGAGGACATTATCGTGTGAGCATGGGGATAAGACCAGGAGAGTTGCTGTCATGTTTATACGTGTTGCTATACCTGTCAAATTGTCCTGGGTTGTTGTGAGAGCAAAATGACACGAGTTGAGAAGAGAAAATGACTGAGCGATCGGCAGTGAGTGCTCAACGACAGATGAGACTGTAGATCCAATTTCTGAACACCATACCAATCAGCTCTTAGTGCTCAGTGGTAACGTTAGAGCGTGTCATTAGTAACGACAAGGTCCTTGGTTTCCCGAGTAAGAGCAGGCTTTCTTTTTTGCTTTTTCCTTTTTGCTATGGCTTCTAAAATGCCGTTTTCTATTACGTATTTTTGACTGCATCGAATTGATGGTCGGCAAGGCATCAAGGTTGCGAGTGTCATCAGGGCTATTGTTGTTGTTCTTGTTGTTGCTATCGCTGCTTGACATTGGCGGGACAGCCGCGCTATACCCGATCTGGCGGAGCATAAACATCTCATGTTTTACTTAAGTGCCATTTTTGATCCAATCAGCATTGTCCGTCGGACCTTCGCGTCAAGTCAACACGCCATTTCCTGAAACCCCTCTGATTATCCTCATATCGATGTAGATTGAGCAGAGTTGACGTCTGCAATTGAACGCGTTCAAGAATCGCCGACTCTTCGAGTCGACCTTGCAAAACATGCCTATTCACACGTCGCCGTTCCCTACTACTCACGATACAATCGGCCCATCAACATTGAGCTCTCCGGTACAGATACCGTCCTCACCACCCTCGCCGTCGCCTCAATCACGCCGAAACACAGACCACGATCATGGAAACAACGGACAGGATAACCAGTTAATATCCTCGTCGAATGACGTCGCTACATTGGACCTAGACAAAAGACTCTCACAATACACCGTCGACTTCAACAAGTTTCCCGGAGGAGGCAAAGCACAGATCGAAGATGTGTTTGAAGATGAAAACCAGGGACCGGAGTTCGGTGGACCGGAAGATTTTACCCTGAACTTGGAAAAGTACTTGAACGGAACACCGTCTCCGGAGGAAAGAAAACAACAAGACGACGATGAACCGGATTCGGAAGAAGATGCACTACCAGAATACTCACCGTCACCATCGCCGCGGGCCCGACACCATCATAGCCATAGTCATGAAGAAGCGGAGGAAAGCGAATTCGGTCCGCCGGTGGACATGTCTACCCCGTCGCACCTGATGTGGAGGAAGAACTACGGGTCAGCTAAAGAGGAGACGCGCTTGGAACTGGAAGATATCGAAGAAAGCCTGCCTGGTTCTCCTGAGAAGGATGGTAGTCCGCCCAAGACCGGAAAGCAAAATGGCATGGAAGAGAGCCGGACATTTACGACTGTGCTTCGAGAGATTGAGGATTTGCATGAGCAGCGAAGGGAGCGAGATGAGAAGATTGAAGCGAATCGGAAGGAATTGGCATCTGCCAGAGAAGAGATTCAGAACCTCCGAGCTGAACTGCAGCTTAAGGATTCCTTGCTGTCAAAGGCGAATAATAGATCGAGCGAGGAGGATGTGCTGCGAGAACAACTCAAAGCCTTGAAGCAAAAGGCTGACGAGAAGGCTATGACTAGTGAGGATGATGCAAAAGAGATCACGAAGCTGCAAGAAGAACTGAAAGAGGCGCGAGAGCAGTTGGAAAAACGTGACGAAGCTTTGGAAGATAGTAGCACGAAGCTACGCGAGCTTACTGCAAGCAGTGAGCTTCAATTGCGTCAGAAGAATTCCGAGATTGAGGATCTCAAAGCTCAGATTGACGAAAAAGAATTACAAATTGCAGATGCAGACGAGGACTTGGCGGATGTTCAACGGCAATATGACATCTTGAAAGACAGGATCGAGTCGCTGGAGACGCGCAATAGTCCTCTTGAAGAGAAGAATATTCTGCTAGAAAAAGAGTTGAGCAGTGTGAGAGCCGAGCTCGCTTCGCAAAGAAATGCCGTCTTGACGATGGCAGTCGACTTGTCTATTGAGGTCCAAGGCAAGGATTATACCGAGGTTATTCACAGCCTTCAACAACAGTTAAAAGACTTGAAGGAATCCAGTCACGATCACGGCAAGTCCACACAAGTCGAAGAGGATCTTCAAAGCAAAGTAGACCAAGCGCAATCTGCACTGCAACGATCCGTTGCTGAGAAGGAAGTCGCGGAGACAGAATGGCAACGATCAAAAGATTTACTGGCTGAAACCCGGAGCCTCATCACTACGATTGAAGGAGAGAATACTCATTTGACAGCGCGGATCCAAGAAATCAACTCCAATCTCACCAAAGCCCGCGAGGAGATAGATCGTCTGAAGGAACAGCATCGAGATGAATTAGCATCCGTCAATATTCAACCGACACCAGCACAGCCCTCCATCAATACCCCAGACCGAACAAACGAACTCCGTGAAGCCCACCGCCTCGAAATCCAAAACCTACGCGAAATCAACACCACCTCCATTAACGACCTCCGCACATCGTACAACGACACAATCCAACACCTCCGCGCCATGCTCTCCACCTCTGAAAAACGCGCAGTCTCACTACAAAACCAACTCCTCGAAACCCAATCAACAACAACCACCCAATCCAACGAAATCAACTTCTTGAGGTCACAAATCGAACAACTACAGTCCACCCTGGCGCTGAAAGAAGAAACATCCGCCGAAATGGATAAAATGATTGCCAAATCCATCGAAAAGCGTGAACGGGAATGGGAGCGTAGGACGGAGTTGTTGCTCAAGGAGAGGGATAAGATGGGGAAAGCGTTGATGTGGGCTTGGGGTGAGAAGGAGGTTGGTAAACCTTCTTCTTCTGAACGGCCGAAGAATCGTGATGCGTCTGCTTCCGTTGCCGCCGCGGCCGGAGATGCGTCTGGTTCAGAGGAGAAGAAAGCGAGGCAGGGATATAGGTACAAGTATGTCGTGCGATCTTGATCTGACGACAGTCGCTCATTGTATTTCATTTGTTATTTGCATATTCTACGGTAGGGTACGGTGGAGTAGTCTTGTTTGTCCTTTTGTCAAGCATCATGGGATTGTGGATGGGTTGGCTGGGATGGCATGGATATTGGGTTCTTCATTGTTTTGCAAGTGTTTACATCCCCCGATTATCGGCCATTGGCGTTAGAGGTAGTTCAATTGATGATAACGACTTGACTTTTCATTCAGAAGAAGTATACTCGCCGAGAACAGACGCATCATATGATACGAAAGATGAATCAAAGGTAGGTATCCGCCAAACAAACCGGCAAACTGATGCATATCGCCTATCATTCAAAACCATCATTCAACAAAAACAGAACATAAACATCTAGTCGTCACTCAATCAATCTCATACATCATCCCTCTCTCCCGTCCTCTTTTTCTCTCTCATCATCCCATCGCTGCACCGGGCACCGACGCACAAAAACTCGTCCTCTCAGCCCCTCTATACGTATTCCTCCTCTCCACAATCTGTCTATCCCCATCTAATGCAACGCCGCCATCCGCTAGACTCAAAGACGTGCGTCTCGTGCCTATCGCCTCTTGTGCGCTGCCGCTGCTATTGGAAGTAAGGGATGTATTTGGGATACCGCCATAAGTCGAACTCCGCGGTCGTCGTGTACTCGGATACAGAGTCGCGGTATCATCGCTCCGGGGGATGGGCGGTAATGTGTGTGCCGGATCAAAGCCGCGGCCGTCATTGGAGTGGAAGCGGCGTGTATATGTTGGTCTTACTGGTGTCGGTGTAGGGTGCTGCATCATGTTATGTTGATTATGGTGTTGATATTGGTTCTGATAATGTTGAGGGTGTGGATTGAGACGCAGGTTATGAGATGGCGTCCGCCGAGGGAACTGATTGTTCCGAAAGGAAGAAGATGAGCGGGCTCGTTGGATATCCTTGATTGAGCCGTGGGCTGCTAATGAAGGTTGCGTAGGTGGGAAGCGTGGATGGGGGTGATGGCCCATACTTAGTTGGCGCCGAGGAGGGAGACGGGTTGATGTTGATGTTGATTTGTGTCGTTGCAAAGTTTGTCTGTTATTATAGATATTCTGATTGCTGTTGCTCATAGGACCGGCATTGTTTCTGGCTGCTGAGGGCTTATTGATTCCCTCCGTCGAGGTCTTGGGTGTGATTGCTGGAGGCACATAATTCGGATGATGGGGATGGTGTATTGACCTTGGGGCCGGATTAATATACGACGTCCTTGACTTGCGCACCATCAAAGGGACAGGAGGGAGTACAGGAGGTGGGTTTCCGGGTGCAGTCATTGATCGACGTCTCGTCTGTATGCCAGTACCGCCACTAAGAGCAGACTGACTTTCGTCGGACGATTTCCTTCCTGCCGGCGACGCTGTCGGTGCCGGAGGCGAAGGTAGATTCGGTATTAAGCAGCCATCCTTGGGCCTATCACCCTTGCCATTCTCCCCATTTGTAGACTGAGAAACAGCCTCAATCTCCAGCGACCCCTGCGGAGACGCCAGAGCTCTAATCTGCGGATCCTCCGACAGAGGCGCCGACAACCAATCCTTCGGCAGGAACTTCCTACTCGAAACCGACGACTTTTGCCTCGCATGTTTCGTCATGGCTTTAGACGGTACTGAGATCTCTGGGATATCAGGGATCTTGGGTACAGGCGGCACTGCCGAGGGTTTGGTCAACGCAGCCTCCGTACCAGGTTGTAGAGTCGAAGTGAGGGACGGGTTTCTAGACAAAGGGGAAATGTCACTCCTCAAACTGATAGATCGAGTTGCTCCTTCCGATTCATCAACAGGCGACACTTTGGGCGACGTATCCGTCCCCACGGACGTCGCAGCAATAATCGACGGTCTAATCGAGTTCGTATGCGTATTAAGATGTAGCTGTGGTTTAACCCTCGTTGGGCCTGGATACCGAATACTCGGCGGTCGAACGGGGGTCTCAAAGAGAGAACTATCGTTCGGTGACCAGTACAATTCTCCGTTTCCGGGACCGGCGTCTGGGTGACGACAGAGGTAGAGGATTTCGTTCTTGAGGGTTTCGCTTTCCCAGCTAGACTCAGAAAAGATGCTTCCGTCTCGGGGCGGGCGTTGGGGTGCGTATAGGCCGAGGAGGGAGGAGTCGTAGGGGCGTTCGCAAACTTGGAAGCAGAAGAAGAGGGCTGATGTGGAGATACTAAAACCCCCTATCAGTAAAATTTCGTTTGACATCTTGAGGAGAGAATGGTGAACTTACAATGCTAATATCTCGAGAATAACCGTCCCCCTATGAACCTGACAACTCAACCCGGCCTTCCAATACTGCTGCGTTGCTGTAGATGCTGCGCAAGTCGCCTTCTTAGAGACAACCACCAAACCCGCAACCGATGCCGCGAGCCACATCGCAACCATGACACGAGGGAGATGTGAGCATGCCATGTGCAGCGCATTGCGTGGCATGTTCAGTCGGGGCGCTCGCCGGTATTGCCATGAGAGGATTGTATGGATGACCACGAAGGGGACTGAGAGGAATGACTATGCGGCACAAAATTAGCACGATCCATTTGCGCAACTCAGATGGCAAAGAGTGCAACGTACAGCGATTAATCCGATAATCAAACTAGGCGTCATCAACCCATCGACCTGCGCAGTGCCGTACAAATACAGGACAAGCGCGCATTGTGTAACCGACAGTAAAAGGATGAGATATAGACCGACAAAAATCACAGAGCGGATCCAGGCCTGCCGGCTTCTGTTTGTGGTAATTGAGGGACCGAACATGGTGATTATGATTGGAGTGAATTGTCAAGATGTTGCTGGTATACGACAGCTCAGCTAGCAGTTCTCAACCACCGAAACCATTAGCAATCACACAAATTGCATATATTGTTGCAGTATCAAGTGAACTAATCCAGCAGTTGAAACATTCAGCGTCAAAAACTTATGAAAGATGGAAGAACAGGGGTCGCATTCCCATATAAACGACGACACTTAGGGCTAAAACGCGTCAAATTCACTTAACGCGGCCAGCCAAAAATGAATGACGATAAATAGACAGGAGGGGGGGGGAATGCATCATCTTTAGTGGCGGGTACGCCTCGATTCAATGACATTTAAGTCATTTTAGCTCATGATTCATTCACAGGTAGTTTAAAGGGGTCGGGGATTTTTCTCGTGCAGGCGGGTGGTGAAGAATGTTTCGGGCGTGTACGTCTATGTTCTCAAATTCCGCATGTTAAGGGGGCGCGTGTTTCACTCCCTTATACAAGAGCGAGCCTCGGCGCGAACCGTCAGGTTTATCGCGATGGAAAATACATTGCTAGCGGCGAGGAATTTGTTTGTCTTTCATATCGTGTCTAGGAGGTCGGTTGTGTCAGTCTCGTGCAGGGTGAGTTATCCAGGGGTCTGCCATAGCCCTCATAGGAGACGGTGTCGCACGAGCGCTTACTCTGCCTATGCTCTAGGGGTCCTTGACAGTCTCGAAAACCAAAAGTAAAGAATTGAACAGAATTAAGTGACACGATAAAATTCCCTCGATGACGTTTTTTGTCCTCTTATGGATAATCTCGAATGTTGACCGACTCGAACTTGTCTAGGGTTAAAGCAGGGATATAGGGCTAGAACCCTCTCCTTCCTTCGTAGGAAGTATTTAACCACCACCTTTCCTCCTACAACATCTTCTTGAAAAGTTAATGGTCTATCGAAGATAAATCATGTCATTCATTAATTGATATGTTGCACAAGAATCGAATTAAAAAAGCACGCAGTCACGTACAACTTGTCTATACGTACAATTGACGAAAATATTGTAGGTACACGATGACTGAAGAACCTCGGAACAAGGCGAAGAAGAAGAAAAATGGCCGTAAGAAAGATCCTGATAAGGATGGTAAAAGCATGAAGTAAGAAGAATTGTACATAAAATTAATCGCAAACATATCGTTTAAATTAAGTCGTCCGCTAAGACCAACGAAGCTGAAAAACTAAATCATCCTTTTAAAGAAGAGCGAACAAAGAAGCGATGAGAATGATGCCGCTGACAATAGGGCTGAGGCTTGCCCGTCCAGCTGCGCCGGTGAAGGCGGGGCTGACACCGGTTTGGGTGCCGCTGGGTTTGGGGAAAGAGGATGCGCTGGGTCGGACGGTGATCGTTGTAACGGTGCTGGTAGATGATGCAGATGGGCCAGAGTTGCCAATGGCACCAGCGCCAGGAACGATGGTGCTGGTGTATGAAGGCTTAGGACTGTTACCGTTACCGTTACCGGGAGCAGAGCCGGAGCCAGGCTTGCCGCTGGACTCGGCAGGCGAAGAGCCGGAGCCAGGGGAAGGACCAGTTGCGGAACCAGTGTTGGGGTTCGATCCGTTGCCATTACCGTTGGGGTTGGAGGAGCCAGAGCCGGGGAGAGAGCCAGGATTGGAGCCAGGAAGGGCGGTGGAGGTGGCGCTGACTTGAGGAGGTAGAGTCAGGGTCACAGTTGTAGGCTGAGGACCGCAGACTGTGCAGACGGCGGTCGTGGTTGTCCAACCAGTAGGCAAGCCAGTGGGTGCACCGGCTGTCGCGGTGCAAGGGCAGTATGACTCGGTGATGGTAATGGTGCTGGTAGCGAGACCAGTAGGGCAGACGTAGACGTAGGAGGTTGTCACGACAGTGGTGGTCCAGGATTCGGTGCCAGTGGAAGTACCAGTGACAGGACCGGTGGTAGCGGGGATGGAGACACCAGAGGTAACAGATCCAGAGGCAGTTCCAGTAGGTCCGACAGATGCGGTGCTAGAAACACCAGTAGATCCTCCGACGGGCTCAGTGGATGTTCCGACGGTTGTGGCTCCAGTGCCAGAAGGAGAACCAGAGCCAGATGTCGAGGCAGTAGTGCTTCCGGTGCTGGTAGATCCACCGTTAGGAGGAACAGCAGTGGAAGAAGATGGCACCACAACCTGAGAAGAGGACTTGGTGCATGGCTTCTTGGTCGATGAGCTGGCAGAAGAAGTGCTAACCACGGCTGACGACGATGACTTTGTGCATGGCTTCTTGGTTGATGGGCTGGCAGAAGGAGTGCTAACAACGGCCGGAGAGGATGGGGACGGAGTGGTGGCTGGTACCACGGCGGAGGAGGAAGCAGCAGGGATAACGCTGGAGCTTGTTGAGACAGCCGGAGAAGATGACTGAATAACCGCAGAAGAGCTGGAACTGGCAGCCGCGCTAGATGAGGAAGTAGCTGAGCTTGAGGCAGAGCTGGAGACGGCAGAAGAGCTTGGGATGACCACGGCCGAGGAGCTTGCAGTTGGGCTTGATGTGGGCGTCAGTGGAGTGCTTGATGCGGCGCTGGAAACGGCAGCGGAGCTTGGGATGACAACGGCCGAGGAGGAGGATGAAGAGGAAGATGAGCTTCCACTTGGGCTTGGGGTCGGTGTCGGTGTGGGAGTGACTGGAGTGGAGCTTGGGGCCGAGCTGGAAACGGCAGCCGAGGACGAGGAAGAAGATGAAGAAGAAGAGCTTCCTGTCGGGGTTGGGGTCGGGGTAGGGGTCACGACAGACGAGCTCGAAGAAGAGCTGGACGAAGAGCTGGACGAAGAGCTGGACGAAGAGCTGGACGAAGAGCTGGACGAAGAGCTGGACGAAGAGCTGGACGAAGAGCTGGACGAAGAGCTGGACGCAGAGCTGGATGAAGAGCTGGAAGAGCTGGAAGAAGAGCTTGAAGTGGTAGTGGCTGAGGTAGCGGCCGAAGTTGGAGGAGGAGTAGGAGTAGGAGTAGGAGTGGGCGATGGAGCAATGGTTGTAGCACAGAATTCGAGGACCTCCTTGATGTTGTCTGCGTAGGTGTGGCCATCAGGGGTGGTGTTGTTGAGGGAGCCGGTAGCTTCCCACAACATAACGCCACCGAACGTCGATGGGTACTTGTTCATGTACTCCTCGATCAGACCTGCCACACTGGACGCGCCAACATAGAAACCAGGGTTGGCCTCTGATTCTTCACTAGGCAAACCAACGTACAATTTGGCATCGGGGTTAGCGCTGGTTTTGATGACGCTTACCCAATCATCAAAGTTGAAACCGGGAACGCCGTTGACATAGTTGACGGCCCCACAGTGCACATCGTTGTAGAACTGAACCCAGATGTAATCAAAGGGTGCGTTCTGGATAGCGTCGCCAAGGAGTGTATTAGGGAGGGCACACATTGGTGCAGCGCTCAAAAACCATTGCCTCGAGGTAGAAGTTTGCTCAATGTACTCATTGTAAAGCTCCTTGAAACGATTTGCCATGTATGTATAACCTGCTGGGGTTAGTTGGGAAAGTTGAGGAAAAGATAGAAGAACGTACCAAACCCAGTACCCCACTCAATATCAAAATCGAAACCATCAAACACAATATCGTCGAATGGACGAGGGACTTCGTCACTGACATACGCGGAGTCGACAGGGCCAAAAGCACCCCAGAGCCACTCAGCAAACGCCACAGCAGATTCCACGGTGTCAATGTATTGACCTGTAGAGGGGCCAGCTCCTCCTAGAGAAAGGAAAATCTTCTTTCCAGCTGCTTGACAAAGGGGGATGTCTTCAACGATCTGATGACAGTTTTTGAGCAAGCCAGTGGGCTGGCCGTTGACGTAGTAGACAGAACCGTCGCATTGATTACCAAAGTTTGTCCCGGGCCATCCACTTTTTTCGGTGTCGGGGAAGTTGTTGACGAATCCAATGTTGATAATATCCAGAGAGGTTTCAGCACAGAATGTGCTCAAACGGGGCTGGTATGCTCCTTGGCCCTGGTAATAGTTAGACGACTGAATGGAGAGGGACATGACAGATGAGATAGACATACATAGTAAGTAGCAACCGAGGTGAGACCGGCATAGGTTACCGCAGAAGAAACAGAAGACATGGTCGCTGAAAATGAAGGTGCTCAAATTAATGCAGATTATTAGTACTGAATGAATGATACTGTTCCCTTGATCCCTCCTGATTAAAGAATGGAAATCTGGCAAATCCAGAAAGCAAACGAAGGCTTGATAGCTCAACGAAAGGACGCAGACAAAGTGTCTACTGAAAATGAGAGTGACGCCTGAAGGGACGGGGAGAGCCTAGAGGAGGAGAGGAAGGAGGAAGGCAAGAAGTAGAGAGAGTGAGAGAGTAAAAGAGGGTGTGGCGGATTAAAAGAGATGCAGTCTACGTGAGTAAGCAGAGTAGTGTACCACAAACAAGCACCCACTAGTTGACAGTCTAGGCAACTGGTGATAGAACCATACAGGCCCCAGGCCAAGGGGCATTCACCGAATATCCGACTAGTCACTACGTATGCCCACAGAGAATGCAGCAAAATCTAGGAAATTGCCTGGAGTCAATTAATATCGCTTACGATGAGGACAGGCTACAGAGACTAGCATGCAAAGAGGGTCCAGGTCCATAGTTTCTTGGTAGTGGTACCTGAGGCTCTATCGATATCACTTACTTCATAGCACATAGGTACGTACTTGACTTCAAATTGAGGTTGGACGAACAATGGCTTCATCTAGTGCCAGGTACCGTCCCGAATTCGTGTACTTTGAGCCATATTCGACAGCGTCCAGACTATGGAATCGCGCAACTACTGCAGGCACGCTGCAGACAGACGCAGTAGCGTATACGACCGTACCATTTCAAAACCAACAAGACGTAGCAAAAGAGGCGCATCGTGGAAATTTGACGCCCGTGGCGCTCTTGCCTCTTTGTTGTTTGACCGAATTGAGTCAATTGACTGGTGTTGTTGGCTACGCCCAACAAGCCATCTTAGCTGGCATTGGCTGGGATGTCGTTGGTAAGACTACTCGTAGTAGGGTTGGAACTTGGTAGAGTTTTTGGTGGGGTTGGTCGCGATAGATTAGAAAGTTCAGCTACACTGGAGGGGATGCGACGAATAAGAGATGAGATGGATTGTTGGTCCGATACTACAGGCAGATGCAGTGGAGAGAATCCGCGAGCCCTGGCCCTTTGCAGAGCCTCAGCTAGGCCGCTTTTGGGTCGATGGCCGGATAAATTGTCTTTGCATTTGCGGCGCAGGACATGAGGTAGCATACACCAACCGCGTCTGACAATGGTACGCTATGATATGGTTCGTAGCTAGTCAACTTACGGAGTAGTCAAGTAACTTCGTATGGCTAAGACGGCACTGACCGGATCAACAGGGTCTTTTCCTATTCCTGTTCTTGGACCACGTGCGCCTAGTACTCTGTAGTAATTCAGTATCGATTATCCCGGATCAGTGCTTTCTCTTGTAGACTTGTATACCCTTCTTTATTATGCACTCAAGTACAGATACAAACTATGACACGTGCGTATCTACGAATACAAGACACGTAATTTCATCCCACGCAAAAAGTATCATCAGTCAGCAGACGCCCCAAACAGGAAATAAAAAGTCGAAAACTGTCAAAGAGGAAGAAGCCGCTCCATCGCACAAGTACTTGGATGCCAGGCTAGGACGGA
The DNA here is from genome assembly GCA_038993655.1 of Talaromyces verruculosus. Classification (NCBI taxonomy): domain Eukaryota; kingdom Fungi; phylum Ascomycota; class Eurotiomycetes; order Eurotiales; family Trichocomaceae; genus Talaromyces; species Talaromyces verruculosus. The sequence continues at coordinate 48,470 of JBBVQN010000012.1, read as the reverse complement.
GTTGGCTAGTGCAATGCAGCAAACAGAATGCCATTGGGTAGAAGGGTAGTCCGGACATTGGACCCAGCGTGCAAGAAGAACAGGGCGCTAAGCCAGGAACTAAGCCACAAGGGTCATTCTTGCAATCCTGCTAAGACAGCCGACAGCCCAATCAGATCACACGGAATATAGCATCCCCGAGCCAAGCAATACTAGAGCAGCTTTCCATTGGCTCGGCTAGTTAGTCGTCCACATACAGATTGCAAACACAGTGCTGCGAGAGGGCCCTCATCTTACATAGTAAAATCCTGCTGCTGCCTGACTCGCTGACATGTCGTCCTCTCTGGGTAAGTCTCTCTCGGCATTTCGGTCAGGGGAACTCCCGATCTCGTCTATTTTTGTCCCTTCCTGTCTGTCACCGGGGTTAGGGTTAGCGACGGAAAGGGATGTCTGGAGGACAAGCATTCGAAGCACTTGATTTGTTGTTAATCCAAATATATCTGCCCTGTTTTTGGAATGACGGGCCGCCATTGGCCACTGTCAACCACGTGCGTTGACTCCGTTGAGTAGTCGGTGACTGGCCAAGAAGCGGAGTATCGCGTATTACCCGCTCTGGATCGATGACTCTATATCACGTGTTGTACCGTGATCATAACCCTTAGGCATTGCTATTGTACCCCTGCATAGCATAAAGAGCTCTCATGCAAAACATAACTATGTTCTTTATGAGGCTCTTGGTGTTTCATATAAAGGCTTGATAAGACGACGATGGATTCGAGATATTATGCCTGATTACGAAACTCAAAGTCGAGTTATGCAGTAAATTGTGCCCGTGACTATAGACTTGACGATGGAAGTCACCGGAGTGTCATCTGATTTTGCTCCTTACAATGAGTAGACGCATCATAACTATGTACTCTTTTTCACCGGTGTCTAAGCCAGAAGCAGAAGCGGTTACTAAGAGATGAGCATCGAACACAACGCTCGTTTGCACTCGAAGAGTGTTGTCGTGCGTATAGAGATATATTTGTTGCTCTTCGAGATTCATCCGGCTTCGTAGTCGGACTTTCCGACTACGATAAGAGCAAGGACTATGCGTCGCTTGACTATATTACCTTTGTGGTGACTATTAAAATTCAAGAGAATCACTCATGGACCAAGGTTACATACCTAGTCTCAATCGCCCAGAAAACAGAGGTGTCGATGAGTAATGTTCTTCGAAGTTGCTCATCAGATGGTGATTAAAAAGTCAATAGTGTGTCTTTTCATCTAATCTTCTATTGAGGGCTAACTCATTGCAATGACTCCGAGTATGACGCAGAGCTTATCTTTTATTATATATATAAAGGCCGTTCTTCTTCATACTTGATTCGGATTCAATCAACCCTCGTTCTCATTCTGGCCTTTGCCAATATCAGCTCAAGAAACAACAAACTTTGACTTCAACTGCGAACTGTGAGCATCCTAGTTATATTATTAAGGAATTACGTACATACATTGTTATTCATCTTCTAATTAGTCACGAATACTATAGGCAAATTAACGTGACGTGCTACCATCATTTTGAGACATGCTTCTGGACATGGCTTGCTGCTGCTCACAATCAATAATCCTTGTGCCGCCGCGCACGGGCATAGGAGCCAGGGAAGAATGGTTTGAATGCATCAAATTATTGGGCTCCCTTACGGAAAGCTGGGAGTTCTTGGATCCCACACTTCCTGGCAACGACGTCCATAAAATTGGAAATACATGCCAAAAGGTTTTTGGTGATGGCAAAGCGAAGGAGATTTCCGGCTTCGTCGTCATGGCCATTGTCGTGGGCTGGGGTCTAGGCGCCATCTTGACCACCATCTTTCAGTGCATCCCGATCGCTGCATCGTGGAACAAAGACACTGCCGGCAATTGTGTCGACGTTGATGCCACCTGGATCTCGTCCGCGGTCATCAACATATTGACCGACGTCATGGTCCTGGCTCTGCCCATACTGCTTGTCCTGAGGCTCCATCTCTCCCTCCGAAATAGGACAATTTGACTATCTACAGCAACTCGCCGGCGTGGGCTATTGCTACTGCGCCAGATACACCTGGGCATTGTCCGTCACCTTGCCCACCCAGCCGTGGAAGGAATTGACCCCGGCTTCATCGCCTACCCTTGGTCTATAGAATAACATGAGCTCGAAGGAATCGGTGGTTCTCTTTCTGTTGCTGCCGCTGAGACCGATCCAACTTTCCCGATTGGAACGCGCTACAAGACGGAGACTATTCTGAGTGAGATTGCTTGAAGGCCGTTTCAGATCACATTGTACGGTTATGCCGTGCATGGGGTTATGCATTATGATCCGGATGAGGATGCTGCACAGTATACGAGGAAAAGTGCTTTTATGCAGGTTTTACCGTGGTTTGAAAGGCATCTGAAAGACTTAGGAACAACGAAGACTTGAGGAATGCGATTTTATAGCGATACGTTTCCTGAAATAGACGACTGAGTAGACAAGACAACGTGGACGGCCTTATTCTATTGAGCAGCCCATGACATTAAAATAGAGCAAACCCGCTTGATTTTGAAGGTACAGCAAGTGTGCAAACCATGGAAATCTCCCATTTGGGTCAGTGCGCTAGGTAAATATTAGAGCGTATAACTAGTAATGAGGCTCTTACGATTTCCATTGCTCCATCCTCCTTGAGCCTTTTCACCGAATGTAAATTCCAATCCAATCTGCGGCTCTTCGCCAGGAGTCGCTATCACAGTCAATCTCATAATATCGTCTCTGACAGAATCCCCAAAATGTCTGTGGTCGTCCCGGTCTTCTGGTGGTACCACTGTGCGGACTACACATCCCAGACGGTCCATTTCCTTTCTTATAAATGCACTTGATCCATGGTCGTAGACTTCGCCAATGATCTTCTCAACACTGGGGAAATCTCGAAGGCGGGTAATCGTGATTGACAAGGCCTCAGTAACAAATTTGAGATCGTCGCCAAAATATGAAATGGCATTTAGTGCAAGATAGTTTGCTTTCGCTGGGCTTATTGTAATCGTTTTCAAGTTGATACAGTCGCTTTGGATTTTTGCAAGTATGCAAGTGCCGTCATCCGAGAGGGTGACGTGGTCGTGACCACGGATAAAAGGGAAATGGATACGAACATGTTGAATATATCCTGCCTTACTTGGGCCAATCTGGCCAAGGAATTTGGACAAAAGCTCATAAGGGAACAAAGCAGAATCGAAGCAGTTTTGACCGTAAAGTAACGAGCTAGATTCACGATAGATTGTCTTGTTCGTGTAGAGAATCGCAGTTTCGAGGCGTGAACGAAGAAAATTGATGGGCTCCTCGAGCATTAGCAACTGCCGGTATATCATGTTGCGAATCTCGCCAGGAAGACCGAGAAATCCGGTCATGTTTCACGACTATGTCTAACAGTTGCGATGTCAAGAAGAGGTAGTAGAATCGAAACGCGGTGAAAAAATATCAGGTATTATTGGCAAAGCTCAACTGGAGAAAAGAGACTGATATCCTAGAAGCATATCTCAGACTGCTAGCCCTCAAATGATTGACCACGGCGAGGAACACTCAACCCACCGAGTAGAGAGCATGGATAGGTGAACGCGAGGAAGTTGAGGGTAGAAGAGGAGAGGAAGAGGAATCGATGTAGGTGTAGAGTCTGTCAAAATAACGGAGGTTTACACGTGAGCTTCTCTCCATGGACCAGATATCTCCATCAAACAAACCCCCCCTACAACGAGGTGCCCTGGATCATTGCCCGATGTGCCCGTGAAAACGGATCGTTCGTCGGGGCAATGAGAGCAAAGCCCTAAAGGGCTCGGCGCGGAGGCTTTGAAGATGGTTCTTGATTATGGATTGAACATGTTGGGGCTGGTTAAAGTGAGGATTGGGACGATATCGCACAATGTGGCTATGCGTAAACTAGTGGAGGTGAAATTTCAGATGCAGCCAGAGGTACAAGAGGAAGGTGACCGGTTTGGGAACGATTTACTTTGGCGGATAGAGAAGGAGAAATGGCTAAGTTACCTTGATCAGGAGGACTAGAAGAATGTGTACATATAGATAATGGCACGAAGATTTGACACGGATTCTTGGATTCGTGAAGCACACACTAGATAAAATGGCCACTCCAAAATGACGAGCAATGTATCTAATCGCCTAAAGCACAATCAAATAAACCACCAACACCAGTCGCTGTATACAACATTCTATAATAACAAAAAGAGAGAACCCTAAAAGTCCCCAAGGCATCAATCAGATTCAAAGAAGCTTAGACGACTCCATTGACATTGAACGATCGCTTGTTTCGGAAATTCAACCATGTAATGAACCATTTCAGCGAGTATGCCAACGCCGTGATTCTATTCAGTATCGAATTAGAATTATTCTTTACCCATAATCAAAAAGGCAGACTTACACGTTGATAGCACACATAGCAATGACAACGATCCCACATCGCCAGCCAGCTGATAAACGGATATTGTAGCAGTCATGTAACTCGACACCAGTGTACTGATTGTTGCATACGTCGTTGTTGCGTGTGATATAAGAGCCATATCCCAGCAATGCACCGCTACCTGAGTACATCAAGGTTACGGCAGTGTGGAATACCAGACCCCAGATAGGGTTCAAATAGGCCAGGAAAGCGAGACATAAGGCGAGCGATCCCTGTACGATAAATTAGCTAAATCTTGCAAATTCGTAAAGAAAAAAGAGACGTACTGTGACACAACCCAATATCGACCCGGCCAGAGCATATGATAGAGTGGCACCGCCAATGACTGATGATTGATTCCAGGAATTCTGAAACAATTTGATAGCAACACCAGACACGCAGAGCAGGATTGCTGCTGCAATACCCTGGATTGCGATGCAGACGACACCCCAGTTGCCCATTTGAGTGTCTATCTTGGTGAATGTGTGATAGCCTCGAGTGTTGACTTGGAACATGCGCTCAAACCAAGTGTCAGAACGTTGGGGAGCCTGAATATTGTTGCTGTTGTCGTTGCTGTTGTCACTATTGTTGTTGCTGCTGGCACGATGACCTCCGGAAATCATAAAGGAATTAAGCGCGCCGAAATCGAGCCGATGGTAGCTTGAGGCTTCGTTGAATTCAGTATTCGAATTGTCGTTGTCGTTGTTGGTCTTGGGACTGTATGTCGGAGGAAACGAAGCGTTATTAGCATTGCTCGTGTATGCAGGCGGTCGCTCGTAAAGATGCATTTGTGAGTTAAATATCAGATGAATACCGCTGGGCACGTTCACTTTATGGAATATTCTCTGATGGCAGGCTGGTTTTGACTAAAATTTAAAGCGGAAATTGATTAATTGTCTTCAGGAAGTTATTGTTTGTTTCCAATGAGTTACAAAGCTGGATAAAGAGACCAAAACTGAATGAAGCCATGTCTTCATTATTTATCTGCTTCAATTAAACAATGACTCTGATCCAAAATCTTTCTTAGGCGCCGACCGACAGAATAACTTGGCAAGGCGGATTGAATGAGGCTGATATGGTTTTCTATGATTGCCTTGACGAACCGCCAATATGGAACCAATTTTCTCCGAATAGTTTATCTCGTTGCAATTGACCTATAAGAAGTCTGATTGTGACTCGAATAGTTTTGCAAAACAAATGACATGCATACGTGCAGCTAGCATAGATCCAGATAGTGTAAGCGAGGGAAAACAGTTCGTTCGACCGCTAGTATAGCTTGCTTGATTATCAGGAGGCACAGCCATTGGATAAACTTCTCTAGTTTCCTGCGCAATATGCCTTGATGAAACAATTGAATGTAAAAACAAATCAAAAGCCTAGAAGATTGAATGTTCAAAGCGAAAAAAGGTTGTTTGAATGGTTAGTGCAATTTAGCCTAGCACAGCCCCGAAGCCTAGCCTAAGCCCTAAGTCAAAAACTTGTCGTTTAGAAAAATTTAGAGCTGCGGTCGCGGCCTTTTTAGGGATTAAGGGCTTAGTCTTCTTTTGATTCTTGTCAGCCTTGCAAACAATCATGAACCACATGGCACATGTTACATGTGTACCCAAAGATAATGATTGTTTTGGAAAGTGCCAATGAAATATGACATGATTCATGTGGCACAGACTGACTCTTATTCTTACACGCCGCCTACTCCGTGGCCTACCTACTGCGCTGTAAAAATAACTGGCCCTGAAGCTTTCCTCCGTACTGTCGCAGTGCCAGGAAACTTGAAAGACATGGCTTAGATAGGCAGTTCTTTTTTCCGACGTCGCACGTGCGAATTGCCCAGCCTGTACTACAGATAAAAGTCATACAAATGACTTGTACAGTCATTTTAATTTTGATCAAAAGGCAGAAGTGAGCGGCACAAGTCATCCAACATGTATCTCCCAAAGAATTATCCAGAATATGCCCTGTTGGCATGGCATCCCAAGATACCCCATAACCCTAGCAAAGACACCTCCTTTATAGATGGTAAGGAGGTTCCGAGCCCTCAACCGTAGCATAGACTGCGGCGATAGCCTCTGTAAGATCAGTGGGAAGCGGACCCGCCTCAATTGCATCGAGAGTATCATAGAGCTGATCCATCTTCGACACCGCAAATAAAACCGCATCGCCATATTTCCCATCCAGAATGCTATGAAACGCCGTCCAACGCAATGCAGCTGCATGCCCGCTGATACCATGTTTTGCGGCGGAATCTCGAACGGTGGCTACCGCGGTCTGAACGGAAGCTTTGCCATAAAGTGTACTGTACAGATTTCCGATGGGGTTCTGAATACTTGGTTAGAAACAGGAAAAGAAGTACGAAAAATGTAGATCTGGCAGCTTACGTCCTTACTCCACCGTGCCGTGGTGCTGGTTTTATCCGAGAAAATACCACCTGCTGCAGGGCTAATACAGAGGTTAGTCAGGTGCCAATCATTTTAGAATTTGGTCTGCATACCTGTAGGCGAAAAAAGCCATATGATGTTTACGCAAGAGCGGAAATAGCTCCTTTTCGCCTCCTCTTACGATAGCATTGTAATGTCCCTCATACACGCTCGGCTTGACATAGCCTTTGGTCTCGCAAATCTTAATGAGCCCCTCCACCTCGGCGGCCGTGAAATTAGAGATTCCCCATTTTTTGAACTTTCCCTGGAGGTAAGCGTCGTTCATTGCCTTTGCTGTATCCTCAAGCGGTGTTTGTCTGTCGGGTACATGAAGAAACATAGTGTCCACAGTTGAAGTCTGAAGGTCTTCAAGAGACTTCTTGATGCTCAACTCAATCTTCGAAGGTTCAGAGTCTCCATTTCCCATTCCACGGACTTTTGTATGAATGGTAAATCGACTGGCAGCACCGGTCTGGCCGAGGCGTGCTTCAGAGCCAGGATAGTTACTGGCTGTATCAAGATCTCTATAGCCGCGGCTGTGAAATGCGTCTAAGAGGCCATGGACGTCCTTTTCATTATCAAAATGTATAACTCCGGGCATCTGAGCGACATCGCCAATCTGATATTATTAGGTTTAAATTCGCAAGTCACACTAGGCAAGGATTGCTTACCGTATGAGTGCCGAGGATAATCTTCACAGGGACTTGAGGTGACATGGTCAGCGTTGAAAAATAATCAATGACTTGAGTACAATATGGATGAGATAGTTACAGGATAAAATATGTATACAGTGCTGGAATTGCCCTTTAAATAATTTCCTCCAAGGTGGTTTTGCATCACACTAAGTCCTACCTCCGCAAAACTCCCGCAATTAATGCGCAACTATTTCCGCTTCAAAACGAATCTCCAATCAGACTACAGACATTGGGACAGAATTTGCCGCAAGTCAAATTCAGTTTGTCTTACTTTTGTCAATCCAGTATTGAATCTTGTCCGTCCCAACTAAATACGTCCAAAAAAACTTCGCAAAATCATCCAATTCCTCCGCCGGGTACTGCGATATTAACGGTCCAGGTTGTAGAGAAGGTACTAGAAGCGGAGGTTTCTCACAGCATAGTTTGAACCATTTCACTGCTGAATCCGCTTCCCATAAACCATGGCGTGCAGTAAACATCACAGCTCCGCTACAATCAACCAACCCTCTGTTCAGGGCCTCGTATGTGTTGGCAACACTGTCGATGATGATGTGGGTGCGCCGAACACTTTCAGTCAGAATCCATAATTTCCACAATTCCGAAGAATCATTATACTCTCTGTCGAATTCTGTTGCGGTCCATTGAAGTGGACGACGGCCGAGAGAGAAGTCATCACCTCGGTATCGTCTTACGTCTTCCCACATCTGGATCACCCATTGCCGAAGTGTAGGGAGATGCTTTTCGGCGTATGCGCGCAGACGAATGGAGCCATCGAATAAACCTATGAATTCATAGACGAATAGAGCTTGTACACGCGCGAGGTGAGCCAAGATGCCTTGCGCATCGCCAGTAGTTGGAGGCGTGCTCCCACGGACGAGGTCAGACAAACGATCCTCGACAATTTGTAGTATAGTCTCCTTTACTGCTGGAGTTCGACCGATATATGTCGCTAGTGTGGTGAATGCGTCCTGAACACAACTGGGCATCCCATTCTGGTACAGCCGTTGATGGATAAAGCTATTATAATCGTTCTTGATCCAGAATTGTAGCATTTCATCTACGATTCCAATAAAACGCTCCATTCTGGCAAGAAGACTGTTTCGTTCTGAGCCAAAATGTCGCATGTCCCAGGTCTCTTCTTGAAGAAACCAGGGGCATGTTGTGCTCGAGAGGCTGTCGTTGTCAAGTCCGAATTCTTGTGCCAGTAGGCTGGAAAGAGGTGCCGGAAGGGGTGGAGTGTAAGGGATGATCATATCTGATATATCAAGATCAAGATCTGCGGCTCCCAATGTGCCCCAGTCCTCCACATTGAAACTGCTTTCCAGAGCATCCGTTCCAGCATAATTCTGGATAGCCGGAAGCTCTTCGGTCTGGTCGAGAGGAGAAGGAACATTTCTTGTCCGTCTTTTTGGCTGTGGGTATGTGCAAGCCATGTCCCGGTCTAAGCATCGCTGACACTGAGGATGCTTTTGGTCGCATCTACGCTTTGATTTTGCACAGCCAATGCAAGCTTTCTGGCTGGGTCCGCGAGACTGTCGGGCCATTGGTTGAGAGCTGTTGGTCTGAGCTGTTGGTCTGATGAAGATTCTTATGTCAGCTATCTGTCCGAAAATCCGTCTGTGAAGAAGAAGTTGTGTACATAGTAAAGTTCGATCTTAAGATGTGGTGTTTCATTTCTTCAAATGATTACAAATCATAAGATCTTAGTTTCACCCATGCTTTACCAGCTATGGCATAGTCACAAAAGTACCTCAACTTTCCGTTAGAGCCCTGTATCTTCTCGAGATAAGGATCGGACAGATGTCATTTGATATTCAGGATAAGGCAAACAAGCTGTACTCATGAAGCTAGGAGATATGGATGAGTGCTCAAGTGGTCGAAGCTCAAGGTTAAGCCAATTCGCTTCTCAAAAACCGTCAACACTCCCAACTTATACCGAACTGATACTTGTAAATAACGTTCTATTATTATTTTATTATTACAATAGCTCAAATTGTTTATACACGAAGAGAATTTAGCTGATATGTGACGCAGCGATCCAAATTAGGGCAAGAGTCATAACCCTAAACGTTCGGGCGACGCTTGTCCGCTTTCAGTTTAGATTCGGCCGAACGATTAGTTAGCAAGCATACAACAGACGCTGATTGGCCCTTGGTATACCTGCTCAATAAGCAACTGTGAGGGCTTCTGGAAGATGATTATCAAACTTATTTTGAGCTATAGGGGTAGGTACATGAGTTTGTTCGGTTTAAAAGCAGGAGGGATCTTGCCATAGGTTTGGTCCAGCTAGAATCCATCCTCACAATCCGTTCCAGGCTCTCTTTTCGTGTTTCTCTCTATTCACCCTTCCTATTCTCCCGCAGTCATTATTTGCCACATTCACTATGGTCAAACTAGCACAGCCCAAAGTAAGTCCTCTGCCGAACGGGATCGACCTCAAAGGTAAAACTGCCGTGGTCACCGGTGCCAGTGCTGGCTTGGGACTAGAAGTGACCCGGCAACTGTTGCAAATGAACATCTCAACCGTCATCCTCGCTGTTCGAAATGTAGCCAAGGGCGAAGGTTGTGTCAAACAGTTACGTGGTGATCCTCGTATCAAGACCAAAAACCCCAATGCTGCAATCAAAGTCATGGAGCTGGACGTCGACAAATACGATAGCGTCCAGCGATTCGCCAAGCAGCTCCGTGACGATGTCCCCGTTGTCGACATCCTTATCCTCAACGCCGGTGTCGGATATTTCAAGTTCGAACGCAGCCCCAGCTGTCACGATCGGATCATCCAGGTCAATTACTGCTCCAACACCCTCCTGATTGCCGAGTTGCTGCCATACCTCGAAGCCGGTGCCGAAAAGACCGGCTCCCCTGCCCGTATCACCTGGGTCGGTAGTCGAGCATACGAGAGCACAAGCCTTCAGAAAACCCCACTTCGACCCAAAGAACGTGTTCTCGAACATATGGATAGTGAAGAGTTCTTCTCTCCTTTGACGAGATACGGCGACTCCAAGCTACTTTGCCTTCTGTTCATGTACAGTCTTGCGCCTCGACTAGATCCTAAAAAGGTCATTATCAATATGCTATGCCCTGGAATGATTCAAACAAACATGAGTGATGTACTCCCGTTCTATCTGCGGGCAGTGGCAAATGCCGTCAAAGCAATTCGTGCTCGATCTGTGGAGGTTGGCGGTTGGATTGTTCTCAATGCTGCACTGGTTGTAGGGCCGGAATCCCATGGGAAATTCTTTTTAGACAAAGATATCGCGGGGTAAGTAGTCCTTTATTACGACCTGCCGCGATTCTTGCGTTGTATGCATAACTAACCTGATATTATGCCCACCAGTGACAGCGAGTACGTGTCATCTGCCGCCGGTCAGGAGGTACAGAAGAAGCTCTGGGAGGAGACTATGGCGGAGCTTAGCCAGCTCACTACTCTTCCACCACAATTCAAGTAAAGTCGGTAAGGAAATCGTGTCTTATAACGATTAACAAACATGTCGAGATGTTGGATCAATTTGTGCTTGAGGATGAGAGAGTACAGTATTCGGTTGCCCGAGGTGCAGGCATAGCTTTGTTTCCAAGTCTCGAGTGAACTGCAAGGAAAGGCAAAGATAGTTAAGGATGAAAATGTTCAAGTTTGCCATATTTGGATCTTGTTTTGACCCGTTCGATATCTAAGACCGAATGAAGCTTTCAAGAAGCTCCTTTGCGGCTAGCTTCTTCCCGGAATTACAGTCAAATTTTGGTTAAATTTGTTTCTTCGGGGTCTAGTCCCTTATAGTGTCACTGATACTAGTTTCTTGAAGTGGACAAGGTAGTCGAAAATGCCCTTCCGCATTGAAGGCGATCTACATTCATATTTGGGAGGGCCAAGACTTCTGGGTGCATTAATGCCATTAATGCCCGTTATTGCTGAGTGGTTCGAGATTATCAGATCATAAAGCACTCTGTATCCTGCATCAACTGTTCTGACCAATTCTGTAGGTCATACAAGCTGGCGATAAGTTCTTGATCTGGGCCTGAATCAGGCACATTGCCGTGAATGCCTCCTTTTGATGCAGCCAACCAATCCTTTAACCCCACCGGCGACGGAGCCGGCTCATTAATGCCTGTAGGTGAGTCAAGACGCCGATGGAGATCGACAAGAACCTGAATAGCGACAGGCACGTGTGATTCAGATGTGTCCGGATTCTCGTTTATCAATGAGGAGTTGGAATCCGTTGACTGATACTGAGTCATAAAAATTTTAATCGCCCCGTCAACGCAATACCGGGCCTCATCTCCAGCGAGTGTTTGCCGCCGGAAACGAAAGAGATAAGCCAGAAGAATGTATGTACTTTGAAGAGGACCAAAGAAGGTGCGGTAGGACCAGGTGTAGGGGGCAAATGCAGAAGTATGGTAAAGACGCAAATAAATGCGCAGGTAGAACATACAAAGATGTATCATGCTGTAGACATAGTTTAGTCACGCGCAGATGTCAAACACGGATTTTTCTTTTCCTGAGTCTCAATGATTGCATACCTCATCCACGTTCTTAGCTCGTGTGGTTTCTCATGTGTATGTGATTGCAAAATTGGCTTTTGCACTAGTATTATCACTTCAAATTTGAGTAGCGTCAGCATAATGCGTACCCAGGCCGCAAAAATAGTTGGTTTGGTTGTATCGTCCTTATAGAGAGATGGGTGCGTTAGCGGGTTTGCCTTTTCCCAACTAGAAGGGATAAAACCCCTTGCTGGGAACCCTTCAGTCGGTAACTTAGCGATGAGAACGTCCAGCTTTTGATGAAGCTGCTTTATGGCAGTGACTCCTCTCAATCCCTCACCAATCACCCCATGTTCGCTTTGCAAGCTAGTGATAATCCTCGATTCCAGACAGGCTACCTCGTACCGTCCTATGGCATAGATCATGGCAGCAGATTCTCCCGATTTCAAGAATTCGGCAGGCGGCGAAGGAATACTATAGTAATTGCCGATCTTTTCATGAGGTAATAAGGTTATGATGCTGGCTTCGTCTTGATTAACCTTACGGCAGCACAAAGGTAGACCAGTGGAGATACTTGACTGCACATCTAGCGACACGATGTGCCACCATACCCGACGTCGCAACTCCCGAGTAATCGGGTCCAGCGCGGACCATGTTAATTCAGAATGTAATCCCATTGTCTGTGCGATCCGCACGGTTCTACTAAGAGAGAGTAGATTCTGCATCGGTTCAGAGGGACGGTCCATGAATGGGCTTGTCAAAAGGGTTGAAACAAGGGTATTGAATGTTGGGTGCTCGAGATGTCGACACATAGAGAGACTCGCCGTATAAGCCGACTTCAAGTGGTTCGCTATCGTCTCCTTTCGCAAGTTCTGCAGGCTGGCCGAGGCCCACATGATGGCGGGAGCGGCAGAAGCACCACAGAGTAGAATGGCAAAAAGAAGACAAACAAATGTAGGATTATCTACAATCTTGGCCGGGGGCATTGCAGTGTCGCTATTTCGACACCATTCCCAGAATTCATCATAGTCTGCTTGCAGCGTGGCAGGATGCACAAGTGGAGTAAGAGGCCATACTGTGACGAAAAAGTCATGAAGTAATATGTCGCACACGGGCTTAGAGGGCAAAGATTTCAGAAGAATGGCCAGATCTGTGGCAGCAATATGCGGGAGGGGTAGACCAGGTTGGGCATTGCGGTTTTCGTCAAAAAAATCGTCACTTAGACTTTCCTAGACCATAAATGTTGATGAATAAGTCGCCTTTCGGGTTGGATGACGCTAGTGCATGGATGGCCTTACCTGTCCAGGGATAAACCCCCAAAAGGCTTTGCCAATATACCGAACGCGCCCACCTTGTCGTAGACTTAGATAGTCCGGAGAGAGTCTATCAGGCCGGTGATCTTGCGAGGATGACTGCCGGTCGAATAGAGCTGTCGATGTAGCCCCGGACCCGGAGATATCCTGGTTGACGGATCCCTGTATGACTTCTTCCCACCTAGGTACTTTTGGATAAACCTTATCTAACGGCACTTGATGTTCGCGTGGCAGTGGCGGATTCAAATCAATACCGTTATTGATGCCAGTACTGATACTATCATCCTGGCTCGAATGATTCTGTGCCAGACGAATATCCCCGAATCCAGTGAAGGGGTTTGCCAGAGACCAGGTAGGAGTGTTGTGAGAATCGACCCTGGCGAAATCTCTGTTTTGATTACTGGCGGGTGGCCGTCGGAGGCGACCAGTCAATTCGTCACGGACAAAGGACTCGTAAACACATGTTTTATTCATTCGAAGGCAATTGGTACATTCTGGCTGCTCGCGACCGCAGCGGACTTTTCGGCTTCGGCAAACATTACAGCTAAGTGACAATCGAGGTCTCTTGACCTGACGGACCTCCAGAGCAGACATATGGCGCAGGACGGAAGGTGATGGAGAGAAAGAATAAATCCTCTTCTGCCTTGCCTTTTTATCCTAGCAAGCCACTGACAAAGCGCATCCGAGAATATAGCTAATTATATCAATTAGTCTGTTGTATGCTCATATGGTCGTTCACGTCGTGCCGTAGATGTTTCGAGGTTAGGTTTAGGTCGTAAATTGCGTCTCTGTAGATGCAAGGGAGAGATTTCGCAGGTGGGCCCAGGTCTTAGGCCCTGAGTGACATGCCAGTACCTTATTAGGCTTAGCTCCAATGTTCGTTATTAGTCATCTCGCCCCTATAACACCCCTAAGAGCAGGGGCGTATAGCGAACCTCGGGGCTGTGCGTTAGACACCGGTATGGAGGCACATTTAGTGGTGGCGCCCCGGAGGGTGCAGGCATTACTACCGATAATCCAAGCACAAGGTGTGGCGAAATGTTAATTCTAGATGGCACAAATATGCATCAAATTTCAGTGTGACTACATTGGGAATTTATGGTGAGCTATCTTGCGCCAACTAGTCCTCTTACTTGGGATAGAAGACAGGAGCATACAGTCCTCCTGACCTTAACACTCGATGAGTCGGTCTGTTAATAGGTTATTCTTATGGACAAGGAAAGGCCTTCTAGGTAGTATCTACTCAGGTGACCACCAAAGCAAGCGAGTGGCCTGACCACGGATTATCTACGTCCTCATCTTCTCAGAAACAGTCTACCATGCCACAATCATCCATAAATTCCCTATCTTCTGCTACTTCGACGCGTGTGGCGCGACCTCCCGTCGCTACTTCTTACACTGCTCCTGACGCGCGAGTTTGTACCGCTACCATACTCATATGAGAAGTAGCTCGAGGAGTCCGAGCCTCTCTCCTCCGAAGTTCGCTTCGTGATTCCAAATAACTTAAGCAGCGGCGTGATGATATGCGCAACGAACCACGCATAGATAAGCTTCAGGCCCGTGGGACCCAACTCATCCTCAACACGGATCTCACGACTGCGTCGTTGGGCTGGCGCCGGGGTTTTCTTAAACCAGTTCCAGGGAAGCCAATTCCTTCTCTCGGGGACAGAGCGTCGCTCATAATCCCCATACCATCTCCGGCGGGACGAAATGCTTCCTCGTCGTGAGTATCGTTCTTCAACTATTCTCCTTTCAGTCCGTCGTCGTTGCCGTCCCCCAAACCATCCTCTCTGATATCTCCTAGGTGGGTCACTTCTTCGGCTTGAATAGCGCTCAGCCACCACGATTTCGGATTTTGATTGTAGCCCGAATAACGAGAACAACCCTGCAAACATCGAACGTGACGTAGGCCTAGAAGAACGATACGACCTTCCACGGCTGTATTCACGGTGTCTATGCCGAGGTGGCGATGATTCTTCAATGACGACTATCTCGTCACTATCGAACGGTCGATTTGTCCTCCCACGGTTGTATTCGCGATGTCTATGCCGAGGTGGTGGTGATTCTTCAATAACGACTATATCGTCACTCTCGAACGGTGAATTACTTCGGCTTCGTTCAGATCGTCGCTCTCGCCATTCTTCGACCCGTATCAAGGGCTCCCTTCGTCTTCGTCTATAAGAGATCATTGACAGTACATAGAGTAAGGGGAAGCCTATTATTAGCCCAAAGATCTTCAAAGTTGATATCAAAGATTTCTTCGCCTTCCCACCGAAATCTCGTAGAGAATATTTGCAGTAAGTGATGAATTTGAGAAAGAGGTTCCAGCAGAAACCAAAGAAAAGAGAAATGGCGACCACAATAACTGTGACAGAGACTGCCCGAGTTGTCAGTGTTGGCTTTGAGATGAATGAATAATCTAGCATCTTACACATAATTCCAGAGACATATTTTAAGCCAAATGTGCCATCGCTGTTTCGGACAAATTCGCCGATATTCAAGGCGAAGAAGGAAGACATAAATGATAATGGAAGCTAGTCACTGTATGAGCTCATATCATCGAATGCGGTTTGTGGGTGGTTCTTTACAAAAAAGACAGTGATAATAGTGAACAACATAAGTGTTTGACCCTGTCGAGCGGTTTCTGCTGCCTGCTTTCCTTGTGTCCGAGCCTCCGAGACATTCGCTAACAGATCGTAAGCATATGCCCCATAACTCCAAGAAAGAAAGAAATAAAAGAAGCTACCTTGTTTCTGCTTCAGATCTAAAAGATCCTTCAACTAATACGACTTAGCAACGGTTTTGATGATATTGGAGGTGGAAGGTACCGCTATGTAGGTCTTTTCGGCCTGCTTCTCTAGCCCGCGAACAACCTTTTGATGCATACGGACACGCTCAGGTGGACTGTGGTAAGTCAAAGTCGTCTCCGGTATCTTTGAACCATCTCGTACAGCCTTGTCCGTCCTCATCTCTCGAATGGCCACGTGCATGTCGATTAGCACAGTTTCCTGATCCTCGAGAACAGTGGAAAGAATATGGAGCTCATCCCGAATGTCCTTGATCTCCTTAGCCAACCTAGTTTCCTCTGAAATATCGTACAGCTTTTTAAGGTCCTCTTTGAGCTCATCAGAAGTTGTGATGTTTTGATCATTCCTAGCAAGCTTTCCGGATAGTTCGCTAAAGTCACTGAACATTTTTGACTCTTTGAATGTCTAAAGACTGTTAGAAATTGCCCCATAAACTGTTCTTAAGCTGGAACCAACCACGTTGCCGATGGAGCCTTCGAAAAAATCGGCGAATCGCAATTTCTCATTCGCGATATCATGATGTTCAAACATAGTTCCAATACACTGGCCAACAATCAGCTCCGCAAGATCGAAGACATTCTCTAAAGGCCGCCTGTTGTTGTTCCCAATCTGACGAATAATGCATTCCACAATATCTGAGTCATTGTTTGGATCAGGGTCGTTTATCGTTTTTGCCCTGGACTTGTTCCAACGTTGTGGAAAGCTTGTTACCACCGTGTCTAAGATAAAAATCTGTTAGGTAACTTATATGACGTTGTTGAAAAGCGAAGCAAAAGTAGAACGCTAACCTTCGTCCAGAATCCATAGCCAGAGTTGGTCCACCATCAATAGTAGGTTGTCATCTGCATCATCAGGCCAAGTCTTCTCGAAGTACCGGGTGACCACCTGATCAAGATCGCGAGCTTCGGTAGTTAGGAGGTTGTAGTAATAATATTGATCCAGAGTTCGGCGGAAATGCAATGGAACCTCATCGAACATATAAGCCAAGACCAATTTTTCGTCTGCTGTGTATTCTTCTTCCCCGGCGACCTTGGTAATCCTTTGGATTCTCTTCTTTCTTCGTTCCAATCGTTCCCATCTATTTTCAGTGGGGCCTTGTCTTGCTCGAACGGCTTCACCCTCTAACATCTCTGACGCGACTCTGGCCATCCAATCCATATCTGGATTTCTCGTTGGGGACCGGGACCTTCTAGTCCTTCTCGTTCCTCGGTCAGTTGATACACTTGATGCACTCGATGAATCAGTATAGTAGCTAGACCAATAAGAGCTGGAATACATGGTGGCCTGGTCTTCTTCTAGATCATCCTCATTCTTGGGGTTTCTGATTTTTTCAAGCTCATTCAATGCTTCCTTTAATTCTTTCAGGGTTGACGGAAGTTGCGGATCGTCAAGGTGCCTAGTCATTGCGTCGACTATTACCTCTGTCATTTCTTTCCGGCCGCTGCTGGTCTCCCAATGAATGTAAGGAAGAACCACCATCAGGTTATCATCTTTCTCACCCCGTTTGATTCGCTGGCAGATTGGTCGGACGAATCGTCTATGCGCAACAGACGGAGATGACATTTGATATTGATGTCTCATCCAAAGCTCCTCCCCAAAGAGATGCTTGCACTTTTCCTGAAAGTAGCTTGCCGTGTCTGGGGGATGGCAATCTTTGTATAATCTACTTATTAACTTCTATCCTTGCAGACAACTTAGCGATTTCAAGGTTCGTTCCTGATAGCGCAGCTTTCTCCACTTACATGGACCCAAACAACCTGCGAGCTTGTTAGTTCTTCAACCATATCTAGACAAACGTGAAGGGGGGCCATACATTGTTAGAAGGTACGTGCAGCCATCTGAAATTCTTCCCGGTTGGCCCCTCCTCAAGGCCATATTTGATTGTTTCCGGACTATGGTCATACAACAAACTTCGGAGTTGAGGCCTCTTTATTCTATAATTCTTGTGAGTGTCTTTCGGAAACGACGCGATCGTAGCTTGGAATCCAAATGTGAGATCTATATCAATATCCTCCATCTCCAAGTTTTTAGGCTCAGATTCGGATGATACTTCTTGCAAAGGATCCCCAAGTGACGGGCCTTGGCTAACAAGTTGATCACCCCTTTCGAGAAGCACAGCAACGACCTTGAAGCTACCGTACTTATTCGCAATCTCCATAGCCGTCATCTGTGACGTTGGTTCTTTTTCATCCATGCTAGCTCCGTGTTCAATCAGGAATCGAGCTACCTGCGAGCTATCCCGGATCGCCGCTTCAAAAAGTGCTGGCTGAAGAAATTTCTTCTGTTCCTGTCCGTTTTTCCTCTCAAGGTTTTCAAAAATCAAACGCGCGACTTCGATTTTATCGTATTTTGCCGCCTCTGAAAATGCAGTTCTCCCGGCACGGTCCTTGATCGTACTATCAATACCTGCGTCTAAAAGCAGATCAGCAACGGCGGTGTAACCAAGCCTCGCCGGCCCAAATAGGGCGGAACGATGATCTGTATTAAGAGCATTGATATCGATCGGTCGTTTTCCTTTAAGCAATTCGATCAAGCTCTCCTTATTCCCGTTCAAAGACGACAGGTAGACGGGCGTTTCTCCGTTATTGTCAAGAGCCGCAGGGTCGGCATCCATGGCTAGAAGCAACTTCACTACTATATCGCATCCCTTGGAAGTTCCCCGGTCACATGCTTGCATCAGTGGTGTCCGTCCATTGCCTGCTCTTGCATCCACTTCAATATTCTTGGTATTTAACAAAATCTCAACCAGGGCGACAGATTCTCGTCTCGCTGCCGCCATATGCAGAGGCGTGAACCCTTTCTTGTCCCTTGCATTAACATTTGCTCCAAACTCAAGCAGAAGCTTAACTGTGCCTGGACTTCCATTTCTAGCAGCGAGCTGCAAAGGGGTCTCGGAATTTTCGTCTTTGGCGTCCACTTCAATGCCCGGGAGTACCAAAAGTCTAGGAATTACTCTCGTATGTCTGTCGTATGCAGCGATATGCAACGCTGATCGTTTCATCTTATCCCTTGTGTTCCAATCGACCTCACTCTGTAGCAAGAGTTCAACGATGTCGACTCTGTTGTCTTCCACAGCATATAAAAGTGGAGTGCGATCCTCCCTGTCTCTGAATTCTGTCAAGACTTTGCCCTTGAGAAGTCGCCTGACGGCATCCGCCTGGCCAAACTGCACCGCTTTGAGAAGGGCTTCCCCTTGGTCATCGATCAAACTTTCATTACGCTTCTTCTGACGGAAGGCCAGACTAGATGTTCCGGGTTTGTAGAAATAGACACCAGTTTTACCATTCAATTCACCCAGACTTCCGCGAATGCCAACGTCTTGCTGTTCATCCCTGTTGAGAGGGACGGAACCTATGGGGACATCAAAAGAGGGCGGCACACTATCTTCACCGGGAAGCACTTCTCCTCTCACAACGGTATACTCATCATGTTCGAAATTGTCTGCATGGTCTCTACCCTCTTGTAATCCACCTTCTTTCGACTGGCCGCTAACATCAAGTGCCGGGATGTCCTCTGTCGTAACTCCTTCTTTCTGGGACTCCAGATTTTCATCAAAGTCATTGTCTACTGGTAAAATGTTGTTCACCGGACCCACTTCGTTTGATGCCTCTATGTTTTCGGGTACTTCACCATCCTGCGATGGTTCCATCTCTGCAGAGTTTTGCAGGCGTAAGTCAATTGGAGGGGAACACAAGAGGTCGCCCAAAGATGCGAACGCTAGAAGGAAGAACGAGATTGGTCAAATCAAAAAAACAAAAACGTACATCAGCCAAGGTCTGATTTCAAAGACACGAACAACATTTGAACAGTTGGGGGTATTAGCTGGAAGTTAAAGAAATGCTTAGTCGTGATTTGGAGAGCGAATGCTGCCTCTTTGCGGATACATAATTAGCGTGGTTTCCCAGATGACAGTCAATCATTTTTCCTCGCAGCAATGAACTACCTAGCAATGCAGACGAGCAGCCCCGGCCACCTGCAAGTCTAGCGGAATACGAGTCACTTTCGATGTTGTCCGGCCAGTAGCGTGTCGCTGGCGGGAGCCATATTGCATATATTATTGCATCCCTGTCGCCTTTTCAGCTCTCAAATGATTTTTCAATAAACATTTACGTACCAATTCAATTTCGGCTGCTTCGCTAACATGTCGGTGTGGTTTGCTAAGCCATAAGTTTGTGACAGAACTAGACTCTGTTCTCGTGGGCCGTGGAAGAACGACTGACCCTAACCTAACCCTAATTTTATGGGCGGTGCTAAATTGTAGGATGTCTTTTACTAGAACACACATTGAGCTATCGCCGTTTGTATTGAATTATGCTGTCCTTTACTCAGTTCACAAACTTCACTGACACACTCGAGCGAGAAAGTCCTCATAGAGGCGTATGAAAGTCAAAAATTATAGTTATTCTATATTCTACAATCTAAAGTCTATAATCTAAGTCATCCATAAATCAAACTTCGTTTACACGTGTGTCGTCTATCTCCTCGCCTTCCTTGGGATCCTCCACGTGGGCGTGTGCACCATTTCCCTCCTTTCCAAAGACACCCTCTTTAATCTCGAAGCGGAATTGCTCCTCTTCTTCTTTCAACTGTGCCTTGACCTTTGCATGGGCGTGCCATATAGGCTTGGTCTCAAAGAGACGGTCAACTGCCTCTAGCGGAATACCGCTGGTCTCGGGGATGAGGAAGAATGCAAAGAAGAAAGCGAAAAAGGACAAGGCAGCGAAGAAGAAATAGACGCCATAGTGCATTTTGGCGAACATTTGCTTGGTGAAGCGGGAAACGAGGAAGTTGAACAGCCAGTTGCTGGATGTTGTCGCGGCTTGGGCGAGAGAACGGATATTGGGGTCGAAGAATTCCTAAGTATAGCTGTTAGTTAATGCTGTCGTATCGTTGTCTAGGAGAGAACTTCAACTTACCGAGTTGATAACCCATGGAGTACCGTTCCAAGTGGGAGTGTATACGGCGGTCCATAGATAGAAAAAGAAGATGGCAGCAATGCCACCCCCGTTCAAGGAGGACGTAGGATGTAAGTCCGGGCGGACGGCACAGATATAGGCGCCAATCACCCACATGCAGGCAGATCCAGTGAGGGCACCAGTCAGTAGAAGTTTCCGTTTTCCGAACTGGTCAACGAGGAACAAGAGCCAAAGGATTGTGAAGATAGCCTTGACCACGCCGAAGATACCCGTCATCCAGCCAATATCTGATTGAGACACGCCAATGCTGCCGAAGATCGTGGGGCTGTAATAGTTGATTGCGTTGATACCAGAGCCATTCTGCCAGAAGAAGAGCATGCATCCGAGGAAGAGTCGGTACATGACTGCAGGACGTTTTCCAACAGCCTGGAAAGGTTTCCAGAAACCGATTCCAACGGTAGCCTTCTGCTCTTCTAGTGCTTGATCAATGGCGGCGACTTCTTCCTTGATATAGATATCATTCTCATCTAATTGGCGGATCCAGCAGAGATTCTTCATTGCCTGCTCCCGACGATCCTTGAGGAAAAGCCAGCGAGGTGATTCCCTAATCCAGATAGCGCCGAAGAACAGCAATCCGGAAGGGATAATCTGAATGGCAAAGGGGATGAGCCATTGCTCATGTGATGAGGGCATATGTTGTTCGACGCCGTACTATATGCAGTTAGTCGTAATGTCTCCCACGACATTAAGGGATAGGGAAAGGCTTACGTTGATCCAGAAGCCGACAAGGCCGCCAATCTGCCAGCCCAATTCGTACAATCCGACAAGACGTCCTCTAATGGCAGGCGGAGCGAGCTCGGAAATGTATATGGGGATGATGTTGGATGCAATACCGGTGCCCACGCCAGACAAGACACGCCCAGCATACATGATACCAAGACCGGTAGAGCCTTTGGTACCTAGCTGGAGACCACCTCCAAGGGTGAAAACGGCAGAGGCAATCACCAAGCTCCATTTGCGTCCGAGGAAATGGCCAAGAGCGTAGGTACCAAGTGCGGCAAAAAAGGCACCTGCAATGAAAAAGGAGACGATGTTCTCACTGATCGTTGACACCTGATCGCTAGTCATACGGTCGAATCCAAACTCACGCTCAAACGACGTCAGTGTTATAGTCGTGCCAATGAAGGCGGAGGTGTAACCGATCATATTGGAGCCACATGATGCAATGATGGCGAGAACATAGATACGCCAGTTGTAGACGGACTTGGGCGTCGGCCGGTCCTCAGCTAGTGTGAGGATACCCATGGCGATAGGGGATGGAAGCAGGGCGGGGATCAGTGAGAGTCAAGCCTCTGTATGCCTGTCCTTCTTTCTTTCTCTGCTTCCTCGAGATTCGTTTTGGTACAGTTTGGAAAAGAAGAGGAGTAAAAAGACGTGTTCCACGAGCGAGGGGGACTTCTAAAAAGCAACCACAGAGACGTCGGGAATTTGTCACCTCCAGACCAACATCCCACATTCTTTGGGGTTCAACGGTGAGGCATCCGGGGCATCCTGGAAAATAACGAGCCTGCACACGATGTCAAATGTGGGTATCCCGCAAATTTTCGATGACCGGCTGAGCGTTTCCCCTACGCTGGGCTTCTCCATCCACATTATGAGATAGTGTAGCTAGGAGAACCCCAAATTGTGGTCCGTCCGGTGAGCGATTGGCAACGACGAAAAAGTGACTCCCACCAAATCGGGCCGATTTGACC
This sequence comes from Talaromyces verruculosus, assembly GCA_038993655.1. NCBI lineage: Eukaryota > Fungi > Ascomycota > Eurotiomycetes > Eurotiales > Trichocomaceae > Talaromyces > Talaromyces verruculosus. The sequence goes on along the minus strand of JBBVQN010000012.1, from coordinate 25,677 downwards.
AGTAGCAGCCAGCCGAATGAGATCCGCATCCCTCATTCGGACCGGGAGATCCGATTTTCTTGCGAGGATTTGCTGCTGGCCCCTATCCGACTCAGTCCGAGGCCGATGATGGCTAAGGGCTTCATCGTAGACGCGTAAAGTCCTAAGGGCTGGAGATGCTATTAATAAGTGGGTAAAGGCAGAGTACGTAAGTATTATTCCTGAAATAATTTTGACTTCAGGCTTCTGAGGTCTAAGTTGTGCAAAGGCCAGAGGGTCAGTTTTCTCTATAACCCTCATCGGGAAGGTGACAATACCAACTCCCGAGGGCTAACCCTAACAGTACCCCACCTAAACCATTGTCGGTTTAGAAAAAAGTCACGTGCGCGCGGGAGAGCAAATAGCCGTGATCGACGGAGATACGGACATCCAAACACCCGCACTCAACTCCATCCTGATCATTCATTACTCACTTCATGCGTTCGCATTAGGTACATTATTTGTCGCTTCCCCAGCTACAAGCACTGGAGTTGACGTTTGCCCTTTTCTCCGACTCATATAATTCTCCACGATATCGGACTTCGAACGTCACCTACCCCGGCTAGTCGACCTCGGAACGAGTCCGTCTTTGATTTTCAGTATGCACTGAATAGAGAAATTCCTATCCGGTTTTTTCCATGATGATGTTTCAGTTCATCATTATAGCTGGCTCTTGGGAATGCGCCGGAACAACAGATTCTGGGCTCGGGTTGGGGTGATCTGCCCGCCTCGATACTTGCCGGACATGTATCATCCTACGTTTGATGACAAGAATGGTGTCACTACGACAAACATGCACTTGCCACATGATAATACTCTTGTTTATAATAATTCCCACGACTTCGGACGAGCCTACATGCTTATCTTAAAAGCAAACTGACTCAATCAGTTGGGCTTTTGTGGACACTCGACTTCATGTATCGATATTCAAGTGGGATGCTGATTCTGCCTCTGATGCCTTGAACTCATAAAGACTAACCGTTTAGACAGGTGCAATTTGATACCTCCTGCCTTGACAGCAGACGCTGTTACCAATCCCATTCTCTCCCTCAATCTTCCAAAACCCATTTCTATCAAACCCCTGAAAGTCTCTGCTGCCTTCCATTCTATATACTTTATCCATTTCTCTGCTCCCGATGCTTCAAGCATCCCAGCGCGCACTGAGAAAGATGGCTCGTTGACCCTCGTCCTGCGCGTGTCGGGACGGCAATTTCCAGGTATCAAACCCTAAATGAAGTTGGCGCGATGAACTGGGTGCGCAAGAATACACACATTCCCGTCTCATCAATTGTTCGCTACGATGCCACTGAGAACAATCTTATCGGATATGAGTTCACTCTCCTTGAAAAGGCTGCCGGTGTCAGTGTCGACAAAGTCTACGACACACTATCGAGAGAAACCAAGACCAACATGGTCCGCCAGCTGACAGATTATTTGATTGAGTTGCATTCACGTCCCTGGAAAGAATAATTCGTCGTGGGTGGCCTTGTTCCCGGCGACGATGGAGAAACCGCACGCGGACCACCCATTGACGAATGGTTTTGGCAAGTGCCGGATATCGAGAAGTACTGGACTTCTTTCGGAATGCACGAGACATTAGATACGATCAACCCTATATCAGCGGAGGGATTTTCAAGTTACGTAGCATACAACGTCGGGTGCTTGGAACGGTACATGCACGCCATAGATGTACATCCTGCACTCGAACCTCACCGAGACATGATACCACCACTGCAATCCTTGATCGTCACGCTACAGAGGCCTGAAATCAAAGACCAGCTCAATCGCGTCGCTTATGTATTGGCGCACAAGGACTTGCACTTTGCGAACATCATGTGCGACCCCGAGCAGCCAGGATGCCCAATCACCGCCATCCTAGACTGGGAGTTCAGCGGCGTAGTACCAGCACCGCGATGGAATCCACCGCGCGCATTTTTGTGGAATTACAAGAATAGTCCCGGGGATAAGGCGGCGCTCACGCGGATGGAGGAGGTGTTTGAGCAGGTGTGTCGCGAAAAGGGGGGGAAGTGGATGCTGGAGGAGATGAAGATGAGTGAATTGCAAGAGTTAATGCAGAAGGTGGTCAATCATGTCCGAGCAATCACGGAGGTGTGTCCAAAGGGTCAAGCAAGTGATCTGAGTGGCGCAGTGGAGGAGTGTGACTGAGACGGCGATGGAGAAGTTTGGTGTGTAGTGAGAGATGTGGCGGTGTAAAATGTTTGATATTGACCGCTTATCTCGCATTACAGTTACAATACTAGTACGTACATGATAAAACATTTCTAGAAATATATTCCACTTTCATGTCAGAGAATGTGTCTGGTATGTGCCTCGTACTGTAGCTCTAGTAATCCGCAAATTTGGCCCACCGTATTAGTGTCGATTAGTTATCAGTAGTGCCGATGATTTCTGGCAGCCAGATAATCTACACTCTTTCATATCTCTCAACTTGACGCCGTATATTTTCAATGTCCACAAAATGGACAATCCTGTAGCAGAAAACATCATGGGTACTCTTGGCGCGGTTCGTTCACTACTACATGCCTTCATCTATCCAACCAATCTTGCTAACAACGCTTCCCTATAGGTGTGCTGGTCCATTCAGGTACATACCTAGCGCCGTTGGCGTGCCGTGAAGTTTTGCTGACATTAATGTTTCCCAGCTTCTACCTCAAATCATAATCAACTATAAGAGGCATAATACCGATGGGTTGCAAGGATCGATGATGCTTCTCTGGGCAGCAGCGGGGGTTCCTCTTGGAGTGTACAACATTGTAGAAGACTTCAACGTGGCGTTAAAAATACAGCCTCAGATACTCATAACTCTGAGCTTGATTACTTGGGCTCAGTGTCTTTACTATGGAAAGGTATGGCTCCTTTGCCCTTCGGGCGTCACTTAACTACATCATTAATGGCTGGCTGGGAATAGAGATACTCCGTCACAAAATGCATTGTCACGGTTGTTCCTCTTCTTCTTTGCCTTGGTGCCATCGAGACGGGTCTGATATTTGCATTAAAAGAAGCTAAATCTTACGACTTGAGGTGGCCGCTTATTTTAATGGCTGTCCTAAGCGCATGCCTGCTTGCAGCAGGGGTGCTGAGGCATTACTGGGACATTTACATCCACCGAACTGTGAGAGGGATTAGTTTCTTCTTCGTTGGCATTGACGCCGCCGGAGACTTGTTTTCTCTCGTATCTGTTTGTGAGTTTGAAGGCGATGTTTCGGTGAGAAAAAGCCAGTGACTAACACGATAAACTCAACATTGAAGTGTTTGGACCAGCTATTGATATACTTGGTATGGTCATATATGGACCCGAGTTGATGCTTTGGTTGGGCGTCTTTGCCTGTGGTGGTGTGTTCAATCTCATGCCTTGGCTAAGGGCGGGTTCGGAGACGGTAGGGACCTCGCAGGAGCCGATTTCTCTGCATCAGATGCCATCTTCAACGTCTGTGTTTAGAACGGCATCTGGATCTGAAGTAGTCGAGAGGCGGGGTTGGCCACGTGCATCCATGTCTTAAAGAATGAGTTTCCTATAAAGTTTGAATGCTGCCAAATATAGGAGATAAAAAACCATGCAGTGATTAAATGAGAACCTTATAACTTTGTACAAGTTTTATTGTTCCTCAGCAAGCGTACCACGTCCGTACTATGTAGGCGCTCAAACTCCATATTAAACTTTCAAGACATCTGGAAGCTTTTGCGGGTTTTGGCTGAGGCTGCCGAAACATCCAGTGATAGTTAACGGGTTCCGGGTTAGTAACCCAACTAACTTGAACTAAGCATCTATGACTTTCCCATCCATGCTATTTTTGGCTTAATCAGGGCCACGGCGGCAATCAACTAGCCAACTAATTTGCGACATTCAATCACCGGTGTCCACTTTGTGGCGTGTTTCGTATGTTGTCTAGTAACTATCCGTTGGCGGGGTGAGACATAGGAGAGGGGCTTAGCTGTCACGATTCGGACTATTATGAGCTATTAATTCGTGAAATCGGTTTCTTTTATATTTCGACCCTTTTCTTGTGTTGACTTTTTAGTTTTCCACGGCGTGTTTGTACTACAATCATTTTTCATTTTTCGGTTTTCTTTGATCCTACCTACGACAATCTACATCAAAATGGAGTTTGTCGAAAACGTCGTCGAGAGCTTCACCTCCGGCGGTGGCCGTCGCGAAGAAGTCGTCGAAGAGCGACGAGAATACTATTCCAGTGGTGGCCCCGGTGGCCCCCCTCCTTCCGTTCCACTCCCCTGGATCGCTGAATGGGATGAGCGAGAACGTCGCTATTTCTACATTAATCAAGAAACCGGCCAACGAAGCTGGGAATTGCCGTATGGTGGTGGTGGTGCTGCTCCCGGTGGAGGATATTATGGTGAGGGTCAGCGCGGATATGAGCAAAATACTTATGTGCAACAAGAACAGCCTCGTAGTAATCATAACTTTGCTTATGGTGCTGCGGGTGTTGCTGCAGGTGTTGTGGGAGGAGCTCTTTTGATGCATGAGGGAGAGAAAATTCGTAAGTTGATGAGCTGGTTGTCTACTCGGTATACTTACTGACTTTTGTAGACGATGAATGGAAGGGCGAAGAGAATCGCATCGAGGAACGTGTTGAAGACTTCCCCGAGAACGCCGCCAACTGGGCCGGCAACAAGGTCAGTCAATACCAGCTTCCATACAATCAAAATGCTAATACACGCCCGTCACAGGTCGGAGAGGCCGAATATGAAGTCGACAGAGTCGAGAATAGTGTCGAGAATTTCCCCGAGAACGCCGCAGAATGGGTCGGAGATAAAGTGGGAAGTGTTGAACGATTCGGTGATGAGATTGATTATGCCTATGATGAAGGCAAAGCCGAGGGCAGGGATGGATGGTGATGAGCGTATAAGCTCTTATTTCATATGTCAGGCTCATCTATGAAAGCTGGATAGCAATGCTAAATATCTACGACCTCGGAATCGGTTCCATGCACACAAAGATCGTAAGATTTGTGCCGTACGAGCTCAATTTCTTGTTGGTTGTACACTGCCCAGATCCATATATAGGATCCTATACACCGTGCAACCATACTCTCGTATTCAGCCTTACTTCACCACCAAAAGCCAGTAACATCCTAAACCGTTTGTTCATCTTATTAAAGGAGAGCTTGTTCTCAGACACGTGTCACGGTGCAAGATCGTAAGATTTTTCTAAAAATGTATCACTTCGTGGTTACACTGTCCCATCGCCTTGGATTGAGTCGGAATCAGTTCCGCAAGGTGTAAACGGTGATCTTTCAGAGTCTGGTGTCTCTTGAGTTTTCAGGTTGATCGACATTCTGTTCATGGAGCGAAGATACCGCAATCTGCAGCGTCATACTGGTGCGGTAGTTATCAAACAATAGAACAAGCCAAGAACATCCTGAGATCACTGCGAATAATCTCACTTCAAACTAGGTAAGTAGATTCCGTCAATTCTAGATGTTCCTTACCGACGTCTAATCTCGGAATAAACGGTAAATCCACACTTCGAACTCAGGAATGATGATTCTCAAAAACCAAATTTCTCCCGGTCTACTGCACGACCATAAACAATTCGGAGAACCACATCAATTACTTGCAGCAGATCCCATTAAGAACTCCAAAAACGTGGCTATCATATCTGTCGCGTGTGTGACTGCGGGTTTCGCCATGATCGCTGTCCTGATTGTTGGTCTCGAAGACGACGATTTAGACGCAATGGCAACCGGGTGGATAATAATCCGGAACGAGAGGCAGGCGTGGAGGTGCTTCATGGTCAATTTGTTCTATAAAGCAAGCCGTCGATCGAGTTGGTTGATATTATGGACATTAAACGATTTGGAGTTGCTAGAGTGCATTGCCTTCATCTTCATGGTGGTCCGCGGAGTAGGTCGACTTTTCAAGCTTCGGTGGCTCCATTTTTAAATTTTGGTGGTGATTGAGTTATGATTTCCATCGCCTGCTAAGACACCTGCTCTTGGAGTTTATTGTCATGACCTCCTGTAATTAGCATACGTAAAAGCGAAATGAATGATGGTAGAAATTCGCTTTCAAAAAAGTTCGATATGCCTCGGCTAGATAAGGTGTCAAGCCATGAGTGGGGCAAAGGAGATTTTTCACCAATCAGCATAGAGTAAGTTCCAAGAATAGTAAGGGTCACGGATAGTTCCGTCTTGGCGCCTTGGCATCTCAAGTGACGCTGCAAACAATGCAAATCATGAGTAGAAATCGCGAAGATTACTTTGCCGCTATCCCGAATATGGTGAGCGCAGCACATATATCCACTTGTTTGCCCTTATTGGATAGCTAGCTTTCCTTAATATAAGGATTTACCAAGAATCTCCCTTACTAAATTAGCATGCATGATCCTGCGCTATATTATATATAATATACCTATTGTAATGGAGCGTATCGAAGTCAGGAAATGTGTATGTCATAAAAAACTACGTAATAAGATATAAGCTAAAGAGTAAAACTAAACTATAGGGGAGTAAGCCTATATTTATATGTATATAGGCTTACTCTCTAAGCCTAATTTAATAGTTAGAGCAGACCTTAAATAATTTAATAATCTAAAACCCGGGTATTGATTCTGCTCCGTTCCGGTATATATAGTGGATTTGGGCTGACCTGGCATCACCAGGTCAATGCTGGTCTTTTTGGCCTTGTGGGAATATGGAGCGCCGCCCAAGCGTGTACGTTCTTACACGCAACCCGAAATCTAGATTCAATCTAGGATGTTTTAATAGTTGGATCTCTGGTTCATCACATCAAAATTGGAAGTTTTGTGCGATAAACGCTGTTTTCGGCGATATGTAAGCTTCATCATGAACACATTTGAATCATTATGATATTTTTTTACGATAGAAAAGAAAAAATAATCCTGCAATGAGCTTGAGTATAAAGCCATGGGTTCAGCTAACTGAAGCTCAACCAGAGCTCTTGTAAGCAGAGAGACTTGACAAGAACAGAAAAGAGCATAAAGTATTACCATGCATCTCAAAGATTTGCCTATCTATTTTCTCGTTATAAGTCGCCTTATTTCTTCGTCAGCTGGGTCCCAAACTGCTGATCGCCCGAATGATCAGAACTTCACAACGGCCCAAGCGCAGGCAGCGAGTTGCGACCAAGCATGTCAAACAAATCTGCAAGAAGGAATTGACGGGGACGTCGAAACTTTTGGTCCAGTGCCTTTTGATTCTAACTTCTACGCGACCGCTTCAAATTTTACTAACTCACAGCCGGGGGCCTTGTTGAAGTTACAGCAGCTAAATGAAACCACGCTCAACATTCCACCAGGGACATCATTCTTCTTGATGCAATATACGTCTGTCGGGTTGAACGGGACGCTTGTTCCAGCCACTGCCTTTGTAGCACTCCCATTTTCGGCGGATATAGGGAGGAATCAGAGCTCTCAAGTTCGCCTTGTGGCGTTCGCGCATGGTACCATTGGGTATGTTCCTAGCTGTGCCCCGTCTTCTTCTTACAATGGATATGATTACTTCACCTGGCAAATTCTATCATATCCTGGATATGGAGTGGTGGCAACAGATTATGCAGGACTGGGAAACAATTATACTACTCATAAATATGGCAACCCCGTCCTTAATGGCAATGATGTCTACTTTTCAGTTATCGCCGCACGCGCAGCATTTCCAGGGACTTTTACAAACCGATGGGCTAGTATTGGCCACTCTCAAGGTGCAGGAGCAGTATGGGGTCTAAGCGAAAACTCCCTTGTGGCTTCCAATGCTAGTGGTGAATATGTGGGAGGTGTTGCTGTTGGCCCCAGTGCTCGACTCTACGACATCCTTACGCTGGCAAATCCTAATTCTGGCTATTGGCCTATGGTTAAAAACATATTTGATGAGCTGCCCTTTCTACCCCAGCTAAACCTGCTCACACCAACCGCACTGAATCGAACAAAACTCATATCTGAACTCCAACTCTGCTTTGATGGCATTGCCGTCTTGAATCAGGACCTTCCATCATGGGGCCTTGTAAATATGACCCCTGCTATTACTACTCAGAACGGGAACGCCTACACGGCATTTCAGAATATCTTTGGGGCAGCGACAGGGAAGAAAGGTTACAAAGATCTTCTAGTCATTAATTCCGTTAATGATGAAACAATTGTGGTTAACGCTACTCTCAAAGCGTGGAATGCATCATGCAGTTCAGGGAATAATATCCATCTCAGTTTGTATACAGGAGGTCTGAGCCACACGCAAAGTTTTCCTGCGTCATCTCCAGAATGGCTTCAATGGCTCGATAATCAATTCAAAAGTGGAGGAACTGTCAACGCGACCGGTTGCTCAATCTCGACAGCTACCCCTCTTGTCAGTCCAATCGGTATAGTCAGCAATGACTGATTGTTAAAGAAGCCTTGAAATGCTTCATTCCGCTTGTGCTATCGTTTTCTCACTTGTGTTTATATTCTTGGATGTTTCTGATTCTTTTCACCACAATACAAGCCCCACTGGAGATCGATCCCTCTGCGACCAGTCACGGAGTTTTAAGCTATGAATGTTAGCTTAAATTGTACAAATGAATCTGCCCCCAAGATGTCCTGCATACCGACGGTAACAACACTTGCTGTCGTCAGTCGCAATCAGACACGTTAAACGGATCCTTTGCGTTGGGTTTATGCGACATATCCGCATTGCTCAACCCTCAAAAGTCTATCACCTTGTATCTTTTTATAAAGTATACAATTAGCAAATTTCCTCTCTTTCTATGCTATCTACCACGCATGATACCATGTACGATGAACAGGCCTTTCTATTACCACCCTTCAATCTTTGTATGCCATTTATAATTGTCGACACGGAAGGATTGCAGCATCAACATTATAAAGGATTAAGCAAGAGCTTTGGACACTGATGATATCTTTATATACGGAATCTGATTTATTGATCAAGCTTACCCTTTACGAGAAGTACCTCGAGCACATCGCCATCCTTGAACACTATCACTGCCTTTTTGACGCTAGTTAATAAAGAAATAATAATTGCTTGCGGAACATCTTCAGATGATGTCGATCCCAATCACATCCATCTGCTAGGAGAGAGCGCTTAGTAGAATTGACAAAGCTTCAGTTCAATGTCAAGGAGTTCTGGTGTTCGAACAGCGATCTGGGGGGGCAGAGCTCGGGGATATGGTTGCTCCCCCGCATCGGCTGCACTTGCCGAGTTGCCGCGGCCTACCTTCCCAACTTCAAGCCAAAGCCCAACTTCACTATTGACTGCTTTACCTCGTCAGCCATGAGTTGATACTTGGAATTCAGGAAGATCGTGTATCTTCCTCTCTTATTATCCTCCACTCCCCTTTAACTCGCCGACATCGTTGTTGCCAGCATCAGACCTCTATCCTCGCTGCAATTGGGAGGATGCTCTGAGTCGCATATCAGATATTCAAACTCATTCGAAAGCATCGCGGTATCAATCACAGCAATTAGCACCTCTAATATTCTTCCTATTGGAAGTCCACGACTTGAATATGTGGTCATCTCATCCATTGAACGGCATCAAAGTTGTTGAGCTAGCTGGGCTAGCACCTGGTTGGTCTACACTTTACTCACAAATTCTGATAAAAATAATATAAACTTCAAGCTTATTGTTTTAGGCCCATTTGCCGGCCTCCTCCTTGCCGACTACGGTGCTTCTGTGCTCCGAATTGACCGCGCAGCCAACAAATCAGTTCCTCCTGCCGGCGACCCTCTCACACGCCACAAGTCTTCGATATGCATGGATTTAAAGGACGCACGATCTCGAGAATTGCTACTCTCGATACTACTGCAGGCCGATGTCCTGATTGACCCTTTCCGGCCAGGTGTGCTCGAACGACTCGGCCTCTCACCTACTGATGTTCTTCTCAAGCATAATCCACGCCTTATAATCGCTCGCATGACTGGATTTCGGCGTGATGGAAAGTACAAGGATATGGCTGGACATGATATCAACTACATCGCTGTATCTGGTGTGCTTTCCATGCTGGGACGGACTGGAGAAACTCCGTTTGCACCTGGAAACTTGCTAGGAGACTTTGCTGGTGGTGGCGCCATGTGTTTTCTCGGTATTCTATTAGCACTCATATCTCGATCAGCTACGGGTAAAGGGCAAGTGGTCGAAGCGAATATGGTGGATGGCGCGGCATATTTGGCAACAATGCCCAGATTGGCGCGAAAGACCCCGATATGGAGCCAACCTAGGGGCACGAATTTGTTGGATGGTGGCTGCCCTTACTACGACACATACGAAACCAAGGATAAAGGAAAATACTTTGCTGTTGGAGCACTAGAGCCACAATTCTACGCGGCGCTTTTGAAAGGATTAGGATTCAGCGGAAAGGACGTTCCTGCGAGAGAAGACCGAGACAATTGGCCGGCCCTTAGAAAGATATTCACAAAGAGATTCAAGGAAAAGACTCGCGCGGAATGGGAAGAAGTCTTTGATGGCACCGATGCATGTGCGACTCCTGTGTTGGAACAGAATGAATTGGAGCAGAAGGGCTTTGATCAGAGGCTACCCGTTGCGTTAATCAGTACGCCTGGTAAATCCTTCAAAGCAAATGAAGCAGGCTGGGAGGGTGGTGGACTGCTTGCTGGCGACGAGGGTGAAACACGATTGAAGGAATGGTTTGGTTGGACCAAGGGCAAAGAGTACCAGGAGGACAATGGGGTTTTGGTTTCAGCTAAGGGCGTATCCAAGCTGTGATCTACCTCGTATGTGTCTATATATGTCATATATCAGACCTGGTTTCATATCAAAAGAATGTATACATGGTCCGACCAATGAAATGACGCGTATATTTGGCCGCCACAACACGGTGGTTTGGTAACATCGAGATGTTTCAAACCCAAGACGGTCCGACTGCAACGGTACTGTGGCGGTGCTCTCAAGTCCATTGTCTGGCGAATAACATGTCCAACATCGAAATAATACATAGTACATACTACTACAGAGAATGTAAGCAAGCAGAAATAATGATTCATAGATGAGGCAGTGTGGAGTCATGTCGACGTCACAGCGTCTCATTACAGATGTAAGTTACGTTACGTATCGATACAGACGTGGCTCGCCACGGAACTCGAATTCCGTACAAACTTTCCACGGTTGACTGGATTTGACTCCGATCTATTGAAAGAATCGAAATAAACAACGGTGAACGATGTATTGCCTTGCAATTCACCTTCTCTGTACTTTTTCCAAGGTTCATGTCTTACTCCATCATGGACAGCGGTTGTTGTGCACTGCCAATTGGCCGACTCGTCTGATGTACGCGTATTGTTCTCTGATTGGCTCCTTCTCGATCAGACGGTTACGATTATTAGGCACGAGCATGTAACATTAACTTCCTCAAACCCTAAGATGGGAGACGACTAGCGAAGTGTAGATGTGATCGGCCTCTCATAGCCGCTGGTTTGGGGTTGCACGTGCTCTTCTGAGCGTATCACGACTCAGCTGGTAATTTACCAAGTACCAGGTCTTACCTGCATACTTTTTTATCGAACAGAAACTGGGCAGCATTTCATCTGCAACTGGATCAGACAAGCATCAGACAACAACGGCTTCAGACTGGCTTCGTTGTCAATGACAAGGAATCTCTTACAGATTCTTCCCTGCATGGCACCACAGACCACAGTGATTCTCCATTTCTCCATTGTAATTCATTCCTCTTTGGGAATCAGGGTACGAGCAGGTTACTGTTTTGGGGTACATCCAGTCAGCCGCCCCTGACTAATTCGTCATCTCATGTGTTCTGCGTCTGTGCCATTGCTGAAAGAATAACGTTATCATTACCTATCTCTAACTAAGGCTGAGAGTCATCTTGCTTATCCTTGGATTGTTTTCTCCTCCATGTTTATTTACTACTTCTTCTTTTTCTATCTCTCTCCAATTTAACATCTCTCTCACTGTTCCCTCTGGAGACTACGTACAGTACCCACTACATCGAGCGGAACCGCCGGTCGTGCCTTGAAAGCCTTGCAGGATTTCCCAGCGTGAACCATTGGGTTGACCCGCAGAACTTAATCGAACAAATCCCACGTTTTCTGTCTATTTTTTAATTCTTTTTCTTCATAGTCATACAGAGGCAAAAAAATATATACAAGAACAGAAAGAAGAAAAAAATGGCGACTACACTGCAGAGTAATAACCCGACGGACTATCGCATGTACCAGGTCCCGTCGCGCAGACCCGTTGGGGGTAACGCTCACCATGCCGGACTGCAATTTCAGCAGCCGTCGCCTGAGACTTCCTCTCCTTCACAACGACTTGCCCCGAACTTCGACCACCTCCAATCCCACACACGAACTCGCACAACCTCGTCGAACGTCTTGCCCTACGTCGGTAATTCTCAGCCCCACCGTCAACATCATCAGCATATTTTTCACCGTCAACCGCATCAGCAGCACGCGCAACAACCTACCTCGTCCGCGGGGCCCGTCCCCACACGCAGTTCTTCGAATGCTACAACCTCAACCTCATCAACCAGCGGCAATCAACGAGTAACTCAGACAATGTCTACTGTATCCTCCGCCGACATCCATCGCAGCGGCTCTTCGCGCTCAACCACCGCCCCACTGAGTTATGTCGCTCTCATGAGGCGGCAAAAGGGCACCGTATGGTGCGACCGCGCACAACCCGAAGATCCGCGTTTACAGGCCCAGAAACGAGCGGCGAAACAACGAGCCTATCTGGAACTGCATGGCCATTCAGGACGCTCCAGCACTTTTACCAGTGGGAAGATTCGTCATAGCGGCAAAACGGCGCCTAGTTATTCGCCTTCGACGCTGGTCGGTGCTACCGTCCCTCTGCGGCTTAGTGCGAATGAGATTGGCGACGATGATGGAGATGACCATTCCAGTGAGGGGGCTCCCTATCATCGTCGGACGGGAAGTGCTAGGAGTTCTCTGGGGAGCATGCACCGTTATCCAAGTGGCTATCAGCGTCCGCAGGGCAAGACCCCTCCAAACGAACAGGCCGATATCCCCGAAGTTGTTGAACACAATGCCACAGCAGCTCACCTCGACCACATCCCCCAAGACAATATCAATACCACTTCGTCGTCATCGTCGCAAATTGACGTACCGGCAGATGAATATGACGCACATGGCGAACACGATTTCGGGAACTTGGGCGAAATGAACGCTCCAGCTGCCGCCGGTATAACCATGAACAAGGTCAAGAAGGCCGACGATCTCCGACGCCGTGGCAGCGTCGACGATCGCACTACAAGTCTTACAGGCGTGAGATTGTTTGTCGCCAACCCTGACGCAGACGACTAGTGTCCGTCCACTCTTTCTGTCTGTTATTACTGTTCGCCTCCGAAAAAGCTCAATCGGATACCCTTTTGATATTTTATTTTCGATCTTGTACTGGCTACAAAATCTCTTGGATTTGCGTTCTTTTGGTCTGCTTCATTTCCATGGGCAGATTTGCATGGCCGGTTGGCGATGACTGTTTGATATATTACCGGTGTTTCTTGTGGTCGTTGGTGATCCCTTTACTTCTATGTACTCATGTTTTCTGCGCAACTTCTACAGGTTTAAACTTAATAATAATTCGCTCACCTATTTGGAAAACTTTGACACGTACCAAGCTAACTAATGGTCATTTGATGAACCCATGGCCCAGAAAGGCAGGTACCTTCTCCAGATGCTGTCCACCCGCTTTGCCCTCACAATGACTGTTTCTGCCTACATCTTTAGCTTCATCCTCTATAACTATGAACTCCGTACTGTACATTACCTTTATAACCAGGTGCCCCGCAGCTGAGCTCCCGCATCTGAGGCTCCAGTAAGCTTTGGCATCCGTGCACTATGCACACCACGGTAGACGGGGCTGAGTTTGCTACGATGTTCCTGCTCGTTACAGGTACAACCGCTACTCAACCTCTCAAAGGATCTAGTTCGTGGCGATCCTACGCTTATATTTGGCAGTCTCAACCTCTGGTGTACTTCAGTCTTTCGCCAACCTCCTCGACGCGTTTGGAACTATTTTCACATCGTCTCTGTGTCTCCTTGCAACTTGAGAGTTCAAGGACCTAGACCTGATTAAAGTTTAGTCACCCCGGAGATAACGGAGGGTAACTACATCATGATAGAAACGAATAAGGCAATTGAGAGTCCGAACGAAGAAAGCGATAAGCCCGTTGGCCTCAAAAACCAAGGGACGACGGGATGGCTCAGCGTTGTCTTACAGGTGTTATACCATATAAAAGTCTTGAGAAAGGTAGGCAGACATTTGAACACTTGGTTGGTGTACTATCTAACTCAATACAGACCATTTATAGTGTTCCAACAGGAGAAAAGCACAAAGCGGGTTTTATATGGGCCCTTCAACGCCTCTTCTACTCCATGCAAACGTCCAAAGAAGCCGTTTCGACCAAGCAGCTCACGGACGCATTGGGCTGGGGACCAGCAGACCTTGCTTCCCAAGATGTTCAAAAGTGGCAATCAACCTTCCACGAAGAGCTTGCGACGCGAACAGAAATGTTACCCATCAGACACATCTTAGAACGTCTACTAGTCGGTCAGACAATGTCATGCGTATCTTTCTCACCCCAAGAGAAGCGGTCCTGGAGATTGGAACATTTCTGGGAATTGCCGTTGAATGTTCGCGATCTGCGTTCGTTGGATGAGAGCCTACAGGACTACATTCAACCGTGGTATCCTGAGCCCGAAAACGACTCCATCAATACCGTGGTGATGTTTGACAAATTCCCTCCGATTCTAAACCTGCACTTGAAACGATTCGCATACGATGCTGCTGTAAACGACTTCAAGAAAGTGGATGATTTCTTCGAGTTTCCCGAAGAGATTGACTTGGGTCCTTTTGTGGAATCTAGCGACCCTGCTTCTAAATCAGAGTCATGGATATACCGCCTTGTGAGTGTTGTCGTCCATGAAGGCAGTTATGAAGGCGGAGTATGTTATGTGTATGTACGTCCCGAGAAAGATGGGGGATTCTTTAAATTTCACGATGAACAAGTCACATCCGTGACATTGCCAGAAGTGTTTCGAGCTGGGTATGGAGGTGACGACGGTGGTAGTAAGCAGGGCTGGTCCAAGACCGCAACGCTGTTGTGTTATTGCCGAAAGTCAAGACTAGACGATATTTATGTGGATATCGCTAATTCCGACATACCGACCTCTGTTCATGATTAATTACACAGAGGTGAATGAATCTCTATGAGGTCTGAGTAGCTAGGGTTAGGGCTAATTTTAGTCTCATTACTTCTTTGGGCATAGTTAGAGCCTCGGATTATTCAGGACCCGACAAGACAATGGACACGTGATTCAATTAACACTGTGACGCGTGTCTGTCGCGAGACCGCGTCCCATTAATTAATCCACTGCATTAACAAAGGAAGGAGCAACCAGGAGGCATTAAGGCACAACAACTCGGACCACATACTCGATCTCATTCTTTGACTTCACTTCATTGTTTATCAATATCTCACTACCCCGTCTTCGATTGCGAGACACTTTTCTCATCACTACCTTTGACCTGTACTTGTTGTCATCTCTCTCGCTACTTGAAACGAATGCTCAACGACTCATGATAGTCACTTCGAACCAAACGAGAGAGAACGCTCTCTCATGAAACATCACCGTACAGCTTTCTTCGACCTCATATCTAAGAACCATTTTACTGAATGATGGAAATCTCGATGGATTTCAAGGCCTCTACTCTCGGTCACCTCCCGCCTCCAATGTCATCACCAACGAACGCACAGGCCCGAAAACGGGCATTCAGCGAGGTCGAGGATCATAACATACCAAAACCCGATACACACAAAATGCAACGGATTGGTGATGGGGAGCAAGAGAACCAGGACCCTTTGCGTGACGATCAAAATATGGATGTAGACAAGCCCGCACTATCAGTTGCCAACATCGCCACAAATATAACTACAGACATAACCGTGCCTGCAAACCAAACCATCCAAACAGCAACAGCTACACCCGCTCCAGCAACGAATACCTCTTCCATTACGACGGTTCCTATTGTCCCATCGACCCCTCCTCGCCAGCAACTACAGCCACCTACTGCCCCTGGCGCTGCAATGAATCCAGCGAATCCTCAAAACAAGAAAATAAAATTGTCCCCCGCTACCAAAGAGGCTAGGCGAAAAGAAAAAGAAGAAAAGGATCGACTCAGACTAGAGGAGAAGGCCAAGAAAGATGCCGAAAAGAAGGCCAAGGAAGAAGAAAGGAAGAAGAAGGAGGCGGAGAAAGAAGAAGAGAGGAAGAAACGAGAGGCGGAGCGTGAAGAAAAGAAGAAGCAGAAGGAAGAAGAAAAGCAAGCGAAGGAAGAGGAAAAGCGGAAGAAAGAGGAGGAGAAGGAGAAGAAGGAACGAGTGAGTGATCTGTAACCTACCATCGGAGTGGTGTTTTGTCTAACACGTACAGTCACAAATGAGACTCAATGCTTTCTTTGCGAAGCCAGCTGCCACTGTTACGAAAGCTGCCAGTCCGGTGCCTTCGTCGCCTCAGAAGGAAGCCGCCCGAGAAACTACCAGCCTAGAATCACCGGCAAAGTCACAGAACACACAGTCCGATTATCGAAAAGAATTTCCAGTCTTCTTTCTCCAGAGTCATACACACCTTTCCCCACCCCATCGGTTCCAACGCGATGACGAGGCTTTGAGCCATATCCAGCTGAAGCTCGACAGCTACTTGAGGCACCCGATTCCGCTCCCTGCATATCGTGGGTCAGAATTATTTGACATGATCCCATATCGACGCCGGAAGGGATTGAAAGTCGTTCCAGTGAAGATAACCTTGGCCAAGGTTCAGAATGCAGATCATACGACCTCGAGTACAGTATTGAGAGACGAGCTCAAGAAAGTTACTATGAAAAGTCTGCGATTCGGAGAAGACGTACGACCGCCATACTACGGTACATTCACTAAACCACTATCAAAGGCCCAAGCTCACAAGGTCTGCCGTGCTCCATATGCCCGTGTCCTACCAGAGATCAATTATGACTATGATTCCGAAGCCGAATGGGAGGAGCCAGAGGAAGGTGAAGATCTCGACTCAGAAGGTGAAGAGGATGCGAGTGACGACGGTGACGATGATATGGATGAGTTTCTTGACGACGAGGACGAGCAGATGGACTCTAGAAGGCGTCTTATTGTCGGTGATCAGGAGCCTATTTGCACAGGGATCAGATGGGAAGATGGTAAAAAAGTCGATCCCGACATGGAAGTCTATCGGATGGAAGCTTTGTCAGGTATGTATCGATACTGTCATATTTGACAGTTGCAGTAAACTGCTCTAACACCAAATGTACAGATACTATACACTTCCCTATAGATCCTTTTTCCACGACTTACTGGCCCAAGCCAAAGGCAGTGGAACAGGCTGCACCAAAGGCATCTTCGTCCCTGCCTCCTGTCCGAGCTACTCTTCACGCCTTTGGGGTCAATCCGTCAACAACTACTCATACATCATCTCCACTCGCTCCACCAGCCCGTCCCGCCACTACTCCGGACAACAAAACTGCGTCAAAGGCAAAGAAGCCTTTCCCTCCTGAACATATGGACGAGTTCAAACAGGCCGTTGAGGGCTGTGACTTGAGCAAGGCTGGACTAATTGAAGTTCTCAAGAAGCGGTAAGTCTTGGGCTGATTCTGCTGAATTAACTGTGTATTTGAGTGCTAATCATCGTTTCGATGACTAGCTTTCCCAAGGTTTCTAAAGATACTCTCAAAGATACCGTTAATGCGGTTGCTGTTCGGGTTGGTCAGAAAGAAGCGGATAAGAAATGGACATGCAAATGATTTCGTGAATCCATCGAGACCGAGCCGATCTTTCACATTCCATTTCTGCAAGCGTTCAGCCACGGAGTCCCCTTTTGAACCAACTAGGAAGACTAGTGGTACAGACTAATGGTCGTCCATGCCGCAGTCCGATTGGTGCGCAACCGAGATCACCAACAGGGTTATTCATCATTATAGTTCCTTGTTCCGAGGATGTGGCTGGTTCCTGACAACGTGGCAAGCCCGCCAATCCGGCTACGCTATTGTCATACGAGTCTCCTGTTTGATTGACAACACGACGGCTACGTATGGCAAGGATCGATCGATGCATTGACTTGAATTGTCGTCATCTTAGAAGGGATACCAAAGCAACGTAGGACAGGGATCCTTCGGGGCCTAGCACTGAGAATTTTGTATGGAATCTATCTGTATGAGATACAAGACATATCATGAGCTAGAGCGATACATCGAGCAACCAATCTGTCATAATCGAGCTATATGCATAATGAGCAATGTCTTATGGATCCACTCCTTGATGAATGACGCCGCAACGAGCCGAGGTCCCCATGTTTCAGCTGGCTATGCTGTGTATCTATACGTGTTCATGAATGGGTATTCAGAAATATAGATTTGCGGTCTCCAATCCATGACAAGTGGCAGTGGCGAGCAAAATGTTTTTGTTTGAACACATCATACAAAGGCGACAAGGGTTGAGTTTATGCAAATCAAGACATTAAGCCCCCAAAATCTCGCCTACTTTTTTTTTTATACGCACGATATATCAGTATGAAGATATTGGACGCCACGGACAAATAATATGCAAGAAAACAGCCGATTACGCGCTTAGCTCGTAGCGGTTTAGATACGCCAGCGCATTTCTGCAGTGCCAACACATCCGGCCCTCAATTTAGTACATACTCTAATAGGACAACCGCATATATTTGTTAGCAAACTGTATGAAATGCTTTAGTTTTGTCTTTGATTGGTCGCTTAATGCCAACGACGTGGCACCCGTGGAACCCTCAGAATTCGATCGACGAGGCTTGAACGGCTGATTGTCGTGAGTCACCCAGTATACACAGGACAGTACGTACGTTGCACATAGTTCGCTTTATGAAGAAGTCGGTTTTGGTCATATATAGTCAAGTCGTGTCTCTATTCAGCTTGTCCGGTTTTTTGCCTTGGTGGATTCACTGTGGGATAGCAAGACAGCAAGTAACTTAGGTATCGTGATGCTGACTAAATGCACATGTCCAGCTGAAGGTATTGCCTCCACGCTGTGGTGTGAGACGTGGCGAGATATGTAGGATTTTAGTGATACTGGATGTCGTAGAGATGGAGTGGATTATAAGTATACCCATTAGATGTAGAAGAGACCAGCATGTAGAGGCAAGGCATGAACTGACCCTGTGACCTCCCGTGGGCTCCTTCCCGTGATCCCCCAAGCATCCTATCCATCCACCCATCCATACATCCACCATCACCGACACCATTCACCTTCCATCTCTCTCTTACACCAGATCACTATAGCACCTCTCTTCTGTTCCGCAACATCTGCTCCAGTCAAGTCGATCGGAGAAAAAAATAAACCTTGAAACAATCACCGACACCAATTCAAAGTATATTATCGTCAGCGTCCAGACCTCCCTCCAGACCTAGCTCAGTCTAGTGGTGGACAACACACACCACGAACTAAACGAACTAAACTTCCCTTGCGCAACGCGATTATTCTGATTCGTCCAGCAAAGAAATCCTCCCATCTTGAATCTGCAGCAGACCAAATTCGAGAACTCGTGCAGATACAGGTTAGCCAGCCAGCCGCTTTGCCCAGACACCGCGCTTGCATACAGAGTATATGCTACATGCTCAGAGGCTACATACATTGCATTGTTCGAGGTGTCTGTCGGACTGATCGAAACGGCTTACTCTGTACAGTACTCGTCGAGACAACGCCCCGACCGACTTTGTTTGGTTGTACACTCGCCGGTCTCCCTTGCTGTTGAAACGTCTGTGATTTGCAGCTGCAAATCATTCTTCGAGTTTCGTAACCCCTCCTGACACTGGGCAGTAGTAGCTGGTCTGGCCAGATTATTGTTACCGACTTTTCTCACCATCAAGTCTACTCGGGGTGTCGTGTCTTTCGCGTCGACTTCCGAATATTTGCTGTTTCATACGAATATCTTTTATTTCTCTTTCTATATTCGATTGTTTACTCCCTTTCTCAATAAGCTTTTGGCAACCACGGAACCTGTTCATCCTCCCGCCAGCGGATCTCACAGCAACCACTCACTCCACTTTTCTGCGACTCTACGTTGGTCTTAGTCCAGCGTACTAAGACGACGTCCTACTTCCCCGCCACATTCTGAACTGTTCCGCCCTGAGAGTTGTTCGAAAACTCTTCCTCTTTAATATTACCTTCGGTCCGTGATTTTTGGATAGACAGGCAGAAATACAGAAAGGGAATTTTTAGGCGCAAGCGGTCTTTCAGTCAATCGTTCATTGCGCATCAGTGATTAGAATTATGCGCTAGGGACTAATAATTGGTGTGTCGCTCGCCGCGGGCATTGCGCATCCTCGAGTATCGTCTCGGGAACGGCGCCAGGAGGTCGCCCATGGCAAGATGATCGATGCCCAACATGCCTATTCCCCACCGGGTCTGGAGTTTACAATTCGTATGTCTCTCTCTCTCGTTTATTTTTCCCACGATCTGTTCTTTGCGAAAATTTGTCGCATCTTGAAATCGTGGACAAATTGACAATACCTTATCGACTTGATTCCGTCGCAATCTCGCTTGCGACGGATTTGATTATACACAAAGCTAACATCGTCATAGCTCTACCTCCGTCTCCCGTGGCTTCTCCAATAGAATGCTCTCCCTCATTTGAACAAAATGAGGCAGAATGCTCTTCTTTCAAGGTACCACTTGCGCCTGCCATGCGCACTCCCACCCCCACCGGTGAACCCGCCCCGGTTCCAATGCCAGAACCAAAGGCCGTTGATGTAAGTGAGCCTGGCCGCGAGATACCCGTGGTGAACCCGGAAACATGCACCACTCCAGAACCAAAGGACCAGCTTCCTACCACTACTACAGCTCCGGCTTCTACTGTTCATATTCCGTTGTCCGTGACTCCCGAGAGCACGGTCACTTTCGATCAATTCGCGACCCAATACCGACGCTGCCAGCAAGCGGAAATTGAGAAACAGGTCTTGGAACACCGTTTGATATCCACCAAAATTTCGATATGTCTATCTTCCCGGTTTTTGAGGACTGGAGCGACTGTGCAGCGTGGACTTGTTGATGCTTTCAAACATGGAGATAAAACTGGCTTTGTTTCCATATACAACACGATCCATGATATCCAGGAGGCCTGTGAACTCGGCTCCAGTCGTTCAATCAATCGGCAACAGTCTTTCCCGGAGGAGCCTTCAATTTCTTTGCACTCTCCTCGAATGCGTACTGCCAGTTTTATGCACCAGCTTAGTTCTCAAAGCAGGAGGGATCTTCTGGATATCCTAACTCAGGTCCGGACAAACTCGCAGTTCCTGGTTGACTGTATTACTGGCTTGCTTCCATCGCAGCTTTCTTCACTCACTACTCCGGTTGGTTTTTCTGCCTACGGAGATACCATCTCGTCCCATTCCACTGCTCGGTCCCGGAATTCTGCTACCTTCGCGAAACGTGCCACTCCTAACTCTATACCCTTCAAAGAACATGCCTGGGCTCTTGAGCGTTCCGATCCACTTTCTGGTCTTCTTTTCAATGTGTTTGCTATTTCCCTGGATTGGCAGCCCGAGGAGTCAGAACTACGCCTGGATGTTTGGTCTTCCACATGCGCGAAGCTGCTATCGTCTGGGGATAACAAATATTTGAATTTTGTTGGTCAGGTTCTCTCCTGCTGGTCAACTGCCAGCAATTGGCGAGCCCGCCAAAAGATTGAGCTTTATCTTATGGATGTTTTGCAAAAAGGCGCATTTCTCCTGGAAAATATTGAAAGTCCGGTAGCCCATTCCCTTGGAGTCGAGCCCCCGGACCCATTGCGGACAGATGCTGCAGAAGAGTTCTTTGAATCTGCTGTTCAAACTTTGTTCGAAGTTCTTGATGATTCGGATGCTGGTCTTCCGTCTGCAGCCCTGGAATTTTGCAATGCTATTTTGAATAAACTGGCCGATGCTGAGCCCCGGGATCGCTTTTTGGAGTTCATTTTTGTCCAGTGGTTTTTTGCTAGATACCTTTACTACGCTTTGACTTTTCCAGAGGTAACTTTTGAAAGATTTTTCTCTGCGCTCGAGAGGAATGGACTTTGCTGACATTTCTTACAGGGCCAGGGTCTACTACTTGATTTTCACATTAGCAAAGAAGCTCGAGAAAAGCTTCTGAGTCAAATTGCTTTACGCGCCCAGTCTCAATTCTATCGAGTCCTACACTCGGTGTACGTGCATTAACTTTGTTCAATCTTCAACAATAGCTGATCTTCTTGCAGGCCGGAGTTTTCGACCGTTAATACACAGGTGAGACAGCATGTCGACAGCATGATCAAGAGATGCCTATACTCGTCCAACCCAGCGCCGGTCGCGGGATCCAATAATCAAACCGAGCAAGCTGATGAGGTGGACAATTCGTCCAATTTCCTCATGCTGTGTACCGCGGATGTTGTTACCCTGTTAAATGTCTTGTTCCCCAAAACTACCAACAGTCCTTCTGGTTCCTTGTCATCCAACTCCACACATCCAGGTCTAAGTTATACACAATACAGCACTCCACGACGGGCAGCTCTTCCCGCTCACTGGTCTGGTAGGATTGAGACGGTCCTTGAACGGCCAAGCCCACTGGAATCAATAAAGCAGGAACACACGCGAAAATCTCGTTATCATCGGTGCGCGGATGTGATCCGTTTCGAACTATCTGATCTTGGCGAAACAGAAGCTCATCAAGTTCTGGACCATCCATCCTCTGAAGACTGGACTTTATTGGCAATTTCCGCAGATAAAAAATCGTTATCATGGAGCACGCCTAGCGGGTACTACTCTGATGGCATCTTTGAAGGTCTTTCTGACAGCGGCGATCGATCTGGAACCGTACAGCCCGAGGAGGACCACGAAGCACTCCACACCGCTATACAAAAATTGGTCAATGAATCCGAGAGTATTAGTCGATCGAGAACTTCCCGAACCTCCCTTGCCCGCCAAAGTCGTTGCTCATCATTGAAAGAGAGGTTTGATGCCGCGCGATCAGTATGTGAGAGTCGCTCGGATTTCCTGGGTGCTCACTGCTGGTGGACTGCGTCGAATCAGCTATTGCAGAAGCTCTCCAAATCGGTCAAGTCGCCGCACAATGACTCTTGGATCCTTAGGCCTATGCTGCAGTCATCACATGATTCCTTTACTAAGTGCAACGCAATAATCCATGAATGCGAAGAGGGTCTTTTCACTTTGAG
This sequence comes from Talaromyces verruculosus, assembly GCA_038993655.1. NCBI lineage: Eukaryota > Fungi > Ascomycota > Eurotiomycetes > Eurotiales > Trichocomaceae > Talaromyces > Talaromyces verruculosus. The sequence continues at coordinate 2,456 of JBBVQN010000012.1, read as the reverse complement.
TCCTTTGGTCGAACAACTAAAGGAACACAGCAGGAACAGTATTGCCGGTATGACCAAGCTGAGAAACAAAATGTGGTATATGACCGATGTGAAGAACTCGATGCGATACGAGGATGCGAAACATGTAGCCCTGGCGCTGAAAACGATGGTATATCCAAATCTACATCGAGACAACACGAATGAGTATCGTTCCCGCAACGGATCCAGGTATCTTGGCGGATCTTTCCTACAGAAACCGGAAATGCATGTTATGAATGTGATGAAAGCATCGACAAGTCAAGGTGGTCCTAACAAATTGAGCGACGAGCAAGTTGAACTTACGCGAAAGTGGATCTCTCATAATGGCATCGACAATTTCTGCCGTGGTGAGGAGCGAATTCATCGCTTTTGCTATGAAGTCAAATCTAGCATCAACAAGCTCGTTGGCGATTCAATGGCGGAGACGCCAGTCCTCTGGGCTAGCGAATTGTTCCAGAGAGAGCGCGCCAGATTCGAAGGCCCTAGCAATAGGAGTTATTCACACATCCCGCCGACACCTGGAGCTCGACCGTCCAGTATCAGCAGTGAGGAAGCACCTTCTGGCATGCCTTACTCCAGCTTGAGCTTCCGCGGCGCGGATTCATTACGCCCGACAGACCCGCCATCCTTGATAAATCAGAGTCTCTCTTCAGAAAAGTGGAAGTACACGCATAAGTTTGAAGTGGATACTTTATCATCATCCGGTGGCTCAAGCGGCAGAGCCGCATCCAGCTCCACAACTGAGTCTTATACCGCCTTTTGGTCACCCTCCCAAACACAGGCACAGTCTGCTGCTAGCGCCTCCAGCTTTCAGTCTCGGCCTCCATCAATGTTCAGCGATGCACCGGCACCTCGTCGCACGGAGCGAACTGTCCACGGCAAAACAGCTTTCTTGGATGATCTTCGACAAACCTTGACTAGTCTCTTGCTCAGTGATTTGGGATCTCCCGTGTGGAGTTGTGGTAGCGAGACGGATGCATGGTTCATAGGCTTCCTCAATCAGACTCGGGTCCAAAGACAGATGGACAAGCAAGCTCGAATACAAAAGTTTCTGGCCGAATCTGAAAAGTCACTACAACAGCGCCTTGGACGATCGAGACATGGTGAAGATCATATGTCTCATCGGAGAAGTTCATCCGCTGATCCGATTTTGATGAATGTGCACGATTCTCATAAAGCTGCCAATGAGGGACCGTTCAGCAATGCTTTCGACGTACAACCAGCGAATGAGTCCGCCTTCAATTACAAGTCTGCATTCTCTCAACTTTTAGATGTTTTTTCGCGCAACGCCAATCCTTATGTGAAACTCAGGGCTTTGAGGGATTTGAGAGCACTGATAGTGGCCTCGCTAGACAGGGATGGGAATGAATCCCCCACACCGACGCAGCAGTTTATCAATTCTCAAGACATGGCTGCTGCCGAGAATTTGAGGTTGAACCGTCATAGCTTCACCGAAGAGCTTTTACGGCAGGATCATTCTTTCCGAACCCCTACATCACCCGCATCAGAGTCTGTTGACTTTGATTCTCACCCGTCATATGATCTGTTGAATACATCCGAAAGCCGTATAATTACGGCAATCAAGAATATTTTGCGAGAACTGCAGCCGAAGACTCTATTCCGCGATCTTCAGTTTGTTTCTGCATTTGTTCCGAGCGAAACATTAAACAAGACAGATAGCGGAACAGCGTTCTTGCAGTTCGGCCTTGCAGCCTTGTCACTCAAGGAAGATGTCTGTGCCAGCATGGTCGAGCTGGCCGACAGGATAGTGTCTCAAGAACTGAATCGACGCCACTCGCAACAGGCATTTGATTTCATTTCTCGAACACAAGATCCCATTGAAGATGCAGCCAGAATGTGGATCATAACCGCCAAAGAAGGCTCTCCCGTGGCACAACGCGAGCTTGCCATCTTATATCTTACGCATCCAGAGATCCTTCCGCGAGTGACCCTACCCCTTACCCTTCCACGGGACACATTCAAGGCGGAGATGATGTACCGTCGTGACAGGGACTCCAAATTCGATCCGCAAAGTATGTGTCTGGCGCTGCACTGGATGCAGCTGTCAGCCAGCGGCGGAGATGAATTGGCCAGGAACCGTCTTCGCGAACGCGAGGAATTCGAATCCCTTGTTTGATTGCAAATTTTTGTTATTTGCTCATTCCATCGTTTTGTTTTCATTTTTCCTTATTGATGTTTATGTAGTTTTGTGATCTGCACCTATACCCCTTTTCTATTTATTTTCTGATTTACGCTATCATTTATTTTCATTCTCAATTTGCTTTACTCTACAATTAATGTGCGACTTAGCATGAGAAGCGAGTCAATTCCTGCGGCATAGCATTGATTGAACCTTTGCTCCATGGCATAATTCTGTCTTGCGTTGATCGCAAACGGCATCGATTATCTTTCATGCACTCTCTTTCGTATTTCACTCT